>CM072536.1:13724454-14344909 GCA_036898165.1 Silybum marianum | reverse complement strand
GGTAAAGTCTGAAAGTGGGTATTTAGTGTTGGAAGTGTGGGTGGCAGGAGTCTAATTTCTTAAAACTTCAGGGACTAGTTGGGTAAAGTCTGAAAGTGGGTATAAAAAGGAGAAACCCTCATTTCTTGGACATTATGACTGAGAAATTGTGCGTGTTCTTGGTGCGATTTTGGAGAAGAAAGAAGGATTTCAAGAAGGAGTAAGAATCAGCCATCAATCTAAGGTATAAATACTCATTATCATCATCTCCATTTCTTGTTGAGTCTAATAGAAGATTATTGATTTGGGGTTTTATGTCTTGAGTTATTGAATGATAGTTTTGAGTTCAAATCAGTAGTTTTAGGGTTAATGGAGTTGATATTGAGTATTCTTCAAGTTTGGTGATTGATGTTTCATTCTAAAGGATTTGAAATCAATGAAAACCTCCATTGTTGAGCAAGGTTCTTTAATGAGTAGGAAAATCCATGAATCAATGGAGGGATGGGATTAAATGGTTTATTTGTTGTTGGGGAGGGTTTTGGTATGAGTTTAGACAAGTATTATGTTTGTTTTGAGGCTGGAAATTGGTAGAATGGTGTTTTTGGGGGGGTTTTTGGGGTTTTTGGTTCTAGCAGGAAAGTGCATGACGAACAGTGCGTCCCGCGACTTGGCCCCAGGCAAGCCGCGTAACTCACTGTTTCAGCATTTTGAACTTTTTGCTAAAAGATTAATTAAGCGGTTTAAGTGGTGTCCTAGCCTAAGGGGTTTATAGGTAGGATGTGTGGAAGTATAATTGGGTCATTAACTTGTAGTTAATTGATCTAAATCAGGTGTTCGGTTGGTGTATTCATAGTTGGAAAGTGAGCTAGGTGGCTTGGCAATTCAGGTGAGTTTCCTCGTGTGCTAAACTTTAAAATTGAATGCTTTAGATCGAAACATTTAATTCATTCATATTGGACGATGTGCGTCCTTCCTATGATCACGGTGTGTGTGATCACGTTAGTCACGGTGTGTGTGACATTAATAATTATCGTTGCAACAAGTGTGTGGATAAGTGTGAGTTAATATTCATGACTAACCATTTTCCTTTTATAACTGTCATGCATATATTAACTGATTGTTTATGGGAATTCACTAGACTTTTGGTCTAACCCTCTCTTTTATAAACTGAAAACAACTTTCAGATAAGCACGTGATAGAAAGTTTGAGTAAGGGAAAGGGTAAGTTGTGAGCACGAGGAGCTAGAAGTGAGGCGTAACTTGTATAGTTAGTCGCCTAGTTTAGATTTGCTAGTATTAATCTCAGTAGTGTTTATTCCGCTGCAAACTTTTGAGATGAAGTTATTATTGGGACCATTCTATGTAATTGCTACTTTTAGAGAAATGCCATCTTTTATCTTTGATTTTAGAATCGTGGTCATTACAAGTGGTATCAGAGCCCTAGTTTAAGTGAATTAGGTGTTCGAGGAGCATCTTGACTTAGACTGAGGGATAGGTGAGACTGAGATTTAGTAGGAACGGGTAATGTGGGGTTAACCGGTGAGAGTAATGATAGGTTAGACAGGACTAACATGTAAGGTAAATTCGGAATCACATCTGGCCAATGTCATTGTGAATATACAGGTACATGAAGGTGCTTGAATACCTATTGTGATCTAACTGGTTGTCTTATGTTATGTTCGTTTCAGTGTCAAGAAGTATAACTCGAGGTTCTGTGAGGTCGACATCGATAACACCAACGGAAGGAGATATTCCGATTGGAGATACTCAACCCGATAAAGTTGAAACTGTTGTAGCTGCTCCTACCCGAGGAAGGGGTCGTGGAACCCGAAGAGGTGCAGCATCTGTGGGATCCCTTGAGGGTGGGGCTCGAGGCCGAGGTACGATCCGTACTCGTGGTCGAGGAGTAGTGACCGAGCCGTTGAATGAGGCTGCGAAATCAATTCAAGAAAGTTCGGTGAGTGTGCGTGGTAGGAAACGCAGAAAAAGGGGAGGTCGAACCCAAGAGCGAGGGTTTGTGACCACGGATGACTTCAATGCGGGAATGGGGAAGCTTGAAGCAGCAATTCAAGCTTTGGCGGGTAAACAACATTCTTCAAGTGCGACTATTCCTTGTGAGGATGATGATGCGGAGGGGTCTAAGGGAGAAGGAAGTCGTGGTCACTTATCCCAAAAGACTACACCCGAAGTGGAGAGTAAGGAATCGAAAAGATGTAACTACAAGACGTTCCTAACTTGCAAGCCTTCTACCTACATGGGAGAGTGTAACCCGTTTTGGCATTGCATTGGATTAGGAAAATGGAAGTGGTGTTTGATACTAGTGGATGTGCGGAAAAGGACAAGGTGTTGCATGCCACCACTATGCTTAAGGCGAAAGCTCGTTGTTGGTGGGATTTGGAAAGTGGAAAGATTGGTCCGGGAGCGGCAAAGAAGACCTCATGGGAGAAATTTGTGGGCTTGTTTAAGAACAAGTATTTTCCTAAGACTGCAATAAGGCAACTTGAGGAAGAGTTCTTGCATCTAGAGCAAGGGGATATGACTGTCCCAGAATACACCGCAACATTCTTGGAGAAATCCCGTTTTGCCGAGGCGTATGTCTCAACCGAGGATAGAATGGTGGATTGTTATATGTGGGGTTTGAAAGCTTCCATAAGGGAGTTGGTGATGAAAATGAACATATCAACCTTCCAATTGGCGGTTGATGCGGCCGAGATGACTGAGAAGGAAAAGAACCGCCAAATGATGGAAAAGGGTACCGAGAAGAGGAAGTGGGATGGAGCACCAAATGAACCCAAGAAAGCTAAGTTCTCTAAGTATGATATTCGTGGGAGTCAAAAGTTTGTGGAGAAAACGTGTGGGAAATGTAATAGTGTGCATCGAGGAGATTGTTCTATAGAGTCAAACGGGTGTTTCAAGTGTGGGAAAATGGGGCACATGGCAAGAGAGTGTCCCAACTCTAGAGCATGTTATCAATGTGGATCTTCCGAGCATTTGAGGACGGATTGCCCTCAACTGAAGAAGGGTGTGGTGAGCAACTTCAGTGGAGGACGTGGTGGTGGAGCGGAAAGGAAGGTGGAAGCTCTACGAGCTCAAGTGCGAGCTTTTCATATGACGGCTAATGAAGTGGAGGAGGCGCCCGATGTGGTCACAGGTACCTTTCTTATTAATTCTATGCATGCCAAGGTATTGTTTGATTCGGGTGCGAATCGTTCTTTTATATCAACTGCTTTCATGGGGCTCTTGAATGTCAAGCCCAAGAGGTTGGATCATGGGTTTGAGGTAGAAATCGCCGATGATAGGCGACTCACGGTGAGGGAAGTTCTAGAAGGTTGTAGCATTGATATAGAGGGTTGTCTAATTCCGATGTTAGTATACCCGATGGCGATGGGTGAGTTTGATATGATTGTGGGAATGGATTGGTTGGCTAACAACAATGCTTATATTGCGTGTAAGAAGAAATTGATCCGGATCACCTTGCCGGAAGGAAGGGAGGTGGTGATTTATGGCGATCGAAGTGAGAGGAAGTCTTGTATAATATCCATGTTAAAAGCCAAACAATGCTTAGCCAAGGGATGTTGTGGGTTTATGGCATATTTGATTGATGCTGAGAGAGAGAAGAAAAGTGTGGACGAAGTACTGATAGTGAAAGAATACCCCGAAGTATTTCTCGATGATCTTGTCGGACTACCTCCGGATAGTCAAGTGGAATTTAGAATCGATTTGGTACCCGGGGCCGCACCAATAGCTTGTGCATCTTATCGATTAGCGGCAACAGAAATGAAAGAGATGATGACGCAACTTCAAGAGTTGCTTGATAAGGGTTTTGTACGCCCTAGTACGTCACCATGGGGAGCGTCGGTGTTGTTCGTTAAGAAGAAAGACGGGTCTATGAGGATGTGTATAGACTACCGTGAGTTGAACACAGTAACAATCAAGAATAAGTATCAGTTGCCTAGGATAGATGATCTGTTTGACCAACTTCAAGGAGCAAGTTACTTTTCGAAGATAGACTTGCGATCATCAGTTGAAAGTGAGGGAGGAGGATGTGTCTAAAACGACTTTCCGAACGAGGTATTGTCATTACGAGTTTTTAGGTACGCCTTTTGGCTTAACTAATGCTCCAACGGCGTTTATGGATTTGATGAACCGAGTGTGTGGTTCTTGTTGGACAAGTGTGTGATCGTCTTTATTGACGATATTCTGATCTACTCTCGGACGGAAAGTGAGCATGAAGAACATCTTCGTCTAGTGTTAGAATTGCTAAAGCGCGAGAAGCTTTATGCTAAGTTTTCGAAGTGTGAGCTTTGATTGCGAGAAGTGCAGTTTCTAGGACATGTAGTGTCCGAAGGCGGAATCAAGGTGGACCTGACAAAGATAGAGGCTATCAGGAGTTGGGAGCCACCGAGAACACCGTCAAAAGTGAGAAGTTTCTTAGGTCTAGCAGGGTACTACCGGAAATTCATTCAAGACTTTTCGCGTGTAGCTACACTGTTAACCTCTTTGACAAAAAAGAACGTCAAGTTTGTGTGAACCGAAGCTCAAGAGTCGGCATTTAGCTTGTTGAAAGAGAAGTTGAGTAGTGTGCCAGTTTTGTCGTTACCGGATGGAACGGAAGGATTCGTGATTTATAGTGATGCATCCAAGCTGGGATTAGGATGCATGCTCATGCAACATGGAAAGGTGATTGCATATGCTTCGAGGCAGTTGAAGGATCATGAGAGAAACTACACTACTCACTATATGGAGTTAGCGGCGGTAGTTTCGCACTTAAGATTTGGCTGCATTACCTCTATGGGGTGAAGTGCCAAATTTATACCGATCATAAAAGTCTCAAGCACTTGTTTGATCAAAATGAGTTGAATATGAGTCAAAGGAGGTGGGTCGAGTTATTGAATGATTATGATTGTGAAATTCTTTACCATCCGGGGAAAGCAAATGTGGTAGCCGATGCGCTAAGTCGGAAGGATAGAGGAGAGCCGACCAAGATAGTGGCTTTTAGAATTGAGGTGTTGCCTACTATCTTGGAGGAGATTTATAAAGTCCAAGATGAAGCATTCTTATAAGAAAATCTAAAGAGTGAAAGGATGGTGGGAAATGTGTCAATGTTGGTGCAAGATAGTAAAAGTGTGAAATGTTTGGGTGACCGTGTTTGGGTTCCTAAACTTGGTGGATTGTGTGAGAAAGTATTGGAAGAAGCTCACAGGTCGAGATATTCGGTACATCCGGATATAAATAAGATGTATTGAGATTTACGACAATACTATTGGTGGTCGGGGATGAAGAAGGACATAGTTTATTATGTGGAGAGATGCTTGACATGTTTGCTGAGATTGTGACTAGACATGGTGTACCGTAGTCTACAGTTTCGGATCGAGATAGCCGTTTTACGTCGGCGTTTTGGGAAAGCTTCCAACAAGAGTTGGGAACGGAGTTGAATTTGAGTACGGCTTATCATCCACAGACGGATGGACAAAGTGAGTAAACGATCCAAACTTTAGAGGACATGCTTAGAGCATGCGTAATCGATTTTTGGTGGTTCTTTGGAGACGCATTTACCGTTGATTGAGTTCTCGTACAATAACAGTTACCATACGAGCATTCAGGCGGCACCGTATGAGGCGTTATATGGACGCAAGTATAGAACACCCTTGTGTTGGAATGAAGTGGGGGAAAAGCAGTTAGCTGGTCCGGAAATTGTTCAGATCACTGTGGACAAGATTGGGCAGATTCGTGAGAAGTTAAAGGTGGCTCAGAGCCAACAGAAAACATATACGGACAAGAGGAGGAAACCGATTGAGTTTCAAGTAAATGACAAGGTTATGTTGAAGATATCACCTTGGAAAGGAATGGTACGTTTTGGGAAGAGAGGGAAGTTGAGTCATCGGTATATAGGACTGTTTGTTATAAAGGCACCTGTGGGTGCCGTGGCATACAAGTTGGATCTTCCGGAGAAACTTCGTGGTATTCATAGCATGTTTCACGTGTCTAATTTGCGTAAATGTTTAGCGGACACGGGTGTGTCGGTACCATTGGATGATATTCGAGTGGATGAAAAGTTGGAGTATGCTGAAGAACCGGAAGCGATTGTGGATCGAAAGATTAAGAAGTTGAGGAACAAAGAGATTGTGTTAGTGAAGGTGCATTGGAGGTTCCACAAGGGACAAGATGCGACGTGGGAATCGGAATCGAAAATGAGGAAGAAATACCCTCAACTCTTCGCTTAAGGAATTTCGGGGACGAATTTCTTTTAAGGGGGTGGAGATGTAATAACCCGGATTCTTGTTAGTATTTAGTGTTGGAAGTGTGGATGGCAGGAGTCTAATTTCTTAAAACTTCAGGGACTAGTTGGGTACAGTCTAAAAGTGGGTATAAAAAGGGGAAACCCTCATTTCTTGGACATTACGGCTGAGAAATTGTGTGTGTTCTTGGTGCGATTTTGGAGAAGAAAGAAGAAGAGGGCAGGATTTCAAGGAGTAAGAATCAGCCATCAATCTGAGGTATAAATACTCATTATCATCATCTCTATTTCTTGTTGAGTCTAATAGAAGATTATTGATTTGGGGTTTTATGTCTTGAGTTGTTGAATGATAGTTTTGAGTTCAAATCAGTAGTTTTGGGTTAATGGAGTTGATATTGAAGTATTCTTCAAGTTTGGTGATTCATGTTCCATTCTAAAGGATTTAAAATCAATGAAAACCTCCATTGTTGAGCAAGGTTCTTTAATGAGCAGGAAAATCCATGAATGAATGGAGGGATGGGATTAAATGGTTTATTTGTTGTTGGGGAGGGTTTTGGTATGAGTTTAGACAAGTATTGTGTCTGTTTTGAGGCTGTAAATTGGTAGAATGATGTTTTTGGGGTTTTTGGTTCGAGCAGGAAAGTGCATGACGAACAGTGAGTCCCGCGACTTGGCCCGCGGCTTCAAGTCGCGCGGCAAGCCGTGTAACTCACTGTTTAAACATTTTGAACTTTTTGCTAAAAGGTTAATTAAGTGGGTTAAGTGGTGTCCTAGCCGAAGGGGTTTATAGGTAGGATGTGTGGAAGTATAATTGGGTCATTAACTTGTAGTTAATTGATCTAAATCTGGTGTTCGGTTGGTGTATTCATAGTTGGAAAGTGAGCTAGGTGGCTTGACAATTCAGGTGAGTTCCCTCGTGTGCTAAACTTTAAAATTGAATGCTTTAGATCGAAACGTTTAATTCATTCATATTGGACGGTGTGTGTCCTTCCTATGATCACGGTGTGTGTGATCACGTTAGTCACGGTGTGTGTGACATTAATAATTACCGTTGCAACAGGTACGCAAGTGTGTGGATAAGTGTGAGTTAATATTTATGACTAATCGTTTTCCTCTTATAACTGTCATGCATATATTAACTGATTGTTTATGGAAATTCACTAGACCTTTTGGTCTAACCCTCTCTTTTATAAACTGAAAGCAACTTTCAGGTAAGCACATGATAGAAAGTTCGAGTAAGGGAAAGGGTAAGCTGTGAGCACGAGGAGCTAGAAGTGAGGCGTAACTTGTATAGTTAGTCGCCTAGTTTAAATTTGCTTGTAATAATCTCAGTAGTGTTTATTCCGCTGCAAACTTTTGAGATGAAGTTATTATTGGGACCATTTGAACTATGTAATTGCTACTTTTAGAGCAATGCCATCTTTTATCTTTAATTTTAGAATCGTGGTTGTTACAATATGATATAATATAATATAACATTTTAATATATTATCAATTGATTTTACAAAGCTTATATATTCATAATATATTATAAAGTAATAATATATTATTACTATTAAGTTCTACCAATTTTACCCTTAATTTTTTTTACCCTTGGTGAAAAGTACATTTCTGCATCAATTAATTACTTCAATGTCATCCATTATTATATCAATTGATTTTACAAAATTTATGACTTAGAAACCATACCTTTGTTTCTTTAAACATATAGTGTTATCGTATGAACCCTTCCCTATATATATATATATCATTTGTTGCGAGATTGGTAACTAAATAAGATAATGATTCTGGTCAATCATTTATTTGAATTATGTCTTAAATAGAACTTTACTAAAAATCGCCTAAAATGGTATATGTGTCATTTGTTGCATACGAATTAATATGGAAATTCGTTTATTTTTATAAAAAATTACTTAATGAATTTAATTAATGTATCTATATATCAGGCTAGAATGATGAGAATCGTGATGCAAATACAATTTTCACTACAGTAGGAAAAATTTGAGTAAAAGAATTTAACATACTCCAAAGTACTCAACCTAATAATTTCTCTCTTATTAAAATAAAGGAGATGAAAGTGCATTACCAGCAGTTTATTTCATTGATAATGTCAATCGAAAACTATTTTCCGGACAAGATTTTACCGATACAGCCCTGCCCTTGGGAAAAACATTTGATGGATATGTTTGAAATGGATTGTGTCGTCACTGAAAGTCCTATTTCTAGTGATGTATCATTAACCTATACAATCCAAAAACATTTGGATTGATCTAAGCTCGACTAGTGCAACCGATCCTAACTTGGCCCGATCAATAAAAAGTTAGAATTACTAAGTTTTTATTTTAAAATACGTTTTTATTTATTTTAGTATTGCTTTGGGGGAAGCATGACGCGGACATCCAAAACGATGTTTAATGTTTTTGTTGCTAACGAGGAAGCAAATTCAGACGTCTTGCGTATTTTTATGAAACGATGTTTCTTTTGCTTTTGTGGAAGCAACATATTGTCCATCCTCAACAATATTGTTACAATGTGTGTTATACCCAAAATTAACGCCGTTAACTTCGTTAAGCTTCGTTATGATTCTGTCGTTAACTCCGTCAGAAAATGTTATAACTTGACTAACGAGGTACTAACCGTGCAACCTAACGTCGTTAATAATATATCCATTATACCGTTATCTCTGTATTTATATCATTTTCAGTTACGAGTCAAAGGCTTTATGGAGACATTGAAGACAAATCATGAAGAGTCATCCGTTATGACCGTTTGGCTGTTATCAAGACCCTAGTCCAGGTTCAAGTATAAAAAGAGAGCTCGAATCAGCAAGAAGGACACATTGAAACACAACGAAATATTGAGAAGAGCCCTGAGTATACCATGACGAATCTGCGACACTACGGTCCAAACTCACGACAACGGTGCTACGAGTCTCAACCACAGTCGCAGACTCACGACCGATCATTCATACTGTTTTTGTAACTTTATTTATTGTTCTTAAGGCAGGCGTCCCTGTTTGACGTCCTTTTCCTTTAGTACATCGACGATCCCCCTTACGGTCGTCCACGGTTTTTCTCTCGGAAGGGAGTTTTCCGCGTCAACAATTCTTTGTGTCATTTACATTTTGTTTGTTTGTTTTTCGAACTGGTTTTCTTTCTTTAGTTGATAAATGTCCAAATCGTTAGTCTACCGTTAGGTCATTTTTTGGCATTAACAACGTGTACAACAATTTTCTTTAAAAAAACCATGATCAAGTTTTGTTAGTACAAGTAAGTTAAAATTACAAATGTTGCAATTTCTTAGTGTTTAATGTTGGGCTGTACAGAAAGGCATCATCTAAGGTTGTTAACATTATAAAAGGCAAGGGTATATGCTCGTGGGCAGTGACGGACCTAGTGTATAAAAGGTCGGGGGAAGGGACCAGTCAAATGGTCCAAAAAAATTAACTAGGTTAAAAAATCAAAAATACAAAACTTACTATTAGTTCGATTATTTGCAAAAATAAAGGAATTAACAAAAAGTTTGGTAGAAATAAGGTAGTTTTAAAACTATTTGAAGAAATAGGGTTTTTTTAAGGGGGACCCACCATATTTAAAATCTGATTTTGTATATTTTCATTTTAAACCCTCCATATTTACAGATTTAACCCTCTCATTTATATCTTTTATTTTTGTTTATCTTTATTATTTTTTAAGTTTTTATTTTTAATCCTTATTATTTATTATGGATGAATATCTTTAATTTTTAGTAAAATATATTATTAAGATTTATAAATTATTTTTAGTAAACTATATCATTAAATATACTTCATTAATATTTTTAAACTAATAACAACTTTGTCATAAATTGTCTAGAAAATCTAAGGAATCTTCAAAACTCAAAAGCAACAAAAAAATGTCATTATTCATTAATAGTAATCTTGATTAGAAAAAGACTACAAAAGCAAAAACATTTTTGTCATTTTCCATGAGAATTCAAAAAAAGTGATAAGAAGACTTGTCTAATCAATTACTTTTTTGGTTATAAATTTGGATGATTTAACCTACTTTTCTTTCATCCTTCTTCATTCCTTTCTTCATCCTTCATGAAAAATCAATTACTTTTTTGAATACCAAGTTATACCATCCATCCTTCATTCTTTCCTTCATCCAAGGTATGTATCGATCATTGTCTAAATTTCTAGCATATATTAATATGAAACATCATATACAACATTGTACTTTATGTAATTTATCTTGTAATTTATTTTGCAGTTACATTTTGATATACTTTATCATTTTGAATATGGACGGTTCACCTACAAATACTAGTTTTTTAGATCTTTTTCATAACTTTGAGACCAACCCCTCAAATGTACCATTTTCTTTGCCGAATGACAACACGTTTGAGGCAGATAATGACTTTGGATTTGATGAACCCAACGCACAATATAGCGAGGATAGTGAGTCAATATTTAATATTGAGGATGATTCTGATGATGTGAGTGAAAATCCAGTAGCGAGCTTTATGAATGATGTTGGAGATGTAAGAGATGATGACATAGCCGATTTGGAAAACAACATTGATATAGATGTTTGGAGTGAATCGGAAAATAAAATAAGGTTAGGAATGCAATTTGAAAGTAAGACACATGTAAAAAAGGCAGTAACACTTTGGTCGATCACCGAAAATAGAGAGTTTAAAGTATATGAAAGTAAAAGTAGCTCGTGGTTTGCAAAGTGTAAGACTTTAAGAGATGATGGAAAAAGCTCTAGTATTGTGCACTATACACCACGTTGTGCATGGTATGTTCGTGCAATTAAGAAGAAAAATCATCACATGTGAATGGTTACACGTTGGGTGGATGCACACAATTGTTTCGGATCTTGCGTTGGCAATAACAATAGAAATTTGAACTCTGCAACCATTGCCTCGTATATCCTCCACTCAATTCAAAATGATGTTGAGTATCCGGTGAAACAAATACAAGCACATATTAAAAATAGTCTGAATGTAGATGTTTCTTACTGGAAGGCATGGCATGGTAGGAGAAAAGCGATAGAGACTATTTATGGAACCTGGGAAAGTAACTTTGATGAGTTGCCTAAGTACATTGCCGCTTTGGGGTCTTCAAATCCTAATACGATTGTGACTTGGTTTCATGATCCAAACGGATCATCAAATGTGGTGACATTCAAGTATGTCTTTTGGGCATTTGGACCCGCTATTAATGCATTTCTTCTATGTCAACCTGTTATTTCTGTTGATGGTTGTCATTTGAAGGGTTCATACAAGGGAAAAATGCTTGTTGCGGTCACAAAAAACGCTAACAATAATATATTGCCTGTAGCTTATGTCATTGTTGATGAAGAGTCCGCACACAATTGGTGTTGGTTCTTTTATCAGTTTAGGCATTTTGTTGCTAAAGAGAGACAATTATGTGTTATTTCAGACAAGCATCAAGGAATAATTCATGCAATGACAAATCTACAAGAATGGAAAGATCCATTAGCATACCATCGCTTTTGTCTTCGACACATTAGAAGTAATCTCATGAAAGGTACAAGAACTTGAGCCTCAAAACATTTTGTTGGGATATTGGTAGCACCACACAGAAAAGAAAGTGTGTTAATTATATGAAAGAAATAAAAAGAATCAATTTTGAAGCCTGGCAGTATTTGAAACAAATTAACAGAAGTCAGTGGTGTCTTTTATATGATGAAAAGCGATGGGGTTTCTTGACAACAAATATCTCTGAGAGCATGAACAATGTATTGCGAGGAGCAAGACGGTTACCAATTAAAGCCTGTATTAACCTTACATTCAATAGAACTGTGCAACTTTTTAGAAAGCATAGTGATATTGCAATGAACTGCAATACACCTCTACCATCACGCATGTGGCGTCTCTTTGTTAAACGAGAAACTCATGCACAAAGCCATAACTTGACCGAGTTTAACTATAACGAAGGCGTCTACAAAATTGCCATGAAGTTGCGGATAAATGGTACTGGAGGAAATATACATATTGTCCACTATTTTCAACATACATGAACATGTGGTAAGTGGCAAATGGAAAGATTTCCATGTTCACATGCTCTTGCAGTTTGTCGACATAGAGGGGATGATCCTCTTTCCATTGTGAGTATTGTGTACGCTACGATGACGTATTGAGAACAATATCGTTCTGATTTTATGCCACTTTCTCACGTTGACTATTGGTTGGAGTCGGATTGGAAAATTGAAGCAGATTACTCAAAACTTTCAGTACATAGAGGTCGAAGGCGTGCAAACCGACTTCGTAATGAGATGGACATTCGTCATCCTGACGAACCTCGCAGATGTGGACTATGCCACCAACCTGTGCATAATAGGAGAAATTGTCCAAATTCTCAACCAAGATTCAATGAGATGTGAACTTATAATCTCTATAATTGGTTTTAATTTAGAGTTTTATTCGTATTGTAATATTTTAATTAGTGTTTAATTCGTATTGTAATGTTTTAATTTAGTGTTTAATTCGTATTGTAATGTCTTAATTTAGCGTTTTAATTTTTATTGTAATGTCGTACGTAATTTCAAAATATTTTAATATATTCATATTCTAAATTATCGTTTAGTTTGCGTTATATTTGTAACACCCTCAAATCTGGAAAGAGCGACTAATTTAAAATTTCTAATATTTCATCAATAAATAACTTTCCTCAAACCACAATTAGTAATAAGCCTCTACAACAAACAAATCAAGTCCTATACAAGACCTACTTATGGTTGGGTGTTACTAAACCAATAAGAGTCGCTATCTCCGAATGCGGAAAACGTCACCAAGAGTCTTTATCGTGCCACTTCCTAGCACTCAAGTCCACACGTGTCGCTAGTACCAACCCCCACGATAACCTGATGCACATGCCGACAAAGAAAAAGGGTTAGGCTTAACGCCTAGTGAGCTCAAGAGTTTTTAACATATTTATGATTGATTTGAAACCAAAAGATGTGCTTGACAAAATATAATTCTCAAAGGAAATAACCTTATTATAAAAGCAACGTCTTTCCCCAAATTCACTAGTCCCATAATAAAAGCTTTAGACCAAAATGACAATAGAAGAGAATACTTTAAATAGAAATATTCTTTTAACGTAATACCAATTCCAATACTCACACGACTATGATTGAGTTTATAATCGTGGAGATAGAAAACATACTTTTAACCATGTTTTATAAAACGTTAACTCACGCGGACCTTTAAAGGGATAGAAATATCCAAAGTTCACGGGGGATTCCCGATCATACCATCTTTGGTGACGGATACAAAAGTAGGTCACTACTCGATGTTGAGCAACCATAGGAGTCAATGGCAATCGGTCAACAACCGATTATGCACCTTAGTACACGGCCCCCGATGGCTCCTACGAAAGCCCGCGCAATGGTCACTGGCAACCGGTCTATAACCGATTATGCACCTCAGTACACGGCCCCCTGATGACCCCAAATTGCGCATGCATAGAGTCAATGGCATCCGGTAATGATCCGGCATTATACCCAACGGTAAGAGGCCCCCTATGACTTCTATGCGACCAAAAAGGGACAACAATCCCGCCTTTAAACCGACTATATGCCTATGGATCCATTACATACTAGTCTTACTACCGAATACATCAACGAGACGTATTACTAGTTTTCCAACCTTGAAAACTCTTTTCAACAAACCATCTTCTTTCAAGTCCAAGTTTTACCAAAAATTAGGTCAAATCATTTTGAGTTTCAAAACCAAAGATTATTTCATTTTATAACCTTTCCAAATATTTTAAACCATTAATGATGCTCAACTCATCATTTACAACAAAATACTCAAAATCCTCATTTTGACCCAAAACCTCCAAACTTACCCAAATACACAACCACTTGAAATTAAGTTTAGGAATCAGTAAAATACTATATTCACAACAAGTATTTGAGTTTATAAGTTTAGATTTGAACTCATAGTTATGCATTTACAAAATGACCCATAATGCAATAATCTGTATTTTTCAATGATTTATAAGTTCCAAAACTCCAAAGATGCAAATACAACCAAATGGTTTTCATTTAAAGATATTGCACCCAAACAACCCACACTTATACTTTATTTGTCAAAATGTCAAAAAACCAAGTATAAGCCTCTTTCATGATTTATAAATCCTTTTATACCAAATATGCAAACTTACACAAATACTCACACATTTGATAAATAACAAGTGAAGCATGTTTTACTTTAAAATGGACGTTTTTGGCATGTACAAAGTTTTCACAAAGTATCTTGAACTCACCTTGCTAGATTTAAGCTAAATCTAGGTTTTACCCCAATGCCGAGTTCCATTCGGTAAAGACTTTAGATCCTCGATCTACACCTCTAGATCCATGGTGTAAGTCTTTCAAGAACACCTACATAACCTCTAAAACATACACAAGAACGAACCCAAGAGAGAATGAGAGTTGTTGGTGGAAGAACCCAAACCCTAGATTCAAGATTCAAGGATTAAGATCTTACCTTCACTTCTATAATCTCCAAAATCAACCAATAACCTCTAGCCATACTTGTTTCCATGTTGTAGAGCTTCAAGAGACGAATCCATAGCAACTTGAATCACCCAAATCGGAGCATTATTGAGAGAGATATGGTTCAAATGAGAAAGATCCCGATTTTCGGTCTTTAAAACGCTGACAGAGGCTGACGCCAGATATGGACGCCAGTTACGTTCGTAACTGGCATTGGTAACTCACGCGGCTCCCTCTTGACCAAACAGACTCTGACGCTAGTTGTGAAGCTAGTTACATTTCGTTACTGGCATTGTAACTCACGCTAAGCACAAATCAAGTAAAAAGAGCTTAGGGCTACTTGTGAAGTTAGTTACGATTTGCTAACTGGCTTTATAACTCACGTTAAGCATAATTGAGTGCAAAAGTGCCTAGGCTAGTTATCAAGCTAGTTTCAACTCTGAAATTCACCTCGTAACCAGCTTCCATCCTAACCCACATGAAAACTAGCCTTAGACGATGTTTTACCCATATTTGCTTCGTCTTAGCTCCAAATTGACTCCGAAAAATATCGTTGGACTCCTTCTTTAATTCTCCAACCAAATATGATATAAATACTTGAAAATAGGCCTGAAATACCAGAATTCTTATATCAGTCTTTTCCAAAGTTTCATAAACTTAACTAAAATTTACGGGTGTTACAATCCTCCCAACCTTAAAAGGAGATTTCGTCCTCGAAATCTATAAACAGCCAAACATCCAAATAACCTTATTTCACAAATCCGAATGGCTCCCTTCCCAAGAGAGTGTCACTAAAATGAATCAACTCTAAAAGGGGTTCAAAAATCTTTTATCAAGATTACTATGACGATTTACACGCTAATTCCCACATTTAATCATTGACTTGACATGCTACACCACCCTCAGGGTGAACACTGAGCATTGTTGGAAAACTTTATAGCAATACGATTGCAATTGGCTCCGAACCTTAAGTGATTCGTACTTCCTCAAGGGTAACTATTGATTTCGACTTCTCAATTCCGCGAAAATTGCCATAAAAGAATTTACTCTTAACACTTTCTAACAACTTTTAGCCAACTAGAATACGGTTCCTATATGTAAACAACCCTTCGATAATATTCCAAAACTTTATTTGAACAAAACCACACATACATCTTTCAAATCGGAGTACTCGTTACAACGTCGACCTTACCTGGGTGGTAAGGGAATCCTGCAAAACATCCCGAAATATACCATCTGTTGACGCCCACGGTAAATCTTATACTTCGACAATCAAAGTCTCCTCGATAAAGCGACTTCCACTCAATGACCGCATTAACTTTCTTACTAAAATTCTCCAGTATTCAATATCATACAAGATTTATCGTCCCTTCAATGATGGAACTCTTATTCAAAAATTTGGTCCAAATCCAGACCCAAACTTTCGCCAAACACAAAACTCCAAAGAACTATCAGACTTCCTTAGCAACTCAAATGATCCTTATCAAACATCACCATTCACTAAAATCTATTCTCCTCAAGTTCACCGCATAAAGCTTTCGAACACTTACTAAGATTCAATTTAGGTACCTCAAATACAACAATGCTTCTTGACCTCAAGAAAATCATAAGTTGACACCTAAGTTTGTAAAAGGTCAGTACCACAAGTATGCATCGGCCGACAACGTCATCCCAGAGTTGACACTTAATATGGGATGTCGAATCCCATAATTACCACACTTTAGTACTTGATCCCACGATTCTTTCCAATTGCGCTGAAACATCAAAGCTTTACTTCCCAATCTATGGACAACTAAACAAATCGTCCTCAATCACTAAAGCTCACTAAGATGAAACATCCTTATCACACAAACACCAACCAAACAATTCCTTGAAGCAATCAATCCCATAAACTTTGATCCGAAGGTTGATGAAACAAGAAGACCATCACATAAAATAACCCGGAGTGCTTCAAAGTCTACTATTTCCAAAAGCTTTTATATACACCGATCGTTCAAACTAAATTCTCAAAATTCAAAGCCATCCACAAGCCATGCAATCATTACTAAATTCACGGAGCCTCATCGTCCCACATATGCAATACCCACCACAACATGACGTTTACCCCTAAGTGTTCCTAATGAGTTCAAGGTTTTACAAGTATATGACTAAGCAAATATGCCAATTTTATTTATCAAAAATTTAACAAATATGAAATCTTTATAACCATTTCACACATGTATTGCCATCATGCATGCAAGAGAAATTCATGCACTAAAATAGAGTGCTACAAAATGTTTGTACCAAATTCTACAAATGTTTTCTTCTTTTAGCCTTAAGAAGGCACAAAGTAAAGTTTCTCAACAATAATAGCATGCATCCGTTTACTTTTTCAAAACTATCCAAACGTTATATGCATGCATCTGGGTCACCTTATGAAATCAACTTGATTTGGGTTTCAAATTTGAAGCCAATTAATAAAATGCTTATGCTTTTCCAGAATGTTGGCTACCTAAATTAAGATGCTACAATTAGAATGTATGCAAACTCTATGCAACAAGAGGTTCCCATAAAGTTAAAATAATACCGATGGGAACTTTATATTTTTGACGACTTCAAAATATTTATACCCAACATAGATGACGTGGAATAAAATTCTCAACAAACTCTCATACCCCAAAACCGACACTAAAACAAATCCAAAAATTCCAAAATCTCAAAATTGACTCGTGAATAGTACGCACCCAAAATTTAACTGAAACTCGTAAACGACCGTAGGAGGTACAATAGTCCATGCATTTCAATCTTGACCCAAAACTCACGTACACCAAATAATTTCTCAAAACTCGTAAAAAAAAGGATATGTGTACGTTTCTCGGAACAACGAAACAATTTAGGTTAGTTTCAAATTTAAACTCTCTTGAGATATAATTTCAAAATTTGCAATTCTAGCAAAATAACATGGATTAAATTCTTAGTGCAATTTTCATGCAACTAAAACGATTTAAGAAAATCCAAGACATGGCTACACTCTTGAGTGTGCCCAAGACATTTTTCAGAATGATTACCCCTTTGACAAATCCGAAATAATTTTGCAATTTATTTCTAAGACAAATGTCGTGCATGCATCCGGTTGGGACCCAAAGTCTTAAACCATGCTTGCCAAGTCCACCACAAAGCCAACATTGGAAAGCTTCATATCTTAAGACCATCATCCCCCACTAAATCCATCGATTTACAATTTCCTCCCGGAATTAGGTTGATTCAACAAGCTTATGGTTCATAACTAACCATTACCTTTGACCCAAAATGGTCGGCTTAAGATAATCACCGTACTTATATGTCATTTAAAGTGACATTGCTACATCCATCAAATCTTTCAACGGTCATGGCCATAAGAACTCATTCACTACCCCATCGATCACCATGACAATGCGTCTCAAGCACACACACATAACAGTAAATTCCTATTATCACCGGCCGGATAATAATACAAATTTACCTTACATGCGGATCCTTGTTACCATCATCATGTTTTTCGATTCTAGTGCATCTATTAACCTCCAAACATCCTATCTTACAGTGTCTAATTGTGAAATCTCACATCTGCTCACTTAATCAATACGCTAGTTTGAGTCTAGGCATCTAAATCAATACCTAAATCTCTCAAACTTATGCTCTGATACCAACTTGTAACACCCTCAAATCTGGAAAGAGCGACTAATTTAAAATTTCTAATATTTCATCAATAAATAACTTTCCTCAAACCACAATTAGTAATAAGCCTCTACAACAAACAAATCAAGTCCTATACAAGACCTACTTATGGTTGGGTGTTACTAAACCAATAAGAGTCGCTATCTCCGAATGCGGAAAACGTCACCAAGAGTCTTTATCGTGCCACTTCCTAGCACTCAAGTCCACACGTGTCGCTAGTACCAACCCCCACGATAACCTGATGCACATGCCGACAAAGAAAAAGGGTTAGGCTTAACGCGTAGTGAGCTCAAGAGTTTTTAACATATTTATGATTGATTTGAAACCAAAAGATGTGCTTGATAAAATATAATTCTCAAAGGAAATAACCTTATTATAAAAGCAACGTCTTTCCCCAAATTCACTAGTCCCATAATAAAAGCTTTAGACCAAAATGACTTAGAAGAGAATACTTTAAATAGAAATATTCTTTTAACGTAATACCAATTCCAATACTCACACGACTATGATTGAGTTTAAACCATTAATGATGCTCAACTCATCATTTACAACAAAATACTCAAAATCCTCAATTTGAACCAAAACCTCCAAACTTACCCAAATACACAACCACTTGAAATTAAGTTTAGGAATCAGTAAAATACTATATTCACAACAAGTATTTGAGTTTATAAGTTTAGATTTGAACTCATACTTATGCATTTACAAAATGACCCATAATGCAATAATCTGTATTTTTCAATGATTTATAAGTTCCAAAACTCCAAAGATGCAAATACAACCAAATGGTTTTCATTTAAAGATATTGCACCCAAACAACCCACACTTATACTTTATTTGTCAAAATGTCAAAAAACCAAGTATAAACCTCTTTCATGATTTATAAATCCTTTTATACCAAATATGCAAACTTACACAAATACTCACACATTTGATAAATAACAAGTGAAGCATGTTAATACTTTAAAATGGACGTTTTTGGCATGTACAAAGTTTTCACAAAGTATCTTGAACTCACCTTGCTAGATTTAAGCTAAATCTAGGTTTTACCCCAATGCCGAGTTCCATTCAGTAAAGACTTTAGATCCTCGAGCTACACCTCTAGATCCATGGTGTAAGTCTTTCAAGAACACCTACATAACCTCCAAAACATACACAAGAACGAACCCAAGAGAGAATGAGAGTTGTTGGGGGAAGAACCTAAACCCTAGATTCAAGATTCAAGGATTAAGATCTTACCTTCACTTCTATAATCTCCAGAATCAACCAATAGCCTCTAGACATACTTGTTTCCATGTTGTAGAGCTTCAAGAGACGAATCCATAGCAACTTGAATCACCCAAATCGGAGCATTATTGAGAGAGATATGGTTCAAATGAGAAAGATCCCGATTTTCGGTCTTTAAAACGCTGACAGAGGCTGACGCCAGATATGGACGCCAGTTACGTTCGTAACTGGCATTGGTAACTCACGCGACTCCCTCTTGACCAAACAGACTCTAACGCTAGTTGTGAAGCTAGTTACATTTCGTAACTGGCATTGTAACTCACGCTAAGCACAAATCAAGTAAAAAGAGCTTAGGGCTACTTGTGAAGTTAGTTACGATTTGCTAACTGGCTTTATAACTCACGCTAAGCATAATTGAGTGCAAAAGTGCCTAGGCTAGTTATCAAGCTAGTTTCAACTCTGAAACTCACCTCGTAACCAGCTTCCATCCTAACCCACATGAAAACTAGCCTTAGACGATGTTTTACCCATATTTGCTTCGTCTTAGCTCCAAATTGACTCCGAAAAATATCGTTGGACTCCTTCTTTAATTCTCCAACCCAATATGATATAAATACTTGAAAATAGGCCTGAAATACCAGAATTTTTATATCAGTCTTTTCCAAAGTTTCATAAACTTAACTAAAATTTCCGTGTGTTACAATATTTTCCTAAAATTGTAATATATTCAAACTTGGTGTTAGTTTCTAGACAATTTATGACAAAGTTGGCATTAGTTTAAAAGGTTAAAAATTAAAGCCATTCATCCATAATATATAATAAGGGTTAAAAATAAAAAGTTTAAAAATAATAAAGATAAATAAAAAAGAAAGATACAAATGAGAGAGTAAATCTGTAAATATGGAGGGTTTAAAATGAAAATATACAAAATCAGATTTTAAATATAGTGGGTACCCCTTAAAACAACCTTATTTCTACAAATAGTTTTAAAACTACCTTATTTCTACCAAACTTTTTGTAAACTCCCCTATTTTTGCAAAAACTCGATTAGTTCCTAGTTGTTGAAGGATAAGTGTGCCATCGTCTAAAGAATATGACGATAATGATAAAGATAAAAGATAAAGATATATAGAGATAGAGATAGACATTTAGAGTTAGATTAGTGTTAGGTTTCTTATAGTTATCTGTTTGTAACTCGTCCCCTATTTAAAGGGCTATTGATTAATGAGAAAATGATCTTCTTGATTCTCTCCATATTGATTATTCTGCAACACGTTATCAGCACGTATGCTAAATCAATCACTCTTCAATAATACACCACAATCCAAGTAAGCATTCTTATAGTTATGAACTTTGATACCATAATATAATCGTGTTAACGATGTTATATGTGTATATATCTCTCTCTCTATATATATACTTTTATTTGTACGATCCCAAACATGAGCATATAAGTTCAAATGTGTTTAAGGTTGTTATGGTAGAAATATGGAAATATCATTTAACACAACACAATGATAATATAAAACCTTAAATTTTGTTTTTGGATCTCACGTAAATAACTAAGGGTTAATCCACAGATTGAGTATTATTTAATAACCGAGGGTTTGGTAGCTTTTTATGTAAGAGGTCTTAAAGCTTATATTTTTCAACAAATTGCTATGCTTGCTTTATGTTTTATTGCCTATAATTTATGTTTAATACCAATGAAATCAAATCTAGAATCCTTTATTTGTGGTGATAAAAAAAGAGTATAATCCATTATATTTTTTGATGTATTTATCTTATTGTTATTCGTCACATAAAATGATTTTTATATATAATTTGTCAATTAATTACTAATTATTATATGTCTTTATTTAAATTGCCACCTCTCTGTTGTTAGTTAGGACCATTTATTTGATTTGGATGCTTTATATGATTATTATATGTATTTAATTTAATTAGGATCATTTATTTGATTTGGTCTATTTAAATTTACTAATACACTATTTTAAGATATGATAATCAATTTCTATTTAAACGAATATAAAATCATTTAACTAGCTTTTCTATTTTACCATTTATTTATTTAATTATGGATATACTCTATGATTAATTTTACCACATAATATTTAAATGTTTATCATATATAAATATTTATCTTATTTTATTGTCTTTATCTTGATTGTGAGTTCCTACTCATAATTTCAACCTTATAGCTAACTTTGGAAAGTTACAGTTCCAACCCTCATATATTATGAGTTCCTACTCATTATTTTCAATCTTAATTAATAAATGGAAGTTACATTTCCAACCTCCGTATAATCTGGTCTTCTACCAAAAGCTCCAAAATACTATTAAGATGTTAAAAATAGAAATTCAACTTTATATGTCAAAACCAATATTTATTTTGCTTAATGGCAAAATCTTTCAAAATTATTAATGTTATTCGTGTATTTCATGAAACGAAATAATTGCACAACACTGAAAGATTTTGTCAAACGGGTGTAAATAACCCTAAGGTTGAAGGGACTTAAGTAATCCACGTGATTCCCCTCCTACCTGGAAATCCAAAAGTGTCTTTGCGATCTATTTTCGAATATTGAAATATTGATGACGTATTATCAATAAAATATAAACAAACAAAAATCCAATATTATCATGATAATGAAATTTCATGCATATAGAACATGATTTTTAGAAAATAATATATTCTCTATTATACACGACATCTTGGACTCAGAAGAACTTGAGTACCATAAGATAGATTCATAAAACATATGCAAATATGTAAAAAACTATCAAAACCTATTGACCCTAAAAATCACTTATTAAAATACAAGTAAATACCTAGAGATTTTTGAGACAACACATCAGTCACAACCTTCATAGGGAATATCGTTAACTAGAATCCCCCAAGAACCGTGGGATGCCCTGAAAAGGAAAATCAGGAGTATCCATTACCATGTACTTCCCAAACTAATCATACAGTAGAATGAAATCTAGTCGATTGCAAGAAGGTGACTGATTTCAACAAAGAAATGTTGGGTCTCAAAATCCATCTATATCTTCGTGGCAAGGAACTCACGAAAGATTTCCACCTTTCATCATATTAATGAACCAATGTGAGCTAGAGTATAACCTTTAAATGAATTCATAAACCTACTGTAAGTGGTTGAGAAATATAACAAGATTATTTCAGATCACTAAACATGTCGGGACAAAGAAAATTCTCGTGGTCAATAATAAAAGTGTTAGAGGTGGAACAACTCCAAAGGACAGTGAGTTATAGGCAATTTCACATAGGTGATATCTATACACCCCATGACAAATTAACCATGAAAACGGTAAGGGTCATGAAAAGAGTCGAAAAGAGTTTTACAATTTTTGAAGCAGAAATGCAACTACTACCTAAAAGATAATGGATAATATAAGAAGAAAAATGTGCTAATAATCGCTCATATAAAAAAAAACAAGTTGGAAATGAACTATATCAGATTAAGATTGATTGAGCATAAGTTTATTTGAAATTTATTTTAAGTATTAAATTAATTTCATTTGCTGATAAAAAACGAAATATTTAACTATTATAAATGTAAAGAAATACATCAAAATTACAAATATAAAACTCTCAATATTCTCCGTTCCATGTAGGGGTGGCAATGGGTCGACCTGGGTTGGGTTCGGGTTCAACCCATTTATTAAACAGGTCGAAAATCTCAACCCAACCCAACCCAATTAAATAAATGGGTTGAGATTTTCAACCCAACCCAACCTGCAACTTAAATGGGTTGAACCTGGATTCGACCTGTTTACAAAATTTCAACCCAACCTGGTAAATAAATGGGTTCAACCTGAGTTGACCCATTTAATTATACAATCCATAATACAAAACAAACCTGGGTTGACCCATTTACAACTCCTATAGAGTTTGTAAACTTACTGTAGGAGACTTGGAGAGACAGAAAAAACCGTCAGCTGTCGTTCACCACCGGTCGTCGAAGAGAGAGCTGAACCTTCTGTTGGACGAGAGAGAGTGACGGCAAGACTCGAGAGTGAAGTAAGCAGAGTCGCCGGCGGACTGAAGAGTGAAGTAAGCAGAGTCGCCGTCGTTCACCACCGGTCGCCGGAGGAAGAAGAGTGACGGCGAGACTCGAGAGTGAAGTAAGCAGAGTCGCCGACGAACTGAAGTAGCAGCAAAGTCGCCGACGATGTGAACTAGGAGGAAGAAGAGTGACGACGAGAGTGAAGGAGAAACCGAGAAGGCGAGAAAGGAAGTTTGCGATTTAGGGTTTTCCTATTTTGACCAGGCTTAAAAAATGTAAAGACTAAATTCAATCTAAAGTCTAAACTTTGTATTTAGGTTACTTTTTTTATCATTAAAATTTAAAATTTATTTTAATAAATGGGTTAAAAATAGGTCATTAATGGGTTACAAACAGGTTGGAAATGAGTTAGAAACAGGTTGGAAATGGGTTGAAAACAGGTTGTAAATGGGTTGAAAACAGGTTGAAAATAGGTCAGAAATTTCAACCCAACCCAACCTATTTAATAAATGGGTTAGGCGGGTTGACCCATTTAAGTTAAACGGGTTGAAAATCTCAACCCAACCTGCTACTAATGGGTTGGGTTCGGGTTGGGTTGGCGGGTTGGGTCACTTTTTGCCACCCCTAGTTCCATGTTGGAATGTATCGAGGAGAACATGAGTGTTTTTGTGGGACCTTCCACACAATGATAAAAGATAGACCACTATTTACTCCTCCACCAAAATACTTAGACGATGAACTGTCATTTTCTTGTTAGTACAAGATTAATAGTCATTAAAGGATTATATTAATGAGAACCTTGTTAAAATATTCATATTAACTGGAAATTATATTATAAGAATGGAAATGGGTATATACGTACATCAACTCTAATGATATGAAAGGAACGTATATTAGAGAAATTAATGTGTCACACTAGTGGATTATCTAGGTCATCAAATCATATTATGTCACCAATAAAGAACTTTGGGACAATTACACATATATGTTTCGACATGACCTTGTGGGACACCATGGTCATAACATAATGATCTATGGATTGAAAAATACACATTGACGCATTCTTTTTCGAGTGAAAGGCAAAATGAGTTAATTAACTAAATTGCAACTGTTGATTTCTACAACACAAGAAGTAACACCAACATCATAATAAGCCCTCTCGAGTACCTAGAATTTTAATAAACCCTGATCCTTAGCCAAGACAGGAATGAGACCATCCTAAAGCTAAGGACATAATACAAAAATATTCCATTCTTACAATGAATAACAAGGTAATATTTATGGACATAAACAACCAGAATGCGGGCCATTAAAGTATTTTATGGTTCTGGTTTCGACACAATGAACGCATGTCGCATTATTGTCCACATGAAATGCTGCACTCCAAGCACTAGTTATACGTTTAAGGGCTCACCTCCCTCTTTATCTCATTAAGTCTATATAACTTGTAATGCTGGAGAATTTACATCATAAGGATTTGATAATTATTGCATATATTTTGCAATCAATGTAGAGTTTTCTATACCCCATGTGTATGTATAAAATGGTCTCATAGAAGTTATCATCATAAGAATATAGATAGTATATAGGGAATTGGTTATGTGCACCAATTAACCCGCATTTTCCTGGGGTTATGCAAATATTACATGCAACCTTACTTATTTGTTTTTAGAACAACTACTAGCCAACCAGTATCATGCGTACCAGTTGGTAACTGGATATAAGCCTGAAATTTTACATTTACGCTTGTTTGGTTGTGTAGTACATGTGCCAATTGCGCCCCCACAGCGCACCCAAATGGGTCTTTAAAAACGATTTAGTATAAGTTGGATATGAATCCAACACAAATTTACCGCTAATTAGAATCCTTGACGGGTGATCTCTTTATCGCTAGATTAGCGAGTTGTCACTTTGATGAGACAGTCTTCCCGTCGTTAGGGGGAGACAGGAAAAAGGATTTTCCATGGGAACGACTGGAAGTGTCATAGAATATTCCCATCATGTCTCAATTTGATCCCCAAACTTCACAAAGTAAAATTGAAGTCAAACGAATCAGACTCGAAACCTGATACGTTTAATGTTATTCTAGAAGTGACAAGATCACATATACCAGCTGCAAATATATTCGTAAGGATAAAAGTCCCTAAACAAGGGCACAACGCCACTGGAAAGCGCGTTGCAATCACACATGGTGGAGGTGTGGTTGAGGTCGTGGCTCCCAAAAGGAAATGGGGGAAGCTACTTGGTCCGATAGATACTCATCTAAAGGAAAAGAAGAGTAAGGCACAACCATCTATCATCAATACATAAACCTCTCATGAGATTATCTCTGACTAAAACTATGTCTATGAATCATTACTGGAGGACGCTCTGAAGTTAATATTTGATTCTAGAGATCAAATAAATCTCAAATGAATTATGAAAGTGCATACGAGTCGATGGACAGATCGTAATGAACATAATAAATACTCTTGATGAAATAAGATAAACTTTATTCTATTCAAAATCTGAATTTGAGATGAAAGATCTTGGGAAAACTTGGTTTTATGTAGGACACCGAGTTTGTGATATTAATTCACTGATCGCATATGTCTAGAAAATAATCAGGCGATTTAATATGGACAAAGCGCATCCGGCTAGCACTCCCATGATCGGTCGAAGTGTTGGATAAAAGGAAAGATCCATTTCGTCTGAAGGATGATGATGAAGAGGCCTTAGGAGCTAGAATTCCCTATTTGAGTGCAATAGGCGCATTATTATACTTAGAACAATACACTTGACCGTATTTTGTATCTCTCAATGAACTCTTTAGCTAGATTTAGCTCAGCGCCAACGCAACATCATTGGAATGATATGAAATTAATCTTTTGGAACCATTGATGTAGGCTTATACTTCCCTTACAAAGAGTATAATAGGATTGATAATGGAATTTCAATACCTACGTTGAATGTGAAAGGCAAAAGTACCAGCCCTTATAGAAAAACATAAAATATTGTCTTGATATGTCTTTACTGATATTAACTATCTATTTGACTCATACAAAAAGCTCAATCCTAAAATGGATAAGGGTGATAATACAAAGGATATTACTGCTTTAAATTTATATACAATCAGCAATAACAAACTCTCATATATATTTGAGTGAATCAAGCAAAATGGGAGGAGAATGTGACATACCTGGTTACCAAATCATTAACTAAAATCATATTTGGGAAACATATAGAAAGTATTGGAATACTGAGGCTTTCCAAACTCCCTTGATTGATGTATAAATCAGGGGGAGTAGTAGACAAAAGGAGGAGTCTACTATACGTGTAGTATTGGTATGTTGTGCTCTTTCCTTCACCCAAGGTTTTTTTTTCCCAATGGGTTTTGTTCCTTGGTGAAAGGTTTTAGTGAGGCAACAATTTATATACCATTTTGTTTTCCTAAATCTCATGATTAATGTACGAATCTGAGAGAATATTAGATTAAAGGAAAAGTCTATATATTGCAAAGTAACTGGTGCGTTGTACTCTTTCCTTCGTCATGTTTTTATTTTTCCCACTGGGTTTTTATTGTTGGCGTAAGGTTTTAACGAGGCAACAGTTGTACACCATCACTCCTTTGACTTGGCACAAGGGGGAGTGTTGAAGGATAAGTGTGCCATCGTTTAAAGGATATGACGATAATGATAAAGATAAAAGATAAAGATGTATAGAGATAGAGATAGACATTTAGAGTTAGATTAGTGTTAGGTTTCTTATAGTTATCTGTTTGTAACTCGTCCCCTATTTAAAGGGCTATTGATTAATGAGAAAATGATCTTCTTGATTCTCTCCATATTGATTATTCTGCAACACTAGTAAAATTTTCCACGAGACCCCATCTAGCCAGCGATCGCCAAAAACACTAAAAAAAACCTCTTGAAATCAATCAAAAAATCAAAAGGTTTTCGAAATCGACAAAAAGATTAAGAAGATCTCTCGAAATCAATTAAAAAACTTTGAAAATCCCTAAATTAGGCTAAACACACGTCGGGTGACTTTACGTTCCTGGACTCTACCTTAATAGTGACCTCACTAGGCAAAAATCATGTATTCGCAGTGCTCGTGGGTTATTAAATGGAGATGTGCCTCTGCTGAGAGAAGGATCTTAGGATTTCTATTTGCGCCATGTACACAAATGCACACTTATTACGACATGCTAGTTGATCCACTACACGCTAAGAAGAAAATCTTGAGTAACTAAGTAAATCCGGGTTAATTAGACTGAAAGTGATCAGAAATTGAGATACTCATGAAAGCGTGTTTAATATTCCAGCTTGCGGTGCAAGTACAATAAATATCGATACTCATTGCTCGAAGTAGCATGGGAATTTTTAATTTTTAATGGCAGAAGAGTTGTTTCATGCGACATGCAATTACGATGAGGATTGTTCAGAGTAGCGCATGCAAAAAAATGGTGTTTAGAGGATAAAGGTAAATTATTCCTCCATAATCCTTACCTCCACTGTTTTCTTCGTGTTGGTATTTGTATGTTTCTCCTTTTCCGATAATGTTTATTTTTTCACATTGTTTTTGTCAAATACATCAAATTTTGTTTTTGCATTGATATATAAGCATGTGTTGTTTGATAATGCTTTTTTATGCAGAAGGAGAATGAAATGGTAGGTAGATATGCATTATTTCAACGCTGGCTAGAAATTAAGGGGTAGATATACATACATTAATGAACTCTTTATCCTTAAAGTAATTTCGCCCGCATCGTTTTGGACTCAAAATTACGCAAATTTCATGCAAATGAGAAACACATACAAGATTCATCACTACAAAAAAGTTTCGGCAAATCTGACATAAATTCCACACCACTGATGCAAATTCTGCAAATCTGACACAAAAAAAAATATTAAATAAAAAAAATCCAAATAAAGTACAATTCACAAATTTGCGGATTATATAGCTAGAGGCCCCTTCAAGTGTTAACCCAATAATTTGTGTTAACCGTGTTAACACATTGTTCACTGGTGAACACCATGCTCGTTCACTAGTGAAACACCATTTATCAGTGAACGAATGGTTCCATACATCCATGCTCGTTCACTGGTGAACACCATTCGTCAGTATACGAGCATCGTGTTCACCAGTGAACGAAGTGAATGATGGGTTAACACGGTTAACACAAATTATTGAGTTAACACTTGAAGGAGCCTCTATATGGCTATTTGTTGATATTTTTTAAATATTGGCTAATTTTTGGTGTTTTAAGCAAAAAATGACTATTTTGGTGATTTGCCCTCTTAAAATTTAAGAGTCTTAGAATTGGTCTACAAGTAAACTAGAACTGCCAAATGATGGTTAAGAGTAGCGAACGAGCGAACCTATAAGGAAACAAACCCTAAAATATTGCTTCAATGCAAGTGACAAGTGAACTAGCTATATCCTTACAGAAATTTTCATTTCATCATAATTTGGCTAAAATCATCAAATTAAATCTCAACATCACATGGTCCGTTTTGTTTATGTCCGAAAATATTGTATCTGAGATCACAACTATTGAAGACGTAAAGACTCAAAGCAAAAAGTCAACATGGCCAACAAAAGTCAACAGAAAAGCTTATATGGTAGTTTACTTTCTTAGAATAGTTGTGACATAAATTTAATGTAATAGTTAGGGTTTTCGGTAGTTGTCTCATTTGCATTCATTCATATTATTCTAGAGAGAGAATCTTGTAGAAAAAGGTATATCAATACCCATGATTTAAGATTCATTGATCATGTTCTTATTTATTACATTGTTATTTGATCGTACTTAGATTATCAGATCTTGAACGTAAAAATCCGCAAATTTAAGACAAATCCTACAACAACATAAAATCTGCAAATCTGACATAAATCCACAAGATACTGAAAAAAATTCAAAAAAGAACTACTATTTGCAATTTTGCTAAGCCGTTTGTAGATTGTGTGGTAATTTCATGATATTTTAAAAAAGTTGCCTAATTGTTTCTACTCGGTCAAAACTCGAACTCAACTCAACATACTAACGAGTTGAGCTACTTGATACTCGACAAGCTCGTGAGATACTCAAATATATATATATCATACATACTTAAGAGTTAAATACAAATTTGGTCTCTGTGGTTTACAAAATATTAACGTATAAGGTCCCTCAAAGATTTTTAACGATTAATATCCCTATAGTTTCCATTTTATAATAGATAAGATCCTCCGTCCAACTTTTCTGTTAAAAATGACATTATTTAGATATAGATATATTTTTAATTTATGTAATATATAATTATATTTGTATTTTATTAATTATATAAATATCATATTTTATAAACTATATAATTTTCATATTTTATACATTATATTACATATTTATATTTTTATTTTATTTATTTATATGATATATTTTATTTATCTTTTAGAGTAAATAAAATAATAACTGATTTTTCTTACTCTCTTTAATGTCTTATTTGTCATTTTTTAATGTATAACATAAGTTAATCATTTAATATTATTGACTCATTAGATAATGGTAGAAAATATATGTTTACATGCATAATAATTTATATGATATAAATATTTGTCGCCATAAGTCACACATTATATTTTCATTTATAAAATTTATTTTGTATTTATATTTTATATTTTTATATATTTTATGTATTTAAACCTTCAATCTATGCAACTTGTGAAGTGATCTGACTTAGTATTTTTAACATAAATTAAACCTTCCATATTTTTTATAAAAGATAATATAATATGTCATATAAAAAATTTAAATAAAAATATAAGGTTCATGTAAAATATGTAATATAATTTATTAATATATGAAAATTATATAGTTTATAAAAATATGATATTTATATAATTAATAAAATACAAATATAATTATATAAAATTAAATATATCTATATCTATGTAATTTAGAGTAAATTACACATTTGGTCCATGTTGTTTGAAAAATAGAAAAATAAAGAAAATATGCTAAAAAGTTTATTTTTAATGGAAGAGTTGGATGGGGGACCTTATCTGTTATAAAATAGAAACCATAGGGATGCTAATAGTTAAAAAACATCTATAAGGGACCTTATCCGTTAATGTTTATAAACCACATGGACCAAATTTGTATTTAACTCTATATTTCATTTATATTATAACTTATTAAATTTAATGTAAAAATTTAATAACAATTAACTTAATATAATAAATCAATAACAAAATTAAAACTTGAAGTGAAAAGATACCCTCTTAAAAAGAATGGAGCCATTTTAAATTTTAAAAAAGCTAGTCCTGATATACTAAAATTATAAATTATTTTAAATGAGTAATAAACAAAATAAAATATAAAATTTAATGTCATATTAAGAATCTTACGAATTAAATAATAAAAAAATGTTTAAAATGACAATACGAAAATATATGAAAGAGTCATTTTTATTTTTGGTTAGTAAATTGTGAAATTAAAATCACTTATAATTTTGAAAGATTATGGGTTTTCATTAAGATGGGTTCAAATGTTGGGGTGTTGGGCTATATAAATCTAGGCACCAAATGTAAGTAAAATTGACCCCAAAATTTTGTGGGTTCTGTTCAAAAACCAACATTTAACATGCTAATAGACGCCCCTAATGAAAAAGTGAGAAGATATATTTGAGAAACAATGGTAGTCGAAGGAGGTGGAACTGGAAATTGATGGGCGGATCGGAGGAGATAGAAATAACTGATCTCGAAAGACGGGGGAGAACTAGTTGGGTACTTCGCAATGGTGGGACTTGTAGTCAACGATGATGTGGCCGACAAAGATTGTAAGCCCTAGTGTTTGCGTGGATTTGATTTTTGTATGTGTTTATATGTGTAGATGCTAGGTATGGTCTCGACCGTCTTTAATTGGTCCCTGCCTACGGGTCTTATAAAGTACAATGTTATAGTTGGAAACATAATATATGAATGTAGATAATTGGATATGGAACCGTTGTAGGTGTTTATATATGGCAGATTCATACGAGATTGATACTTATTTAATAAAGTAAGATAATGAACATCGACCACACAATTCGTTAAAATAATGTCTTAAATAAAAAATTCAAAGTATGAATAAATAAGGGTATAAAAGTCATTTAGTTATATAAGATTTATTTTAAAATTTATTTCTTACCATTTTTGTGATTTAGTTTTTTTTATTTAAAAAATTATTCTTTATAAAAGTCATTTAAAAAGTAAGCGTAATTTAATTTGTATTAAATAATTTATTTTCTTATTAAGGTAATTTATAAAAAAATTATAATATTCGTCAAAATTACAATGTTAATTTAAATCACATGTTATTCATAATTAATTACCTTTTTTTTCTTTCTAAAAGTTCTTAATCACGTATGATTTAAAGCGTAAAAACATTGATTTGAAATTAAACGTTAAAAAAGGAAAAATTGGAAACATAATCATATCTGATACGTAACAAAATACATTTAATATGTATGAGATGACATGTGATTTCAACCGTTATTTATAATATACATATATCAATTATGATAGTGTAGATAAATTTTATTTTTTTCGAATTAAATTTACTATTATCAATATCACATATGATATTTATAATGAAAATTAATGATTTTTAAAATTTTATTAATTATATATGATTTAAAGCGTGAAAACGTTGATTTGAAATTAAATGGAATAAATGGAAACATAATCATATGTGATGTGTAACGAAATACATTTACTACGTATAAGATCACATGTGATTTCAAACGTTATTTATAATATACATATATCAAATATGATATTATAGATAAATTTTATTTGTTTTCGACTTAAATTTTCTATTATCAGTATCACATATTCACATATGATATTTATAATGAAACTTAGCGATTTTAAAAATTTCATTAACCACATATGATTTAAAACATGAAAACATTGATTTGAAATTAAATGTCAAAAAAAGAAAAAAAAAATGGAAACATAATCATATGTGCTGTATAATGAAATGTATTTAATAAGTATAAGATCACATGTAATTTCAAACCTTATTCATAATATACATTTATTAAATATAATATTGTAGATAAGTTTTATTTTTTTTTCAGACTTAAATTTAATATTATCAATACAATCAATTTTTTAATTCTAAAAAATTCTTTTACTCAGTACCAATTGCTAACTTCTAAAATAATGAATTTAAATTAACAGTATAATCTATAATGAAGAGTTGGAAATGATTGCTATAGTAAAGTATCCTTCGATTCTCACGATAGACCTCTCAGTTTGCTTTCTATCTTTGCATGGTTAAAATCAAATACTCGAATGTAAGTTCCATAAACTAATTCATGGAAGTGTAAATGACATGGTGTGAAAACTTGCAAGGAAAAGTAAATAATAAGAAAGTAAAAGAAAAAAAAACAAGCTTAATGTAACTACAAGCTTCAAGATCTTTTAATCAAGAATTATTGTTGGAACCCAGATCACCAAATACTCAAATACAGTTGATTAGAATACGAATGATAAGAGTATAAAGCGGAAACAATTTAATCAACAGTAATATAGAATTGTAAATAATCAATAAAGAACAATATGAAGAACAACAGTAATTTGTATTTCATTCGATATATTGATGATTACAGTACACAAATTACTCTCTCGTGTTCTCTCCAAATCAATCGTCATTTTACACAGTAAAGGCTATCCCTATTTATACAATTAAATAGAAAAAGTCAACAAGCTAGCCTATCACTGGTTGACACGTCAGCTGTACTAGTAACAAAATCAATTACGCACAAAGAGCATGACGTGCCACGTCATTGAAGCACGTGTAGTCCATAAAGTAGAATCCAGAAGATGCCCAATCTTCTGGATTGACGTTGTCTCTTCTGAACTACCTCTGAAGTGTAGAACTTCTGAAGTCATTTGCTTCTGGATGAACACACTTGTTTCTTTACTAGGGAATCTGATTCATATTTCGGAAATATATTCTTACAATCTCCTCCTAAGTATGAAGTCAGATTCGAGGCATACAAAACTTATAAAGAAACAAGATTAAAAAATTCATTATAGTAAAGAAGTTTGAAATACAAAAGATAGTACAGAGATTAACTAGAATGGAGCATTTGGAAGCCCATGAAGAACTCTATGTGTCTAGTAATCTCTCTTATCTTGAAAACTCCTTCAATATGTTTTTTCCATATCAAACGCTGCAACTTTGATGTCTCTATTTGCATCAACCTTCTTCAAAGCTATGACCCCGTTGATCATTAATAAAGTTTCATTTGCATATTTGAATGACTCTCTTAACCTGAAAAACTTCTTTTCCAGTTGGTCTATGAAAAACAATATCCCTTTCTGGTTCCAGTAGCAAATCACCAACTCTCTTCGAAGCAATCCCTTCCAATTCTTCATTTTGAGCAGATATCAATAATCTATCCATGGGTCTTTCAAGACCTATATGAAAATCCACTTTGGCTCTAAATTCGACAAAAGCTTCCCTGCTTTCCAGAATCCTTATCTATGCAATATGATCATCTGGACTTCTGTCTCTTAAACGCTTCATATATGGGGAATCAGACCAGAGGGATTCAAAGACATAAGATCATTATCAGTGAAATTATACACCCGCCTGTTTGCTCTTTCCACTCTATACACCGTATACATTACATCAGAGTTTTCAAAATATTGAGTTCTCAATCCAAGTACATTTCTGAAGGGTGAAGAGGGAAATACATTTTCTCTTGGCTGTCTGAATCTTGCAAATCTGATCATCGTTTGCGCATCTGTGCCTTCAGCAAAGTTTAGTGCATTAATTTGAACTCTTTCATCTCTTTTTGAGTATAGATGCCTATATATAACTTATCTGCTTGTAATAACTTGAGTACTGGTTATTCTTCCGTGTTGCTCTGGATCCATTGAGTTCAAGAATGCTTCAGTTCGGCTCGGGTTAACTTGGTGAGATGATTCACCTATGATTTGGTCTTCAGATTGGTCAACCATTGGAACCTTCATCCTTTGATCAATACCAGGTTAACTGGTTGATGCTTCAGCATTTGATACAGAGATTGGAACATTAGGACTAGGAATATTGGGAGTAAGATCTTTTGGTTGAATTACTTCTGGAATTTGAAGAGAAGGTTCTGGTATTGTAGAGGTTGAAGCGATTAAGACATTTGTTTCTATGGGTTGAGGATTTGTTGAAGATTGACCAGAAGCTCTGGGTCTCTTAGATGTGTTCTTTGGCTTTCTGGGAGTTGGATCCCTGAAAGGTTGTCTTCTTGTACTTTCCAACCCTAGAATGAAGTTGGCCATAACTGGATCTTGCGGTAGAGGACGCATAGCCAAAGGATTTGGGGTTGCAACCACTGGTTCAGAAATTGGCACAGAAGGATCTTCATTTACAACAGGGGCTTCATCTTGAGGTTTCTCTTGGAGATTTGGAGTATCTTCTACAGATGATTGAGATGAAGGTTGATCATTTGCAGCTTGTTCAGAAGCTGATCCTACAACCTTTTTCCGTTTCTCCCCCTTCTGAGGATCAAAGGTATTAGGATCCTGATCCTCAGACCTCTTTCTCTTAAGCTCTGCCTTTTTATAGGCCCTGTCTTCCTTGGCTTTTATCCTGGCATCATTATGTGCAGAGATGGAGTTCACAACAGTTGTAAGAGTGGTCATAGAGGTATCTAAGGTAGAAATCCTCTGGGTTAGTTCAGCGGCAGGAGTAATGTTGATTTTGGAAACAAATTTAGCATTGACGTCATTAAACTTATCAAGCATTGACTTCTGGAAGATTGCCAAGTCAGCCTTTGTGATGAATCCAGAAGTTGAGGCAGAATCTGAAGAAATAATTGCATTAAGGAGTTTCTTTACATCTGCAGCTAAGAAGCTAAATTTCTCTGTAGAAATGGTTGGTCATGGGAGTTCAGAGGGAATTTTTGAGATGGCTTATGCATTAGATTTAACAAAAGTGTCCAACTTCTGAAACTGCTCAATGGAGAGATTGCGCCGAGTATCGTGAACAGTGATCAAAAAATTCTTCATATGTTCCAAAGTTTGTGTATGCTCCTTCTGAGTGGCTCGAATTTCATTCAGAGAAGAGTTGATATTGGTGTGTTCTTCAATGAAATTTGATGTACAATTTTCAATGGATTGTTTTAGATCCACCATAGATCCCTTCATTTGATACGACAACTGTTTGAAACGCAACAATTGTGACAAATTCAGGTGGGGGTAACCGATGTATCTCCAACACATGGAGCCTCTTTTCCTTTGCGTTCAAAGGGGCTCTCATTCACACCTGTTTCGACGTTGAGTGTGGAGGGACTTCCATCATGTCTCTGAGGGCTCCTAAGAGGCACCTCTTCGGATGTTTTGACTGTATTGGCTTGATCTTCATCATCAGATGATGAAGAGTCAAAAATAATGTGCGTACCTTGAAATAAGTTAAACATTGAGGTACGTGGTGTGTCCTATTGCCATAACCCATCTGATGAGAATCCATTGGCTCCTGGATTGGTAGTTTGTATGGAGGTACCAACTACCATCCAATCTATATTATCGGTCACAGAGACGTCGATATTGTGTGTAGTTTGTGGCAAATTCTAGGGTGATGGAACTCTTTTTTGCATCATTATCCTTTTGAGAGGAAGATGATGAGGAGGTTTCCCCGGTTATGGTTGAGCTAGAAGAGCAAGTAATAGCCTCTACTCAGTTGGCTTATGGTTTTAGGTTTAGACTGAGCTCAAGTCCTATTTCAATAGGTGAAGATGTGTTGGCATCAACCCTTGTAGATGTGTTAGCTCTGGGTGGACTCTGTTGAATTCTCTCAGTTTTGTCCATAAGAACATCTTTTGTATTCTCTTTTAACAAGCGCTTGATATGGGTAGAATCACTCAAGTTTTCACTCTGATTATTTTCAATCACATTCTCACTCAACCCCTTACTTTCTACATTGGCTTCTATATACTCAGGGGTAGGTAACCTCTGTTCTGAGATTACCATTGAGTCCCTATATGATTGGAGTAAAGAAGAGGTTGAAGGTATAAGATTAAGCATATACCTGGAGAGTTCACGTCTTTTCGTGTAGCCGTCCTTGTGGATGGTGGGATGATGAGACTTTATCACGTGTATCTTTCCAAAGGGTTTTACACAGGGGATTTTGAATTTTGTGATGGCTCCTTTAATGAGACTCATCAAGTTTGGCATTCTTGAATTCGGTACCATTGTCACTTCTCAATTGCTGGATTTGCTCTTGTAGAAGCACTTGTATCCTCTTCATCATGTTAATAGAAACAACTGGGACTTCTGATTTTTGTCTTACAAAGGCAAGCCATGTGTACCTGGAATATTTATCAATTAGCACAAGTATGTACTTTTTGCCAGAAAGACTCTATACTGCGATGGGACCACAAAGAACTTCTGTGGATTTACTGAGTTTTAAAATTCTTTGATTATCCACAAAAAGTTCTTGCTTTTCTTCAGTAAGAATTTCCATTTCTCTTTTAAAAATATTTCTCTCCTTTTCAGAAAGAGCAAATGATTTTTCAAGATATTTTCTTAACTTTTTCTCATTAAGAAGCTTCTATTTCAAATTTTCAAAGTCAAAACTTAGATTTAAAATTGTTTGTTCAAGTTCAGAAGGTTCAGATGTAGTGCAAACCGGGGTTTCAGAAGGTTGATCCTCTACATCACTTGTCTTGGCCATTCCACAAACATGGCCTCTTTATCACTTGATTGGTCAGAAAGCTAGTTCTCGTGCTCAACATAATTGGCTCTAATATCGACATTGTACTTGTCTTTGTTTTTGTAGTACATGTCATCTTTTACAAGAGGACCCTTGTAATCTTTTGAATAGTGACCAGGTTTGCCACATCTATAGCACACATCCTTCTTCTTCTTCTTCTTCTTCTTCTTCTTCTTCTTCTTCTTCTTCTTCTTCTTCTTCTTCTTCTTCTTCTTCTTCTTCAGTTTCTCTTCCTTCAGCTTAGTCTCTGTCTTTTCCATCTTGGCCACTTCTTGTCTTTGTATATAGGCTGGAGTAGGGCGTTCATTTCTGTTGTCATACCTCTTGTTGCTCGGAAATGAGCGATTACCCAACTTCCTAGTAAATTCTTTGGTCATAAGAGCCAAGGATTCAGCGAATGAATTAATTTCATCATCTTCTAATCCAGAAAGACCTGCTTCTGTATCTCTACTTCTCCTCCATAAGACCATCTAGATTCAGAGATTAGGGCCAATGGACCACCAACACTTACCTTCTTTAGCACCACTTCCTTCTCATGTGTTTTAAGAGTTCCAAACACGTCATGTAAAGACCATTGTTCCAGATCTTGGTTAGCTTGTAATGACAAGGACAAATTTGACCATTCAGGATTCCGACGTTTGAGGAACAAAACATTGTTATCTTCTTTTTCCAAACATCAGATATGGTTTGTACTTTCAAAAGATTTAAAAAATCATTTCCAAACAAGTCTTCTAAATAAATACATCCAAAACTCATGGTCTCCTCATTTCAAACACCATAGCAACCAAAAGTCACTTTCTTCTCTGAGAAAACACCATGGGTCGAGCAAAAACTCCGGCGAAAACCGCCACTTCTGGCATTAGGCGAAGCAATCGACGGCGATTAAACACAATCGACGAACTCCGTACTGAAACCCCTCCTTTCGACACCACCCTCGGGAACCAACCTACTGAAGGATCAGCGATGCGAACCACCGAGAATCCCCACCCAGCGAATCCATTCTCGAAAAAACCTGTGTCGGTATCGATGTGACTCTCGAGTAGGGATGAGCTCGGTACCGGACCGGTATCGATACCGATTAGCACCGAAACCGAGAAGGGAAAAAAACACTACCGAATACCGAAACGGTAATAGAAATTCGGTACCGGGATTTTCGGGACTAACACCGTTTGGTACCGTTTTTAAGGACGACTAACTTTTTCACCGTTATGTCAACATTATTTAAATTAAGTCTAAGTCTAAGTCTTAATAATCTCATCCTTAATATACATGCATGACATGTTTATATTCATTTTTAAAAGTTTTTTAGCGCTCAAAATGGTTTTTCAAATTGTGGAGTAAAATGTGAGGAGGAACTCATTCAACTTAAATTGGCAACAAAAAGATTAAAAAACACCCATAAAAAATAATTTTTTAATTTTACAATTTGACATCCAAAATATTTAACGATAAGAAAGTGGGCTTCGTATATATGTATATATACGTATATTCTGAGTGTTTTGGAGAAATTAGGAACCGAAATATGAAAAAAAAATCGGTATTTGGGTGGAATATTGCAAGAACCAAAAAATTTAAAATATTTAGGTGGATTTGTATAAAAATGGAAGATATAATGTTGGGAAAATGAAAGGTTTTTTTACCAATTCAAAATTGTAAGTGTCCTTTAATATTACCCGGTTCGGTTCGGGATTTATGGGTACCGGTACCGGTACCGAACCGAAAATATCGAATCCCGAATATGAAAAATCTCGGTACCTAACACCGAACCGGTAATGATATTCGGTATCGGTACCGGTACCGGTTCGGTACGGGACCGGTTCGGTTTCGGGATTTCGGTCCGTATGCTCATCCCTACTATCAAGCATCCAGCCCTAGAGCCTATATTGAGAAAATGGAAATCCCCTTTAGGTTCATCTTCTTCTCCGACGGTCAGCTCGACACACCCTGGTTTGTCGTCGGCAAAACCCCCAAACCCTTCACATTCTCTTCACTGGAGAAACCAATAACGACCCCGATGGAAGAAAACCCCCTCGATATAAACCCAGTAAGTTTCGCACCGCCCATCGGAAGTCGGGCTCTAATAAAACAACCACAATGGGTTCAGCAATACCCGATTCCTCCCTTTCCTCGGAACCCTAAACTTCGTTCCATGCCTCCTAGGCCAATCTTCTCTCTGGTTCAAACATACCTCAGAAACTCGCCCATCTATTTCCCGATTATAAATTCACTACCAAGTCCACCAAGAACACCGACACCTAGTTTTAGAGCCCACTTGGAAATACCACAGAAATCCCCCTCCTTGGGACCATACGATTGAAGTTTCGAGAGAGAAGTCGTTCGTCGATCTAAACCGTACCCCTGAAACTGAATTGCAGGTATCACCTTCTGTTCTTAATACTTTGAGTGGCAATCCCACGCCTAACTATGAGAGTGAGTGTAGTTTAGTGAAGGTAGATGATGCAACAGAGCTCATGGCCACTAACAAAAATTTTCTCTTAACTTGGAAAGACCCCATTTGTGAAACTACCCCTAAGAAGACTGTGTCTAGTGAGAAGAAGGGGAAAAACAAACAGAGGTTGTTGAGAGCCAAACCAGGGAACATGATCATTCCATTAATCATGTTTCTACAACCAATACCTCTAACCCTTCTGTTGAGCCCTCCTATGACTTTGTGTAGACTGATGCAACCTTTGAGTATGATCACTCTATTGATCATGTCTCTGATTCTATTGAAAATGACCACACTGATGGCAGAAACTCAAAAACCAGGGAGGAGGCAAGAGAGATAACAGAGGAAGAGGTTCTTGCTCAAACCATGTCCAAGTCCAATAAGTCCAAATACAAGAAGGGGAAGCCAACAAAGAAAAGACAGACATCCAAGAGTTCTGAGAATGAGCCAACTCTTAAGAATGCAAAGAAGGTAGGGAAGCCAGTTCAAAAGGATAAGGACAAGCCTACCAAGCCCACCAAGAGAGTTACAAGACAATCCTCAGATGCCTCAGCATCCCAGGAGCATCATAGGGGAGGTACCTCTATTAATGTTTTCATAATTAGGCCTAAATTAGCTAATGGTTGTTTTAGCACTACAGAAGCAAAGAATTCATTTTCTAAGTTCAAGGAAAAGGTGGCACATCATGACAAGGGGTTTGATCAAAAGAGCATTGCTGACAATGCTTTCATCTCTGATGTAATTGAAGCACATGATTGAGGGAAATTCTGTAAGGTACCAAGTAGTTACAATTTGTCTCTTGTTAGAGAATTCTATGTTGAGTTTAGTGTGCATGGTACTGGCCCACTCAAAATCAGAGGCCAGGAACTCATTTTTTTTTGCCTATAGAATTAATGATTTCTTAGGCCTAGACCCCCCAACCGTACAGATTGAAAGCAATGGCCAATACCACCTGTGAGGATATGAAAAAAGATTGTGGATTTGGTAGGGAAGCTTGGGACAGATTGGGGTCGCCATGAAAATCCCTTGCTAAGACAATTCAGGGCTGCAAATTTGTTTCCTGAGGTAAATGTGTGGATTAAATTCATCAAGCACTCACTACTTCCCACATCACATGACACTAATGTGAACTTAGATAAAATGATGTTACTGTATTGTGTTCTAGAGGGTATGAGTACTAATGTAGGAGAGTTGGCAATCAAAGAATTAAAATATTGTGCTAGGAGAACAACAGGGAAGTTGTTTTTCCATTGTTTGATCAAAAGGTTTTCTGCTAGATATGGGGTGCCACAATTTAAAGATGATGTGATCATCACTGAAGGGGATGGAGAGGAAAAATGGACTATTAACACAAAAGCATTGTCAAGACTGAAGAAGGAAAAGGTTGTGGACAAGCCAGATATGAGTACACTATTAGAAGACCTCTTGGCTTAAAACTCAACTCTCATAGATGGCTTTATGGGCCAAAGAGGGGAGTTCATAAAGAAAATAGAGGATATACATATTGATCTGAATTCTAAGTTCTGGGATCAGACAAAGAAAATCAAGGAAAGAGGTGTTGGAGCTAAGGACCAAGATGGAGGTCAGGCACAAGTTGAAAGTGAAGAGAATAAGGATGAAGATGCAAGGGATGGAAAACCAAATGAAGGGGTTTGAAAGAGGAGAATGCAAGGCTGAAGAAGAATGCCGGAAAGAGTGCTGCAACAATGGAGAGTAGCAAGCAGGGCACAAACCCCACTCCTCTGGAGTAGGACAGGTTAATTCACTCCCTTAGTCCTTTTAATTTTATGTCTTTTAGGTTTATTTAATTACTAGTTAATTTTAGACATTTGGGGACATTTTCTGATTTTTAGGATCTACTTTTTGTGAGATTAGTCTTATGATTTGCATCCCACATGTGTACATAGCCTCATTAAAATCAGAATTTTGGGTATGTTTTTCACTCAATTGTCACACTGAACTAGCACTACAAAGGCAGTCAAAGTTCACACACATCACACATGCTCCCATGAGACATGATGTAGGCCCTTTTGTTCACTCTGAGCCTCTTGTACCCGTGTACTAGATAGATATGTATCTTTCCAATGAGGTCATTGAAAAATTCAAGTTTGGTGGAGGAGTATGGTATCACAAAATGTCACTTATATCAAGAGCAAAACATGAATGCACCATTTAAAGATGCTCCGAATACATTCTTTTCCTGGGTATATAAGCACCAAATGTCCCATAGGGATAAAGTGCATTGCTATCAACAAAAAAAGCACAACAAAGTGCCAATTGAAAAAAATTTCTAGTTAAAAAATTGTGAGAAAAGGCTAAAGTGAGAAAAGAAATGCCAACATTGAATACATAAGTGCCCTTTTGTAATGTCTTTTATTCAATTCATAAGTGCCCTTTTGTAATGTCTTTTATATCTTTATTTGATCTTTTTCACAACATTGAGTCTTTTATTAGGATCTTTTCTTATAATTGAGTCTTGAAGTCTTGTGGAGTGAATTTCCTGTTTTATGCATTTAAATAGACTAGTATTTAGTAAGTTTGTAGAATCGTGTGATTTTTGGCCATGCTGTAGCATTACAAGGCAGCTGTATGGGAGCTGGATGATGGGCTTATTGAAGAATCTACTGTTGGCAAGATGAAGATTTTTGAAGATCCTGTGTGGAAAAAGATCTTGTAGTTGTTAGTAATTAGATGGGGCGATTTGATGTTTTGGAAATTTTGGAAACATTATCTCTTGCTTTTGTAACATGTGCTACTATTAGCACATGGGTTTGTTGGATGTTTTGTTTGTTTCCTTATTATTTTATGACCTTATTGCGCCTATAGATTAGTATAAATAGTTATGTTGTGTTTAGTAGTTGGACACACTTGGTATTCTAATATCCCTTTAGTTTCTCTCTCTAATGTTAAGTAATCTTTGAAGTTCTCTCCCTCTCTCTACAACTGTTTGCTTGCTTTATTTTAATTTTGCAATTTACATTTCAAGTCATTTAAATTCTTGTCATTTCTTTTATACCCTTTATTTTCTTGCACTTTATTTAATTTTCATTTACTATATTGCAATTCATTTCTTTAATTACAGTAATTTTCATTTCTTGTAATTTCATTAATGTAATGAGTAGCTAATTTAATTAATTTGGGTCTGAAATGAAAATGTGAGATTCCAAACCAAATAAAGGTGGACTTAGTCTAGCAATAATAACATTCCATTATTTCATTCAAGTTTTATAACTCCATATGCATTTCTTGACGGGTTGATCACTTTGACAGTGTCAATGTGCCATGGACTTAAGAATAAGCCACGATATGCACGTCAATTTTAATGACATAGGAAGTAGACTTGGAAGAGTCGCTGGTAAATGAATTTATCATCTATGTTTTTCTAACTAATTATTCTCGACGGGTTGGTCGCTTGTCAAAATGTCAAAGTGTGGTGGATCAGGAATGAGCCACTATAACACACCAACTTGAATGATATGGGAATCTGCTCGGAAGAGTGATTTTTAGACAAAGGAATTTGCTACTCCATACATCTTGAGGAAACCATTTGATACTATCACTGGTCCTGATGCTACATAGGAAGGCTGAAAGCTAAAGATGAGTACAATGGTCAACTCTAGAAGGAATACCCTCAAGATGGATGGTGGAATTTATTACTGCTATTTAATGCTATAGCATTGTCCACCAGATTTTGTGTTTCGGTCTCACCTGGGAATCTTACACCCATGCTACCTGCTTTATTCTGTTATTATAAAATGTACACATACAACAATCAAACAAATTCAAATCTTCAATTCTCCATCTGAAACCATTTCTTTTATTAGACTTTTTAATTGGACGTTTATGACAGTCTCTGTGGACGATATTCGGTATCTTATACCACTTTACTACTTGAGAGACGATATTGGACCATATTGTATAGTTGCTTTGTGGATTCCATTTTTCTGTCTTTGGGTATATAAAAGGGACATATCAACGACCGTCTACCAGGTACGTTAAAGTCAAGAGCATAAAGGTCGTTTTCCATTTTCCATTTTGGAAAACATTTTTTTACTTAACATATTTCAAACCAAAGGGGAAAATGAATATATTACAACTTGGAGGGTCAAACACAAATAAAAATCATTTTGTTTCTTACCGTCGTCGTTTTTCCTCCCGACGAACCTGCAAACTTTTATGACCTTCCGACAAATCTTCAAAACTCATATGTCTTCACATCCTCCAGCCATTTGACTCTCTCCTCCTTTTCCGTTCGTCTTCACCAGCAACTTTAGTCCATGTGATGACCCTCTGCAACCCTCCTCCACCATAGAAGATGATCGGAGTAAAACTTCGGGGAAGTTTGATGTGTGTGTTACTCCGGAGTAAAATATGATGGGTGTGACTGATAACACCAATTTTGGTGTTATTATTATACCAAATTCCATGTTGTTTAGCTAGTTTCCAAACAAACGAAGCGTAATTTCTTATGATTTCGTGTGAGTTGTACAGAAGTTGACCTATTTGGACAAATAAAGGAATTCGATGCTTTTCTAGAAAAATCCAAGAATTTATGCTTCAGTTGATAGAGGACGTGAATACAAAGTAAATAAACCTTTCCGGAGCCTAAACGGAGCTAAAATGAGTGAGTTATGGCCAAAATGGAGAAAGCGAGCGCGAAAGCAGCTGAACCCACCCCACAACCCGCACAGTTGACTGTTCTGATGAAGAAAGCGGGTGCAAAAGCGGGTATACCCGCCCCACAACCCGCACAGTTAGCTGTCCTCCATATAAAAAGCTGAAAAATCAGATTTTCAAGGGCATCTTCATCTTTTTCTGAAACCTCACGACTAGGGTTTCTGGTGGGGCGATTTTGGGTAATGAAAAACGCAATTTCGGAGCGATTAAAGCAGAGAAACACAAAAAGATTGAAGATCTAAAGCCAATTTCATCATCAAATCGTGGAGATTCATCACCGAAAAGGGGTTTTCGTTCTTATTTAGATTTTGTTGATTTTCATGTCTAAGTTTGAGGTTTCTTTCTTCTTAGTTTTGTTTTCTACCACCTCCAACATGAACTAATCTTTAGATGTTGGGGGTTGGATTACTTTTGGTTTCAAGCATATGAACACGCAAAGTTGTGAATTTTATTAGGGTTTCTTTTTATTAATGAAGCATATGAGTTTGTGTTTAAAGCTTTTGTAAGCCTGATCAACTTGCAAATTGATTTCTTTATTACAAATTAGTTCGAGAGAAATAATTTATAAGTAGATGTTTGATTCATGTGCCTAAGGTGAGAACCTGGATAGAGATATACCAGTTAAATCTTAGTACTTTTATACAGTCTTGCTTTACAACTTTCTGAGTTTATGTATTGAGATCGAGTGATAAAATACGTATTTTTCAGGAACAAATCTGTTATAACTCGAGACAGAGTAACAGTCGTTTTTGTGATTGTGTATTCATAATATTGGAAATTACCTGATAATAATTACAACTAAAGTGTTCTATGTGGAACCCGGACCCCAACTCCCAACTGCTTTTCTTCCATAAAGTTTCCAACTTTCTTTGTTCTTTAAATTGTTTAGATTCCTTTAGTTTAATTACCATATTAATCATTCAACCAAATCAAGTTTTCAACTGTCTAGTTAGTATTTACTATAGTCATTGTGTTACTTAGTCCCTACTTCCCTTGGTTCGATCCCGTACTTTTAGTACATTATTACTTGATTCGACCCGTACACTGCGGTTAGATTTAGGGGGGTGTAAATCCGCCTATCAAGTTTTTGGCGCCGCTGCCGGGGAACTAGCTTTCGCTAATAGCACTACCAGCTATCAGTAGTATTACATTGGACCTTTTAATTTTCTGTTTTATTTTTACTTTATTATTACATTATCAATTTCTAGTGCACTAAATCTTGACTTTGTTTATAGGTAGTTCATAGCTTATGCTAAGAAAGACCAGTGACCCGAAGTCGTTATTATTTGATCCAGAAATTGAAAAGACCGCACGTCGATTACGAAAGGAAGCTAAAGCCGAAAAATCAAGAGCAATGGATCCCGAACAAATGAGACAAGAAGAAGAATGATTGAGACGTGAGGCAGAAAGGTTGAGAACTGAGGCAGAAAGGTTGAGACTACGAGAAGAGGAACTACAAAGGCGTTTGGAGGATGAAGAAGAGCCTTCTTCTGAAGAAGATGAACCGGACCCAAACGCTCGTATTCCCATGAAAGCCTTTACGAGCCCGACAGTAAGACGCTCTAATAAGGTCGTCCGACCACCCAAGATCGATGCAAATAATTACGAGCTGAAGCATAATATCATTCAATTGGCACAAAATAACCAATTTGGAGGGACTCCGAATGAGGATCCTCATGCTCACCTGCGCGAATTCGATATAATTGGTGACACCTTCAAGCAAAACGGGGTTTCTGAGGATGCTACCAAGCTCCGACTATTCCACTTCTCTCTGAAGGGAGCAGCACGAGCATGGGTACAAAATTTGAATACAAGGCCCATACGCACATGGACTGCCCTAAAGCAGGCTTTCTTAGACAAATTCTTCCCTCCAGGCCGAACTGTCGAGCTAATAGCGGAAATCACTCACTTCACACAGTTGGACCTGGAATCTTTTTATGAAGCCTGGGAAAGATATAAAGGATTGCTCAGAAGGTGTCCCCACCATGGACTTCACGGATGGATGGTCATTCAAATGTTTTACCAAGGGTTACACCAGCAATATAAGAATGATCTTACAGCCGCAGCTGGAGGAGCCTTAATGAACAAAACGTATGAAGAAGCCACCGAACTTATCGAAAATCTCGCGTCTCATAATTATTCCATTCCGAGATCCGCGACAAGGCGGGTGGCCAACATCCAAGAATCTGAAGAGTTGAGGGCCATAAAAGCCCAATTAGCTGCCATAACGGACCAATTGAAGATAAGTGCCAACCAACCATCAGCTCCTTATTATACTAACTCATCAGAATTTCAGCCTCCTTCTTACGAATCACACCCGGAGCAAGTTCAATACATACAAAACCGGAACAACCGTCCTCGAAACGATCCATTTTCGAACACATACAATGAAGGATGGAAGAAACACCCGAACTTTTCTTGGAGTCAACCACAACATAATCAGAAAGATGGCAATGGGGAACAACAATACGGTAACAATTCTAACTTTACTTTTTCTTCTCAATCTAACAATGCATACCGTCATCCAGGTCATTCACAAAGGAGATTTGAAGAAGGGCAGCCTTCAGAGAAGAAGTCCAATTTGGAAGACATGATGATGAAACTTGTCTCAAAGGTGGATACAGCGGTTGAAGGGTTGACCTCTTCAGTAAGCACACTAGCATCAACTATCGGTACTGTGAAAGCAGCAACCGACCAAAACACCGCTTCCATCCAAATGCTAGAGAGGCAAATAGGCCAGATTGCTGATGCACTTCAATCCAGAATTCCGGGCCAATTTCCGAGTCAACCAGAAAACAAACCGAGAGAACATTGCAATGCCATCCATTTGACGAGCAGCCTGGAATTGATCAAGGACCCGACTCGTGAGACAGTTATTGAGAAATCTGATAAAGAGCATGTAGAGACGAAAATGGTAGAAGTTGAAGATGTTGACCTAAGTGAAGAAAACAAGAAGAAGGAGAACACACCGGTAGACACACTTGTGAAGCCACCGGTCAAACAATCAATACCGAAAGTTCGATATCCAAATCGTTTGAAGGCTCACAAGGATGAGGAACAATTCAAGAAATTTCTTGATATCTTCAAGAAACTTCACATCAACATTCCATTCGCAGAAGCACTTGCAAAAATGCCGACATACCTTAAGTTCATGAAAGAGATCTTGTCCAAGAAGAGAAAAATCGAAGATAAGGCTATAGTGGCACTCACTGAAGAATGCAGTGCAATCATTCAAAATAAACTTCCTCCAAAGCAGCAAGATCCAGGGAGTTTTTCTATACCTCTGCAAATTGGTTCTTTACACTTTAATAACGTGTTATGTGATCTAGGAGCAAGTATTAACTTGTTACCGTTATCTATTTTTAGGAAACTCGGCTTAGGAAAAGTGAAGCCGACGAACATGATACTTCAACTAGCAGATAGATCAATAAACTACCCATACGGAATAGTAGAAGACGTCTTGGTAAAGGTTGACGAATTTTACTTCCTAGTTGATTTTGTGGTGGTTGACATAGATGAAGATAAGGATGTGCCATTGATTCTGGGAAGACCTTTCTTGGCTACAAGCAAAGCACTGATTGACATGGAAGAAGGTGTGATAATTTTCAGAGTCGGCAACGAAAAGGTAACATTTCATGTTCTCAAACGCCTAGAAAGTAGAGGTGAACCGGATAAAGGTAAGGTGGAGTTTGAAAATGGTGACGATGGAAAATCGAATGTGGAAAGAATGGGGATAGACCGTATTTGTGGGCGGTTTGATCCCAAGGAAAATACCGAGCCAAACTGACACCACAAGGTCGTGCCACGACTCTAAATAAGGCGCTGGGTGGGAGGCAACCCACCATTGGTTTGTTTATCATTTCCATTCTAAGTTTATTTTTATTTTTGTTCAGTTTGTTTTTACGAAAACCCTTTATGTCGGAGTCCGTGGAGTTGTTGATAACACTTACCACGTTGTGAGTCGTCTTTTACACTTTTTTTGGAATATCGTGGAAGCAGTCCAAACCTAGCTTTCATTCATCTAGGTTTGGGGTTGCTAAGTCATCCAAAAACACAATTGGAACCTAGGCCACGGCCTAGGTTTGGGGTGTCAGTTCATCGTTAGACAGACATAACGGGAATGATTCAACCCCGGCAATTGTGTTAATTGGGATTGATGACACTTATTCATAAATACTCACATAAATGTTTGAATGTAGGTACAATGGGGCGATCATCTCACATATCGAGCACATATCACAACACGAGGAATGAAGACGGTTTGATTTTTTTCTTTGTTTGTGCATCCTTTATTTTGGTACTGTAATTAAAAATCAATTCATACAATGTTGGATGACTGTAAATAACTCGTATCGCTCTTAACTCTAGCTATGATACTTTGAATCAAACTCGCACATTGGGGACAATGTGTGGGTAAGGTTTGGGGTTGCTCGCACGAGCACACCAATTTCTGAAACATTGTGTATATGTCCTTTAGTAATCACTTGCATGCCTTTAGATACTCGAGTATGTGAAAATCATGGATTTTTTTGAAAAATTTGCATTGTCTTGGAAATCTTTAGATAGTGATATAGTCGTGAGGAATTACGAGTCAGTTGCATGATTAAGGGACATTAGTGGAGACCACCCAAAGAGGTAAATTGAGCCAAAAATCTACGCGACATTCGTTTATGAGAGGCACAGAATATATCAGTTCGCATACACGTCTTCTTCATTGTAATTTGATTATAGTTTGATCTCGCTATTTTCTTGCATCAAGTAATAAAGACGACCATCAGGATATTATGTCAAAGAAACCAGTGTACCAATTGCGTGGACCTTAGGATATGATCCCAGGCATTGTGTGTTAACTTTATTGAATTTTTTTAGCTACCGTATCCTTGTGTATTTGTGTGCTCCTCAGCCAAGTTTGCAGCCAAACACTTCTAGATTCAATTCTATACCCAAATGTTAACCCTAGCCCAAACACTAGCCAACCGTAGTCCGAACATGCAATACAGTGTGAACCGGCCAGGGAATGAGGACTGATTTGGCAAGGAAAGAAAGAATAGAATACCGACTACTCCAAAAAAAAACAAAAAAACAAAAAACAAAATCAATAATAAATAAATTGGGCAAACTCACCCAAGAAAAAAAAAACAAAAAAAAAACAAAAGAAAAAGAAGGAGTAGCTTAGAAAAGAGTATAGTACAAGGCAAAGCCGAGATTGCGGAAAGAAACAGGTGGAGGACGGATTACACTGTAAGGCACTAAGGACTTTGATCCTTATTAATCTTCGTTTCTCAGCCATCACCCCGAGCCCCATTACAACCGAATAAAGACCTAGGTGATCCTTTGGAAAATGTGATTACGTACACTGGTTATTGACAAATATTCCTTGTCTTATTACTTGATTCCCTTCCGAGGTCATTTTGGTAACATATGTGCGTCTTTCAATTCCATATTCATGCAGTTATACAACTAGAATATTATTGTACATAACTTCATACTGCATGAACCATTACATGTGTTAAACCTAGGACTCGAGTGTATTGAGAGTATCCCGTGAGGTAGGGTCGAGGCGAAATCGTCTCCGAAAGTGTAATCGGTTAGTTTGAACTCATTACGGTGTCGCCATCTTTAGTTCGATCTTCAATGCTCATTTTTCCAATTATCCACGATGGTAGTACATTCGAATATCACATGTTGAACTTACATGATGCATATTACACAATCATTGCATTTCTTTAGTATACCCGTGCTTAGATGTACGAGTTATGCTTACTGTCTAATTGTTCTGTTCCTTGTTGATCGCTAATTTGCTTGGGGACAAGCAACGCTTGGTTTGGGGTTGTTGATAACACCAAATTTTGGTGTTATTATTATACCAAATTCCATGTTGTTTAGCTAGTTTCCAAACAAACGAGGCGTAATTTCTTACGATTTTGTGTGAGTTGTACAGAAGTTGACCCATTTGGACAAATAAAGGAATTCGATGTTTTTCTAGCAAAATCCAAGAATTATGCTTCAATTGATAGAGGACGTGAATACAAAGTAAACAAACCGTTCCGGGGCCTAAACGAAGCTAAAATGAGTGAGTTATGGCCAAAATGGAGAAAGCGGGCGCGGAAGCAGCTGAACCCGCCCCACAACCCGCACAGTTGACTGTTCTGATGAAGAAAGCGGGTGAAAAAGCGGGTATACCCGCCCCACAACCCGCACAGTTAGCTGTCCTCCATATAAAAAGCTGAAAAATCAGATTTTCAGGGATCTCCTTCTTTCTGAAAAACGCACGGCTAGGGTTTGCTGATGGGGCGATTTTGGGCGATTTGGAGAGCAATTTCGGAGCGATTAAAGCGGAGAAACACTAAGGGATTGAAGATCTAAAGTTGATTTCATCATCAATTCGTGGAGATTCATCACCGAAAAAGGGGTTTTTGTTCATATTTAGTTTTTGCCTATTTTCCATGTCTAGATTAGAACTTTCTTCTCTTTTAGTTTGGTTTTCTACCACCTCCAACATGAACTAATATTTAGATGTTGGGGGTTGGATTACTTTTGGTTTGAAGCATATGAACACGCAAAGTGGTGATTTTTATTAGGGTTTCTTTTTATTAATGAAGCATATGAGTTTGGGTTTAAAGCTTTTGTAAGCCTGATCAACTTGCAAATTGATTCCATTATTATAAATTAGTTCGAGAAAAATAATTTATAAGTAGATGTTTGATTCATGTGCCTAAGGTGAGAACCTGGATAGAGATATACCAGTTAAATCTTAGTACTTTTATACAGTCTTGCTTTACAACTTTCTGAGTTTATGTATTGAGATCGAGTGATAAAATACGTATTTTTCAGGAACAAATCTGTTATAACTCGAGAGAGAGTAACAGTGGTTTTTGTGATTGTCTATTCATAATATTGGAAATTATTTGATAATAATTACAACTGAAGTGTTCTATGTGGGAACCATTAGGACCCCAACTCCCAACTGCTTTTCTCCCATAAAGTTTCCAACTTTCTTTGTTCTTTAAATTGTTTAGATTCCTTTAGTTTAATTATCATATTAATCATTCCACCAAATCAAGTTTTCAACTGTCCAGTTAGTACATTATTACTTGATTCGACCCGTACACTGCGGCTAGATTTAGGGGGGGTGTAAACCCGCCTATCAGTGACTTATGAGCTTCGACTGGAACAATGAGTTAGGTGGGTTCACGGTGGTGTAAAGGTGAGGGAGAACGTGGTCGATGGTTTGACGGAGAGGGATGGTCGGTCGAACGACCGCTGGTGTGAGATGGGTTATCACCCTCTTGTCGTGTGTGTGTGTGTATATATATATATTTGTAAGTTTAATTTACCCCCTCATTAAAATAAATTAACTAAAAATGTTTTAATAAATGAAGAGAATGGAAAAAGACGCTTATGCCCTCACCTTTAATGGACCCGGTTGACGTTCGTTAGGACGAAGGACTAAATCCAACAAAAAATGCATACCAGGGACACCAAAACCATGATAATGGAAGTCTAGAAACAATTTCCATATAAATTAATAAACCACAGGGACAAAATCCGTAATTTACTCTAATATTTATACTGTACTATTCGGAAAAGGTAAAGATTTCAGATTTAATTTTCAATCAATTAACAATTGTTAGAAAATATAATAAACATCGGTGCAAGGTATTATCTAAATTTTATTTATTTTGTCTTTGTTAAATGAAATATATATATATAGAAATAAGTTCATGCGAGGACGGTAACAATTTACGAGAATGCGAGGACAATCCTTAGCCAATCATTTTGCACATGAAAATTTTCATGTACAAAATCACATATGATTAATATACAAAATCATATATGATTCACATACAAAATCATATATGATTAGCCGAAATTTTTCGTGCAGCAAAACTCACAGTTGTCATTTTTGATGTCAGTACAAAATCACATATGATTTTGTACATGAAAAAAATTTCATGTACAAAATGATTGGCTGAGGATTGTCCTCGCATTCTCGTAAATTGCTACCGTTCTCGCATGAACCCGCCTCTATATGTATATATATATATATATATATAATTTTTTGAGTAAATTACACTTTTGGTTCCTATGGTTAACACCTCTATCAATAACAGTCCCTATTTAAAACTAATTACAATTTTGATCATTGTGGTAGCCACATGGTTTCAATTTTGGTCATTGTGGTTAGGGGTGCTCACGGGTTGGGTCGATCGGGTTGAAGACATTTGATCAACCAACCCAACGTGTTTGGTTTGAAAAATCCCAACCCAACCCGTGCGGGTTGATCGGGTTGGTCGGGTTAGTTGGGTTGATACTTTGGTACGTCAAAATATTTTCTTAACTTAGAATACGTTGTTTTCTCTACTAATAATTTCTTTTTCATCATCAACCATTTGGTATATGTTATCCATACTTCTTCAATCCTAAGTATATAACGTTAATTAATTTTCTCAATTTGTATATACATATATATATATATATGTGTGTGTGTGTGTTGTGTATGTGTTTGTGTTCACGATAGTAAACATATATACAAAATGCGTTATATAGAGATGAAGAATAGATTGCAAAAATATATGTATATGAAAAGGGTACATGATGATGTAATTGACTAACGGATATATTAATAGAGACTCAATAATTATATTAAATCCAAAAAAATAAAAGGACGTCGGGTTCGTCGGGTTGGGTTGGGTTCAAATAAACATAACCCGAAATCAACCCAATACATAAAATTTGAAAAATTTTACAACACGATTAGACATTGGGTTGTTTCGATTGAGTTATTTCGTGTCGGGTTGGGTTAGGTTGATCGGGGTGGGTTAGGTTTGATCGGATTGTTGAACACCTCTAATTTTGGTTGCCAATTGGTTTCAATGTTGGACCTTATTACTAACTTCTGTTAAAAAATGACATTAAACAAAGGGTATTTTGGTCTTTTATATTTTATTTCACTTTTCTTAAAATAATAATGAAAATACATTATATATCAATCAAATATATTTATATCTTATATATAATATTATATTAACAATATATATAATATAAATTTCAAATACATATATCATTCCCAGGTAAACAAAGGAGAAGCTCGGTAACATCATCGTCCCACACCATCATGACCAGCGAGGCACCCTACCCAACCTTATTCGTCTTCCTCCCCGGCCACCTTTCTCGGCGCCCTACCCATCCTCATAGCCAGCAAGTCCCACATGCCACCACCGCAAAATCCATATAGCTCCACCACAGTAACATCCTCTGCACATTCATCACTCAACTGTGTTTGTACTCCCGGTTCAAGTGTCTTCTCAGTTTGCACAACCAATTGTCTATCTGATTTTAGGGTTTCATCTATATTTAACTTCTAGTTTTGATTTAGGGTTTTTGATTTAGAGTTTTGATTTTGGATCTGAGTTTTGGTTTAGGGTTTTGATTTTGGATTGTGGTTTAAGGTTTTTTATTTCACGTTTATCCAGTTTTGATTTTGAATCCTTCATCGTAAATCTAAAGATGATTGAGCTAGTATTTTTTTCTTGGGTCTGATTTTGGATTTTTATTTTGCTTTTGATCTAGTGTTTCATTTTAGTTTTCATTTAGGATATGGATTCGGGTTTGCTTCAATTCCGTTTTTTATTTAACTTAGGATTTATGATTTGCATTTATTTGGAATCTAAGTTTTGTTTGGAATCATGATTTGTCTGTTTTTCATCAATGTTCATTGTATTTCACATAGCACTAGTCATTTGTTATATCATCACGGAAGCTTCATTTTTGTAATACCTTGCAAATATGTATGCTCTCATTACAAATATGTTCATATGTTCTCATTTTCTAGTTGGACCCAAAAGCATAACAATTCAGTATATCAATGTAGTTTAACATTTGTATACCTTGTTGCAGAAACATGGATCTTAATCGAATGACTCATAAGTTGGCCTCGAAAGCACTAATATAATTGGAGTGTACCGACTTAACATTGTGTGATACATGTTGATTTTGAAGCCAAAAAGTCAAACCCTCAATTCTAATTCATGTTTTGTTTTATTTTTTGTTCCTCTCAACTTTATTTAATGTTTTTTGTGTGGTCTTAAGAACAAAAGTTATCGGTTTGTTATTAGTTTAATGAACTATTTTGGTGTATTAGTAGAACTCAAGTTTATCTTGTATTTGAACATGTTTATCGATTATTCATCAATTAATTTTATAAAGTCCAAAAATTGAATTATAAAAGATAGTACAAATACAATATATAATAAGTCGTAAATTTAAATTTTAAAATAATCTAATAACCAGAAGTAACGTTCTTAAGCATGTGCACAACTGCTTTTTTTATTGCACACTTTAATTTTTGTATTTTTATTAAGTTATCATGAAAAATAAAATCTCAAATATAATTTTACGATTTATAAAAGGAAAATGTGTAAATGTGTTTGAACGAACATCCAACAAAACTTTTTCCTTTTTTAGCTTTTAAGGGAAAAAATTAGTTAAACGAAAACTTGTTTGCCTCACAGAAGGGGACACCACTCGCTAGGAATCATTCCATATTGCACAAATTCTTATACAAGATTTACACAGAATGTCTGCCACTCCAATACTAATTCAACTTTGACAACCTGCCTCTCAAAACTACACTTTCAACTACCTTTTACTTGCCTTCTCGAAATTAAAAGGCACACACTTCCAATATAAGACTTGCTAGTCCAGCAAGCTTAAAACAATCTCCCGACTTATTTTACCAAGTATCTTAGATAGAGCTAGCATCAATACCTTTACCCTCTTGAAGGGTTTACATCAATATACTCAACATGATGACACGTTTAGGCACAACTCCATTCGTTTATATCACTCGACCAACTTCTTACTTTCGTCAGAATCACAAATTCCACATGCCCTTTCCTCTTCCCCACACTAATCTGAATTACTGGTGTCTAGCCAATACCACCCATCAAATATTCACCGAAATCCATTACCAAAGCCACACATTCACCATTGTAAGACTAGGTTTAGCTAAACGATCTCATCAAAATTTCCATTCAAGATAATTAACTATGCCACCACACTTGGCCTTCACGAATCCATGCCAATGCTTCACACCACCACATACCTCTCGATTCCCAATGGAGATAACCGAACCACTATTGTGACTGCACACAGTGGCTACACACTTGCCAGTCCCTTGTGCTATGCAAACCGTAGAGTGACCATAATCCCACACCATTAACTAAAGACACACTTCCATTCATCTCACGCCTTAACACCAAGGCGACTAGCAACCCTACGTGAAACTGTCGCCAACTATCGGCAACACGTTCAACTAGATCAAAGAGTAAAACACCCTTTTGCGCGGACCATTATAGTCCCACGTACACCCATTTCCGCTCTTGATGGCTACTTTATTCTCATACTAAGCCACCAATCCAAATTAACGACCTCCAACCTTCATAACAATCACACTTGAAGATTAGTCTGAAACCAAAGAATGCCTCTTGCTCATACGACCACTCACGTTGTAGTCCATTCACAACCAATTAACCACATTACAGTTAATTCTCAAACACATAACTTTAGTCGCCCCACGCCAATTAACATCTACTCACAATCCACACCTGATAATGATGCACGACCTCATTACCTCATAACCCAACTGCATGTCTACTTTAACACCCTATGAACACTTCGATTCATAATCCTCTTTTACTCCCTTACAGGTAGAATTTCTTCAAAAATCATAACATTACTTCTTAGCACACTTTGGCTTAAGATATTCTGAATATCAACATTCATTGTCAACCACCTCATCAACCACACCGAGACAAGAATTTAAATTCCTACCACGGGAATCAATACTTACTTTACCTCCATGCATTACTATTATACACCGACCATCCATATACTAGCATGCCACGATCAAGAATCAACCTCAAATGACCAAACCACATATTCCAACAACCTCTCCTTCCCTTTACTATCATCATCCTTCTAAAAGCCCTACGAGTTCATAGCATCAAGCATGCCGACACACCCACACGCACGCTTGCTCACTCACAGGTAACCAAAGATATAACTCAGAGATATCAATCCAAATCGATACCAACATTACATATAATGCTTGTAATGACCTAGTTTCTTCATTTGGATTACTAACGATCTCAACTTTTACTACACTGAAGTCTCAACAACTCTTGTTCCAACCATTACAATGACTACAACATCTGGAGTACGTTGATGATAAGCTCAACACGCTCACACCAACTTAGAAACCTACTTTAAAACATAAACATCGAGATACATGAAACTCGTCTTGGAAAAGAGAGTAATTAACTCTACTCGCTTTGCAACTTGGCAACAACCCCTCTTTCACTTACATTCAAGATCGAAGAACGAGTCTTCTACACTCGTAGCAAATTCTTTAAACAAATTTTCTCAATATACTCGATTTCTTGGACCATACCATGTCCAATCTCATCACTAATTATCAAGTACCCGATTTCAACAACTTCGGCTTTCTTAGATCATGTGTTGATCCCTTCGTTCATTCCATAGTTTGCCTTTATTTCCCGTATAAACAACTTTATCCTTCCAACACTTGTCCCATACACCGATGACTATGAGTCAAGGGATTCATTAATATTATCCGCTTTCCTGCGGAAGCTTTCAAAATCCAAACACACTTGTTTATCTATAACATCCGACTGATGTGACCAAGTCTACAATTGGGAACTTGCCCAATGTTCAAAAGTACATACTTGGTCAATATATTTCCTTGCTCAATTCTTAAGAATTCTATCTTAAAGAATCCCAAAACTCTCGGACTAAACTTCATCTTGAAGTCCCAAATAACTACTCTCTATGCATCCTCATATAGCACATCAAAAAACCCGATCAATCTTTGCACATTAGTCTTTATTCAGACTACCACATCCATCGGTTGCCTCAACAATAGCAATCAGGCACACTCATATACTAGAAAAATCAAATTTTACCCTCTCAACCTCTTTTCAACTTTAAGCTCTTAACTCATGAGTCCCAACTGACATCGCAGTCCCACATAATTCACTACCTTTCCACTTCCTCGATCACGGGTGTTAGCAACACCCCCAATTTCCACTCTTTCTGTTGGTACAACTCCAACAAAATGATTTTCTCCTTTAATCATCATAGATACGATCCTCACTGATCCATGACACCAATTTCTACATTTCTGAAATTATACGAACCACTAAACGATAATCAGTTAGATCATAACAAGGTATACAAGCACCTTCATGTACCTGTAAATTCACAATGACATTGACCCTATGTGATTTTGAATTTACCTTACATGTTATTCCTTTCTACCCTATTATTACTCTCACCGGTTAAACCACACTCTACCCATTCTACTTAAATCTCAGTTCCCCTCTCACTCCTCAGTTTAAGTCTAGCTGCTCCTTGAACACCTAAATCTCTTAAACTATGAGCTCTGATACTACTTGTAACAACCACGATTCTGAAATCAAAGGCAAAACATGCCAATACTCTAAAAGTAGCAATTACAACCAATAGGTCCCCAGCTATATCTTAATCTCATAAGTTCGCGGCGAAAATAAAATATAACTACTGAGATTTATTACATTCCAACTAACAACTAGGCGACTATCTAAACGCAATAGTGACTCACCTCTAGATTTCCAAGCTCCCTACTTCCCTTGCTCATACTCGAGCCCTCACCCCTACTTACCTGAAAAGGTTTTTAGTTTTTGAAAAGAAAGGGTTAGACCATAAGGCCTAGTGAATTCCCCAAAAAGCAACAGTTAATATGCATGACGGTTATAAGAGAAAAACGGTTAGTCATGATTATCAACTCACTTTTAAAACATTATTCACGTACCTGTTGCAACAGTACATCACACCTTTGTCACACACACCGTGACCTTTAACAGGCACACACCGTCCAAATGCTTAGTCACACACACCGAGACTATTAAACGGGCACACACCGCCCAATTTGAATGATTTAAAAACATTTCAATTTAAAACATTGATTTATAAAATAAGCTCGTGTAAGGGAACTCACCTGAATTGCCAAGCTGCTAAGCTCACTTATGTCCTACGGACTCACCAACCGAACACCTGAATTGAGGTTACCAAGTTATAAGTTTTCAACTCCCAATTAGCCCCAAAGTAACCCCAAAAGACTCACTAGAAAACCCCTCAAACAAGGACCCAAGCCACGACCCTTAACTAGACTTAAATAAAACCTGAAATTTCAAACAGACGACAAAGTTAGTCTTTAGCCAGTCTAGACTCGACAAAGACCCGCTTTGTTCACTGTTTTGCCTGAAAAAACCCATTTCGTGAAGAAGACCCCAAAACCAACACCCAAATTGATCTCCTTCATGGTTATGACTCAAAACTCATCCCAAACACTTATAAATCATCCCCAAACATTAAAGAACCCAATGCAACCATGGAATCTATGGATTAACATCCACATTTGATGATTAAAAACTCATCCATGGAGTTTTCCTTGATTGCAAACCTAAAAGCAAAAGAGACAATACCAAATATGAAGAAATTAACTCAATACTACCCACACACTTCACATTTACTTATTTGATGACTTTCCACAATCATTCAACAAATCCAAACTATAAAACCCAACTTTGAATCACTCAAATTGACTCAACCATGACAGAAGATGAAGAAGATGAAGTTATATACCTGAAATTGATGACTGTTCTTTGCTCCCTTTGAGATTCCTCTTCTCCTCTTCTCTTCTCCACAAAATCGCGCATTTAATTACACACACACATTTTCCATCTGATTTTCTCGCAAATGAAGGAGTCTCCAAACCCTTATTGACCATCTTTTCCTATTTACAACTTCAGTCCCTGAAGTTGAGAAAAATATACTCCAACCACCAACTTGCAAATTTCATTGCAAAAGATTAAATTCTGGGTTATTACACTTTCCATCCCAAATCGATTGTGTTCTTCATAGCTCACCAAGATTTTCATCACCCACACCACTTATAAAACATACCAAGGTTCTGGTTATCTTCTCCGGCGGAAACACCGATCACAAAGATTTTTGCCACTTATGAATCAAACCGAGGTTCCGGTCGTCTTCTCTGTCGAAAACTCATCACCGAAACACTAATTTTCCAGCAAATGGGAATTATTAAAAGGTCATAAAAGTATTTTAATCACCCAATGAGCTGTTGAATGTTCACATTTAGTGGTCAACAAGAAAGAGCATGATTTTCTTTCCATTTTGAGGGAAATATATACCAGTAAGTAACAGTATATAAGCTTAACTGGGTTTTCAGATCTGATAAAATTCTAATTTCTACAAAATAAACAACACCAAAAAGAATGATATTACAAAACCAGAAAGCAAACCCCTATCTGAAGAGTGCAACAATGGTATCCAGATCTGTACCCTACAACTCGTATGGTTTTTGAAGAGGGTTGGTGGGGAATGAATAGGGATAGGCATGCTTATTTCTAGCGATGGGGGTGAGACGATCGATACTGGTACAGTGGTACGTCACTGGAAGCCGAAAGGGACGATGGACATCTGAGTCGGTGAAGGCTGGGGTGGAGGAGGATGGCATCGGTGATTTATATATTCTTTTTGTTTAAATAAAAAAGTAAAACTACAATATTACCCCTTACTTAACCAACAATGGTTAGTGGAGTTGGAACAAAGGCATCCAATCCAATATAAAAATGAAATTATAATGACTATATTTGTAATTATTTTGTTTGAAGGACCCAATCCAAAATTTTCAGTAACCATAGGGACAAAGTTTTGTACTTTACTCTAAAATTTTGTATCAAACGTTGTATTGCACGGATATATGTTTTTATCATAACTTTTTTTTTTGTTTTTATTTGTAACACTCCGAAATTATTTTAGGCTTCTTAATTATTTTACTATAATTATTGATTATGTTACCTCTCCATATTTATTAATATATGTGTGTGTGTGCATGTTTTTATATATGTGTGAATAGATTAATATGAATAGATTATTGGGTAAGGGGAAGTGATTATATAATTGTTATTCCTTTAGAAATCGTGGGAGAAAAATGATTATTATTAATAGATAAGTAATGAATCTTAAGCTGCAAGTAGCAGCTAAAGAGAAGTCGAGGGGGCCTTATTGTAAAATAGAAAATAGTTGTTGAGTTGGATTGGGATTTATCCCAACTTTTAAGGATAAGCCATGAGAGCTAAATTATAGGCATATCTTGCTATGATAATCATCAACCGACCTAATTGATGCCATCCTATAATATTCGCATGTTCATTCTAAGAAAAATAAGAAAGATAAGTTGAGAGGCGAAGGAGTACTCGAACGTCAAAAGGTTTAAGTTCTTTTCGAGGTTTTTCGTCTAATCTGAGGTTAGTAATGCATTAACGTTGCGTCTTTCAATTTTTTTTTGATGATCGATTTATACGGTAGAATTTCTGGGTGTTAGTTTCATGCCGTAACATTAGACGAAAGGCCACTGTTTTGGCCAAATATTCGGTAACGGTGTGAAAGGGTGTAAACCCAATGTTTATAAATAAAAAAGATGTTAGAGCCCCTTAGTTCGATTTAATTATTAATTTTGTTCCAATAATTAGAGTAAAGTGTTGCTAAAATTTCAACATAAAATAACGAAGAAAAACGACAAAATTTTAAGTTATTTTGATATATATATATATATATATATATATCTCGAAACCATGACGCTGCAGTTTTTCGTCAGATCAAGGAGATAATAAATAAATTGGATCTGGGATCAAATTCCAGATATAGACTAAAGGCAGCCTTGACATGAGAGTCCATGGCTGTTTGAGTTTGGGCCGTTATATTTGACTGTTTATGGGCCTAAGTATTTTATTTTAAAGAAAAACAAAAAGAAAAAGAAAAAAACAATGTTGGCCATTCATAGTTTTATAACTTAAATTGGAGGTATGAGGATGTGACATGGTGGCAGGAGGCCACGTGCCAAACATCTTTCATATTTTAGAAATAATTATTATTTTATCTCTTACTAAATAGTTTTAATTTAAAAACCTATTTCTTGCCAACAATTTTACTACCTATCTGAGTGATTTTATATTTTAAAACTTATGGGTTTTACTGTTGTATAAATATTGTTTTCATAAATAACTCACATGATTCTATGAAAGCAGATGCCACTGTATCGTATGTTTAAAATAATATAGTTTTGTAAAAAAACTAAAGGTCAATGCTAATGGGGCATTAGGTTTATTTGAACCTTAAGTTGTTGATTGTGTAAGTCTGATATTGGCCGTAAAAAGGGTTATTGCTTAGATAGTAATTATGATTTGTGTAGGTAAGATTTTGGTCGAATCAGGAAAGCTTACGCACTCAGGTGAGTCTCATGTGATTTTAAAATGGGATACATGCTTATATTTAAATGTGTTTCGAACTGTTAAATTATATTTTATGATATTATATTCAAATGCATACTTGATGTTTTATTTTAAGCACACGCATTATGAAACGCATGAAATATTTTATGTACGTGTGGGTCATCAACTGGGACGCCAGTATATATGGCGGGAAACCGCAACGATATGTATGGACCGGTATATGTGGTGAAGTACCTCATTGCCGAGTCAACTTATGTAAGCCAATACACGTATTGTATTTGGATATTTGATGTTATGATGTTGACCCACATAGTACCTGTTATGGAGATCTCATAAATGTTTATTTTACATGCATATTATGATTTTGAAATGTTTTTTTTTTACCATGTTTTATGTAAACCATGAACTCATTAAGCGTAAAGCTGACCCAAGCATGTATCTCAGGATCTGATAAGGCTGAGGGATCGAAGGGCAAGGAGAAGATATAGTTGGCTCACATTTTTTTATATTTCTGTTTCATTTATTTTAGTACCATTTGGCGATTTTATTTACTTTAGTGTTTTAAGTATTCGACAGTAAGACTTTCGCTGTTAAGTTTATGATTTTAAGTTATGATTTGATTGGATTTATGTTATTATTATTATGTCGTCGGAACCCTGAAATTGGGGTGTGACATTATTAAAATGTATGAGAAAACAAATTTAAATTTATTTGTATATTTAGAAAAGAGACTAGTGTGAATACATGTAAATAAACCTCTAATAAATATTGAAGAGGGAAAAGATTGGTGGTTACATATAATTTGTCGTTAATTTTTTGCTCAATTTTGGTTCTTTAATTTTATATTAGTATCAATATTATTTTTTTAGATTTTTACAAAGTTAAATAATAAGATGTGTTCACTAATTCTAATTTTTACTTTGTTCAAATAACAAATTGTTTCTTTAATAAATAAAAAATTTATTAGTTTTACACTTGTAATTTATAATAAAATTTACATCATGTTATATTGTGTGGATATACAGTTAGTTACTTTTATCATGCATACACTTTTATTTTATGTTCTCTTATTAAATTATATAAAAAATAGAATATTTAATTTATTTAAATCTAAAATAAAGAATAAAGTGTGAATAAGCATCAATCTATAACAGATTTTCTGAAATTGATAATCAGAATTCAAAGCCTTTAAAAACAATTACATCAATTCCTAACATTTTCTCCATTTTAAATATACAATGTTACAGTATTAACTATATTTTTTAAAATATGCGATACAATTTATAAAATATTTAATTTCAATGATTCTCATCGGTAATAATTACTATAAATATCTTGCTAAGAGCTATCATCGTATATGAAATCTTGTTCAAAAAATTAATAAAAAACCGGTTTCTCATTTCTAAGTAATCATTTTTGGAGGATTCTAAGAAAAAAATTTTACTCCAACAACTAGGTTATATTTACAGAAATCTCTAAATAAAAATTAAATTATTATTTTAATATTTTTCACCAATAAAAGATATTGATAATAAATGTTTAGGAACTATAAACAACAAGTTATTAAATATTTTGGATGTAATTTTTTTTTTTTTGAGATTTTGATTTTTGACTTATGATACTTTATTTTAGAGAAAATTTAACATAGTTGTTCGAGATGCTCTTACATTTAGGTTATATTTGGCAAAAATAAGCTAACTTATAAGTTGTCGTACTTACAGGGTGGGTACACGTTGGCAAACCATAAGCTAGGATATTGAAACACTATTTGGAGTAATGTTTTGGAAGCTTATTGTCATTTTTTCTAATTATAACCCTCGTGAATATTAATTATTATATATTATATAATTATAAATATGCCCTTTTTGATAATTTTACATTTTTATAAGCAAATTTTTGTCAAATGTGGTTTTTCCACCAGCTAGCTTCTCTGCTATTAGTCAGCTTATCAACTACCTGTTAGTTTATCCGCTACCAGGTAGCTTATTAGTCAACGACTAGCTTATCAGTCATCCGATAGCTTATCAGCAACCCTCTAGCTTATCCACTAGTTTCTCAAACATAGCCTTAAACATTTCCAACAAATTCACTAAAATAGAGTTTTTAGAGTGGTTTTGCCTCAAAAGATTTTCAAATTCTTCTCTAAAATGGAGAAAGTAGAATACAAAAGTTGAAATTATATATTTAAATTTGGAAAACTACCCAAAATAATTACTTAGAAAAAGAAAATTATTTGTATTGTTTCGAGAAATCTTGAAATTAAGTATTTAATATATATATATATAGAGAGAGAGAGAGGAAGGTTCAAATGAAAACTTTGCATTTTTAAAGGAACATAGGAACAATTTATGGACCACATATGATGTGGGTCCCACATAATATTATAAATATTCTTTTAAAAATGCAAAGTTCTAATTTGCACCTTCCCCTATATATATATATATAGGAAGGTTCAAATGAGAACTTTGTAAATTTAAAGGAATAAATAAACACCTTATGGACCACATATGATGTGGGTCCCACATAATATTAAATCATTTTTGATTTAATATTAAATCAGAAATGATTTAATATTATGTGGGACCCACATCATATTTGGTCCACAAACTGTTCATTTATTCCTTTAAAAATAGTGGTTTTCGTATGATCCCTCCCCTATATATATATATATATATATATATATATATGGAGAGATCATACAAGAACAACCCCTCTTTAAAGGAACACTTTGTTAACCACATATGATGTGGATCCCACACATTAGAAAATCATATCTGATTCAATAGAGCCTATCATTGAATCAAATATGATTTTTTAATGTGTAGGAGCCACATAATATGTGGTTCACAAGGTGTTCTTTTAAATTTATAAAGTTGTCATTTAAACTTCCTTCTCTCTATATATATATATTATTAATGTTATTAAATATAATTAATATTTTAAACTTTAAAATAGATAAGTTGTTAGAGGAAAGTATTTTTTTTTTCATTTTTAAATTTTCATTTTAAAGAATCAATTTAAGATACTCAAAGAACCAATTTTTTACCTTTTTAAAGTTTAAAAGTCATTTTACCTTTTTAAAATGGATATATGATTTTAATAATTTTTTAAAACATTTGGTAAGAAGTTTTTGGAAGGAAACTTTATTTAAAGAATTTTCTAAAAAAACTCACATTCCAAGAAATTAGTTTTTTTTAATTTATTTTCAACAATAAGATTAAATCATTATTACTTTAAATAAATTTTTGAAAAAAATATAAATACTAGGATAATAAAACTATATAATATTTTAGTAATATAATTAATATTTGATATTATGAAATAGAAAATCTACCATAAATCGATCCTTAATTTAATATGAGGGTTAAAATATTGTATGCCTCCGACCCTCAATTTAAACTAACTTCTCCCTTTCAACTCTACATCGATCTTAATTCATCCAGCCAACATGGATGATGAGAGTGTGCACCCCTATCATTCAACGGCCATTCACCATCCACGTCTTCCCATCAGTATCGTAAGCCATCTTAAATTCATTGTTTGCATTTCATTCTTTCGTTCTAATATTAGATATCGATTGCAAATGATTCTACCATTTCCTTTTCAAACATAGTTAGGATTCCATTGAATTTCTAAATCAAAACGTTTCTTAATTTTGAAACTTTGGTGCAATAGATTTCTAACTAATCCTTGTTGTGGTAAGTTTTCTGGGGTCTAATTATTGAATTTTTTTAATCTGTTACATTTGTAAAATCCGAAAATCTAATGATCTTGTAAAATCATGTTGCTTATAATGTGGTCAAAATTTTCAATTTTCAAAATGTGTTAATTGTTCTTGCGCATCCATATTTGGATCTAATAGTTAATTTCAAGGGCTTTCTTGTTTTTGTTTGTTTAAACTTGTTCTAACATGTAGATTTTATATGCAGTTTAATGCTTGTTACAACCTCAATGTTCATCTCATTTCACCGGGAGCTTGTTACTTGTCACGGATGATGATCATGTAAGCTCCATTATATAGTACTTTACAAATATATATATATATATATAGGGACAGGTTCAAACGAAAACGCTACCTATTTAAGAAAACAAGAAAAAAAATTTCATGTACAAAATATGATTCACATACAAAATCATGTATGATTAGCCGCAACTTTTCCCGCGACTTAACCCACGGCAAAAGTCGCCCGTGTCCATTTTTTCATGTTTTCTTAAATATTTAGCGTTTTCGTTTGAACCTCCTTATATATATATATCATTATCATTTGGTTATGTAGGGAGTACCAAATTAATTATGTACTTAATTTCAATTCAAGATTTCCAGACCAATAACAAAACATCATTATTAAATTTTATTACTTGATATATACCTTTTTGCGAGAAAAAAATGATATGTAAGAATTTGGTACTTATATATGGTTAGAAATGCAACCTTAGAAGTGATTTTGGTTCATGTGATGTGATTTTGCTTGTACTGTTACTTTTGGCGCAAGGGATAGGCGAATCCAAAATAGGTGGAATAAAAACCAGCGAGACGGAACAAAATCATTGTTAGATTTAATTACTTGATGATCTAGAAGCTAACTATATGAACCTTGAAAGCTTCGCATTTGAGAAAAAGCGAGTTCACAACTTTTTTGGGGAAAAAGCGAGTTCTCAGCTCTCCTCCAGTGTGATCTGCGTCTTGTGATCTAGGGTTTAGTTAGGGCACTGACATCTGTTGCAGTATGTGAATGTGTGTTCATTAATAGCTTTTTTACTTCATAATTTTACTTTATCTTTGCACTCGTTTCGATCAATTGATAAAGTTGATCAAGAATGGAAGGTTGATCAAAGAAGTTCCTTGTAGAAAGGGTTGTGAGTGCATGAATCAAGCTCTACATTCTGTACGATTATATTGTTACATTTATGTGTTGAGTAGTCCGATACAATGATCTTTCTATAAGTTGGTGTGAGCGTATATATAATTCGTTAACAATCACCTAGTGGACATATATAAGTTTTATTAATATTTCTGGTACTGATCTTTTTCTTGCCAACTTGTGTTATAGGGTTTTCAAGTTTCTGGCAGTTGAGGCAAATCTCCTTAGGTTTTATATGGAGATGATTCTTGAAGCAGACAGGGAAACAATTGGATTCAAGAAATTTCCCATTCGGTATGTGGATCCGAAATTAACATTTTTGAGCATGTCTTCATTTATATCTATTTTACAATTAAACATAAAGCTTTTGTTTCTAACTTATGTTTGTGGTGATTCTTGTTGTGGATCTGTAGGACACTTAGAAGACCTGATCAACTCTGTACAAGCTATCATAGCCATCCATCACCTGTGCCCAAAGCTTAATCCATTGAAATCAAGAAGGTACATACAAAATTTTACCCTTGTGCATTTCGCTCTAAGCATCCTAATATACTGTTTTATTAGACTTAATTTGTATGACTAAATAATAAAGTGTCTTATATCTAATGATGTTCTAATAAGCTTACAAAATGTGTTTTTTTGGTGTTGTAACAAGTTTTTAAATCATCTTTTAAAAAGTAATGTGTTCATACGACACTTCTTAAAAGTGTTCTATAAAATAACTAATACGATATATTTTATATTAAAAGTGTCCTAAAAATCTTGTTAAAATGACATTCTGCTTATACCTGTTTCAGAAAACACTACTCCTTGGGAACTGCTGAGGCCAAGTTTGGTGGAAAAATAAGTGGTCATCGATTCACTTAGTTCAGTACTTCCTTCTCCTCTCAAATCCGTCTGCATTGAAGCAATTGTAGACTGCACCTAACAGTTGTAAAATCAAGACTCACCAAATGACACAATATCTTCTGGTAACACACTCAGAGACACATATCTGTTGGATTTAAATGTCAAAACACTTAAATTGACTCATATTAATATTTTAGTTATTAAGTGTATGTAAAAATAAGAGGGTCATGGTACACCTCATCAAAACCGTTTAGGAAGATGCTAAAACCCTTTTCTTGACAATTTTGTGCCAACCGTTCTGTTGGTTAAAGGCCCCGATTCATTTGCTATATATGCATGAGTCGGCTGCCATATTTGTAAATATATGTGTGTTTCTTTTAATTGAATTCTCCATTATCATCTACATATTTGTTTTTTCTTTTCATTGTCTGTGTGTGTATTGTCCTTTGTGAACCGATGGTTTCTAATGGTTCCAAGAGTTTCAATCATGGATTCCATGGTAATGAAGTCTCGCAAACGAAACGCACAGAAGTTTCGAAAAACAAGTCGTCTTCACAACAAGATCAGTCCCAAGATATAACTACAATCATATATATATATACATATGATACAAATAAATGAATATATATATAGCTTAGAGATGAAACAATTTATTCCAAGGAGGGTATTTGATAACTTGAATTTATGATCTATTATACAAGGAAACGTTTAGATAGATATTCAACTTTGGATCAACTTTGTTGATTGATTAAAACCAATTAATATTAATCTAAATTTTATGAGATCGATTTAAACAATGAACATAAACAAGAACGGAAATGCGATATCTGTTAATGCCAAAAATGACTTAACGGTAGCCGGATGATTTGGACCTTAATCAACTAAAGAAAGGAAAATCACTTCTAAAAACCAATAACGGAAAATAAGCAACACAAAGAATTGTTGACGCGGAAAACCCTTTTCGGAGGGAAAAAACCGCGGACGACCGTAAAGAGGACCGTCGGTGCACTATGGACGTCAAAAAGGGACGCCGGCCTTTAGAACAAGTAAATAAAGTTACAAAGAAAAAGTGTGTAAATGCGTAGTCGTGAGTCTAAGACTGGTGTCGTGACTCGTGCTACAGTTGTCGAGACTGTCGATGACGCTGTCGAGAGCTTGTATGAGTGTTCTCGGACTGCTTTCTTCGGTATTCTTTAGCTAATCAGTCATACTATCCTTGCTTGTTTAATCTCTTTTTATACTTGATCTTGAGATTCCATCTTTAATTGCTTTCCAACGGCTATAACGGTCGCGCCTTGATGTTTAGTCTTCATGACTGCCATAATGTCGTCGACCTGTAACTGAAAATAACATAAATGTATACGTAACGGACATAACGGTTGTCTGCGTCGCCGTTGCGTGAGTTTTTCTAATGTTCCGTTAGTTAAGTTACGTTAACTCTTGGCGAGACTAACGATAGTAATGGAAGAATCCTTAACAGAGTTAACGAAGTTAACGGTATAAATTTTTGGGTATAACAGTTTGCCCCTAAATTCTTGAAAAAGTTTTTTGGCGGAAGATTTTTCAACAATTTATTTTTGTCACACGATCGATTCTTTGGTAACTGTATCGATCAAATGTATTAACTGGTTTAGTTAGGAGTTGCAACCGGTTTTAGTTAAAGGATAAGGATTCGGATGATGTCATCCGCGTGGTATGCGGATGACATAGGCGTGGGACAGGTGTCGAATGTTCGTTGGTTGCATGATAAACCCGGACAATTGTCGAGCCAGGGGTGAACGAACCGTTTCCTTTTTCGACATAAAAGGAAAATTTTGAGTTTTTCCTCTCTACGCACCTGCGAAAGTCGATAGAATTTTTCGAAGGTACGTTCCTTTCTGAAGATCTTCCGTGTTTTTATAGCAATCAAACCCTAGGTTTTACCAGAAATCCATCCTATACTTAGGGATGAAGGATAGAGAGATGGATCCCTCGAGTAAGATAGTGAGCGATGATGACCTGAGGGTTTTTAGGGATACATCGGGTTTACCAGACGATGTGTCTCTCATCATTCCTGGGAATCTTAAGTCTCACGATTGCCCGGCGGACGCCTTTGTTCTATACGAATATCCTTTTAGAATAGGGATATCTTGGCCGTTTACGGGTTTAGCGAAAGAATTTATGACTACTTTCAATTTGTCCCCGGGGTAATTTATGCCCCAATTTTGGCGAGTAGTATATACGATTGAGCGCTTGACGGTAAATTGGCTGTTGAAATTCAATGCCTTAGACCTCCTCACGGCATACTCTTTGAAAAACGATGATAATTTGAGGTACACCCTTTGTAGTCGTATTAAGGGGCCTAAGACGTTAGTTCAGGAAACAGCGGTCAATGATCGTAAACGGAAGACCCGCTTCGTTTTTGGTCATTTGACATGCCCAACAGACAGTAGTCGATGGATAGTACCAGGGTGGAATTCCGTTAGTGAGTATTTTTGTTTTTGTTTGTAGAAGATCTTTCCTTCCTTTCCACTTCTTGTTATTTACTCTTATTTAATCGCTTTATTCGCAGATATAGATTTCAGTCCCTTCGTAGTCGATAATACTACGGATGTGATTGAGAAATTTTTGAAAGACTTTTCGGTCAACGAAAGGTCCTTCTATATCCGTCCAAGCATTGAGGACGTCATGGCGGGTATTTCCCAGACATCGGGATCAATCGGAGAGGACCGACATCAAGAAAAAGAAGAGAGGGAAGAAAAGGAGGAAGAAATGGCAGATAATGACGTTTGATTTGTTATTTCAGTGTGATTCTTTCCTTCTTTAACTTTCTCTTTTGCCAGATGAAGTCCCTCTTCAGAGGATGTCCAAGAGGGAAAGAGAGGCGTGTTTGGCCCGACAGGACAAGGCCCTGGCCTTGGAAGATTCGTCCACCGGTCCGTCGACCAAGAGGACCAGGGTGGGACAATCTAGTGTCGCCACCTCAGGGGTTGGAAGCGGCTCGTCTGGCGTTGCTCCTTCTGTTGGGGCACCCATGGGTATTATCCATGCTGAGCCTATCAGTGTTGCCCCTCCCGAACCAGGGGCGAAGGCTGCATCATCCGCGTCGGGAGCTCAAAGGACGATTCGTCGTCGATTCCCCGGAGAAGGGATTTGGGGAAAACGCCCATTTCTTCTAGGGGAAATGAAGTGGATGCATCGTCTGATTTTAGGACGATATCCCTTAAACTCCCCAAGGAGTTTTTATCTGACGACATCCTGTCGAAGGAGGTGATATACCCTCATTTGAATCAGCTCATGCTTCCCAACCTCTGGAAACGTTATAACAATGAATCCATAGAGGATATGGACGCTCATACCACAGGTTTCACGTTCCTGGTGAGATATATGTTTTTTATCATGTCTATTTCCATATAGTCTTTTATTTGTCAACTCTTATACTGACTCTTTTGACTTTTCAGACTTTCCAGTCGTCCCTCTTCATGCACTCTCACGTGAAGAAGATGAAATCCTTGGTCACAAAGGCGTTGGACAGAGAAGAAGAGGCCTCAAAGAGGTTTGAGGACTGTTCCCTTCGTCTTAAAAATGTTCGAGATGATTGGGAACAAGAGGTCTTCATGCGGAGCCGGGGTTGTGGACAGGCTGAGGGAGACCAGTTCTAGGTCTCGTCGCTGGAGTCGGAGGTGGCCTCGACCCAGGCGACTTTGACCGAGAGTGAGAAAGGGGCCCAAATTTGGCAGTCCAAGGCTGAAGAGGCGTCAAGTAGGGCGGAGGCTGCCAAGAAAAAGATCTGAGAGCTTCAAGTGGAGAATGCCCGTCTGAGAGAAGAGATGGCGGCCCTTGAGACCTTCACCCGTTGGAAGACCAAGGCGGCTTTCTTTCGTCGTCATCTGGCTAGGAAGGATGTGTTTGCGAAGGCTGCGGGTGATGTGGACTTCTTTTTCAAGGAAATCGGAACTGACGTCGACTTGGACATGGAGGACCTGGAGGAAGTTGACGAAGAGGACGCGGTAGTCTCTGCTGCAATCAACTCTGCTATGAACCAGCCACAGTCTTAGGCTCTCTCTCTTTTCTTTGTATGGTCGACACTTTCGGTCGAGCCAATCTTTTGTAAAAGACTTCCGTTGTTTTTACATTTTTATTATGTTTTGAATGTGTTTTTTGGCACTATTACGCCTCCTTGTGGTGATTTTAAGACGAGACCTAGGTCGGTTCTTTAGAAGATCCGTTAACATGAAGAGTCTCGTGGTTTAAATTCGGCACAGATAAATCCGTCCGGTTAAATGTCGTATGTCGAGGATAGCCTTGATCTGATAGGGGCTTGCCTCGATGCCTTGTCGTGTGATCATATGACCCAGAAATCTTCCGGCTCGAACTTCAAAGGAACATTTAGTCGGGTTCAGTTTCATGTCGTATTTCCTGAGCACTTCGAATGATTCTGCGAGGTGTCCGATATGATCGGTCGCATGCTTTGACTTGACGAGCATATCGTCAATATAAACTTCCATTGTTTTTCCAAGATAATCCTTGAACATCAAATAGATTCGCCATTTCCCATTCTTCTTTCTGACCATGACAACGTTGGCCAATCACTCTGGATTTTTGACCTTTCGAATCTTTCCCGACTTTAGTAAATTGTCGACCTCTTCGTTGATGATTTTATTCCTTTCCGGAGCGAACTTGTGTGATATGATATTCGGGTCTATGCCGACCATATCTCCGTGCGTCCAAGCGAAATTGTCGGAGTGGTTTCTGAGGAAGTTTATGAGATCACTTTTTATTGCTTCGTTCAGGGATGCCCCCAGAAATACTGTTTATTCTGGCCTTGCGGGATCTAAGGCAATTTCTTGAAGTCCATAATTGTCAGGGGACGCATCGTCCGCCTGGCTCTTTAATTGCTAGATGTTCTACTTTCGGGGCTTCATTGCGACTTTGTAGCATTCTCTAGCGTCCTTTCGCTCGCTTTTTATCTCTTGAATTCCCCATGGAGTTGGAAATTTTATCGTTTGATGAAAGGTCGAGGGGACTGCTTTCATGTCGTGTATCCATGGTCTTCCCAAGATAACGTTGTAGGCTGAGGAACACTCGACCACATTAAAACGAGTCGATCGATTAACTCCTTTTGCAAAGATTGGCAGTGTGATCTCCCCTACTGTTGTGGAAGCGTCGCCATTGAAGCCGACTAGGACTGTCGAGCGTCATATGATCTCTTTCTCGCTTATCCACATTGCTTTGAGTGTGTTAAAAAAGATAATGTTGACTGAACTGCCTCCATCGACAAGGATCCTTTTGGTTAGACAATTCCCGATAGTTAATTGGATGACAAGACCATCATGGGGTCGTCGTCTGACGTCGCCGAGATCTTCATCGCCGAACGTTATCGTCATGGAATTGAGCTTTCCGTCGTCTTCTTTTTGGCGGTCGATGGGAATGCTGGATTCATCGTACTTTTGGCCCGCGTGTCTCTTTGCGGCAGAATATGTCAATCCACAGACGTCGGATTCTCCTGTCACACAATTCACGACTTTAGTATGTGCAGGAGATGTGGGTCTAGAGATCTTACCTGGGTTTTGCGTCGAAAGAAAATCACTAAGATAACCCTTCTGTGATAGCCATGCGACTTCTTTCTTCAGGGCCTCACAGTTGTCTGTGTCATGTCCATGGTCACTATGGAAGTCACACCATTTCGTCATATCTTTCTGATCGTTCGGTCGATCGCTTTTCTTGGACCATCGAATCGTGGTTTGAGCATTTTTTAGAATTTCTACCAATTCCTTGGGGGTACCTGCAACACCATACATAGAAATTTTCGGATATTGGGTGAATTTAGGTTCTACCTTGCTTTCAGCCTTTCTCTTGTCGAATCAGACGTTAGAGACGACTTTCGAGTTCTTGAAGTCTGGCTTCTTAACCCCAAGATTCTTTTTATCAGTCGAAGTTCTTTGTCGGAACGCAACATCGTCTTCGACTCTCATGTGAGCGATAGTCCTAGCTCTCACGTCCTCAAATGTATCAGTCGGGTATTTGGTGAGATCTAGGTATAATCCTGAGCTATCATTCAACCCTCGCTTGTAGGCTTCGATCGCTGTCCTGGTGTCACAGTTGCGAATTCCGATCATTTCCATGTTGAACATGTTGAAATAACTCCTGACGGATTCGCCTTCCTTCTAGATTATGTAATAAAGATCGCCTGTTTGTTTCTCCATCTTACGACTACTAGCGAACTACTGAAAAAATTGATTAACTAGATCGACGAAGGAGTGTATCGACTTGGGCTTGAGGTTGATTAACCATTGCAATGCAGCACCAGTGAGAGACGCTCTGAAACTTTTGCACATGCAAACCTCTTGGAAGTTATGGGGTATCGACGCTGTCTACATAAGTTGTTTATATTGTGCGACGTGCTCATTAGGATCTGTGATACCCGAATATTTTGGCGTAAATGTAGGGATGTTGTATTTCTTGGGAACGTCTACAAGGGCGATCGAATATGCGAATGGTGAGGCTTGGAATCCTGTTGGAGGCTCGACGTTGACCGGAGCTGCTGCTCCAGGAAGTTTTGCAAGTAACATTCTTTCGTTTTGTTCTTCAAGTTGTCTAAATTTTCTGGCGACCTAGACGTCGAATGGAATTTCAAAGGTATTGAATGGATTATTCATGTTCGTCATTGGGATCGACGTGTGGTTGGTCAAAAATGGTATGCTCCGATGAGTAGAATCATGACTTTCACCATTAATAGTCATATTCGGATTAACGGTGTACGTGTACATGGTGGTATTTGGGATAGGAGTGGATACGTATGTTTGTCCCGAGAAAAGGTTATCTGGTTGAGAGGGCGATACATATGGCATATATGGTTGTTCTGTAATAGAGCTATTCGGTGCGGGTGTATGCATTTGTGAGGTATTCTGAGGAGGTGATGTGATTGTGAACAAATGTTCAAGCAACGGCGGGATTGGTACGGTCACAGATGCTTGCGACGTCACTTGGGAAATTGGTGTGTATGTTAGCGGAGCAGATAAGGAATTGGAATATATGGATATGCCTGCGGAGAGGATCGAGGCGGTGGCGGCGGTGGTGTTACGACCGAAATTGACGAGGGCGTGGTACTTCGAAGCGGAGGTGGTGGCAAAGGAGTTTGAGATCTGGTCCCAGGTAGAGATGTCGACGTTGAAGCGCCATTTGTGTTTCTTAGGGCCTGGATTTCTTGGTTAGCACTTTGGTTTTGTTCTTCCAAGAAATTTATCCGCTGGCGCATAAATTCTAGGTCGTTAGGAATATTTCCGCCTTGAACATCCTCTATTCTCACCATCCTGTGCTTGCAGAAAATTCAAACAGATTAGTAAAAAAAGAAGGGTTTCTTGAAGAGATTTTTTCTTTAGTTGGGTCCCACGGATGGCGCCAAACTATTAATGCCAAAAAATGACTTAACGGTAGCCGGATGATTTGGACCTTAATCAACTAAAGAAAGGAAAATCACTTCTAAAAACCAATAACGTAAAATAAGCAACACAAAGAATTGTTGACACGGAAAACCCTTTTCAGAGGGAAAAAACCGCGGACGACCGTAAAGAGGATCGTCGGTGCACAGTTGTCGAGACAGTCGATGTCGTTGTCGAGAGCTTGTATGAGTGTTCTCAGAATGCTTTCTTTGGTATTCTTTAGCTAATCAGTCGTACTATCCTTGCTTGTTTAATCTCTTTTTTATACTTGATCTTGAGATTCCATCTTTAATTGTTTTCCAACGGCTATAACGGTCGCGCCTTGATGATTAGTCTTCATGACTTCCATAATGTCATCGATCGGTAACTGAAAAATAACATAAATGTATACGTAACGGACATAACGGTTGTCTGCGTCGCCGTTGGGTGAGTTTTTCTAATGTTCCGTTAGTTAAGTTACGTTAACTTCTGACGAGACAAACGATAGTAACGGAAGAATCCTTAACAGAGTTAATGAAATTAACGGTATAAATTTTTGGGTATAACAATATCCATTGACAAACCCCTATCATACAAAATAATATTATAATTCATACATGCATATGATGCAAATAGAACATCTACATAAGATCATGGGCCATACGCTATGATGAAATAAGACCTGAGTCGTCATTGTGAATCCCTCTTGCAGAAAATAAACCTTATCATACAAACCAATAGCATGGGTAGCACAGAGGCAATTAATTTGAACCGAGGGATTCAGATTATTAAATCCATGATCTATTCTATACTAGGAAACCTTTAAATGGATCAACTGTGTTCATTGATTAAACACGATTAATATTTGCAACATTGGAGGCTTCTAATCCAAACACCATTGTCAAGTGGTTGCATCATCCAAATAGCTCGACAAATACAATGACATTTAAATATATATTTTGGGCATTTGGTCCTGCAGCTGATGCATTTCACATGTGTAGACCTATTATCAATGTGGATGGTACACATTTGCGTGGGGCATATAAGGGGAAGATGGTAGTAGCCGTATCCAAGGATACCAATAATCGTATATTGGTGGTAGCCTATGCCATAGTTGATGAGGAGACGAATGATAGCTGGTGTTGGTTTTTGAGCAATTCAGGTATTATGTGTTTCGTTACAATTATGTATTATCTATCACATGTACACTATCTAAAAGTTATCAATTATTTTATAGGTATTATGTTGCACAAGACAAAAGTTATGTGTTCTCCCCAATAGGCACAAAGGTATAATTCATGCCATGTCAACTTTAGAGAATTGGAAAGAACCTTTTGCATATCGTCGGTTTTGTTTGCGTCACATTCAGAGTAATTTGATGTCAAAGTATAAGGGTATAAGCTTGAAACGACTTTGTTGGGTTACTAATAGCACCACTCAGAAACGAAAGTTTTTCAAATATAAAAAAGAAATAAAAACACTCAATCTCAATGCTTGGTAATATCTTCAAGGTATTGACAAAAGTCAATAGTGCATTGCATTTGATAAAAATCGTCGATGGGGTTGTTTCACAACAAACATAACTGAGAGTTTCAATAATGTGTTACGGGGTGCTAGACAACTACCTATTAGAGCGTGCATAGAACTAACCTTTAATAGGACTGTGCAACTATTTCAAAAACACAGTGCACTTGCCTTGAATTACAATACACCCCTACCACCAAACATATGGAGGATATTTCAAGGATGCTGATACACATGCTCAAAGACATCAAATACAAGAATTTGACTACACAAATGGATTGTACAAAATCATCACAGGTAGATAACTAGATGGAAGTGGTGGGAATGTGCAAACTGTTCATTATTATCAACATAAATGCATGTGTGGTAAGTGGCAAACTCATTGATTTCCATGTTCATATGCAATTCTATCTTGTCGACATAGAAGAGATGACCCATCTTTACTCATAAATGAGGTTTACAACACCGTAACATTTAGATACCAATATGTTTCAGAATTTGTTCCTTTTCCTCATGTTGAGTATTGGGTGGATCCTGGTTGGAAGATTCAAGCTGATTACACAAGAATTGTTGCAAGTCGCACTACTAGAAAATTGATTATTTTCAACGAAAATTTTCAATGGAAAATGTCGTTGAAAATTTTCTACGAATTTTAGAGGGATGATTGACAGAACATAAATTTTCTACCAATTTACGTTGAAAATCTATTGAAGCTCACCATTTTCAACGGATTTTCAAGGGAATAGTCCGTTGAAAAAGCTCCTCTGTTTTGTAGTGTCATGGTAGAAGACGTGAAAGTCGACCCTTAACTAAACTTAAATAAAAACTGAAATTTTAAACAGCGGACAAAGCTATTCTTAAGCCAGTATAGACTCGCCAAAGACCCACCAAAGACTCGCCAAAGACCCGCTTTGTTCACTATTTTGCCTCCAAAAACCCATTTCGTGAAGAAGACCCCAAAACCAACACCCAAATTGATTTCCTTCATGGTTATTACTCAAAACTCATCCATTTATAAATCATCCCCAAACATCAAAGAACCCAATCCAAGCAAGGAATCTATGAATTAACATCAACATTTGATGATTAAAAACTCATCCATGGAGTTTTCCTTGATTGCAAACCTAAAAGCAAAAGGGACAACACCAAATATGAAGAAATTAACTCAATACTACCCGCACACTTCACATTTACTGATTCGATGATTTTCCACAATCATTCAACAAATCCAAACTACAAAACCCAACTTTGAATCACCCAAATTGACTCAACCATGATAGAAGATAAAGAAGATGAAGTTATACACCTGAAATTGATGATAGTTCTTTGCTCCCTTCGAGATTTCTCTTCTCCTCTTCTCTTCTCCACAAAATCGCACCTTCATTTAGACACACACACTTTCCATCTGATTTTCTCCCAAATGAAGGAGTCTCCAAACCCTTATTGACCATCTTTTCCTTATTTACAACTTCAGTCCCTAAAGTTGAGAAAATTAGATTCCGGGTTATTAGACTTTCCTGCCACCAACTTGCAAATTTCATTGGAAAAAATTAAATTCCCGGTTATTACACTTTCCATCCCAAATCGATTGTGTTCTTCATCTCTTACCAAGATTGTCATCACCCACACCGCTTATAAAACATACCAAGGTTATCGTTATCTTCTCCGGCGGAAACATCGATCGTCTTCTCGCCACTTATAAATCAAACCGAGGTTCCGGTCGTCTTCTATGCCGATAACTCACCACTGAAACACTAATTTTCCAGTAAATGGGAGATAATTAAAAGGTCATTAAAGTATTTTAATCACCCGAAGAGCTGTTGAATGTTCACATTTAGTGGTCAACAAGAAAGAGCATGCTTTTCTTTCCATTTTGAGGGAAATATATACTAGTAAGTAACGGTATATAAGCTTAACTAGGTTTTCAGATCTTAAATAATTCCAATTTCTACAAAATAAACAACACCAAAAAGAATGATATTACAAAACTAGAAAGCAAACCCCCATCTAAAGAGTGCAACGATGGCGTCCAGATCTGTACCCTACAACTTGTATGGTTTTTGAAGAGGGTTGGTGGGGGATGAATAGGGATAGGCATGCTTATTACCAGCGATAGGGGGTGAGACGATCGGTACTGGTACAGTGGTACATCATCGGAAGCCGAAAGGGACGATGGACATCTGAGTTGGTGAAGGCTGGGGTGGAGGAGGATGGCATCGGTGATTTATATATTCTTTTTGTTTAAAATAAAAAAGTAAAACTACAATATTACCCCTTACTTAACCAACAATGGTTAATTTAGTTAGAACAAAGGCATCCAATCCACAATAAAAATGAAATTATAATGACTATATTTGTAATTATTTTGTTTGAAGGACCCAATCCGAAATGTTCGGTAACCATAGGGACAAAGTTTTGTAGTTCACTCTAAAATTGATTTCCTTCATGGTTATAACTCAAAACTCATCCATTTATAAATCATCCCCAAACATCAAAGAACCCAATCCAACCAAGGAATCTATGAATTAACATCCACATTTAATGATTAAAAACTCATCCATGGAGTTTTCCTTGATTGCAAACCTAAAAGCAAAAGAGACAACACTAAATATGAAAAAATTAACTCAATACTACCCACACACTTCACATTTACTGATTTGATGACTTTCCACAATCATTCAACAAATCCAAACTACAAAACCCAACTTTGAATCACCCAAATTGACTCAACCATGACAGAAGATGAAGAAGATGAAGTTATACACCTGAAATTGATGATAGTTCTTTGCTCCCTTTGAGATTTCTCTTCTCCTCTTCTCTTCTCCACAAAATCGCACCTTCATTTACACACACACTTTATCTGATTTTCTCCCAAATGAAGGAGTCTCCAAACCCTTACTAACATATATATATTTCACATTTTCCAAAAACTAATCCTTTATTTATCAATTCAAGAATTATTTTATCATTTGTATATGGTAAATGTTCATGCCATAAAGAATATTGAATTGCCAAAGTACTCAAAAATTAATTTTGTAAACAAGTTTAGAAACTACATCAATTACTAAAAACCAAAATCCGAACTAACGCTAGCAAATGTATCATCACTTTCTTTAGAGGTGGAATTGGAGATGATAAAAGGGCACCCATGGTCGTAGTCATTCTCAAGGTTAAGGCGATACATTATTCATTGGATATATCATTTCCCAATACATCTTTTCCTTCTACAAATGACTACCTTCCATTCCTTAAAATTTATTTTAAAGCCACGTATAACCGGCTTGTTTAGTGATATAGAACACTCGTGGATGGATGGAACATAAAGCACACGTTGTATAGGTTGATTGCATTACCAATGGTGAAGCACAAATTCACTGTACCCATGCCCAACAACCACAACTCTTTATCCTTTCTTTCAAGAATCCTTAAAACAGTCGAGTTTCATACAATTCATGATTGATATATTTCCGGATCCCAGTTGATTTTTTTTTCGTACTGTTGGTAAGACAAAAATAAAAATTAATGGAAAAAGTTAAAAATAGTCAACATTCAAAATAAAACCTTTTAAAATGAAGATACAAACTTTTTTAATACATTTAAATAAAATCGAAGTTTTTATTAGTATTGTTTAAAGTTTCACGGATAGAATACAAAACTTCAACAAAGCAAAAGTTTTCTTTATCAAAGATAAAAACTTTCTTAACCACAATCAGAATCTACACCACAATCAGAATCCAAACCACAACCAACTAATCTAACCTCCATGATAGATACACAAATCAGAATTTGGATTTGAGTAGTCTATTATATTTTACTCACAATTTCTAATTTTAACATAGAGTTTATTTTAGAAATTATAGTCAATACGTATTATAAAACCTTTTAACATTGTTGGATTTTATCGATAAATATACAGAAAATCCAATATTGATTTTATAATATTATCAAAATATATTTTTCATAAACGTGGAACAAACAAACTCATGGATTCTACCATCTCATCGATGCATGACAAGATAAAAGAAAAGAGGCTTGACCCTCTTTCAACCTATTATTACGGTAGATGAAATCATAATCTACTAATTATGGTTGCAGATTAAAAGAACATGTATTTATTTATTAAGAAAAACATAACTTTATTAAATAAAGACTCAGCCCAACAATAAAGATTTAATCTTTATCCATACTACTTCTTTACATGAGACAAAGTTATTGTCTCGTCTCGAATGTATGTACAAAACCTTTAAGATTGTTGAAATTGTTAAATTTCTAGGACATTTTTATAATTGAAATTAGTAAAATAATAATACCAAATAATACATTCATAATACGGATAATATTTTTAAAGACTATCTCTTAAACACCATGCATGGTTGGTTCACAATAAGTGGACTTCGGCTCTCTTTCTCAATATAACAACCTTAACAAATTTAGATTACTACCTCACTTTTAATCAAGAAGTATTAACAAAATTGCATCTTGATTAAACTAATAACGATTTAATTGTTATTATATTGGGTTGAACACTTTATTTTAAAGATGTAAAGTTTATAACAGATGCAAGCCATATTCAGGAGATGATAAACCACACTAATCAAATCTATCATTCGCTATAAATTCAATAAAAGAAAAGGGTAGAACCATACTTGTTCACTTTGTGAACATGAAAGCAAATACAAAGTTAAAACTAACCTGAAATGTGTACGAAGATCAAGAAACTGCACCGATAAAAGTATCATGTCCTTAAAGGTTTGGTGATACTCCAAGAGTTGTGAGTCTAAGAAACGCTTAGCCTCATGATTTGATGCAAATTTATTAAACACTAACAGCTATAGTGTTTAATTTAATGCAAAGTTTTTTTTTGGAACCGGCCATATTATTAAAAAACCCAAGGCGCCGAAAAAAGCAACCCGGGAAAGCCGAACACAAACTATATGTACAAGAAAGGGTCAATACACCACTCGCGCCACTTTGAGTGGTTAACCGTTCTCCTATATTTAAGCTAAAGGAATACCAAATGTTTTATAAAGTCCACCACCTTTGTCTCGCGAGTCCTTTCAGATCTGAACCAGAGATTACACCGCGTCTTCCAGATACACCACAAGGTCCCATAACAAATGCAAGTGAATATCCTTTTCTTCTTTGTGCAAACTCTCTAATCGTTTATGAACTCCTGTAAAGAATCAAAACTTTCGACATTGCTCGGCGAGACTTTGCACCACCTGTTGATCCAAGACCAGAGCCCTTTTGCAAACGTACACCCAAAAAATAAATGACTACAGTCTTCAACCTCCTGCTGACATAAAACACAACACAGGTAACCGAAGGAATCGGAATGCCTCTATTAACGAGAGCACTGGCTGTCGGGATACGAGAGAGGGAGGTTTTCCAGATGAAGCATCCCCCACGTTTTTCAGGACTTCGTGTAACCATTCCATTTTATATTCGCCTAGGGGATGTGATAGATATCAGACGTAGCTTCAAAAGAAGACTAGGTTCTGAAAAGAAAGATTCAGAAGTCTGAAGACAAGTGAAGTAAAGCCTAAGGCATAACTTCTGAAGTGGCTACTTCAGAAGTTCTGAAGATTCTGAAGAGGATTCTGAAGACACTTCTGAAGAAGTTCTGAAGATGTTCAGAAGCAGTTCTGAACATGTCTGTTATTTTTGTACTGTAACTTTAGCTTTTCCATTTGTATATAAATAGATAGTTTGATCCGTTGTTATAACTAACGTTGATAGATAGAACTTGTAAAGATACACATATTGTAATATAGTTCAGTGATAAATACAACATACAACTTCAAGGATCTAATTCTTGTTGTTGTTCTTTAATCTTTCTACATTCTTGATTGTTTGGGATCTAACAATTGGTATCAAAGCCAATTCATCTGTTCTTGACATTCAGAGAAGAACTTGTCAGATCTAACAGTTCTTGATATTCTTGATCGATAAATTCAAGATTCAATTTCAGGTGAATTCTCTATCTATTTTTAAATCAAAGATGTCGAAAGAAATCGTCTCCATCGGATTAGAAACTAAACCACCAACTCTGTTTTTGGGTGAATATTAATAGTGGCGAATCAGGATGATTCAATTCTTGGATAATATTGATGAAGCTCTAATGCAATCAATCGTAAATGGCCCTCTGGAGGTCTATATGGAGATACCATCAGTACCAAGAACTGAGTCAACTCCTGAGATACCTGCATCAAGAATCAAGAAAAGCCCAGGTATGTACAGTACAGCTGAGAAAGCTGAAGCTAAAGTTGACAAAAGGGCATTAACTCTTCTTACAATGGCCATTCCGAATGAGATATTCAATAGGGTAGATAGCTTAACATCTGCCAAAACCATGTGGGATGAGGTTGAAGCTCAAATGCAGGGTAGTACAAAGGCCCAAGCACAAAGATTGAATATCTGTGTGGGTACTTATGAAAACTTCAGGTATAAAGAAAATGAATCTGTTACAGAGACTTATCACAGATTCAACAATATCCTGAATGATCTGAGAAGAAATGGTGTTTCAGAAATCAAACTCTGAGATAAACAATAAATTTCTGAACAACTTGGGTAATGAATGGTCAAGCTTCTCTAACAACATGGTTACTAGAAATCTATCTAGAAAATGCACTCATGATGTCTATGGCATTCTGTTTCAACAAGAAGACAAAATCAAAACTAGACAGAATGAACAAAAGAAGGCAAATGAAACAGTAGCCTTGTTGAGCAAGAAGTATAATAATTCTATGACCATTTCTGCTAAAAGCAAAATTTGTGAGATCCTAGAAACAAATTTGTGTGATAGGGATGAATCAGATGAAGAGCTTAAGAGAATTTCTGATAATATTGCTTATATGACAAGGCAATTTACTCAAAGATATAATCAAAAATATCAGAACAAACCAAAATCTGAAGTTGGTCTCAAGAAAAGTCAAGATGTTGGTCAAACTGAGACTCTGAACTAGCAAGATGCTTTAATTGTGGTAAGTCTGGTCATTATGCAAGAAAGTGCAAAATGCCCAAAGTAAAAAACTCAGGCTACTATGAGAAAAAGCATCTTCTTGCTAAGAAGAAGAAGCTTAATCCAGCTTTGGTGACCAAGTATGAAGAGGATTGGTTAAACTGGAGTGATGGTGAATATGATGAAGAAGTAGCTCACTATGCATCAAACTGCTATATGTGCCAAATGGATCCAGAAGATAAACATGCACATGATTCTAAGGTAATTTCTTCATCTTCTGAACTAAATTCTGAAATAGATTACTCTTCTGAACCAAATTCTAAACAACTTTCTGGAGATTCTGAAATGCAAAACAAGTTCAGAATATGTTTTCTGAATTTGAAAATCTCAGAAACATAATTAAAGGTGAAAGAATGTTGGTAAATCAATTTAGAGCTGAAAGTCATATCTATAAACAAAATTGCGTAGAAGCTGAACAAATTCTGGAAAAAATTTCTGAAGAAAAATTATTGTTAAAAGAAAAGATGAATAGTTTACAAAAAGATATCATAAATGAAAAATCTGAAAAAGAAGTTCTGAATGTTAAAATGAACTTTCTAAATCAAGAAAGACTTGATCTTTACAAAAAGATTAAGGAATTGGAAGATCTGAACTTTAAAAGAGGACAAACAGAACAGACTCTGAATATTTTGACAAACCAGGCTCAGAATTCAAAATTTTACAACATAAAGGCAGGATTGGGATATAATGAAAGTCAAATTCTGAAAAAGGCACCTGCAAATCTTTATGACTATTCAAAAATGAAATTTTTTAATGAAACTAACACAAGTGTCATATTCAAACCTGTTAATCTTTCTTTGCCTGAAAGAATTCCTTTTGTAAAATCAGAGACTCTATTTTCTGATGAAAAAACTCTTAATTCTGGCAAAACAGAGACAATCTCTAAAATAGAAGTAATGCATAAAAACATTACAAACATTTCTGAACTTACTTCTGAATCAAAAATTGTTTCTGAAGAAAAATCTGAACCATCTATTAAAACTGAGAAAGTTTCTGAATTATCTTCTGAACTCACTTCTGAAAGTTCATCTGAAGTTCTACAAGGAGATAATTTAGATAATAAATCACAACATGAAGAAAAATATGATGAATTCCCAGATGTTGAATCTTTACTAGATAATAATGAGCATTCAGAAATTATTTTTGATAATTCTGATGATGAGTCTAAAAATATTTTACATCAAAAATCTTTTGCATCTAGCATGACTCAGGATAAGTTCTCACATTTAATGAATGCTTCAGATTCAGAAGATGATGAAGATCCTATGGTTCAAGTTATTGATAAAGATGGATATTTGGTATATAAATTACAATAAAAAATGACTGAAGGAGAAATTTTAAAATATGAAGCACCAAAAGTACCTTCTGACAAGTTTAATACTGTTTTTCTGAAATCAGAATTTCTGAAAACTGAAATTTCTTCTACTTCATCAAATGATACTCCTATATCCACAAAAACATCTTTATCTTCCATATCATCATCTGACTTTGAAACCAGAGTTAAAAAGTTTGAAAAAGGACAATGTTCAAATATAACTTCTAAAGTTCATAATTCAAATCCTAAATCTGAAGTTAAAACTAAAGTAAGTAAAAGAATTTCTTATACTAATCCTCATTTCTTATCTTTACAGAGCTATCCACTTTAGTTTGGAGAAAGAAAGGTGAAAGACTATCAAAGACTAACAAATTAGATAGTTTTTCAAATTCAAAGAAAATTGATGTACCAAAGATTAATAAAGTGAATAAAAGAACTACTGTTACAAATCAAACAATGTTGATTCTTGTTCATCTACTGCTTTATTAAATATTCTGAAGAATCATATTCACTGCATTAATTGTGGTCATCATAATTTTCATCTGAACTCCAAAACAAATAACACAACTCTTGAGAAATCAATTCAGAAATTTTCAGCTACATTGGCAAACAAATATAAAAATAAAAAGAAACTTCAAAATAATACTAAAAATGATAAATTCAAAAGTTCTGAACACACTTCTGACTTTCAAAAGATTAAGTCAAAGTTCAGAAATTCAAAGTTTTTGACTAATCTCACAGGACCCATTCATAAATGGGTACCTAAATCTCAATAATCATTTTTGCAGATATGTCATATGTGGGTCTTAAATTATGGATGTTCAAGACACATGACACCTTTCAAAGAACTTTTAACTGATTATCATGAAAGATATGGAGGAACAGTTAGCTTTGGAAACAATGCAAAAGGTTATGTGAGAAGATATGGAACTTTTTCCAAAGGAGATGTTAAAGTGATGAATGTTTTCTATGTGGAAGGTCTTAAACATAATCTCTTCAGTATAAGTCAATTCTGTGACAAGTATTGGAAGGTAAATTTTGATAAAGACTACTGTCATGTTCTGAGTTCATCAAACAAAAATGAGTTAACTGCTTATAGAGATGGAGATATCTACACTGCAACTTTCACTGCAAATGGTCAATTACAAGGAGTTTGTTATATTTCCACAACTATGAGAAATGATAGTTGGCTTTGGCATAGAAGAATGTCACATCTGAACTTCAAAGCTATTTCTGAACTGGAAAGACACAACTCTGTAAGAGGACTACCAAAGATCAGATTTGAAAAGAATTCTTTATGTTCTACATGTGAACTAGGGAATATCAAAAGAAGCTCCCATCCTCTGAAAATGCTATCTTCATGTAAAGCTCCACTTGAAATGTTGCGTATGGATTTGTGTGGACCAATGAAGACACAAAGCATGGGTGGAAAGAAGTATATTCTTGTGATTGTAGATGAATATTCAAGATATACTTGGGTTGAATTTTTAAGACTCAAATCTGATACTTCTGAAAGACTCATTCCTTTTCTGAAGAAAATACAAGTTCTTCTTCAACTACCAGTTCAAAAGATTAGAAGTGATAATGGCACAAAACTTACAAATTCTACACTTCAGAATTTTTTGGAATCTGTTGGTATATCACATAATTTTTCTGCTGCCAGAACTCCCCAACAGAAAGGTGTTGTTGAAAGGAAAAACAGAACTTTGGTAGAAGTTGCAAGGACCATGCTGGCATATTCTGAACTTCCTTTATCTACGTAGGCGAAGCAATTGCAACTGCATGTTTTACTCAGAACAGGACAATTCTGAATAGAAAACTACTTAAAACTCCTTATGAAATTATTAAGCAAAGAAAACCCTCTATTGATTATTTTAAAAATTTTGGTTGCAGGTGTTTTCTTCTGAATGATACACAGCATCTGGATAAATTTGCACCTAAGGGTACAGCTGGTATCTTTGTTGGCTATTCTCAAAGATCCAAAGCATACAGAGTATTTATCAAAGGAACACAAAAAATAATTGAAACTTCAAATATTAGATTTCATGAGCCAACTATGACTTCTGAACAAGACAGTTCAGAACTCAAGCTTAACCAAGTTTCTGAAATTTTGGATTCAGAAAGCAACAAGACAAATCACACTTCTGAATCTAAAACTTTTCTTAAATCAAATTTAGATACTTTATGTCAAGACTTATTTGATATTTCTGTGAATGTTTCTGCAGATTATCAAAATCCTTCTTTACTCAGAAGTTTTCCAGAATAGGAATCTACAGAACCTACAATTTCAAATACTTCTAGACCATTCAGAATTTCCCATTTCTGTACCTGTACAAATTATTTCAGAAACAGTGCAAGTTAATTCTGAACCTGTTGTTCCTGTTTCTGAAACTATGCACATTATTTCTGAACCAGTACATCATATTCATCTTGAGGGGGAGACTTCAGATCTACATTCAGCTATCAACCATGATACTGAAACTCAAGCAATCATTGATATTTATGATTCATTTAACAATGTTTCATCTGTTCAACCATTACCAAATGAGAACAAATGGACATCAAATCATCCAATTCACCATATTATTGGTGATGCATCAAAAGTGTACAAACAAGATCAGCCACAGCAAATGAATGTCTGTATCTGAATTTTTTAAGCAGTATGGAACCCAAAAAGCCATATGAAGCCCTTCAAGATCTAGACTGGATTTTAGCTATGCAAAATGAGCTAAATCAATTTGAAATAAATAAAGTTTGGAGATTGATGCCAAAACCAAAAGGTAAATCAATCATTGGCACCAAATGGGTTTTTAGAAACAAAAAGGATGAACATGGAATTGTTGTGAGAAACAAAGCAAGTCTAGTAGCTAAAGGGTATTGTCAACAAGAAGGCATTGATTATGATGAAACTTTTGCTCCTGTTGCAAGACTAGAAGCTATCAGAATTTTTCTTGCATATGATGCTCACAAAAATATGAAAGTGTTTCAAATGGATGTTAAGTGTGCATTTCTGAATGAAATTCTTCATGAAGAAGTGTATGTTGAACAACCAGAAGGCTTTGTAAGCAAAGAATTTCCAGATCATGTTTATATTTTGGACAAAGCCTTATATGGACTTAAACAAGCACCAAGAGCATGGTATGACACTCTCACGACTTTTCTTCTGAATTCCAAGTTCAAAAGAGGTACTGTTGATACAACTTTATTTCTGAAAAAGGAAGGTGATGATATGATCTTAATACAAATATATGTAAATGATATTATATTTGCTTCTACAAATCCAAAATTTTGCAGAAATTTTGAGAAAATCACGCAAACTGAATTTGAAATGAGTATGATAGGAGAGTTAAAAAAAATCCTTGGTCTTCAAGTAAAACAACTACCCACTGGCATATTCATTAATCGATCTAAATATATTTCTGATTTACTTAAGAAGTTTGACATGACTGACTGTTCTAGTATTCAAACTCCAATGGCCACTGCAACAAAATTAGAACCTGATTTGAATGGAAATTCTGTTGATCAGAAAAAGTACAGAGGCATTATTGGATTTTTGCTTTACTTAACAGCTAGTAGACCTGATATAATGTTTGCTACATGTATTTGTGCTTGATATCAAGCTAATCCTAAGGAATCTCATCTTCTTGCTGCTAAAAGAATCCTTAGATATCTCAAAGGTTCTCCTTCATTGGGACTTTGGTATCCAAAGGATTCTGGTTTTGAGCTAACAGCTTTCACAGATGCAGATCATGGTGGTTGCAAACTAGACAGAAAAAGTACATCTGGATCATGTCAATTTTTAGGTGAGTTGGTCTTCAAAGAAGCAGAATTGTGTTTCAACTTCTACTGCAGAGGCTGAATATGTTGCTGCTGCAATTTGTTGCTCACAAGTTATTTGGATGCACACACAATTAAAAGACTATGGATACACATTCAAAAAGATTCCTCTATATTGTGATTCAAAAAGTGCCATAGCAATTACTGCAAATCCAGTACAACATTCAAAGACTAAGCACATTGATGTCAGTTATCATTTTATCAAAGATAATGTTGAAAAAGGTAATATTGAAATGTTTTTTGTTCAGACTGATTATCAATTAGCTGATTTATTTACCAAAGCACTTGATGAAAAACGTTTTAATTTTTTGGTAAGTAAATTGGGTATGATGAATATGTCTGTGTAAGTATTAAGCATCAATTCCAATTTAAAAAAATTATGTTCTGAGTTTATTTCTTCAAATTTCTGAGAAATCTTACCTTCAGAATTTCTGTAGTTAAGTTTTCAGAATTTATTTATTTTTCAAAATCAGAGGCATAATTTCAAACAAATTGATTGTCTTATAATACTTGCAATTTTTTTTTTCATTTCTCTATCTTTTATTTCTAACAATTTTGATGTCTAGCATTGTTTAAGGGGGAGAATCATAATGTTTCTTGATTCAAGGGGGAGTGAAACTCAAATTCAAGTCTTTCCCACTTCTCTATAACATTCAAGATCTGAAATGGAGGATAACAGATTAAATTGTACACATCTGAAGAATCTGGACAAACTTCTGAAGATAAACTGTTTTTCATATTGTTCAAACCTACTTTTGAATTATTCAAATGTTTTACATTTTTCAGAAGTTTGTAGTTTTAAATGATTTTTGTGATTTTGAAGTATTCCAAGTCAAGTTCTGAAGTATTTCTGAATCATTTCATTCAAACTTCTGAACTTATTCTCAGAAGTTCTGAACTTCTTCTGAAATTTTTTGAACTTGTTCTCAGAATTTTTCTTTCCGTTATAAAGACTAATCGTGTGCCACGTGTTTTAATTTCATTGGCTAATCCTTAAGCACGTCGATTAAACGGTTCATTTATCCGAATAAATGATGATTACTACTCTAATCACTCTTACTTTTGGCCACGTGTCCATCCACGATTATTCAGTCATTTATAATCCATGATTTCATCTTCGTCTTCACTTTCTAGCAATCTTTCCCTCCGAAATCTTTCCCTGTTCGTTGATCTTCATTCAAACTCAAGTTTCTCCTCATTTTCAACTATGTCGACTTCCAATGTTCAATCTGCAAAATCTCGTTTCAGTGACAGCAATGGATCATCAAGCAATGATTCATTCAAAATAGTTCCTAAGAAGATAATGGTTCGATCGATGGAGATCAATCTAGATGATGAACATATTTTAAAAGACACTGCTACTACTATGATTTCTGAAGCTGGTCCTTCAAATCCAAATCCCAAATCAAACCCTAACCCTAACCCGCGAACTGACAAAATTGGGGAAACTCAAATCGAGCCTATTGAAGTGGCTTCTGGGTCAAATGTTGGTGTTGCTGACTCTCAATCTCATGCACAAAGCAGTGATGGTCCGGATTTGTCCAAACTATATGTACCTGAAGAGAAACTACTTGAAATCAAGAAGAACAACGGCGCCTTGAATCTAAAGTCTACTAATTTCAATGAAGATCAAATGATCCTAATTGAAATTCTGAAGAAACATCCACTTCGAGCCTTGCTATCCAGGAAATTTTTGGTCCTTGCTTCTTATCTGCAACAATGGTGGTTTCATGCAGAAGTTGATGAAGAATCAGATGATATCTCTTCATATGTTCCTGGCTACAGAGTCTACATTTCTGTTGAAGACATTAGAAGTATACATTTTCTTCCTAAGGAGGATGAAGTTGTTGGGAAAACTTCATTTGATCATATTCCATCATCTTCAGAGATGATTTCAGACTTTATGAAGTTAGGATACTCTGAGCAATTAAATGCATTAAGCTCATTCAGAAGAAAGTGTTTACCCCCTATCTGGTATTGCTTATTCACAATTCTGAACACTTGTCTATCTAGTAAAAGCTCAAGTTTGGATCAAGCATCAACAAATGGGAGAAATAATTTTTCATGGAGTAGCATTCAACAAGCATTATGATTATGCTTCTCTTATTTTTGATGAACTCAAGTCTACAGTTTTGAAGAAGTCTACTTACAACTACATACATTTTCAAAGATTCTTTCAAACCTTCATCAAAGGGGCTATAAAGTTGTTCCTGCAATTCCTGTTCTGACTCATGAGGTACATGTTCCCCTTTTCTTAATGGATAATCTCATACCACCAAATGCTAAACTGCAATTCCCAAATGCTTTACCATTACCAACTTATTTACTTGCACATGTAAAATCATCAAATAAGTTTTTGAGTGAGTATTGTGAATCAATGGGACTACCTAAACCAGTAGTCTCTTCCCCTTATTCTACCAAGAGTGGTGAGCATCGTGAGGTGTCTAGAATTCCTAGGCAGAGTGGGGAGGCTGTGCATAGGGGAGAACAACCTCAAGGTGTGAAGAGGAAAAATGAAAATGAGAGGCTGGGTAGAAGGGTCAGAAAAAGAAATGAAGAGGGGAGATCACAAGTAAAATATAAAGAAACTTGTGAACCAACTGATCTAAGCCGGGCACCCACATCATCTATTATTCCACACTCTTTGGTGGGTAATATTGAAAAAGCCAGTGAGCCCATGGCAAAACTTGTTAACCCCTCCAGCCACTCACCCATCTCTCAACCGAAGGGTGTTTCAATAACACATATGGGGCAAGTAGCTAATCTACCAATAGGTTCCCATTTGGAAGAACCTATTGTTGAAAAAGAAGGATATATGTCCCTCCTTCACAGTTTCGAACACTTTGAGTCTGAGAGTCCACTCAACTTTGGGCCTTCTGAACCACTTAATGTGGATTTTATTCACACAACCACATATCTTTCAGATGTCCACAAGCAAAGTGTTAGTCACCTTGCCACAACAACCATAGATATACCTATTACAAGGTATCAAGGATTGGTTGGAAGACCTGGTGGAGTGAACATCACCAAAGCTCCATTAACAGAATCACAAGTGATTCATGATCTTTGTGGCATCTACGGAGCGACCTTCTTACGAAGGACTGCAAACAAGACCATTTGTTGGTCTTGGACATTTTCCCTCATCTTCTGAATTCTTTGAATTCAAAGATTTCTGTAGTTCTGAATTTGCAAAGATTCAGAAGGACATTAAGGAATTGACGGATAAAAACTGTAAGGTGATGGAGGATAGGTTGGATGGACAGGAGAAGAAAGTGGTGGGTAAATTGCAAGAATTCCAACTTGCAACTGTTTCTGATCTCAACAACTTTCAAAAGGCTATTCTGGATTCTTTTTCTGAAGTTATTTCCACAGTTCAATTCTTAAAGACTTCTATGCCATCTTCTTCTACTCAGACAGCATCTTCTGAATTTGCAACAAAGGATGACATAACTCAGATTCTCAATCAATTAACTTCTATTCAGAATTCTCGAGTCTCCTTGAACAATCGTATTTCTGCATTGGAGTGTGGCTCTCAAGCAAAGACTTTAAAGCGTAGTCTTGATGATCAGGATGATCCTGATAATCAAGAGGGGGAGAAGAGACAGAAAGTCTTTGAAGATGTTGTAATGCCACAAGGTCAAGGTTCTGAAAAATCTTCTGAAGAAGCTCAAGTTCAAACTTCTGAACGTTCTTCTGAGAAAACTTCTGAAGAAGTTCAGAACACTGAAAATGATGAAATTAATAGAACCTCTGAAGCAATAGAAGATATTTTACTGCAGAAGATGAAGGTCTAGAAGCTGAAAAAGTCACTTTTGAAGAAAATATGGAAGAAGGATATGAGACTGTGATAGTGTCTCTGGATTCTGAAAACAAACTCAGTTCTGAAGACACAAATGTTATTCTTGACTCAAATGAAGAAATGTTGAATGAGTATCTTGCTTTTGAAGACATTATTGGAGAGCCAAGTGATTTATCTGATGTAATTCTTTTTGATGAAGAAATGGAAGTGAATGAAAGAATGGCTGCAATAAATGAGAACAGAGATCTGATTATATGGGAACCTCAATTTCTAAGAGTAGTTGAAAATAATGTAGTTTCTGAAAACTTGTTTATACTGGTTAGTCAATATTGTTGGAGACATATCATCTTGAATCATCCAAGGAATCTGGAGTATAGATTCTTGGATGAAAGACTAATAATTTTCAAATAATTTCTTAATCAACCAGCTGAGTGGTTTGAAATTGAAATTGATTTAAGTCATATGGAAGCTTTTGACTTTACAGTTGAAATCTTGATGATTGCTGCAGATAAGCCACATGTCAGATTCAGAAACTGCATAAACATTCCTCTGATTGATTTTCCTGTTCTTGAAGAAACCATAGTTGATCAAGAGTATGAAAGTGATATGATTTTTGAAATATCTGGAGAAAGTCAGCTTATCTTTCCTGAAGATACTTATTTTGGCATGTATAGAAGAAATCTCAGGTATGCAACCTTAGAATACTATGTGAATGATGAATGGTCTAAGGATTATATTTCAAAAGTTAGGTCTTATGTACAAAGATATGGGGTACAAGAATTGCATGATTCAACCTTAATCAAGAAGATCAGATGTATATCTAAAGCTTTTGAAGGTGATCTGTATATAATAAAGTTTGGAGCTGAAAGGAGAGATGGTTCTTTGACAGAATTCTCTTTATTTGATTTCTACAAGTTGAGGTTGCAGGATAAACTTACTGTTCTGAATTTTTGTGTCAAGAGAGAAGATTCTGAAGTTGTTTCTGAAATCAGAAGAATTCTAGGGATTTATGTTAGAAATCTAATAAAACATGATTTTCAGCTGGCTTTAGAATTCAGATTAGATAATGTCAATCTCTTGGAGCCAGAAAGTATTGAAAGGCAGGTAATTACAAAGATCTTCACTAATCTAGATTTGGGATTCACTTACAGAATAGGAGCAGATCATTCAAAGACATTCATTGTCTCAGACATACCAAAGTACTCAACCTCTACTCTGAAATGGTTAATAGAGTATGCAGAACAATATCTTCCTTCATCTGATGTTGTTGAAGAAATAATTTACTTGATCAAGGAAAGAATATTCTTCAGAGATTATGTAAGAAAGAGTTCTTTGACTGGGCACACAAGAATAAATCAAATCAAATGAGCTGATTATCTTCTGAGCAATGCCTATGACTTTCAGATTCACACAAAGCAACAAGACATTGAAGAAATTCAAAAGCTCTCTCAGAAGATAGAAAGTTCAGAAGTTAAAGAAGTAGAAAAAGGAAAATAAAAGGTCTCTGAAAATTCTCAAGAAGAAATTGCTCCTATTCCTCAGAAGTCTGAATCTGAACACTTACAAGAGCAAAGGATTGAAGAACATGCTTTGACAATGTTTCTTGAATACTTTCATACAGAAATGTTCATGGAATATGAACAAAACTTCAATTAGATTCAGAAGTCTTTTGGATGGAAACAATGGTATTCAGATATCATTAGAAAAATCAGACTTCCTGTAAGTGAAGTAAGAAAACAGAGCCCAATAATGAAAGTAAGCACTACTGATCTGAAGCAGAAAAACAATTACAAACATGCTTACTTTACTGTTGAGAGAAAAGATGGTGAGATCTCAACTTTTACAGAAGCTAATTTTCAAAATGTCTATCTCAGAGATCTGCTAAGATTATACAGAAGTTTGTATCCCTTTCATGATTCTATTGCCAAGTTCAGAAAATCTTTCCCAGTTCTCAGAGATGGCTTGTACAGAGAATTCATTTGGGCAGCTAAGACAGATTTCCAAATGGCTTATGTAATGAGCAAAGAGAAAGTTCATATGAGTGCTCCAAATCTAAGCTTACCAAATATTGAAAATCTCAAAAGCAGTACTCTAGTCATTCAGCCTCCAGGTTTTGTGTGCAAATGCTTTGACAGATTATTATTTGTAAAGAATTACACAAGTGTTGTAATGGAACTCTTATGATTATAAGAGATAAACAAGAGAAGAAGAAAAATAAAAGACAAAAGAAGCTTAGTGATGAAGAATGGGAGAAGTACAGAAAGCTGGCAAAGGAAATGATAAGGATCATTGAATCTATATTGGAGTACAGGAAGCTTATTCTTAAAGATGTTAGAAAATTTTTGAACTTCTGGAAGTATGACTTAAACTTTTGAAGCTAAGGGGGAGATTGATAGATATCAGAAGTAGCTTCAAAAGAAGACTAGGTTCTGAAAAGAAAGATTCAGAAGTCTGAAGACAAGTGAAGTAAAGCCTAAGGCATAACTTCTGAAGTGGCTACTTCAGAAGTTCTGAAGATTCTGAGGAAGTTCTGAAGAGGATTCTGAAGACACTTCTGAAAAAGTTTTGAAGATGTTCAGAAGCAGTTCTGAACATGTCTGTTATTTTGTACTGTAACTTTAGCTTTTCCATTTGTATATAAATAGATAGTTTGATAGGTTGTTATAACTAACGTTGATAGATAGAACTTGTAAAGATACACATATTGTAATACAGTCCAGTGATAAATACAACATACAACTTCAGTGATCTAATTCTTGTTCTTGTTCTTTAATCTGTCTACATTCTTGATTGTTTGGGATCTAACAGGATGCATGTCATTGTCAATCTTACGCCTTAAGGCGTCCACCGTGAATGACCCATCAGTATTTAAGATAAGAGGCAGGTCCAAATATCCTTACCCGACACCGGTTGGAATTGAGCCAACAGCGAAACCAGAAGTTGTAATTGTGGCCCGAGAGAGGATACTGTATTTGCAGATTTCCAATCCCAATGGAAGAAACCATTCTTCACTCTGTCCGCAACCCTACATCATTTTACCTTTTCCATAGCATATAGCTCCGGAAATTTCTCCTTAAGTGTAACATTACCGATCCAAAGATCCAAAGTAGGTGTGGAAAATTGGCAGAAACTTCTTAGAAACCATATGTGATAATTAGGAGAAAGAGAGCATATTTTTTGAAGTGTTTCTTTTTTATGTATTTTCTTAGGAGAAAATTAAAGCCGTTACTTATTGGAAATGTGATCGCATCCCAAAATTATCTCATCTTCCTTCCCAAGACTAGGACATTGTTTGGCAAAAAAAAGGTAGCTTATAAGTAGCTTATTTTTTGAGTAACTGTTTGGATGCAGATAAGCTAGCTTATAACTCAACTTATAAGCTAGCTTATCGATAAGCTATTTGGAGTAGCTTATGAAAAGCTTTTTGACACTTTTTTCGATTATACCTCTAATTAATATTATTTATTTATTTACTGTTATTATTAATTATAAATAAAAATTAATTATTAATAAATGTTAATTTCAAATAAATATTAATTATTCATAAACATTAATTTATAGAAATTAAAGTTAATTACAAATTATAAATTATTTTTGATTACACATTATTAGTTAATTTTAATTATACAATAGATACTAATATTAAAGTGTAACTATTTATAAACTTTATTAACTATCAAAAAAATTATTTTTTAATTATTATTCAATATATTTAGATATCAAAAAACAAATATAACAATCTCAATCTCAATCTCAATGCTTGGTAATATCTTCAAGGTATTGACAAAAGTCAATAGTGCATTGCATTTGATAAAAATCGTCGATGGGGTTGTTTCACAATAAACATATCTGAGAGTTTCAATAATGTGTTACGGGGTGCTAGACAACTACCTATTAGAGCGTGCATAGAACTAACCTTTAATAGGACTGTGCAACTATTTCAAAAACACAGTGCACTTGCTTTGAATTACAATACACCCCTACCACCAAACATATGGAGGATATTTCAAGGATGCTGATACACATGCTCAAAGACATCAAAAGAATTTGACTACACAAATGGATTGTACAAAATCATCACAGGTAGATAACTAGATGGAAGTGGTGGGAATGTGCAAGCTGTTCATTGTTATCAACATAAATGCATGTGTGGTAAGTGGCAAACTCATTGATTTCCATGTTCATATGGAATTCTATCTTGTCGACATAGAAGAGATGACCCATCTTTACTCATAAATGAGGTTTACAACACCGCAACATTTAGATACCAATATGTTTCAGAATTTGTTCCTTTTCCTAATGTTGAGTATTGGGTGGATCCTGGTTGGAAGATTCATGCTGATTACACAAGAATTGTTGCAAGTCGCACTACTAGAAAATTGATTATTTTCAACGGAAAATGTCGTTGAAAATTTTCTACGAATTTTAGAGGGATGATTGACAGAACATAAATTTTCTACGAATTTACATTAAAAATCTATTGAAGCTCACCATTTTCACCAGATTTTCAAGGGAATAGTCCGTTGAAAAAGCTCCTCAGTTTTGTAGTGTCGTGGTAGAAGACGTGAAAGTCGACCCTTAACTAAACTTAAATAAAAACTGAAATTTTAAACAGCGGACAAAGCTATTCTTAAGCCAGTATAGGCTCGCCAAAGACCCACCAAAGACTCGCCAAAGACCCGCTTTGTTCACTATTTTGCCTGCAAAAACCCATTTCGTGAAGAAGACTCCAAAACCAACACCCAAATTGATTTCCTTCATGGTTATTACTCAAAACTCATCCATTTATAAATCATCCCCAAACATCAAAGAACCCAATCCAACCAAGGAATCTATAAATTAACATCCACATTTGATGATTAAAAACTCATCCATGGAGTTTTCCTTGATTGCAAACCTAAAAGCAAAAGAGACAACACCAAATATGAAGAAATTAACTCAATACTACCCACACACTTCACATTTACTGATTTGATGACTTTCCACAATCATTCAACAAATCCAAACTACAAAACCCAACTTTGAATCACCCAAATTGACTCAACCATGACAGAAGATGAAGAAGATGAAGTTATACGCCTGAAATTGATGATAGTTCTTTGCTCCCTTTGAGATTTCTCTTCTCCTCTTCTCTTCTCCACAAAATCGCACCTTCATTTACACACACACACTTTCCTTCTGATTTTCTCCCAAATGAAGGAGTCTCCAAACCCTTATTGACCATCTTTTTTTTATTTACAACTTCAGTCCCTGAAGTTGAGAAAATTAGATTCCGGGTTATTACACTTTCCAACCACCAACTTGCAAATTTCATTGCAAAAGATTAAATTCCGGGCTATTACACTTTCCATCCCAAATCGATTGTGTTCTTCATCGCTCACCAAGACTGTCATCACCCACACCGCTTATAAAACATACCAAGGTTATCGTTATCTTCTCCGACGGAAACATCGATCGTCTTTTCGCCACTTATAAATCAAACCGAGGTTCCGGTCGTCTTCTATGCCGATAACTCACCACTGAAACACTAATTTTCCAGCAAATGGGAAATAATTAAAAGGTCATTAAAGTATTTTAATCACCCGAAGAGCTGTTGAATGTTCACATTTAGTGGTCAACAAGAAAGAGCATGCTTTTCTTTCCATTTTGAGGGAAATATATACTAGTAAGTAATAGTATATAAGCTTAACTGGGTTTTCAGATCTGAAAAAATTCCAATTTCTACAAAATAAACAACACCAAAAAGAATGATATTACAAAACTAAAAAGCAAACCCCCATCTGAAGAGTGCAACGATGGCGTCCAGATCTGTACCCTACAACTTGTATGGTCTTTGAAGAGGGTTGGTGGGGGATGAATAGGGATAGGCATGCTTATTACCAGTGATAGGGGGTGAGATGATCGGTACTGGTACAGTGGTACATCATTGGAAGCCGAAAGGGACGATGGACATCTGAGTTGGTGAAGGCTGGGGTGGAGGAGGATGGCATCGGTGATTTATATATTCTTTTTGTTTAAATAAAAAAGTAAAACTACAATATTACCCCTTACTTAACCAACAATGGTTAATGGAGTTAGAACAAAGGCATCCAATCCACAATAAAAATGAAATTATAATGACTATATTTGTAATTATTTTTTTTGAAGGACCCAATCCGAAATTTTCGGTAACCATAGGGACAAAGTTTTTTAGTTTACTCTAAAATTTTGCATCAAACGTTGTATTGCACGATATATATGTTTTTATTGTAACTTTTTTTTTTGTTTTTATTAAAATGTATGAAAAAAAATATATTTGTAGATCTAGAAAAGGGAATAGTGCGAATACATGTAAATAAACCTCTGATAAATATTACACTTTATGAAATTTAAGAAGAATTGAAGGAGGAAAAGGTTGGTCGTTACATGTAATATGTTGTTAATTTTTTTTTCTTCAATTTTGGTTCTTATTGAGTCATAAGGTGTCAATGTGTCGTATAAGTAGGTTGATAATCTTTAATTTTATATTAGTATCAATATTATTTTTTTGACTTTTACAAAGTTAAATAACAAGATGTGTTCTACAACTAATTCTAATTTTCACTTTATTCAAATATCAAATTGTCTTTTTAATAAATAAAAAATGTATTAGTTTTCACTACTAAAATGGAAGATTTTCACCTACGGATATTTCCCTGGAAAATCAGTCGCTAAAAGGTGATTTGTCACAAAACCGTCACAAAAGTTCATTGCTAAATTGTTGGTGGGTAAATTAAATCAGTGACAGATTACCCAGGAAATTCCTGGGTAATCCGTTGTTATTTTCTTGAAAACATCGGATTTCGTCGGAACCATTAGTATTTCCTGGAGGATCCGTGACAATCACCTACGGAAATTTCCCTAGTTGTTTTTTATAGGTGAAAACCATTTGTTTTGTAGTGTATACACTCGCAATTTATAATTAAATTTACCTCATGTTATATTGTATGGATACACAACTAATAACTTTTATCATGCAAACACTTTTATTTTATGTTTTCTTATTTAATTATATAAAAAATAGAATACTTAATTTATTTAAATCTAAAATAAAGAATAAAATTTGAATAAGCATCAATCTACAACAGATTTTCTAATTTGATAATCAAAATTCAAAGCCTTTAAAAACAATTATATCCATTTCTAACATTTTCTTCATTTTAAATATTATAATATTACAATATTAACTATATTTTTAAAATATGCAATAAAATTTATAAAATATATAATTTTAATGATTCTCATCGGTAATAATTACTATAAATATCTTACTAAGGGCTATCATCGTTTATGAAATCTTGTTGTTCAAAAAATTAATAAAAAATCAGTTTCTCATTTCTAACTGATCATTTTTGGAGGATTCTAATTTCTTTTAGCATCTCCAACGAAAATACCAAAATGGAGAAAAGATGGGTTTTAGAAAAACAAATTACTTCAACAACTATGTTATATTTAGAGAAATCTCTAAATAGAAGTTAAATTATTATTTTAATATTTTCCACCAATAAGAGATATTGATAATAAATGTTTAGGAACTATAAACAACAAGTTATTAAATATTTTGGATGTAATTTTTTTTGAGATTTTGATTTTTAACTTATGATACTTTATTTTACAGAAAATTTAGCATAGCGGTTCGAGATGCTCTTACATTTAGGCTATGTTTGGCAAAAATAAGTTAGCTTATAAGTTGTCGTATAGACAGGGTACACGTTGGCAAACCAAAAGCTAGTGTATTGAAACACTATTTGGAGTAATGTTTTGGAAGTTTATTGTCATTTTTTCTGATTATAACGCTCATGAATATTAGTTATTATATATTATGTAATTATAAATATGCCTTTTTTTGATCAATTTACATTCTTATAAGATAATTTTTGCCAAATGTGATTTTTTCACCAGCTAGCTTATGCTATCAGTTAGCTTATCAACTAACTGCTAGTTTATCCGCTACCAGGTAGTTTATCAGTCACCGACTAACTTATCAGCCATCAAATAGCTTATCAGCTACCCGCTAGTTTATCCACTAGTTATTTCGAGAAATCTTATCAAATGTTGTTTCGAGAAATCTTGAAATTAAGTATTTAGGATATATATATATATATATATATAAGGGAGAGATCATATAATAAAACACCCCTCTTTAAATGAACAAAGGAACACTTGGTGGACCACATATGATGTGGGTCCCACAGATTGAATAATCGTATATGATTCTATGGAGCCCATCATTAAATCAGATATGATTTTTTAATGTGTTGGACCCACATCATATATCGTCCACAAGATTTTCCTTTATTACTTTAAATTTATAATGTTCTCATTTGAACCTCCCTCCCTCTCTCTCTCTCTATATATATATATATATATATATATGTATATATATATGTTATTAAATATTTTAATAATATAAGTAATATTTTAAAATTTAAAATAGATAAGTTGTTAGAGAAAAGTATTTTTTTTCATTTTTCAATTTTCATTTTTCAATTTTCATTTTAAAGAATCAATTTAAGATACTCTAACAAATTTTTACCTTTTTAAAGTTTTAAAATCATTTTACATTTTTAAGATGGATATGTGATTTTAATAATTTTTTTAAAAGATTTGATAAGAAGATTTTGGAAGAAAACTTATTATTATTTTCTCTTTCTAACCTAAAAAACTTGTAAGAACATGACTCTTTTTTTTACCGTCCTCTCATTTCCTTCTCTCTATAGCATGTCCAATAACTTCTCTAAAACAAACACAAAGAATAGAGATTTTGTTTTTTATTTTACCCAACAAATTTCTTAAAATATTCTCTAAAATAGAGAAAACGTAACAATTATCATCAAAATTTTCTAATTCAAAAATACTTATTTTGTATTTTTTTTTTAAATTTAACGATATAAAATACTTATTTTCAAGGAGGCAGATCCAAAAATAGTCATGCATTTAGCCCTTTTTTATAATTGTGAATGGAGGCAGATCTAGAAAAAATTAATGAAGTCAAAAATAATTAAGATAATATGGAATAAAGAAAAATTTAGTTGTGAAAATACCATTTAATTAATTGACATAAGTGGAATTTTGCTAGAAAATAATTAAAAAAAATACCTAAAAGGATTTAATTTTAATACGTGGATAAATATGCTTTTTGTGTATATATGTGTGTGTGTGAGTGTGTCTTGTGTATGTGTATATATGTATATATGTTGTCTGTATAAATATACAAAAAGTGATGAGAGAGACAGATAGGTGGGACCACTAGTTTAATATATTACATACTTTGTCCCTTTTCTATTAATCGAAAACAATTTTTTTAAAATGCCTAAAATACCCTTCTATTTAACAAGGACAAGATAAAGGAGTTAGGACACATGGACCAATTATGTGAGAAAGTGTAAACCATAAGGACCATATCCATAATTAATTCAAAATAGGGACGCACAGTGTTATAATGTGTAAACCACGGGGACCAATCATGTAATTTACTCTATAATATATATATATATATATATATATATATGTTATTAAATATTTTAATAATGTAATTAATATTTTAAACTTTAAAATAGATAAGTTGTTAGAGAAAAGTATTTTTTTTTCCTTTTAAAGAATCGATTTAAGATACTCTAACAAATTTTTACCTTTTTAAAGTTTAAAAATCATTTTACCCTTTTAAAATGGATATGTGATTTAAATAATTTTTTAAAAAGATTTGGTAAAAAGATTTTGGAAGAAAACTTATTATTATTTTCTCTTTCTCACCTAAAAAACTTGTAAGAACACGACTTTTTTTTTACCGTCCTCTCATTTCCTTCTCTCTATAGCATCTCCAATAACTTCTCTAAAACAAACACAAAAAATAGAAATTTTGTTTTTTATTTTACTCCAACAAATTTCCTAAAATATTCTCTAAAATAGAGAATACAAATAAAACTTTTAACTTTAAAGAATTTTCTAAAAAAACTCAATTGAAGGTGAGAGAAATTACCTTTTAATTTATTTCCAGCAATAAGATTAAACCATTATTACTTTAAATAAATTTTTGAAAAAAATGTAAATATTAAGATAATAAAACTATGTAATATTTTAGTAATATAATTAATGTTTGATATTATAAAATAGAAAATCTGTCATAAGTCGATCCCTAATTTAATATGAGGGTTAAAATATTGTATACTTGTAGCTTATATTCAGACTGAATATAAGCTACAATTTGGGGTTTGTATACTTGTAGCTTATATTCAGACTGAATATAAGCTACAATTTGGGGTTTGAATAATTGTAGCTTATATTCAGACTGAATGTAAGCTACAATTTACGGTTGTATACTTGTAGCTTATATTCAGACTGAATATAGTCTATAATTAGGGGTTTGAATAATTGTAGCTTATATTCAGACTGAATATAAACTATAATTTCGGATTTGTATATTTGTAACTTATATTCAGACCGAATATAGTCTATAATTAGAGGTTTGAATATTTGTAGCTTATATTCAGACTGAATATAAGCTACAATTTGGGGGTTGAATAATTGTAGCTTATATTCAGACTGAATATAAACTACAATTTGGGGTTTGTATACTTGTAGCTTATATTCAGTCTGAATATAAGCTACAATTTGGGGTTTATATACTTGTAGCTTATATTCAGACTGAATATAAGCTACAATTTGGGGTTTGTATACTTGTAGCTTATATTCAGACTGAATATAAGCTACAATTTGGGGTTTGTATACTTGTAGTTTATATTCAGACTTAATATAGTCTGATGAAGAAACAAAATCCATGGAAATGAAATCAGATCAAAAATCGACAAATTGAGCTTAAAAAATTGAAAATCGGAACTGATATCAACGAATTTAATGAAGTATTATTGAGTAAAAATCGTGTTCCCAATCAGCTCCCACCATCTCCTTCGAACCTCAGATTTCGTCAACTCAGACAAAGAAGAAAGGTAAGAAGGAGAACCCCCACACCTGCAACTTTTTTCTTTTCTGCTTATTTTCTTCTTTGTGCCTCCATCGTGCCTGGATTTCAATTTCTTTGACCATGAATTTCGATTGATGAACACGATTTTGGATTTCGATTTTGTCTTTGTCTTACGATTTTGTCTTTGTCTTACGATTTTGGATTTTGATTTCCAGATTCAATTGAGAACTGAAGATTTTTACTCAAAAATTTAGTTCAGATAAAAACTTCCAAAATTACCCCTCAAGCCACGTTTAAAGATTAGCTTGAATATGGCTAAGATGAAGGGCTGAGATTCATCCTCATGTTCACAATCAAAGATAGGTTCACATTTGAATTTTTCTCTCTATATATATATATATGTTATTAAATATTTTCATAATATAATTAATATTTTAAACTTTAGAATAGATAAGTTGTTAGAGAAAAGTACTTTTTTTTTCATTTTAAAGAATCAATTTAAGATACTCTAACAAATTTTTACCTTTTTAAAGTTTAAAAATCATTTTACCCTTTTAAAATGGATATGTGATTTAAATAATTTTTTAAAAAGATTTGGTAAAAAGATTTTGAAAGAAAACTTATTATTATTTTCTCTTTCTCACCTAAAAAACTTGTAAGAACACGACTTTTTTTTTACCGTCCTCTCATTTTCTTCTCTCTATAGCATCTTCAATAACTTCTCTAAAACAAACACAAAGAATAGAGATTTTGTTTTTTATTTTACTCCAACAAATTTCCTAAAATATTCTCTAAAATAGAGAAAACAAAAAAAACTTTTAACTTTAAATTTTTTTCTAAAAAAATTCAATGGAAGGTGAGAGAAATTACCTTTTAATTTATTTCTAGCAATAAGATTAAACCATTATTACTTTAAATAAATTTTTGAAAAAAATATAAATATTAAGATAATAAAACTATGTAATATTTTAGTAATATAATTAATGTTTGATATTATAAAATAGAAAAATCTGTCATAAGTCGATCCCTAATTTAATATGAGGGTTAAAATATTGTATGCCTTCGGCCCTTTATATAAACTCACTTCTCCCTTTCAATGCTACATCGATCTTAATTCATCCAGCCAACATGGATGATGAGAGTGTGCACCCCTATCATTTAACGGTCATTCACCATCCACGTCTTCCCATCAGTACCGTAAGCCATCTTAAATTCATTGTTTGCATTTCATTCTTTAGTTCTATTATTAGATTTCAATTGCAAACGATTCATCCATTTCCTTTTCAAACATAGTTAGGATTCCATTGAATTTCTAAATCAAAACGATTCTTTTGAAACTTTGGTGCTATAGATTTCTAACTTATCCTTGTTGTGGTAAGTTGTGTGGGGTCTAATTATTGAAATTTTTTAATCAGTTACATTTGTAAAATCCGAAAATCTAATGATCTTCTAAAATCATGTTGCTTATAATGTGGTCAAAAATTTCAATTTTCAACATGACTTAATTCTTCTTGCGCATCCATATTTCGATATACTAGTTAATTTCAAGGGCTATCTTGTTTTTGTTTGTTTAAACTTGTTCTAACATGGAGATTTCATATGCAGCTTAATGCTTGTTACAACCTCAATGTTCAACGCATTTCACATGGGGCTTGTTACTTGTCACGGATCATGATCATGTAAGCTTCATTATATAGTACTTTACAAATATATATATATATATATAGATATATATATTATCTCATTATCATTTGGTTATGTGTGGATCACCAAATTAATTATGTACTTAATTTCAATTCAAGATTTTCAGACCAACAACAGAACATCATTATTAAATTTTATTACTTGATATATACCTTTTTGCAAGAAAAAACGATATGTAAGAATTTGGTACTTAATATGGTTAGAAATGAAACCTTAGAAGTGATTTTGGTTCATGTGATGTGATTTTGCTTGTACTGTTACTTTTGGCGCAAGGGATAGGCGAATCTGAGTGAGTCAAAAATGCATTTTTTTTTCTACCAAAATAGGAGGAATAAAAACAAGCGAGACGTAACAAAATCATTATTAAATTTAATTACTTGATGATCTAGAAGCTAACTATATGAACCTTGAAATCTTCGCATTTGAGAAAAAGCGAGTTCACAACTTTTTTGGGGAAAAAGCGAGTTCACAACTCTCCAGTGTGATCTCCGTATTGCGATCTGGGGTTTAATTAGGGCACTAACAGCCGTTGCAGTGTGTGAATGTGTGTTCATTAATTTCTTTTTTTACTTCATATTTTTACTTTATCTTTGCACTCGTTTCGATCAATTGATAAAGTTGATCTAGAATGGAAGGTTGATCAAAGAAGTTCCTTGTAGAAAGGGTTGTGAGTCCAAGAATCAAGCTCTACATTCTATACGATTATATCGTTCCATTTATGTGTTGAGTAGTCCGATACGATGATCTTTCTATATGTTGGTGTGATCGTATATATAATTCGTTAACAATCACCCAGTGGACATATATAAGTTTTATTAATATTTCTGGTACTGATCTTTTCCTTGCCAAATTGTGTTATAGGATTTTCAAGTTTCTGGCGGTTGAGGCAAATATCCTTAGGTTCGCTCTAAGTATCCTAATATACTGTTTTATTAGACTTAATTTATACGACCAAATAATAAAGTGTCTTATATCTAATGATGTTCCAATAAGCTTACAGAATGTGTTTTTTTGGTGTTGTAACAAGTTTTTAAATCATCTTTTAAAAAGTAATGTGTTCATACGACACTTCATAAAAGTATTATATAAAATAACTAATACGATATATTTTATATTAAAAGTGTCCTAAAAATCTTGTGAAAATGACATTCTACCTATACCTGTTTCAGAAAACAGTACTCCTTGGGAACTGCTGAGGCCAAGTTTGCTGGAAAAACAAGTGGTCATCAATTCACTTAGTTCAGTACTTCCTTCTCCTCTCAAATCCGTCTCCATTGAAGCAATTGTAGACTACAGCTAACAGCTGTAAAATCAAGACTCACCAAATGACACAATATCTTCCGGTAACACACTCAGAGACACAGATCTGTTGGATTTAAATGTCAAAACACTTATATTAAATCTTATTAATTTTTTAGTTATTAAGTGTATGTAAAAATAAGAGGGTCATGGGACACCTCATCAAAACCGTTTAGAAAGATGCTAAAAGTTGTTTCTTGACAGTTTTGTGCCAACCGTTGTGTTGGTTAAAGGCCCCGATTCATTTGCTATGTATGCATGAGTCGGCTGCCATATTTGTAAATATATGTGTGTTTCTTTTAATTGAATTCTCCATTATCATCTACATATTTGTTTTTTCTTTTCATTGTCTGTGTGTGTATTGTCCTTTGTGAACCGATGGGCTTTAATGGTTCCAAGAGTTTTAATCATGGATTCCATGGTAATGAAGTCTCGCAAACGAAACGCACAGAAGTTTCAAAAAACAAGTCGTCTTCACAACAAGATCAGTCCCAAGATATAACTACAATCATATATATACATATGATGCAAATAATTATATATAGCATAGAGATGAAACAATTTATTTCAAGGAGGGTATTTGATAACTTGAATTCATGATCTGTTATACAAGGAAACGTTTAGATCGATATTCAACTTTGGATCAACTTTTTTGATTGATTAAAACCAATTAATATCATTCTAAATTTTATGAGATCGATTTAAACAATGAACAGAAACAAAAACGGAAATGCCATATCCATGGACAAAACCCTATAATACAAAATAATATTATAATTCATACATGCATATGATGCAAATAGACCATCTACATAAGATCATGGGCCATACGCTATCATGGGCCATCCCTCTTGCAGAAAATAAACCTTATCATACAAACCAATATCATGGGTAGCACAGAGGCGGATTTGAGAGGATTTGAACTGAGGGATTCAGATTATTAAATCCATGATCTATTCTATACTAGGAAACCTTTAATGGATCAACTGTGTTCATTGATTAAACACGATTAATATATATAGCTAATCTAAATCACAAGATTAAAGCAATGAACATAAGTTAACAAGAATGTAAAAGCCATATGCAAACTGTTGTGGCGTCGCTTCGACTAAACCCTGACTTAATCGAACAACAACAACTAACTTGGCAAAGTTGACAATGAGACACCGATCAGCGCGGGCGCCGCATGTTCTTTGGATTAAACCGCAATTGTAACTCAAAAGAAACTAAACACAAAGAGGAGAGATGATATGCTCACTTATATCTCTCACATGTGGCGACGAGCCTTAAGAGAAGATTGATCAGTTCAGATCTAGTCAGATCGCATAAAGCTAGCTTATCTTTAGTAAGCACAGAGACAAAACTGCTGACGAGTTCCGACAGAAGCTATAGTTTGTATCACAAAGATAAGTGATGCATAGAAAGAAGTGGGAGACTCGTTTGTAAGCCTAAACCAACCTCTATGACAATAAAGGTCATTTGTTCGATGCATGCAAACCCAGAGCTAGCGCGAATCATATCATGTTAAGCCATTTTATTGTTTAAAATCTGCACCAGTTTAGATCTTCCCAAGATCGTGCAATCTGGACATCTCATAGATCATAGATCATCATGCATTCAACATCATTCACATAAAAGGATAGAAGAAAGAACAAGAAACGTGGGTTGAACCCTTTTAATAATCTGGAAATATATATTAGAATTCCGCACTTGAAATTATACAAATTGATACATATATATAGACACCAAAAAGGTGCCTACGAAATGGTTCGTATGGTGGTGTTGTTTCATGAACAGTCACACCCTTTCAATTACATCAATAACCTCCCCAAAACCGACTTCTAACTAAGTGGTTACTAAACTATTGATTTGTCATTAGGTTCCAACATTTATATTGTGACCGGATCAGAATTTGACTAAAATGACGTATCAACTGTGAATCATACATTTCGACGTTAATAAAAGTCGATCAAATAAAACGATTTTCTCAATTGAAAATAAATGTATTCAAGCAATTCGAGTGTTCGAACGAAACCCATTCTTACCACAAGCTTTTAATAATATGGTCGTGTTCTGTTATTACATGCGACTATCTCCACCCACTATAGAAGGATCAAACTCGCTAGTAAATACTAAATAAATGGGTTTTCTACATATGCAGCAGCAAGTAGGGGGAAATAATTCTTAACTGTTGGCACTGCATCCCCAATTTTTAACATGATTAAGATTAGTTTACTTGTCATTCCACAAGTGATATTAGCTATAAGGAACCACACAACTAGTGATTTAGTTGTGAATTTAAAAATCAGTCATCAAAACTTCTCTCCATAAATTGTAAGCTTGTCTGATTCAACATGCAAATGACCATTTCGACACGAGTTTGATCCCATCCCCATTCAAAACGTTGAGTAAACAGTTAGGTGCATTCATGTTTGATATCATTCTCTTCGCAGAATGTATCAAATCTCTGTTGAGATATTCTCCACATGTTATTGTTTTAAATAATATTGATTCAATTCTTTAGTTGATTTCTCAATTCAACTCCCTCTCTATATATATACATATATGTATATAGAGAGAGAGAGGGAGGTTCATGCGAGAACGGTAACAATTTACGAGAATGTGAGGAAAATTTTCAGCCAATCATTTTGTACATGAAGTTTTTCATGTACAAAATCACATATGATTCATGTACAAAATCACATATGATTCACGTACAAAATCATATATGATTAGCCGCGACTTTTCCTGCGACTTGCCCGCGGGAAAAGTCGCCCGTGTCCTTTTTGATACTTACAAAATCAAATATGATTTTGTATACGAAATCATATGTGATTTTGTACATGAAAATTTTCATGTACAAAATGATTGGCTGAGGATTGTCCTCGTATTATCGTTAATTGGTACCATCCTCGTATGAACCGCCCCTATATATATACATATAAATATATATGAGAAACTTTCAACTTATGAAACAAAAACATGTGAAACTTTTACATTATGAAACAAACATATGTGTAATAATATGTTAAATCATAGCATTTGATGAAAAAAAATCTTGAAAAAAATTATTTTTATATTGATTTGAACCAGTTTGTATAGTTTGTACATAAATATGAGTTTGTATTTGAACTTCCCTCTATATATATATATATATATATAATACATATAAATGCATCAAAGCTTCATCCTTTGAGTGCAACAAAATCAGTTATAAAACCGACTGTAACACGTCTATTGTAATAAATATATTTTACCTCCACGGGTAAGAATTAGAATAAAAATTAATTTGTAAGCGTCAGAATTAATCAACTCTTAATTAAATTGATATATTTCTCTAACCTGAAAGGAAAATATATGTAACAGTAGGTTTTACATATATATATTTCACATTTTCCAAAAATTAATCCTTTATTTAGCAATTCAAGAATTATTTTATCATTTGTATATGGTAAATGTTCATGCCATAAAGAATATTGAATTGCCAAAGTACTCAAAAATTAATTTTGTTAACAAGTTTAGAAACTACATCAATTACTAAAAAACAAAATCCGAACTAACGCTAGCAAATGTATCATCACTTTCTTTAGAAGTGGAATTTGAGATGATAAAAGGGCACCCATGGTCGTAGTCATTTTCAAGGTTAAGGCGATACATTCTTCATTGGATATATCATTTCCCAATACATCTTTTCCTTCTACAAATGACTACCTTCCAACCCTTAAAATTTATTTTAAAGCCATGTATAACCGGCTTTTTCAGTGATATAGAACACTCGTGGATGGATGGAACATGAAGCACATGTTGTATAGGTTGATTGCATTACCAATGGTGAAGCACAAATTCACTGTACCATGCCAACAACCACAACTCTTTATCCGACTGATATGCCACTACCACTCTCTTTTCATGAACCGACTGATATGTCATTGTTCTGAGAGTCACACACATGCTCGGTAATCATATCTACTGAGCCAAGTTACATATTGTCCAAGATCAATAAAGTGTCACGTCTCTCTGCAGACTTGACGTTTTCTTCGATTCGATCGTCGACCAGACCTCTTAAGACCTTTATTTCGAGAATCCTTAAAACAGTTGAGTTTCATATAATTCATGATTGATGTATTTCCGGGTCCCATTTGATTTTTTTTTCCTACTGTTGGTAAGACAACAATAAAAATTAATGAAAAAACTAAAAATAGTCAACATTCATGGTATAGTAAAATAAAACCTTTTAAAATGAAGATACAAACTTTTTTAATAAATTTAAATAAAATCGAAGTACTAATCTTGTTTAAAGTTTCACGGATAGAATATAAAACATCAACAAAACAAAATCGAAGTACTAATCTTGTATGAGACTCACTTTAGCTTCTAAAATTTCAATTTCTTTCAAACAATTTTAAAGATTTTCGTTGTTCATTGTTCATCAATCAAGAATCGAGAATCCATATGTTTCTTGATTGGAGGGGTCGCCCCTCTCTATATAAAAAAAATCCATATGCTTACGAAAAAAAGGTACATTCTATGTTTATAGAAGATTATTTATTTATGCATGTTTCTTACGTTGTTTTATTTATATTTGGTGACAAGTAAATATTTTATTGTAGAGTATGGACTTAGATCGTCCTATGAGCTTTGTCGATCTTTTATCTAGCTTTGTAGAATCATTGCCACAGTTTCCAAGTGTTCCTACTAGTGTACAATTTCCTTTACCCTTTAACGTTGATTTTGAATCTATAAATGGTTTTAGTGAACATCCTAATTCAGACTATAGTGATGAATCATTAAGTATTGTTGGAGAAGATTCGGATGATGGATTAGAAGAAAATGAAGTTGAAGGTGCTAACATACGTATTGGTCCATATGGTGAACGATTGAAACTTTTCATGAGTGGTGTAGGAGATACCATTCTCACGAGATACCAACTCTAAAAAAGACAAAGAACATAGACTTTTGGAATGAATGACAAAATCAAATTCTTTTAGGAATGCGATTTGAAAGCAAGTCACTGTTAAAAAAAGCGGTAACTTTGTGGTCAATTTCTCAAAATAGAGAGTTTAGAGTTGTTGAAAGTCAAATTAATACATAGGCAGCAAAATGTAAAACTGTTGAACAAAAGTCTAGTAGTGGCCATTATGCACCACTTTGCATGTGGTATGTTCGTGCAATTCAAAAGAAAAGTCATCAACAATGGCAAATTACAAGATGGGTTAATGAACAAAACTGTTTTAGAGCCACTAATGGCAACAACAATAGAAATTTGACATCCACAATTATCGCCTCTTACATCTGGCATTCAATTGAGGTTGATCCTTCTTATCCTGTGAAAAACATTCAAACGGATATCAAAAACTGTTTTAATGTTGATATTAACTACAAAAAAGGCAAGGCATGGAAGAAGAAAAGCAATAGAGGATGTGCACGTAGATTGGGAGAGTAACTTTGTTGAGTTGCCCACATATATTGCAACATTGGAGGCTTCTAATCCAAACACCATTGTCAAATGGTTGCATCACCCAAATAGCTCCACAAATACAATGACATTTAAATATATATTTTGGGCATTTGGACCTGCAGCTGATGCATTTCACATGTGTAGACCTATTATCAGTGTGGATGGTACACATTTACGTGGGGCATATAAGGGAAAGATGCTAGTAGCTGTGTCCAAGGATACCAATAATCGTATATTGGTGGTAGCCTATGCCATAGTTGATGAGGAGACGAATGATAGCTGGTGTTGGTTTTTGAGCAATTCAGGTATTACGTGTTTCGTTACAATTACGTATTATCTATCACATGTACACTATCTAAAAGTTATCAATTATTTTACAAGTATTATGTTTCACAAGACAAAAGTTATGTGTTCTCTCCAATAGGCACAAAGGTATAATTCATGCAATGTCGTCAACTTTAGATAATTGGAAAGAACCTTTTGCATATCGTCGGTTTTGTTTACGTCACATTCAGAGTAATTTGATGTCAAAATATAAGGGTATAAGCTTGAAACGACTTTGTTGGGTTACTGGTAGCAGCACTCAGAAGCGAAAGTTTTTCAAATACAAAAAAGAAATGAAAACACTCAATCTCAAAGCTTGGTAATATCTTCAAGGTATTGACAAAACTCAATAGTGCATTGCATTTGATAAAAATCGTCGATGGGGTTGTTTGACAACAAACATATCTGAGAGTTTCAATAATGTGTTACGGGGTGCTAGACGACTACCTATTAGAGCGTGCATAGAACTAACCTTTAATAGGACTGTGCAACTATTTCAAAAACACAGTGCACTTCCATTGAATTACAATACACCCCTACCACCAAACATATGGAGGATGTTTCAAGGATGCTGATACACATGCTCAAAGACATCAAATACAAGAATTTGACTACACAAATGGATTGTACAAAATCATCACAGGTAGATAACTAGATGGAAGTGGTGGGAATGTGCAAAATGTTCATCATTATCAACATAAATGCATGTGTGGTAAGTGGCAAACTCATTAATTACCATGTTCATATGCAATTCTATCTTGTCGGCATAGAAGAGATGACCCATCTTTACTCGTAATGAGGTTTACAACACCGCAACATTTAGATACCAATATGTTTCAGAATTCGTTCTTTTTCCTCAGGTTGAGTATTTCGTTGAATATTTTCTACGAATTTTAGAGGGATGATTGACAGAACATAATTTTTCTACGAATTTACGTTGAAAATCTATTGAAGCTCACCATTTTCAACGGATTTTCAAGGGAATAGTCCGTTGAACAAGCTCCTCTGTTTTGTAGTGTCGTGGTAAAAGACGTGAAAGTCGACCCTTAACTAAACTTAAATAAAAACTGAAATTTCAAATAGCGGACAAAGCTATTCTTAAGCCAGTATAGACTCACCGAAGACCCACCAAAGACTCGCCAAAGACCCGCTTTGTTCACTGTTTTGCCTGCAAAAACCCATTTCGTGAAGAAGACCCCAAAACGAACACCCAATATGATTTCCTTCATGGTTATGTCTCAAAACTCATCCATTTATAAATCATCCCGAAACATCAAAGAACCTAATCCAACCAAGGAATCTATGAATTAACATCCACATTTGATGATTAAAAACTCATCCATGGAGTTTTCCTTGATTGCAAACCTAAAAGCAAAGGAGACAACACCAAATATGAAGAAATTAACTCAATACTACCCACACACTTCACATTTACTGATTTGATGACTTTCCACAATCATTCAACAAATCCAAACTACAAAACCCAACTTTGAATCACCCAAATTGACTCAACCATGACAGAAGATGAAAAAGATGAAGTTATACGCCTGAAATTGATGATAGTTCTTTGCTCCCTTTGAGATTTCTCTTCTCCTCTTCTCTTCTCCACAAAATCGCACCTTCATTAACACACACACACACTTTCCTTCTGATTTTCTCCCAAATGAAGGAGTCTCCAAACCCTTATTGACCATCTTTTTTTTATTTACAACTTCAGTCCCTGAAGTTGAGAAAATTAGATTCCGGGTTATTACACTTTCCAACCACCAACTTTCAAATTTCATTGCAAAAGATTAAATTCCGGGTTATTACACTTTCCATCCCAAATCGATTGTGTTCTTCATCGCTCACCAAGATTGTCATCACCCACACCGCTTATAAAACATACCAAGGTTCTCGTTATCTTCTCCGGCGGAAACACCGATCGTCTTTTCGCCACTTATAAATCAAACCGAGGTTCCGGTCGTCTTCTCTGCCGATAACTCCCCACCCGAAGAGCTGTTGAATGTTCACATTTAGTGGTCAACAAGAACGAGCATGCTTTTCTTTCCATTTTGAGGGAAATATATACCAGTAAGAAACAATATATAAGCTTAACTGGGTTTTCAGATCTGACAAAATTCCAATTTCTACAAAATAAACAACACCAAAAAGAATGATATTACAAAACCAGAAAGCAAACCCCCATCTGAAGAGTGCAACGATGGCGTCCAGATCTGTACCCTACAACTTGTATGGTTTTTGAAGAGGGTTGGTGGGGGATGAATAGGGATACACATGCTTATTACCAGCGATAGGGGGTGAGACGATCGGTACTGGTACAGTGGTACATCATCGGAAGCCGAAAGGGACAATGGACATCTGAGTTGGTGAAGGTTGAGGTGGAGGAGGATGGCATCGGTGATTTATATATACTTTTTGTTTAAAATAAAAAAATAAAAAAATAAAACTACAATATTACCCCTTACTTAACCAACAATGGTTAGTGGAGTTAGAACAAAGGCATCCAATCCACAATAAAAATGAAATTATAATTGACTATATTTGTAATTATTTTGTTTGAAGGACCAAATCCGAAATTTTCGGTAACCATAGGGACAAAGTTTTGTAGTTTACTCTAAAATTTTGCATCAAACGTTGTACTGCACGGATATATCTTTTTTATTGTAACTTTTTTTTGTTTTTATTAAAATGTATGAAAAAACAAATTTAAATTTATTTGTAGATTTAGAAAAAGGAATAGTGTGAATACATGTAAATAAACCTCTAATAAATATTACACTTTATGAAATTTAAAAAAAATGATGAAGGAAAAGGTTGGTCGTTACATGTAATTTGTTGTTAATTTTTTTTCTCAATTTTGGTTCTTATTGACTTGTAAGGTGTCAATGTGTCGTATAAGTAGGTTGATAATCTTTAATTTTATATTAGTATCAATATTATTTTTTTGACTTTTACAAAGTTAAATAATAAGATGTGTTCTACAACTAATTCTAATTTTCACTTTGTTCAAATATCAAATTGTCTTTTTAATAAATAAAAAATTGTAGATTTTCACCTACGGACATTTTCCTGGGATATTCGTCGCTAAAAGGTGATTTGTCACAAAACCGTCACAAAAGTTCATTGCTAAATTGTTGGTGGGTAAATTAAATCAGTGACAGATTACCCAAGAAATTCCTCGGTAATCCGTTAGTATTTTTTTGAAAACATTGGATTTCGTCGGAACCATTAGTATTTCCTGGATGATCCGTGACAATCTCCCACGGAAATTTCTCTGGGTGTTTCTTTATAGGTGTTTTTTACATCATGTTATATTGTGTGGATACACAACTAATAACTTTTAGGGAATTTAATTATAATAAAATGACCAAAAAATTTTGAGTTTACTAAAATGACCAATTTCTTTTTGAGTTTACTAAAATGACCAAAAATTCCTCGAAATACACCCCGAAATACATAATTTTCGAGGATGTTTATTTGAATTCGGGGAAATTTACATGAAACACCCTCGAAAATGTTTATTTGAATTCGAGCATGCTTTCGAGGATGTTTATTTGAATTCGAGCATGCTTTCGAGTGGGTTTGACATAGTGTTTTCGAGCATGTTATCGAGCATGTTATCGAGGGTGTTTTCGAGTATGATTTCGAGGGGGTTTGACATAGTACCAATCGAGGGTGTTATCGAGGGCGTTATGGAATTTTCGAGGGTGTTTAGTGTCATTTCGAGGGTGTTCCATTGTTTTCGAGGGTGTTATGGAATTTTCGAGGGTGTTTAGTGTCATTTCGATGGTGTTCAGCTTTATCAGTATTTTTTGATAGACTTTTTTGACCAAAAATTTTGTTTTTACCTGCATTGGGAAGAAGCAAGAAAGGTGCCATGCAAACTATTCCACCCGTGAAACCTCCCTCCCATCTACCTATTTAAACCCTTCCTTCCTATCTCATTTTCTTGCCAAACCACATATTCTCTCCCAATCTATTTCATTTGTAACAATACCTGTTTTTTACGTATCATTGTTTATTTGAAAAATGTCTAGAAACCGAGGTAAGAGATCACTTCATCAGGCTGAAACTTCTTCAGGTTCACATAACAAACAAGTTTTGAACGATGGAAGGTTTCGGAGTTTCTTTGAAAAGCGCCACAAACGGACGAGGAGTGGAGTAACTTTGGTAGAAGTAGGGCCGACCATCCAATAACGGATGAGGAAGGAGATGAATACAGTGCGGCATGGAGGCAATATAGAAGCACGCATGACGGCAATACTCCAACACTGTATTCAGATAGGTACTTTGTGGGTCGTGATCCAAATTGTCCGGCGAGTCAAGTAATGCCATCAAAACTTAAAGACTCGTGTCGCGAGGCAGACGAAGAAATTGAGCGGTTGGCAGAGGAATGGGTAAATACCCGAAAGGCTCAAGTAGAATTAGAGGCGCAACTCGAAGAAAAGAAGCGTCATCGAAAGGCCATACAACGTGCAATATGTAAAGATGAGTCGGAGATCAATCTCATGAAACAAAGGTACACAGAATTGGAGGAGCTTATCAACAAGAAGTCTGAGTGGATCGTCTCCTGTCAGCATCTTTATCCGAACTAGATATCTCTAAGGATTTAGGTGGTTGTTTATTATTGATGCAATGAATCATTTATGTGTTCTTAATAAAAAGATGTTTTAATTTATCATATGTTCTAAGGATTGATGTGATTGTCCAACTTCGTTCTAATATTTTATATTTTTCTTTTAATTATAAACTTTCGAAAGTATATAATTAAATCAAAAAATAACATAAATTTTAAATATCTTACCCCTAAGCCGCCATTTTTTAAAATTAAAGTTAAAATGTATAAATATTTTAATTTAATATTATGTGGGATCCACATCATATGTGGTCCACAATTTGTTCCTTTGTTCCTTTAAGAATGGGTGGTTCTCATTTGATCCCTCCCCTATATATATATATATATACCTCCTTTAACATGTCCTTTTGGCATCGTTGGTGACAATTTATTTGCACGATTACATACGTTTATCTGATAAGGTAAGGGTTTAAAACGAAAATTTGAAAAGTAAAGGGGTAAAACATGTAAATACTCAACATCAAGGGAAATCAATGTTTAGATCATAGCTATCAAATGTTTGACTACTTGAACCTCTACTCCTAGGCATGCTTGAAGGGGCAGGAATTGAACATTCTCCTTGAGTACGTCCTACTGCTTCACACCGTCCACATCTTCTCTGAATGGGACCTTCACCTTGAGATGGACGTCGATCGTTGTTACGTGGTCTCCCAACACGTTTCTTAGTTATTAATGGTGGATGACATGGCATAAGGGGGACGTCTGGAAAGACCCATGATTCAGGGGGTCCAGTTGGCATTATCATCTCTCGATATGTTGACCGATAGGTTTCTGAGCTGAAATAATACCGAGCCAACCCGCTACAATCTGTACGCCCCTTATGTCTTGCAGCAACAATGGCATGACCACAAGGTAACCCAGATTTATTCCATCCAAGACATGTACATTTGCTATTGTGCATATCGACTACTGCGTAGTTACGATCCCGCCCTACCTCGAACGTGTCATATCCAATCCCGCGTACCCTCCATGTTGTAGACATCTCCGCTCTTTTTTGAATTATCTCCTCCGCCTTCGGTGTGAGTGGATTTTGCATTTGATCTACAAATATGTGAAAATTGTGTTACATTCAATTTATAGTTAAACAAGACGAAAATATATGATGTATAAGTTCAAATTTTATCAACCTCCCTTTTCCCGCCGAATTAGATACCACTGTTGTTGAAAATCTCGGAAGAACTCCGAAAGTCCGACAATCGGTAATCTACGTGTAAAACGGGAGAGTGCATTCACCGACTCTGCACTATTCGACGTCATAATATCATACCGTATACCAGGAAAATGTGCGTTCGACCACCTCTCCTTACTAGCAAGGTCCATAACTCTAGGTCCTTCAGGAACTTGAAATCGGAGTGCATTCATGTGTTTGTCAAACTCCACCTCCGTGTATGCTCTACATGCCTTCCAGTATGTTGACTTGTATAATTTTATACGCTTGTCCGCGCTTTTTGCGTTCATCTCCAAATGTCGACGACATAGTGCATGACGGGACGTTGGAAACACGGCGCTAATTGCGGTGCTGATGGCAGCAGCCCTGTCTGACATAAAAACCAAATCTTCCGGTGCTCCTATACATTCTCTCACCTGGGCCAAAAACCAAGTCCAGTCCTCCGTCGTCTCGGACCTGCCTACTCCGAAAGCAATGGGCACAATGTTATCGTCTCCGTCCATGCCTACTGCCAATAACATTGTACCCAAGTAACGTCCCTTTAAACAGGAGGCGTCTATTATAAGGACATGACGCAAGTTATGCAAAAAGTTTCGGATCTGCAAAAAGTATACTTAATTGTTGTTATCTTTAATAATGTTATTATTTAATTGGTATACATAAGAGATATTACTATACGTACCGCGCAACCAAGTGCAACGAATCACAACTCAAAACGTCCCCTTGAATCTGTCTTTATTTTCGTGCGTGTACCCTGATTTTGCAACTCCAAATTGTATAAATACATAGGGAGTCGTTCAAACGACTCTTCCGGAGTGCCCCGCACTAGTAGTAGTGCCTTGCATCTGGCACGCCAAGCTTGGTGGTAGGTAAGAGTAATTCCGTATGTTTGGTACATATCGGCCACGATGTCCTTTGGCCGAAGTTGACGGCTAGCATCACCGTATTTATCTTTAAGTAGGTTGCCCAAAATATTCTTGTTTGCTTGCCGGTGGGTAGGATTCAGTTGGATAGTAGAACAAGTGTGTAGGTCTACTAACTTTTTAACAAAAAACAAACCTCCCAGTTCCCCAACACTACCTACGGTCATACGCCATTTGCACTGATTTACTTCGCATACAGCTTCGTATCTGGTTTTGCATGATTTCTTCGTTTTAAATTGGAAGCCCTCTTCCATAAACTTGGCTCCCAACTCGTTTATCATTTGTTTCTTTGTATCAAAGATTTGACCTTCAAATATTCTTGTACTACGATTGTAAGGAGCGGTTTGGACAGTTTCTATATACGTCTCTGTTGTTGGAAGCGCTGGAGGCATATCATAATAATCAATTAATCCAGCATAGCAGACATTATTAGGGTTACTTGTGCCAGTTTCTTGGTCGTCATCTTTATCTGTCTCTCCTCCGGCATCGTTAGTAGATACTGACATTGATGCAAAAACATATCGTTCGTCATCAGCAATCCCAGCAAACAGTGTTTCATCATCGACCTCGACTTCTTCTTCTTCTTCTTCTTCTTCTTCTTCCAGTTGTTGCGTCTCCGACACAGTCTCTTTTGTTGGTTGTGTTTGAGAATCAGGATGGGGTTGATCTTCCGCCTCATCTACTCCGTCGTACGTCGGTGGATCAACATACACTACCACAATAGGAGGTCTATCTGACTGCCCTGCAAGTTCCAAAAAAAAAAGAAACATCTCCATCGTCGCATATTTGAATCATTGTACCCTCTTTCAGGAATACTAACTTTGTTTCACCTACATTCGAACCACCAACGATTCCAGCTTTTCTTTTTGCGTAACTAAGGAACTGGCTGTGTGTAATGTTTGCTGACAATTTTACACAACGCTTGACATAATTAGCATAATCCCACCCGTTGTTAATTGCACCCATTCACCAGAAAAATAAAAATAAAGCTTAACTCTGTCGTTACTAGAACTCATTTTGTCGGGTTATGCTAACAATTAAATCTGTTCATGATAGAGATAGATGAATATTAGATAAAGAACCATTTCATTTATATAATAATAGCAAGAACCTCAATTTTTAGCATTATAACAAGAACCATTTCATTTATATAATAATAGCAAGAACCTCAATTTTTAGCATTATAACAAGAACCATTTCATTTATATAATAATAGCAAGAACCTCAATTTTTAGCATTATAACAAGAACCATTTCATTTATATAATAATAGCAAGAACCTCAATTTTTAGCATTATAACAATAACCATTTCATATATATAATAATAGCAAGAACCTCAATTTTTAGCATTATAACAAGAACCATTTCATTTATATAATAATAGCAAGAACCTCAATTTTTAGCATTATAACAAGAACCATTTCATTTATATAATAATAGCAAGAACCTCAATTTTTAGCATTATAACAAGAACCATTTCATTTATATAATAATAGCAAGAACCTCAATTTTTAGCATTATAACAAGAACCATTTCATTTATATAATAATAGCAAGAACCTCAATTTTTAGCATTATAACAATAACCATTTCATATATATAATAACAGCAAGAACCTCAATTTTTAGCATTATAACAATAACCATTTCATATATATAATAATAGCAAGAACCTCAATTTTTAGCATTATAACAATAACCATTTCATATATATAATAATAGCAAGAACCTCAATTTTTAGCATTATAACAATAACCATTTCATATATAAAGGTAACTACAATTTTTACCACCAAAAAGTGTCAAGGATATCTTGATAAAGAAAGTTGTGAGGTGTTACACCTCGAAAGGTAGATAACATCTATAAGAAAAGAATTGAATAAGTTGCAAACGAAGATCAAAAGCATGGAGCATGTTGAGGAAAATTCTCAACAGGTGCATTATAAATGTTAATTTCTTGCACCTGCGGAAAATTCTCCTCAACATGCCCCATCGCTTTTGATCTTCGTTTGAAACACATTCAATTCCTTTTTTATAGATGTTATCTATCTTTTGAGGTGTAATACCTCAGAATTTTCTTTCAATTTGGTAAAAAAAATTAAACTATTACAACTATACAAATCCTACCTACAAATATTACATTGGTAACTGATGAGCATAAAAGACCTCCGCCATCTTGAAGCAAAACTCCAAGGCCGCCTTTTCCGCTTCATCTTGAGAATAGGTAGGTATCATCTCCCCGTTCACCAACGATTCCATGTTCTTACAAACCCAGACTCCACAGTCTCCATACTGTCCAGACTATTGTGGGGCATAGTCAGCGTATTTCCAACTAAAAGATTTGCTAGAGCGATATTTAATCTTTTTTAGCAACTTTTAATACGCTTAGCAAATATTGTCATTAGTTATGTCAATGCTAGGGCGGAGGGTTGGGAGCTGCGAAGGCTGTCGAAAACAACCATCTCCAATGTAGGCAGATCTAACACCCCGAGCACCCAATGACTGTGTCCTTCTACACAGATGGGAATGTAAACCTGGAATATAATTGTAACCGACAAATTTTTAGTAAGAAACAAGTTTAATAAAACCAATTAAAATGATTTCCGTACCGTGTCGATTACATTCCATGGACGTGTCCCTCCCTCTGTTCCATCGCACATCCGATAGACTGAATCTTCCCCTCCCTTCTTCTGTGTCAAGAAGCCTGAGAATTGACTATTCATTGTCGTCCATCTCGCTGTATCATTCCGTCTGGAGACAAGCATATTCGACCAGGAGTCGATGTGCTATAAACCACTCAAAGAGTGTTAGTTAGAGCTATAATTAAAAGAATCACTTTATTAATACAAATAAAATCAATACTAACTTGTTCTATTAGATCACCCCTTCCATCTCGAGCAAACAATATTCTCCAAAAAGCCCTCATCACGGGAATTTCAGGGTAGAATGAGAGACGGAGGGTGGGAATCTCATCAGCGACGACTTTTACTAATACTTGCCTCCCTGTAAGGTTGTATGGACTGGTGGAGGCTAAGGACATGGATGTAGGAAGCAAGGTCCTTTTTTTCCTAACGAGCGGTGTGGTTGATTTCTGTTTAGTAAAGGGCTCCCGCAACGTATGAGAAAAAAACCGCTCCCGCAATCCTCGACGTGGCAATGGCACCTCCGACACATCCGGTTGGCGGTCTTCAGATTCGTCCATCGCGGTCACCATATCATGTTCCGGTGTACGGAAATGTTCTTCGGTAACCATAGCACCGCAAGGACTCGAAGTCGGGCCACTAGAATGCGACGCAATGCCGAAGACTTCGTTAAAAGCCGAAACTCCGGTTCCAAACTCCTGGTGGATAACCTGCTCTAAGTTGGCGCCGTCAGGAGATGCGTACGTTCTAGCATTATCGAACGCAGACGTCATGGGTGGTGCGTAGCCCGACGTCCCAACCTGTTTAGTACCTATTTTTCCATTTTTGCAGATAAACAACTAGGAAAAAATACTTACATCTTGGGTGTTCAGTGGCGGTGTGACGTACGACGAACTCGGCATATCGTACGTAGTCGGCATCGCAGGCATGTACGACGTCCCAATCTGTTTTAAAGTTGGTAAACCTTGGTTACGTCTACACAATAACAATGGTCGTACTTAAACAAAACCAAATAGAACCAAAAAACTTACATCTGTCATGTACGTTGGTCGTATGACACAGGACGACCTAGCCACCTCGTAAGACGAGGGTGGCATCTCGTACGACGACGACGGCATGTCGTACGACCGCCTCGGTATCTCAAACTGATTGTAGTAAGTATTTTGTACATCAAACGGGTTGAAGTAACCCGTCTGTACCTCAAACTGATTGAAGTAAGTTGTCGGTGCATGGACGTCAGACATCTAACAAAAACATGAACCGGACATAGTATAAGTACTTGGTGTAAAATAACGACGACGATACATTTAGTTAGAGCACAAACCTGACATGCACTGAAAGACCGCAAAATGTCTTCCATTGCATCAATGCGTTGGGTGTTGGAAGCGGTTGTTTTACGAAGTGACACCAGCTCGTCCCATTTGTCTTGATATGGGTCCCGAGGCGACGACTCATGATAGCGGGATTGGGTTCGCGGGGTGTAATCGTCATCTTCCGGATCTGACGGTGGTCTACTCGACTTACTCCCGAAATAGGGTCGACTTTGTATATACCACTCCATCTGCTGCTCGGCAGATGTAGGCGTAAGTAGCGACAATGGGCCCGACCTCTGCTAAGTATATTAAGAAACACATTAATATGTGCGAACATATTGACTATTCAATAACGGAAATTACTTACCTCCCCAACTGAATTGAAGAACTGAAGGCAAATCGACCTACTCAGCTGCTTGAAAGTACCATTCCGACTCCAGGCGAGTCCTCTAGGATACATGTCGCATTTCTTATTGAAATGGTGGAGGGCGACAGGAAACATCTCCAAGATCCAAATATTAAATTACATACCAAAAACAGGTATACAGAGTTAAAATTATGAAAGCAACCATTACTATAAAATCATTTATACGACTACTCTAACCTTGAAGGCGTATGTAAACCCGGAAATCGTCCAGCGTGACGAATCACTTTTTACCTGCCGTCTACTGTAAGCCTTATACATTTGTTTGAATGTATGGCCCCAGATATATTCACCCCACGGATAATTGCAAAATACCCGTAAGTCCTCCAGAGCCCTAAGAACTATATCGCTAACAATCTGTTTTTTTTTCACGCCCGATGAACACAGACTCCACCATCATCAATAAACACACACGAATAGCATCATCTTGTTGTAGGTCACGCATGTCATTCAGCATCATTCGTTGATAAACAGTTTCAATATTTAGAGTTTTTGGGTCCGCATCGGGAAAGACCCTGCTGACAAAACTATTTCTTGGTAGTGAAGGAAGGGAGGATGTGGGTCCAAAACGTAGTCCTGTAATAAGGCAGAACTCCCATCGCCCAAAACTTATTAGATGTCCATACACATCGAAATATAGCTCATCAGGTTCTGGGTTCTTAACAGAAACCTATTTCTATAGAAACATGTTCACTAACAAGGGATCCTGGCAATGTTTTCAAGCTCCAACCATGGCCCGTAAGGTGTACGTTTGAACGTCAGCAGTCGGTCAATATTTGAACTCAAAACTTTCTTAATATCCTCGATCAATGTAAGCCAACTTTTCAGGGACAAGGAGGAGAACGTAAATCCTCCTACATTATCACATAAAGAGACCTAAACAATCAATTTCTAAAGTTGAGGGACCTAATACGCCAATTCTTAAAAGTTGAGGGACCTAATGCATAAATTTTAAAAGTTGTGGGACCTAATGCATAAATTTTAAAAGTTGAGGGAGCTAATGCATAAATTTTAAAAGTTGAGGGACCTAATCCGCCAATTCTAAAATTTAAGGGACCTAATTTGTAAATTTAAAAAGTTAACGGACCTAATGCATAAATTTTATAAGTTAAGGGACCTAATTTGTAAATTTAAAAAGTTAAGGGACTAATTGGTAAATTTAAAAAGTTGAGGGACCTAATCCGCCAATTCTTAAAGTTGAGGGACCTAATTTGTAAATTTTAAAAGTTGAGGGACCTAATGCGTAATTTTTTAAAGTTGAGGGACCTAATTCGCCAATTCTTAAAGTTGAGGGACCTAATTTGTAAATTTTAAAAGTTAATGCATAATTTTTTAAAGTTGAGGGACCTAATGCATAAATTTTAATAAGTTTATACGACGCTTTTAAACTTTTTAACAAATAAAATTATGTCATTTTAAAAACAAGTGTCATATTATTTATTTATATGACATTTTTAGGAAGTATAATACACATTTTTATTGAACAATTGTTTTTCTAAGACAAAATTTTCAAATAATGTCCCATTAAATAGTTAATACGACACTATGTTTTAAAGTGTCTTACTAACATATATGTTAAGACGTTTTAAAAACATTCTATAACTTATTGTAACAGTTTCCGGTTAATTTGATATCGAGCTCCAAAAGTTATACGTACATTAGATACGAAATTTACGGGTACATAAAATCTAAAATAATACAACTTAATGCATACATAGCAACACACACGTAACGATATATAACAACAACCGTTTTTCAGATAAAGTTTGATAAGAAAAACTTACATTACGCGCATGAACCATTTTGAAACCTTGCCAACTTCAATGTCTTCGAAGCGTAAAGAATCACACGTATCTTACACGATCACAGGTATTGTTACAAATGAAATAGATTGGGAGAGAATATGTGGTTTGGCAAGAAAATGAGATAGGAAGGAGGGTTTAAATAGGTAGATGGGAGGGAGGTTTCACGGGTGCTATAGTTTGAATGGCACCTTTCTTGCTTCTTCCCAATGCAGGCAAAAACAAAATTTTTGGTCAAACTATCCAATCAAAAAATACTGATAAAGCTGAACACCATCGAAAACACAAGAAGACCCTCGAAAACACAAGAATACCCTCGAAAACAATGGAACACCCTCGAAATGACACTAAAGACCCTTGAAAATTCCATAACACCCTCGAAGACCCTCAAAATGACACTAAACAGCCTCGAAAATTGATGAAGACCCTCGAAAATTCCATAACACCCTTGATAACACCCTCGATTGGTACTATGTCAAACCCCCTCGAAAGCATACTCGAAAACACCCTCGATAACATGCTCGAAAACACTATGTCAAACCCACTCGAAAGGGTGCTCGAAATGCACTAAAGAGCCTCGAAAACATGATCGAAATTAAGGTAATTCGGGGTCTATTTCGAGGGTCTTCATCAATTTTCGAGGGTGTTTCATGTAAATTTCCCCGAATTCAAATAAACATCCTCGAAAATTCTGTATTTCGGGGTGTATTTCGAGGAATTTTTGGTCATTTTAGTAAACTCAAAAAAAATTGGTCATTTTGGTAAACCAGTTTTCAAAATTGGTTATTATAATTAAATTCCCTAACTTTTATCATGCATACACTTTTATTTTATGTTTTCTTATTTAATTATATAAAAAATAGAATATTTAATTTATTTAAATCTAAAATAAACACTACAACAAAAGTGATTTTATAGGACGCCTAAAATTAAAAAGCGTCCTAAAAAATTACTTTATAGGACACTAATTTATAGGACCAAACCAAAAAGTGTCCTATCTAAAAGCGTTACAATAAGTTTATATGATGGTTTTAGGCGTCTTAACAAGTTTTTACGATGCTTTCAAAATAAAGTGTCATATTTGAAAAATATCCTATAAACCCATATTTTATAGGACACTTTTGAAAGCGTCCTATAAACCCATATTTTATTTTAAAGCGTCGTAAAAAAAACTTGTTAAGACGCCTAAAACCGTCATATAAACTTATTGTAACGCTTTTAGATAAGACACTTTTTGGTTTGGTCCTATAAATTAGTGTCCTATAAATTATTCTTTTAGGACGCCTTTTCATTTTAGGCGTCCTATAAAATCAATATTGTTGTAGTGAAAGAATAAAATTTGAATAAGCATCAATCTACAACATATTTTCTGAAATTGATAATCAAAATTCAAAGCCTTTAAAAACAATTATATCCATTTCTAACATTTTCTCCGTTTTAAATATTACAATATTACAATATTAACTATATTTTTAAAATATGCAATTCAATTTATAAAATATATAATTTCAATGATTCTCATCGGTAATAATTACTATAAATATCTTGTTAAGAGCTATCATCGTTTATGAAATCTTGTTGTTCAAAAAATTAATAAAAAATCAGTTTCTCATTTCTAAGTAATCGTTTTTGGAGGATTCTAATTTCTCTTAGCATCTCCAACGACAATACTAAAATGGAGAAAAGATGTGTTTTAGTAAAAAAAAAATTACTCCAACAACTATGTTATATTTAGAGAAATCTCTAAATAGAAGTTAAATTATTATTTTAATATTTTCCACCAATAAGAGATATTGATAATAAATGTTTAGGAACTATAAACAACAAGTTATTAAATATTTTGGATGTAATTATTTTTTGGGATTTTGATTTTTGACTTATGATACTTTATTTTATAGAAAATTTAGCATAGCGGTTCGAAATGCTCTTACATTTAGGCTATGTTTGGCAAAAATAAGCTAGCTTATAAGTTGTCGTACTTACAGGGTACACGTTGGCAAACCATAAGCTAGCGTATTGAAACACTATTTGGAGTAATGTTTTGGAAGCTTATTGTCATTTTTTCTAATTATAACCCTCATGAATATTAGTTATTATATATTATGTATTTATAAATATGCCTTTTTGATCAATTTACATTCTTATAAGTTAGTTTTTGCCAAATGTGATTTTTTCACCAGCTAGCTTATCTGCTATCAGTTAGCTTATCAACTAACTGCTAGTTTATCCGCTACCAGGTAGCTAATCAGTCACCGACTAACTTATCAGCCATCAAATAGCTTATCAGCTACCCGCTAGCTTATCCACTAATTTGTCAAACATAGCCTTAAATATTTCCAACAAATTCACTAAAATAAAGTTTTTAGAGTGGTTTTGCCTCAAAAGATTTTCAAATTCTTCTCTAAAATGGAGAAAGTAGAATAGAAAAGTTGAAATTATATATTTAAATTTGGAAAACTACCCAAAAATAAATACTTAGAAAAAGAAAATTATTTGTGTTGTTTCGAGAAATCTTGAAATTAAGTATTTAGGATACATATATAAGGGAGAGATCATACAAGAACACCCCTCTTAAAAGGAACAAAGGAACACTTTGTGGACCACATATGATGTGGGTCCCACATATTGAAAAATCATATATGATTCAATGGAGCCCATCATTGAATCAGATATTATTTTTTAATGTGTTGGACACACATCATATGTGGTCCACAAGGTTTTCGTTTATTCCTTTAAATTTATAAAGTTCTCATTTGAACCTCCCTCCCTCTCTCTCTCTCTCTCTCTATATATATATATATATGTTATTAAATATTTTAATAAAATAAATAATATTTTAATAAAATAAATAATATTTTAAACTATAAAATAGATAAGTTGTTAGAGAAAAGTATTTTCTTTTTCATTTTTCAATTTTCATTTTAAAGAATCAATTTAAGATACTCTAACAAATTTTTACCTTTTTAAAGTTTTAAAATCATTTTACCTTTTTAAGATGGATATGTAATTTTAATAATTTTTTCAAAAGATTTTGGAAGAAAACTTATTATTATTTTTTTCTTTCTCACCTAAAAAACTTGTAAGAATAGTCTCTTAAAGCAATTTTCCTATGTTGCTTAATCATAATCAAATAGGGGGAGATTGTTGATCATAACTTCTCTCAATGATTTGAATATGATTCCTTTTGTATACTTAGTGAAATTCCATTGTATAAGCTTCTGCTCATATTCAGCGATAGCATACGCTGATTTCCATCAGCGATCGCTGAAGATCAAGGAACAACAAGCTTATCTCTGAAGACCCGAAGATCAGCTATCACACCAGAAGACCATTCAGCAAAAGTCGAAGACACTAGCTGAAGAAAGAGATAATCAGCTAAGTGAACTGAAGCGGTTCAACGATAGCAGCGATTATCTATTCAAAGTGTGAAGTCTTGTGAAGCCTCAGCGATACTGAAGTTCATCATTGAAGATTCATAATTAGCGATCAAATGAAAGCTTCCTTTACAAGATTAAAGATTGATCTTATCGATGCACAAAAGTCAAACCTAATACCTTGTCAGAAAAGGACGTACAAATTGTCTCTTATGTCCCCATCATATCTGATATGGTACTGTTGGCCAAAAACATGGCTGTCTTATTAGCAAGGACAAGCTTCCTATCTAAGCTTGACACGTGGCATATACCTTTTGTCTTGCATTAAATGCAAATGGGTATAAATAAGATGAAGATATCGTCATCTTATTGCATGCTTCCTTCTAACCTAAACCCTCTTTATTCTTTCTTCTTTCCTCTTGTGCATCAAACTTAGTGTTTCTTAGTTACAATAGAATAGGTTTTAAACTTGTTCTTATTCCGCTTGTAACTGTAAAATTTGTTTATGATATATAAACTCATTTAAAAACCAAAATCTGTGTGTTTGTATTCGACCCCCCCACCCCCTTCTACAAACTGTTTACTTATTATTGAACTCTTGTAGACCCTTTAGGGACCAACAAGTGGTATCAGAGCAGTGTTTGCTTCTTTTATCTTTAAAGTATTTTTCTTATAAACTATTTTAAAATGTCAAACCCTAATACGAACTACAATGATAATGGATCTTTAGCTAAACCTCCAAGATTTAGCCATGATAATTTTTCATTATGGAAGGAAAAAATGTCTCTATTTCTAGAAGGATCTGACCCAAAGATCCCTTACTATCTAGAAAATGGACCATTTGTTCCTACAACTATTGTAGCTGGTGTTCCATGCCACCACTACTACTCTAGCCATCCCTGAAAGGAGTATCATTAGAACTCCTAATCGATGGACTGAAGAAGATAAGAAATAAATTGCTATTGATTCAAAAGCTAGTTCTATAATAACAATATCTTTACCAGATGAAGTCTATCATTCTGTTATGAAAATGAGGACTTCTAAGGCAATGTGGGATACTCTATGTATCCAGTATGAAGGAACCTCTGAAGTACAAGTCACTAGGTGCATAAACCTTGTAAGACAATATGAGAGTTTTATGTATCATAAAGGTGAATCTCTTTCTCAAATTCACCAGCGTTTCAACTGTTTGTTGATTGATCTTAAATCAGTAAACATAGTGTACTCTAACGCTGAAATACTGACCAAATTCATGGAGGCACTACCCGATCAATGGGCAGTGTACACTACATGTTTAAAGTTGTTAAAGAATCTTGAAACTATGTCCTTAAGTGCTTTATATGGAATGCTCTTAAATCAGGAACAATCTCAACTTCTGAGGAAGAACCTCATAAATGAATTCAAAGGTGCCAAAAGTACTTCTTTGGCACTTGTGACTTCAGAGACAACTCCTCTTAAAAATGTTTATTCTTCCACTATTACCTCCATCACTGAATTAGGTCAAACTGATTTAGAAGATCAACTCACTGATGTTGATATCTCTGAGTTTGATAACTCTCTAGCTCTCTTAACAAATAATTTTAAAAGATTCGCTAGAAAGAGCAACTTTCGAAAACCTTCAAATCTCTCTGACTCTAAAAAGCAAAACACAATGCCCGTTGAGAAAGCCTCAGCTATATGCTTCAACTGTCAACGAAAGGGTCACTTCGCAAGTGAATGTAGATCAAAGAAAGTTGCAGCTCCTACCACCTCCCAGACCTCTGCTAAAAAGGAGAAGTATTTGAAATTGAAAAACACACTACTAGAAAATTGAGTATTTTCAACGGAAATTAATTTTCAACGGAAAATGTCGTTGAAAATTTTCTACGAATTTTAGAGGATTATTGACAAAACATAAATTTTCTACGAATTTTCAACGAATTTCCGTTGAAAATCTCTCACAAACATATATGCATTTTCAACCAAAAAGTTTTCAACGGTATGTCTCGTCAAAAAGTTTTTGGTTGAAAATGCATTTTGTGAGAGTTTTTCAACGGAAATTCGTTGAAAATTCGTAGAAAATTTATGTTTTGTTAATAATCCCTTTAAAATTCATAGAAAATTTTCAACGACATATTCCGTTGAAAATACTTAATTTTCTAGTAGTGACAAATACAAGGATCTGAAGAAAAACCAGCAAAAAGGCAAAGGCCTTATCGCTAAAGAAGTTGATTGGGACGCTGAAGACGACTGGGCCAAGACCTCTGAAAAGTCTGGCTCTGATGAAGAAGATCTTACCTTCTTGTGTCTAATGGCAAGAATAGAGGACGCTGAAGAAGCTACTGAAACTTCTTCCTCTGAGTCCCCTTCTACTCAGGTAGCCATTCCCTCTATCTCTTTACTCTCTGAAAGTGATAACTTGTCAGCTCTCGATGCTATGACTGTTGATTTTTATAATGCCTTAAATGGAAAGATTAAGGCCGAGAAAATTAACACTGATTTATCTGAGCAATTGAAAATTTGCCATCTAAAAATCAAAGAACTTTCTAAATTTGAGGAAACTCTCAAGGACCAAGTCTTTGCAAATCAAACTATAAGCATCGAGAAGCAGCAAGCTATTGCTGATAGGGAAAAGGCTATCGCTGATCTTAAGTCTAAAAAGGCCACCATCGAAGTTTGGTGTAAGGCTTCTGATAAAGTCAATAAGATCATCAATGCCCAAATACCTATGAAAGTAAGAAGTGGGTTAGGCTTTAACCCTGAAAAGGAAGAACCAGAGAATGATCGTTCCATGCTCAAATTTGGAATGTTTGTCTCTTCTATCCTTGATCCTTCTTCTTCAACTTCTTCCTCTTCTATTAAAGAGAAGTTTCCGGTGATAAATTCTAAGAAAGTGATCAAGAACGAGTTTCTTGAACAAGTTCCTAAGAATAAGGTCGCTCAGAATAGGAACAAGAAATCCTCTGAGAAGAATTCCAAATCTAGGAAGAAGATCTCTGAATTTTCTCAGAGACCAACCCCCAGAATTAAGATCGATCTCACTCCTACCCCTGAAAAGGTTGTCATACCTCCAAGGACTATGGATAAAGGAATTCTTGGTCCTATCCCTGAAAAAATTTCTGTTTTCTCTCTGAATTCCAAACCCTTTAAATATAGGAAGTGTTATCACTGTGGTGAAACTACCCACATTGCAAGTAAATGTCCTAACGCTACTAGAGCTGATAAACTAGCTCATGGAAAGAAAGTAGCTCAAGCTGATAAATCAGCGAGAGTGAAATCCACCAAGGTTGCAAAACCCACAAAGGTGAAGATATCCACTAAAGAGAGTTCTTCAGCTAGTAGCTCCTCCGCCAATCCTTTATCTAACCAAGCAGGACCCATAGTAGTATGGGTACCTTTAAACAATTAATCTTTTGTTGTATGCAGAGTGCCAAAGGTATCTGGTATCTTGATAGCGGATGCTCAAGGCATATGACTGGCAGAAAATCTCTGCTCTCTGATTACAAAGAAGAAGCTGGTCCATCAGTGACCTTTGGTGGAAATGGCAAAGGATACACTAAAGGTTATGGAATTCTATCCAACGGAGCCACATCGTTTTCTCGTGTTGCCTACGTTGAGGGACTAAAGCACAATCTTTTGAGCGTTAGTTAGTTATGTGACAAAGACTTCAAAGTTTTATTCTTAAAGAACAATGTGCTGTCACTAACGGAAATGATAAGCTTGCCCTAACAGGAAAAAGAGTGGAAAATGTGTATGTCATAAATATGAATAGTTCTCACTCTGAGAACTTGTGCTTTATCTCTAAAACATCCACTGATATTAACTGGTTATGGCATAAAAGACTCTCTCGCCTCAACTTTAAGACAATAAATGAATTATCTCAAAAAGATCTAGTCAGAGACCTCCCAAATCACACCTTTACAAAGGAATCTCTTTGTTTGGAGTGTGAAAAGGGAAAGCTAACAAAAGCCTCCTTCAGGTCAAAGCAAATTTCTTCAGTGACTGCTCCTCTTCAGCTACTCCATATGGATCTATTTAGACCTGTCAATGTCCAATCTATCTCTGGGAAGAAATATACTTTGGTGATTGTTGATGAATACTCCAGATACACATGGGTGTTCTTTCATCGATCCAAAAGTGATACCCCTGAAATGATAATTTCTTTTATCAAAAGGATGGAAGTGTTGAACAATCTGATTGTTCATTGCATAAGAAGTGATCATGGTACTGAATTCAAAAACAGCACTCTGGTGAACTTCTTTGAAGAAAAAGGCATCTCTCACAACTTTTCCTCAGTAAGAACTCCTCAGCAAAACGGTGTTGCTGAAAGAAGAAATCGAACTATCATTGAAGCAGCTCGCTCAATGATTAGCGAATCGCATCTACCAACTCAGTTCTGGGCTGAAGCAGTCAACACAACGTGCTTTACTTAGAATCGATCCCTGATAGTTAAGCGATTTAAGAAGACCTCCTAGGAATTGTTTCATGGGAGAAGACCTACTCTGAAATATTTCCATATTTTTGGATGTAGATGTTACATTCTGAATGACAGAGATCACTTGGGTAAGTTTGATCCTAAAGCTGACGATTGTATATTTCTTGGATACTCCTTTGTATCTAAATCCTTCAGAGTCTTCAACAAAAGAAGACAACATGTTGAAGAATCCATGCACGTCAACTTTGATGAATCCCGTCCCATTCATACTTCTCATACTCATGATGATGATGAAGAATTGAATGCTTGGATGAGATCCCATTATGGGGAACCTGAAACATATTTCAACAATCAACCTCCTGCTGAAGCATGAGATGACGAAATCCCTATAAATCCTTCAAGTGACAATCATCCATCTTCAGGGATGAATGTTACTCCTCTAAATCAGATTCCTATTACTGATTCCTCTCTTGGAAATTCCTCTGTGAACAACCAAACTACATCTGAAAATCAATCCCCTGAATTGATTTCAAATGAAGTACCTGTTGCTGAAACAACAATTCCTATTCCAGAAACTGAAGAACAAGTCGCTGAATCTGTTGTTGATCTCTCTCCTCAACCAATAGCTCAGCGATGGACTGCAAATCATCCAATAAATCAGATTATTGGTGATCCCAATGCAGGTATCAAGACACGTAGAGGTACAGGTAATATCTGTCTTTATGTTAACTTCATTTCTCTCTCTAAACCTAAGAACATAGATCAAGATATCTCTGATCCTAGCTGGGTTTCAGCTATGCAAGAAGAACTAACTGAATTTCGTAGAAATAAAGTTTGGAATCTTGTTCCTAGACCCTCTGATAAAACTGTCATAGGAACCAAATGGGTTTTCAGAAATAAGCTAGATGAAAACGGGACTATAATTCGCAATAAGGCTAGACTTGTTGCTCAAGGTTATAGACAGGAAGAAGGAATTGACTATGACGAGACCTTTGCACATGTAGCTCATTTAGAAGCCATAAGACTCTTTTTAGCTTATGTTGCCCATAAAGACTTCAAAATTTTTCAAATGGATGTTAAAAGTGCTTTTCTAAATGGAAAACTTAGCGAGGAAGTTTATGTTGAACAACCCCCTGGTTCTCAGACCCTAACCATCCTGGTTATGTTTTCAAACTTGAAAAAGCTCCTTACGGGTTAAAACAAGCTCCTAGAGCTTAGTATGATGCCCTTTCTAAATTTCTTCTTAAAGAAAATTTTGTTTCGTGGAAAAATTGACCAAACCCTGTTTTTAAGAAAATATAAAGGTTATACCATACTCGCTCAGATATATGTCGATTACATTATCTTTGGTTCCATAAGACCCAAATTATGTACTCGTTTCGCTGCAAGAATGCAAAAGCAATATAAAATGAGTATGATGGGTGAACTAACGTATTTCTAGGTTTGTAGATAAAACAATCTGACAAAGGAATCTTTATTTGTCAAAGTAAATATGTTAAAGACATGCTGAATAAATTCGACATGAATCAATGCTCAGCGATGAAGACCCCTATGGCTCCTCCTCTGACTTTGAACAAGGATCCCAATGGGAAACCAGTCAATGCCACTGCCTATCGAGAGATGATTGGATCTCTACTGTATCTTACAGCGAGTAGACCTGACATCATGTATTCTACATGTCTCTGCGCTCGGTATCAAGCTGAACCGAAGGAATCCCATCTAATCGCTGTAAAGCGAATCTTCAGATACCTGAAAGGAACTCCAAATCTAGGTCTTTGGTATCCCGAAGGCTCAGGATTTTATCTTATTGGTTTTTCTGACAGTGAATTTGCAGGTTGTAAGATAGATAGAAAGAGCACCACTGGTGGGTGTCAGCTACTAGGTGGAAAGTTAATTAGTTGGACAAGCAAAAAGCAAAACTCAATGTCCACCTCCACCGCTGAAGCTGAATATGTAGTCGCTGGTAGTTGTTGTGCTCAAATCCTTTGGATGAGAAATCAACTCAGAGACTACGATCTCAAGCTCTCTAAAATTCCTATTTATTGTGATAGTACTAGTGTTATTGCCATTGCTAACAATCCTGTACTTCACTCCAAAACCAAGCACATTGATATCCGATATCACTTTATCAAAGATCATGTGATGAATGGTGAAGTTGAGCTTCATTTTGTACCCACTGAATATCAGCTCGCTTATCTTTTCACCAAGCCTCTTGATAAAACTAGATTCAATCTACTTATCAGTGAACTTGGTACGTTGAACGCTGAATAATTTCTTATTCAGTGACTTACAACAAGTGATACAAATAAAGCCTTCAAACTTTCCATTCGCTGAACTCTGATTCAGCGATATCTGGGCCATCTCCTCAGGTATTATCTTCTAATCTTTATCACTCCTTGATATCTTTTCTCATCAAAGAATGGATCTCTTAAAATAAAACTCCTCACTGACAATCCTTTATTGTCATTGATGAAGATTTTAAATTAATAATGATACTTTCCTTATGGATAATTATCATTATAATCTTTTAAAAATAAGAAAAGGACACGTCAGACCTTTTTCTGACACACGACGGACCGCGACGTTTCCCTTCCAACTCCTTTCTTGGAACGTGCGCCAGGTCATCATATTTTTCCAAAAAGCTAAAACCGTAGTTTAGCACTCCTTTCTTTCTCTCTCCTCTTGCTATTTAAGCAATTCTTTTGCCTCATTTGCCTCTTTACGCTTTCATAAATCTCCAAAGGCAAAAGAACTTTTGAATCTTCAAGCTTTCTCAAGAACACCAAGAACACGCACTTGTGCGTTTTTCTTCTCGAAACACCTAAGGTTTGATCTAAACCTTTACTTAAAACTGGAAACATCTTGTTTCACATCTTCTTATCTTTAATCTTCTTAAAATGCAATAAAAACATATTTTAGGAAGAAAATAAATTTAATCTGGATTAAAACTCAAAAATTCTTCTATTTTCAAAACCCTGTTCTTAGTTCTTTCCTTAGAACAGAAGACTTTCTTCTTAAAGTTTTATCCATTTTTAATTATCTTCTCCTTTTTCTAAAATAATCTTTTATGTTATTGTTTTTACCACAAGCATTTTGATCTTGTTCATCAAAATACTTGTTTCTTTCAATCTTACATTTGGTATTCTTTATACCAAACTCTGGTTTATACATTTATGTATAAAACCATGATTTATCTCTTTGGTGTTCCCATTTTTCCTACAGAAATGGCCTCTGCAAGTAAGACTGCTGAAACCTCTGCTGCTACAACTGTTGACAACACCTTGGTCGCTGCACCAACTTGCCACTTCCCAATGGAGAAAGCTGTCTTCAGATCATGCAATTATATTGCATTGGTTGACATACCCGCTGATCGCCCTCACTTCAACGAAGGAGCTACATTCATCAAGGCGTGCCCGCTGATGTACGCATATGTTCACAACCCAGTGGGCATCTCCTCTCATCTCCAAGCTCTCTGGTACACGGCTCACTGTACCACACTCACCACGGACAAGGGGACCGTGCTCTCTACGATTGGCTTCAAAATTCCAGACCTTGGATATTTCTCCTTCACTACTGGATTTGTGAGGAAAGCTCTTCGTCTCCCTACACGCGCCAAGAATGTGCAATGGGGCGCTGAACCTACCAAGATGCAGATCGACGCCTTCTTGGACTCTATCGGCTATGCCTGGGAGAATCCGTCGTTGAAAACGGTGGGCTCGAAGGTAGAAAAGAAAAGATTGCCTACTCGCTGGCAATACATCTTTACCCAGGTGATCCAATGCCTTGGGTCAAAGGTTGGCTCGCATGACCAAGCGAGCAACCACTTTCAAGATCTCGCCTTCTCTCTCTGCACCGGCCACAACCTCAACCAGGCTGACTATATCTTCAGCGATATGGTCAGTCGTATCAAAGCTGCTACCAGACACCCGGTCATCCCTTACCCACGGTTCTTCGCACCAATTATGGAAGTTGCCTTCGGGGAGGACTACCCGAAGGTCGGTGACCACTCCTTCTCCTTGGTGGGGAAGAAGTCCCTGGACATAGAGGAACGTCCAGGTGATGCTCCTTTCACGCCTTACATGTTGAAAGTGATCGGAGCCCCTCTTTCAGTGTCTACCTCGCTGCCCATCCCAGCAACGAGCATCCCGGACACTGCTGCTGCTAAGAGGAAACAACCAACCGATGGTCATGTAAAGAACATCGTAACCAAACTCAAGAAGCCAAAGAAGATGGTCTCTCAAAAGACCACTCTCTCTGATTTCGGTGTACTACCAACACCAACAACAGCCACAACCACTTCAACGGTCTCTTCATCCGTTGTTGCTTCATCAACACTACCTCCATCATCAGCGACTCCGGTCACTGAGGGTGTTATAGCCAGCTCTGCTGAAGCTGGATCAGGTACTACTCTCACATCCTTCTTAACTTCTTCTATCTCCTCTTCTTTGGTCCTCACCTCAGCACATGACTCAGCGATAGTTGTCCCTATCCCTGAGAATGCTGAAATGCACGCATTCCAAACCTCAATATTGTTTAGGCAATCTGAGTTTTGGAAGGCCAATTTAAAAGGACCTCAGAGTGTCTCTCTCAGATACTCTAAGACACTAGTTAATGATCCTCAAGACACTACCTCTGCAAACGTAGTCCCTGAGAGTAATCCTCATGATACTCTCAAGGAGAATTTTTTTTTCATCCATCATCTAATCCAGATGCATTTTTGGCATCTTTATCTATGTCATCATCAGGTGTCGCTCCTCTCTTCTCTTCAGTGACAACGACAACCACCACCACCATCGCTCAACCTCTCAGCAAGGAGACGGGGAAGTCTCCTCCGGGCCATCCCAGTGCTGCAAAGCTCCGAGATGTCAAGACAGAGATGGCAGCTCCCAAGCTTCCCACTCCCGTCACTGACCTCCCTCCCATTGTCCTTCCTAGCCCTACATTCCCTGCTATCGACTATCTGGTCAGGGAATGTGCTCTCACCAGGGCTAGGGTTGACAATCTTCATACGTCAGCTGAACTCATCTTCCGACGCATCATTGGGACTCCAGCGATCAAGACCAATGTCAGCAACCTTATCTCTGAAGGAAGACAACCGGGTCCTTGGCCAGAACCTGTCCAACTTAGAGCAGAAGGTTGCTGCTCAGGCAAACGTCCTTGAGTCTATTCAAAAGACTCAATCCGATATGATGCAGATGCTCACCAAGCTTTCTGAGGCCAGTTCCTCCTTCACTACTGCTGATCGGACTACGCTTCAGGAAAATGATACGAAGCTCAAGGACATTCAGTCAAATGTTCGCACTCTGATTGTGCACTGTCTACCTCCTGATAACATCGAGGGGGAGAGATGTGCCAAAGAGTTTGCAGATGAACTCATTGCGGAACACAACCGGACGTTCCCTGGTGAAAAGATTTCTCCGTACATCTAGCGAACAGGATCTTCCCTCCCTGAAGGGTTGGCAGCTGAAGAAGATGATGATGATGCTGATGAAGATGATGAAGAAGAAGAAGAAGATCCCATCCCTCATTATGGGGGAATGTATGATGATGAAGATGACGATGACATTGGAAGTGTCTTAGGTAACTTCAGAATGTCTAGGCCTGGAGTCTCTCATCAAGTGCCTTTGGGGGACGGACAACATCCCTCTCATAATGAGGTATCTCTTCCTCTTATCCCTTATTTTACACCTCTCTCCTTCCCTCAGTGATCCCCGTCCCGCAAAGAACTCCACTTCATGGAAGGAACCTTATTCTGAAGAGCAGTTTATGTACATATAGAAACTGACTCTGAAGAAGAAGAAGGCCTTATTCCCAGATGTCGCATTCATAAGCCAATCATAAGCGAGCCTGAAGAAGAAGAAAGACGAATAAAATTCCTTAGGGAATTCGAAGCAAGAAGAATAAGGGTGCCTCAAGCTGAACCCATAGACGCTGTACCAATAAGGATGGTAGATGAGTTCTACTTTCTGTCTAGCGAAGAGAGAGAACAAGCATTGGAAGCACAACGTATCAGGGATGAGAAGACAAAGCAAACTGAGAATGATCTCGCCTTAGCAAGAAAATTACTCAGGGAAGACTCTGCTAAAGACAAGGCGGCCAAGGAACAATTGAAAAAGAGTGAAAGGGGTCACTGAAGCTCTTGCTCATAAAGAACTTGCACAGGAAAACTTGAACGTAGATCCGATCCTCGCTCAACAAAAGATCCTAAGTGCACTATCCGCTGAAGCCACATTTCAGAAAGACAAAGAGCTTGACTGATGCACTGATAGACTGAAATTTCGAAGATCTGAAGCCAAAATCATTCATGCACCTATTCAAGGGCGACACTCCAACAGAGGTGGTCCAAAGGTATATTTAAGAATGACAAGGACAAACAGAACTGAGAGAGAAGAAGCCAAGTTCTTAAGGATTTATGGATACACTGAATGGTTAGAAATCAGAGACGCCATTCAGGGTTCCAAATTCAAATTCAAGGATGTGGTTTAAAGAGTATTGGATCAGTTGCTGCAAGGATGTCACAACACGTGCAAGTTCCCCCTCTCCCTGAGTCATCAAAAAAGAAAAGATCAACTGCTGAAGGTGGATCAAGCTCTAAAAATGAGCATGAAACCAAATTTGATTATCATAGCATTCTTGGTCATCTTGAAATCCCTAATATTTCTATGCTACGTACCTCTCTCCCTCAAGATCGAAGATACAAAGAAGATGAAATCATCTCACTATCTGAACCTGGTATGGTATTCTTGGAGAATGAAGGGTTCTTAAGACTCTTCAGAAACCAAGAAATTCGCAAGGCCCCATCCTCTCTCATAAAGATCATGCTATGGCGCTGCTGGTCAGATACCCCTCTGATGAATCGACAGAAAACGCTTTATGAGAATGAGCTGCAAAGAAGAAACGAGAACATCTCTGATTAGTCATAGGTTTCTATTTCCTTTGTAATATTTCTTCAATGTACAAGTACTTTACTTTTATTATTGTAATTTCATTTCCCTGTAATTTCTTCAGATTATATTTAATGAAATTCAATCAGAGTACTTTACTCCATCTATGTACTGAAAAGATCCCTGAAAAAATGTAAAAGGGACAATGAACATAAGAGTTCTATTTTTCTTTAAACTATATTTTACTCACTGATTTTTCACTTTGAAAAATTAATCAGTGAATGTACTTTATGCTTATTTATTTGTAAAAATTGTGTTTTCATATCCTTATAAATGAAACTCAATTCAGATAATAGACTAGCCGAAAAAGATTGTACAGATTAGTACTTAGAAAATTTACTTCAAAATTTTTCTTAAGTCCTTACTAGTCTCTTAAAGAAATTTTCCTATGTTGCTTAATCATAATCAAATAGGGGGAGATTGTTGATCATAACTCCTCTCAATGATTTGAATATGATTCCTTTTGTATACTTAGTGAAATTCCATTGTATAAGCTTCTGCTCATATTCAGCGATAGCATACGCTGATTACCTTTTGTCTTTTTAGCAAGGACAAGCATACGCTCAGATACTCAGCGATAGCATACGCTCAAAAACATGGCTATCTTTTTAGCAAGGACAAGCTTCCTATCCAAGCTTGACACGTGACATATACCTTTTGTCTTGCATTAAATGCAAACGGGTATAAATAAGATGAAAATATCTTCTTCATCTTATTGCATGCTTCCTTCTAACCTAAACCCTCTTTATTCTTTCTTCTTTCCTCTTGTGCATCAAACTTAGTGTTTCTTACTTACAATAGAATAGGTTTTAAACTTGTTCTTATTCTGCTTGTAACTGTAAATTTGTTTATGATATATAAACTCATTTAAAAACCAAAATCTGTGTGTTTGTATTCAACCCCCCCCCCCTTCTACAAACTGTTTAATTATTATTGAACTCTTGTAGACCCTTTAATGACCAACAAAATTTCTTAAAATATTTTCTAAAATAGAGAAAACGTAACAATTATTATTAAAATTTTCTAATTCAAAAATACTTATTTTGTATTTTTTTTTTAAATTTAACGACATAAAATACTTATTTTCGAGAAGGCAGATCCAAAAATAATCATGCATTTAGCCTTTTTTTATAATTGTGAATGGAGGCAGATCTAGAAAAAATTAACGAAGTCAAAAATAATTAAGATAATATAGAATAAAGCAAAATTTAATTGTGAAAAATACCATTTAATTAATTGACATAAGTGGTATTTTGCTAGAAAATAATTAAAAGAAATACCTAAAATGATATAATTTTAATACGTGGATAAATATGCTTTTTTGTGTATATATAAATATATATATGTATATATATGTGTGTGTGTCTTGTGTATGTGTATATATGTATATATGTTGTGTGTATAAATATACCAAAAGTGATGAGAGAGATAGATAGGTGAGACCACTAATTTAATATATTACATACTTTGTCCCTTTTCTATTAATAGAAAACAATTTTTTTAAAATGCCTAAAATACCCTTCTATTTAACAAGGACAAGTTAAAGGAGTTAGGACACATGAACCAATTGTAGATTTAGAAAAGGGAATAGTGTGAATACATATAAATAAACCTCTAATAAATATTACACTTTATGAAATTTAAAAAAAATTGAAGAAGGAAAAGGTCGGTCGTTACATGTAATTTGTTGTTAATTTTTTTTTTCTCAATTTTGGTTCTTATTGACTCGTAAGGTGTCAATGTGTCGTATAAGTCGGTTGATAATCTTTAATTTTATATTAGTATCAATATTATTTTTTTCACTTTTACAAAGTTAAATAATAAGATGTGTTCTACAACTAATTCTAGTTTTCACTTTATTCAAATATCAAATTGTCTTTTTAATACATAAAAAATGTATTAGTTTTTACTACTAAAATGGAATATTTTCACCTACGGACATTTTCTTGAAAATCCGTCGCTAAAAGGTGATTTGTCACAAAACCGTCACAAAAATTCATTGCTAAATTGTTGGTGGGTAAATTAAATCAGTGACAGATTACCCAGGAAATTCCTGGGTAATCCGTTAGTATTTTCTTGAAAACATTTGATTTCGTCGGAAACAATAGTATTTCCTGGATGATCGGTGACAATCACCCACGAAAATTTCCATGGGTGTTTTTCTATAGGTAAAAGCCATTTGTTTTGTAGTGTTTACACTCGCAATTTATAATAAAATTTACATCATGTTATATTGTGTGAATACACAACTAGTAACTTTTATCATGCATACACTTTTATTTTATGTTTTCTTATTTAATTATATAAAAAATAGAATATTTAATTTATTTAAATCTAAAATAAAGAATAAAATTTGAATAAGCATCAATCTACAATAGATTTTCTAAATTGATAATCAAAATTCAAAGCCTTTAAAAACAATTATATCCATTTCTAACATTTTCTCCATTTTAAATATTATAATATTACAATATTAACTATATTTTTAAAATATACAATACAATTTATAAAATATATAACTTCAATGATTCTCATCGGTAATAATTACTATAAATATCTTGCTAAGAGCTATCATCGTTTATGAAATCTTGTTGTTCAAAAAATTAATAAAAAATCAGTTTCTCATTTCTAAGTAATCATTTTTGGAGGATTCTAATTTCTTTTAGCATCTCCAACGACAATACCAAAATGCAGAAAAGATGGGTTTTAGAAAAACAAAATTACTTCAACAACTATGTTATATTTAGAGAAATCTCTAAATAGAAGTTAAATTGTTATTTTAATATTTTCCACCAATAAGAGATATTGATAATAAATGTTAAGGAACTATAAACAACAAGTTATTAAATATTTTGGATGTAATTTTTTTTTGAGATTTTGATTTTTGACTTATGATACTTTATTTTACAGAAAATTTAGCATAGCTGTTCGAGATGCTCTTTCATTTAGGCTATGTTTGGCAAAAATAAACTAGCTTATAAGTTGTCGTACTTACAGAGTACACGTTGGCAAACCATAAGCTAGCGTATTGAAACACTATTTGGAGTAATGTTTTGGGAGCTTATTGTCATTTTTTCTAATTATAACCCTCATGAATATTAGTTATTATATATTATGTAATTATAAGTATGTATTTTTTGATTATTTTACATTCTTATAAGCTAGTTTTTGCCAAATGTGATTTTTTCACCAGCTAGCTTATCTGCTATCAATTAGCTTATCAACTAACTGCTAGTTTATCCGCTATCAAGTAGCTTATCAGTCACCGACTAACTTATCAGCCATCAAATAGCTTATCAGCTACCCGCTAGCTTATCCACTAGTTTGTCAAACATAGCCTTAAACATTTCCAACAAATTCACTAAAATAGAGTTTTTAGAGTGGTTTTGCCTCAAAAGATTTTCAAATTCTTCTCTAAAATGGAGAAAGTAGAATAGAAAAGTTGAAATTGTATATTTAAATTTGGAAAACTACCCAAAAATAATTACTTAGAAAAAGAAAATTATTTGTGTTGTTTCGAGAAATCTTGAAATTAAGTATTTAGGATATATATATATATATATATATATATCACTGTTCTAAATTACTTGTTATGGCCTCGTTATGGCGCGTTATGCCGTCAATGGCTTGGGGTCGCCGCCGCGCTAACCCTTATGGCTCCACTCTAAGGCTTGGCTTGCATGGTAATGCGTTATGGCTCGTTACACACGTTATGGCACGTTACGACGCGTTATTTTATAAGGTGTGGGGTTATTTAATATATAATGTGCACGTTAAATGATAATTATGTTCTAGATCTAAGACTTAAATAAACATAAAAAAAGAAATTTAAAAACTAAAACCTTAAATAGGTAAATGCTTAATGACATTTTCGTACACGAAACGTCAAACACAAAGTCATTGAAAATAGGAAAAAGTAGTCAGTAGAGATTCAAGATATTTAATCCCGAATTTGCACTCTTTATATAATTTTCTATAAACTGTATATGTTTGATATCAATGGTTTTTCATTCTTTTTTACTTTTATTACTTTATACGAATTTAGTATGTTATAAAATATTCAAAACGCTAACAATACAAGATTGGGTAAGGGTCTATGTGTGTGTGTGTGTGTATGCCACCTTAGGGCACGCCTTGAAAAACGCCATGGCCTTGCCGTAACTCCTAAGGTTTGAGGCTTGATCTTGTCGCTACGCCACGCCTTACGCCATTTAGAACCTTGATATATATATATATATATATATATATATATATCTAAGGGAGAGATCATACAAGAACAGCCTTCTTTAAAGGAACAAAGGAACACTTTGTGGACTACATATGATGTAGGTCCCACACATTAAAAAATCATATATGATTCAATGGAACCCATCATTGAATCAGATATGATTTTTAATGTGTTGGACCCACATCATATGTGGTCCACAAGGTTTTTCTTTATTCATTTAAATTTATAAAGTTCTCATTTGAACCTCCCTGCCTCTCTCTCTGTCTCTCTCTCTCTCTCTCTATATATATATATATAATATGTTATTAAATATTTTAAAATTATAAGTAATATTTTAAACTTTAAAATAGATAAGTTGTCAGAGAAAAGTATTTTTTTTTTCATTTTTTAATTTTCATTTTAAAGAATCAATTTAAGATACTCTAACAAATTTTTACCTTTTTAAAGTTTTAAAATCATTTTACCTTTTTAAGATGGAAAATTAATTATTTTAACCATTTTAGAAATCAAGATTACCAAAATAACCATTTTCTCTCCACTTTTACCAAAATGACCAAAATACATTCAAAACATCCACCGAAATCGAAATCTCCGCCGAATACCTCCACCAAATGCTAAATACCTCCGCCAAATACCTCCGAGGTTGTAAATTATCAATTTCTAATTTACATTTTATACCCTTAGAGTTAGTTAATAAATTACTTTAGGTACTTACTTTTTAATTTTTCGTTTTACACCCTTATCACATTAACACACATACTCGTATATCAATTAAAATACGTCTAAAAAATACGTTTTTATTTTAACAAGTTACACCATTATAATCGTCTCGACAATACCTTCGAAATGAGCCCAATATTGAATATTTTTTGGTTTAATTATATATATACTTTTAAAGCCAATTATCCTATTCATATTCACCGCCAAATAATAGCATTATATTTTAATTAATATTCCAAATGTTATGAAAAATATTCATATTCACCGATCAAGAGGATAATTGGCTTTAAAAGTACATATAATTAAATCGAAAAATATTCAATATTGGGCTCATTTCGAAAGTATTGTCGAGACGATTATAATGGTGTAACTTGTTAAAATAAAAACGTATTTTTTTAGACGTATTTTAATTGATATACGAGTATGTGTTAATGTGATAAGGGTATAAAACGAAAAATTAAAAAGTAAAGTACCTAAAGTAATTTATTAACTAACTCTAATGGTATATAATGTAAAATGTAAATTATAATTGATAAATTATAACCTCGGAGGTATTTTGAGGAGGTGTTTGGCATTTGGTGGAGGTATTTGGCGGAGGTTTCGATTTCGGTGGATGTTTCGATTGTATTTTGGTCATTTTGGTAAAAGTGGAGAGAAAATGGTTATTTTGATAATCTTGATTTCTAAAATGGTTAAAATAATTAATTTCCCTTTTAAGATGGATATGTGATTTTAATAATTTTTTTAAAAGATTTGGTAAGAAGATTTTGGAAGAAAACTTATTATTATTTTCTCTTTCTCACCTAAAAAACTTGTAAGAACATGACTTTTTTTTACCGTCCTCTCATTTCCTTCTCTCTATAGCCATTCTAATAACTTCTCTAAAACAAACATAAAGAATAGAGATTTTGTTTTTTTATTTTACTCCAACTAATTTCTTAAAATATTCTCTAAAATAGAGAAAACGTAACAATTATTATTAAAAATTTCTTATTCAAAAATACTTATTTTGTATTTTTTTTTAAATTTAACGATATAAAATACTTATTTTCGAGGAGGCAGATCCAAAAATAATCATGCATTTAGCCCTTTTTTTATAATTGTGAATGGAGGCAGATGTAGAAAAAATTAATGAAGTAAAAAATAATTAAGATAATATAGATTAAAGCAAAATTTAGTTGTGAAAAATACCATTTAATTAATTGACATAAGTGATATTTTGCTAGAAAATAATTAAAAGAAATACCTAAAAGGATTTAATTTTACTACGTGGATAAATATGCTTTTTTGTGTATATATAAATATATGTGTGTGTGTGTCTTGTGAATGTGTATATATGTATATATGTTGTGTGTATAAATATACCAAAAGTGATGAGAGAGACAGATAGGTGGGACCGCTAGTTTAATATATTACATACTTTGTCCCTTTTCTATTAATAGAAAACAATTTTTTTTTAAAATGCCTAAAATACCCTTCTATTTAACAAGGACAATTTAAAGGAGTTAGGACAGAGTGACCAATTACGTGAGAAAGTATAAGCGATAGGACCAAATCCATAATTAATTCAAAATAGGGACACACAAATGTGTAAACCACATGGACCAATCATGTAATTTACTTTATATAATATATATATATATATATATATATAGAAATAGGTTCATCCGAGAACGCTAATAATTTACGAGAATACGAGGACAATTCTCAGTCAATCATTTTCTACATGAAACTTTTCATGTACAAAATCACATATGATTCATGTACAAAATCATATATGATTCACGTACAAAATCATATATGATTTGCCGCGACTTTTTCCGCGACTTGGCCACGGAAAAAGTCACGCGTGTCTTTTTTGACGCTTACAAAATCACATATGATTTTGTACATGAAATCATATATGATTGAAAATTTTCATTTACAAAATGATTCGCCGAAGATTGTCCTCGTATTCTCGTAAATTGGTACTGTACTCGTATTAACCTGTCTCTCTCTCTCTCTATATATATATATATATGTTATTAAATATTTTAAAATTTAGAATAGATAAGTTGTTAGAGAAAAGTACTTTTTTCATTTTAAAGAATCAATTTAAGATACTCTAACAAATTTTTACCTTTTTAAAGTTTAAAAATCATTTTATACTTTTAAAATGGATATGTGATTTAAATAATTTTTTAAAAAGATTTGGTAAAAAGATTTTGGAAGAAAACTTATTATTATTTTCTCTTTCTCACATAAAAAACTTGTAAGAACACGATTTTTTTTTATCGTCCTCTCATTTCCCTCTCTCTATAGCATTTCCAATAACTTTTCTAAAACAAACACAAAGAATAGAGATTTTGTTTTTTATTTTACTCTAACAAATTTCCTAAAATATTCTCTAAAAAAAAACTTTGAACTTTAAATTTTTTTCTAAAAAAACTCAATGGAAGGGGAGAGAAATTACCTTTTAATTTATTTCCAGCAATAAGATTAAACCATTATTACTTTAAATAAGTTTTTGAAAAAAATATAAATATTAAGATAATAAAATATTTTAGTAATATAATTAATATTTGATATTATAAAATAGAGAATCTGTCATAAGTCGACCCCTAATTTAATATGAGGGTTAAAATATTGTATGCCTCCGGCCCTCTATATAAACTCACTTCTCCCTTTCAATTCTACATCGATCTTAATTCATCCAGCCAACATGGATGATGAGAGTGTGCACCCCTATCATTCAACGGTCATTCACCATTCACGTCTTCCCATCAGTACCGTAAGCCATCTTAAATTCATTGTTTGCATTTCATTCTTTAGTTCTATTATTAGATTTGGGTTGCAAATGATTCATCCATTTCCTTTTCAAACATAGTTAGGATTCCATTGAATTTCTAAATCAAAACGTTTCTTTTGAAACTTTGGTGCTATAGATTTCTAACTAATCCTTGTTGTGGTAAGTTTTCTGGGGTCTAATTATTGAAATTTTTTAATCTATTACATTTGTAAAATCCGAAAAACTAATGATCTTGTAAAATCATGTTGCTTATAATGTGGTCAAAAATTTCAATTTTCAACATGAGTTAATTGTTCTTGCGCATCCATATTTCGATCTAATAGTTAATTTTAAGGGCTATCTTGTTTTTGTTTGTTTAAACTTGTTTTAACATGGAGATTTCATATGCAGCTTAATGCTTGTTACAACCTCAATGTTCATCGCATTTCATAGGGGCCTTGTTACTTGTCACGGATCATGATCATGTAAGCTTCATTATATAGTACTTTACAAATATATATATATATATATATATATATATATTATCTCATTATCATTTGGTTATGTGGGGAGTACCAAATTAATTATGTACCTAATTTCAATTCAAGATTTTCAGACCAACAACAAAACATCGTTATTAAATTTTATTACTTGATATATACCTTTTTGCGAGAAAAAACGATATGTAAGAATTTGGTACTTTATATGGTTAGAAATGCAACCTTAGAAGTGATTTTGGTTCATGTGATGTGATTTTGCTTGTACTGTTACTTTTGGCGCAAGGGATAGGCGAATTCGAGTGAGTCAAAAATGCATTTTTTTATACCAAAATAGGTGGAATAAAAACCAGCGAGACGGAACAAAATTATTATTAAATTTAATTACTTGATGATCTAGAAGCTAACTATATGAACCTTGAAATCTTCGCATTTGAGAAAAAGCGAGTTCACAACTTTTTTGGGGAAAAAGCGAGTTCTCAGCTCTCTAGTGTGATCTGCGTCTTGCGATCTAGGGTTTAGTTAGGGCACTGACAGCCGTTGCAGTGTGTGAATGTGTGTTCATTAATTGCTTTTTTACTTAATAATTTTACTTTATCTTTGCACTCGTTTCGATCAATTGATAAAGTTGACCAAGAATGGAAGGTTGATCAAAGAAGTTCCTTGTAGAAAGGGTTGTGAGTGCAAGAATCAAGCTCTACATTCTATACGATTATATTGTTCCATTTATGTGTTGAGTAGTCCGATACAATGATCTTTCTATATGTTGGTGTGATCGTATATATAATTCGTTAACAATCACCCAGTGGACATATATAAGTTTTATTAATATTTATGGTACTGATCTTTTCCTTGCCAAATTGTGTTATAGGGTTTTCAAGTTTCTGGCGGTTGAGGCAAATCTCCTTAGGTTTGATATGGAGATGATTCTCGAAGCAGACAGGGAAACAATTGGATTCAAAAACTTTCCCGTTCGGTATGTGGATCTGAAACTAACATTTTTTAGCATGTCTTCATTTATATCTATTTTACAATTAAACATAAAGATTTTGTTTCTAACTTATGTTTGTGGTGATTCTTGTTGTGGATCTACAGGACACTTAGAAGATCTGATCAATTCACTTAGTTCAGTACTTCCTTCTCCTCTCAAATCCGTCTCCATTGAAGCAATTGTAAACTGCAGCTAACAGCTGTAAAATCAAGACTCACCAAATGACACAATATCTTCTGGTAACAGACTCAGAGACACAGATCTGTTGGATTTAAATATCAAAACACTTATATTAACTCGTATTAATTTTTTAGTTATTAAGTGTATGTAAAGATAAGAGGGTCATGGGAAAACCATTTAGGAAGATGCTAAAAGCCGTTTCTTGACGGTTTTGTGCCAACCGTTGTGTTAGTTAAAGACCCCGATTCATTTGATATATATGCATGAGTCGGCTGCCATATTTGTAAATATATGTGTGTTTCTTTTAATTGAATTCTCCATTATCATCTACATATTTGTTTTTTCTTTTCATTGTCTGTGTGTATTGTCCTTTGTGAACCCATGGGTTCTAATGGTTCCAAGAGTTTCAATCATGGATTCCATGGTAATGAAATCTCGCAAATGAAACGCACAGAAGTTTCGAAAAACAAGTCGTCTTCGCAACAAGATCAGTCCCAAGATATAACTACAATCATATATATACATATGATGCAAATAATAATACATAGCATAGAGATGAAACAATTTATTCCAAGGAGGGTATTTGATAACTTGAATTCATGATCTGTTATACAAGGAAACGTTTAGATCGATATTCAATTTTGGATCAACTTTTTTGATTGATTAAAACCAATTAATATCATCCTAAGTTTTATGAGATCGATTTAAACAATGAACAGAAACAAGAACGGAAATGCCATATCCATGGACAAAACCCTATTATAATTCATACATGCATATGATGCAAATAGAACATCTACATAAGATCATGGGCCATACGCTATGATGAAATATGACCTGATTCGTCATTGTGAATCCCTCTTGCAGAAAATAAACATTATCATACAAACCAATATCATGGGTAGCACAGATTATTAAATCCATGATCTATTCTATACTAGGAAACCTTTAAATAGATCAACTGTGTTCATTGATTAAACACGATTAATATATATAGCTAATCTAAATCACAAGATTAAAGCAATGAACGAAACCCATTCTTACCACAAGCTTTTAATAATACGGTCGTGATCTGTTATTACATTCGACTATCTCCACCCACTATAGAAGGATCAAACTCGCTAGTAAATACTAAACAAATGGGTTTTCTACATATGCAGCAGCAAGTAGGGGGAAATAATTCTTAAGTGTTGGCACTGCATCCCCAAATTTTAACATGATTAAGATTAGTTTACTTGTCATTCCACAAGTGATATTAGCTATAAGGAACCACACAACTAGTGATTTAGTTTTGAATGTGAAAATCAGTCATCAAAACTTCTCTCCATAAATTGTAAGCTTGTCTGATTCAACATGCAAATGACCATTTCGACACGAGTTTGATCCCATCCCCATTCAAAACGTTGAGTAAACAGTTAGGTGCATTCATGTTTGATATCATTCTCTTTGCAGAATGTATCAAATCTCTATTGAGATATTCTCCACCTCTTATTGTTTTAAATAATGTTGATTCAATTCTTTAGTTGATTTCTCAATTCAACTCTCTCTCTCTCTATATATATATACATATATACATAGAGAGAGGGAGGTTCATGCGAGGACGGTAACAATTTACGAGAATGTGAGGACAATTCTCAGCCACTCATTTTGTACACGAAATTTTTCATGTACAAAATCACATATGATTCATGTACAAAATCACATATGATTCACGTACAAAATCACATATGATTAGCCGCGACTTTTTCTGCGACTTGCCCGCGGGAAAAGTCGCCCTTGTCCTTTTTGATACTTACAAAATCAAATATGATTTTGTACATGAAATCATATGTGATTATGTACATGAAAAATTTCATGTACAAAATGATTGGCCGAGTATTGTCCTCGTATTATCATAAATTGGTATCGTCCTCGTATGAACCGCCCCTATATATACATATAAATATATATGAGAAACTTTCAACTTATGAAACAAAAACATGTGAAACTTTTACATTATGAAACAAATATATGCGTAATAATATCTTAAATCATAGCATTTGATGAAAAAAATCTTGAAAAAATTATTTTTATATTGATTTGAACCAATTTGTATAGTTTGTAAACAAATATGAGTTTTTATTTGAACTTCCCTCTCTCTATATATATATACATACATATAAATGCATCAAAGCTTCATCCTTTGAGTGCAACAAAATCAATTATAAAACCGACTGTAACACGTCTATTGTAATAAATATATTTTACCTCCACGGGTAAGAATTCAAATAAAAATTAATTTATAAGCGTAAGAATTAATCAACTCTTAATTAAATTGATATATCTCTCTAACCTGAAAGGAAAATATATGTGACAGTAGGTTTTACATATATTTCACATTTTCCAAAAGTTAATCCTTTATTTAGCAATTCAAGAATTAATTTATCATTTGTATATGGTAAATGTTCATGCCATAAAGAATATTGAATTGCCAAAGTACTCAAAAATTAATTTTGTAAACATGTTTAGAAACTACATCAATTACTAAAATACAAAATCCGAATTAACGCTAGCAAATGTATCATCACTTTCTTTAGACATGGAATTGGAGATGATAAAAGGGCACCCATGGTCGTAGTCATTTCAAGGTTAAGGCGATACATTCTTCATTGGATATATCATTTCCCAATACATCTTTTCCTTCTACAAATGACTACCTTCTAACCCTTAAAATTTATTTTAAAGCCATGTATAACCGGCTTGTTCAGTGATATAGAACACTTGTGGATGGATGGAACATGAAGCACACGTTGTATAGGTTGATTGCATTACCAATGGTGAAGCACAAATTCACTGTACCCATGCCAACAACCACAACTCTTTATCCATTTGCCACTACCACTCTCTTTTCATGAACCGACTGATATGTCATTGTTCTGAGAGTCACACACATGTATAGTCTGCTCGGTAATCATATCTACTGAGCCAAGTTACATATTGTCCAAGATCAATAAAGTGTCACGTCTCTCTGCAGACTTGACGTTTTCTTCGATTCAATCGTCGACCACACCTCTTAAGACCTTTCTTTCGAGAATCCTTAAAATAGTCGAGTTTCATACAATTCATGATTGATATATTTCCGGATCCCATTTGATTTTTTTCGTACTGTTGGTAAGACAACAATAAAAATTAATGGAAAAAGTTAAAAGTAGTCAACATTCATGGTATAGTAAAATAAAACCTTTTAAAATGAAGATACAAACTTTATTAATACATTTAAATAAAATCGAAGTTTTTATTAGTATTGTTTAAAGTTTCACGGATAGAATACAAAACTTCAACAAAACAAAAGTTTTCTTTATCAAAGATAAAAACTTTCTTAACCAAGACTAAAACTTTAATGATCCGGAAAATAAACTTAGTAATCAGAATCTATACCACAACCAGAATCCAAACCAGAATCCAAACCACAACCAACTAATCTATCCTCCATGATAGATACAGAAATCAGAATTTGGATTTGAGTGATCTGTTATATTTTACTCACAATTTCTAATTTTAACATAGAGTTTATTTTAGAAATTATAGTCAATACGTATTATAAAACCTTTTAACGTTGGTGGATTTTATCGATAAATATACAGAAAATCCAATATTGATTTTATAATATTATCAAAATATATTTTTCATAAACGTGGAACAAACAAACTCATGGATTCTACCATCTGATCGATGCATGACGAGATAAAATAAAAGAGGTTTCACCCTCTTTCAACCTATTATTACGGTAGATGAAACCATAATCTACTAATTATGGTTGCAGATGAAAATAACATGTCTCTATTTAATAAGAAAAACATAACTTTATTAAATAAAGACTCGGCCCAACAATAAAGATTTAATCTTTATCCATACTACTTCTTTACATGAGACAAAGTTTGTTAGATCCCAAACTAGCAACAATTGAGAAAACTCCATAAAATGTAGAGAAGAGATAGAGAATTAAAGAACATTAATCACAAAATCATCAACTCGTATTCATATATTCCTCATTATGGAGGGGAATTGTGAAGAACACCACATATTAGAATGAACCGACTCTCATAAGTCTGTATGTGTGCAAAGTGTATTTTCTCCCAAAACTCACTTACAAATGAAGCTAAGACACCATATTTATAGGTGCCTAATACATGTGTTAAGCCCAAGCCCATAAAAATCTAAAAAGCCCAAAATACAATTCTTTATAAAACTTTCTATCTAATTGGGACTAATTAGATCTAACAATCTCCCCCTAAAGTTTTATAAAGAAAGCATCATCAAATAAACTCCCCCTTGCTTTCTTTATAAGCTTTTATGTGCCATTCTTCAAGTCTTCAAGGCTTTACAAGCTCCCCCTCAAATGTAGGTTCATATTCTTGAAAAACCGAGACATTTTACACGTTCTGTCCAGCTTTCATGACTCAATTTTACCGCTGTTTTTGACCATTAAGGAGACTTATTGAGAGAAAACATAAAACATGCACATTGTACTTCAGCCTCTTAGCTTATCAACAAGCTTTGATTCAACCAATTTGGATGAAAATTGAGTGAGTTGTACAAGTTTTCCCTCAGCTGCGCAAAACAGTCATTAAAACAAATAATTTGACGCTTTAGACCTCGTTGAGTTGAATTCAGCTCCGAGCTTTAGAATGAAAAATAGAGGAGATTGTGACAATAAATATGTCACACATGTAATTTGAATCCATGAAGAACGGACATGCGAACATCCATCGGAATTCGGAAGGAGTATGAGTGAAAATCATTGCTTTCGTTCCGGCATTAGTCAGCAGACTTTGACAGTGAATAAGACGTGTCGGCTCACTGTATTTGAGAAAATTCAAAACTTCAAAGTCGTGCATACGTGTGTTATCGTTCCAACGCAACTAGATTCATGTAGATTGGATCTTTGAGTGAAACGTTGTGCGCGTGTTTCGAAACGAGCGCAATGCTTTGTCGAGAAAACCGAAAAATAATCGGGTTACGGGCTTTGGTTCGTTGTGAGTTACGGACCAACATATTTTGAATTTGATGCTGCTGGACTACCTCTAGTCCTTCTGCGGTCTATCGTGGATTTTGGTCTCTTGGAGGTACCGGGTTGGGAGTTTTGATCGTGTCGGATACCATCATTCGGAGCATACGCATAGTGTATACGAGAGATTACGATCCATCTTAGTTTATTCGACTTATACAACGCCTTCTAAATTATACGGTTAAAGCACCGCATGTGATCACTTACGGATGACTTTCTCCGGGACGCCTCCTTACGGACATCACCTTGGATTAAGCTCTTAGTGCACATTTGATAAAGCTTCGATAGAGATTTTTGGACGGAGTTACGAATAAGCTTTGGTTAAGCTACGGGCGACGGGAACTTAAATAAGCTCGAAACTTCGATTAAACTGCGGAACACGGTCCATTTAAGATTTGAGCTCTATAGCTTACGGATGACTTACGGACGAACTTAAAATATTGTATCTTATGATCGGTTTATCTTAAAAAGAACTTTTGGATAACAAGCTCCGGACAACATTTTCGGTCGGACGAAGCACACAGAAGGCACGGGCCGGCTACGGAATGTCATGCAACACGGCTTCGCAACACCTTCGGTTCATCAAAACTTACGGATTTTCGTAATTACCGAACGGCTACGTCTTTTGATCCTCCGAGCTTCGATGCGAATTTACGAACAAAACCTACGATTAAGCTCTGATTAAGGCGATAGGCACTGGATATAGCTACGATCGAAAAATACTTCGATTAATTTGTGATTGAGCTTCTGGTTAAGCTGCTGATTGCATCTTCTGATAGCTTCTGGATCGAAGTTTCTGAAAAACAACTTCTGCATGTTTACCATCAGAAACTAATACTTTCTGAATAAGCTAATACCTTCTGGATTAAGCTTTGCAGAACTTTCTGAACAACAGCCTACAGATGATCTGCACAAACAACCTTTGCATTTATCTGTTCTATGGTTCAAATCCGCACCTTCCTGAACCTCTGATATCTCACATCATCATATAAGCTGTATTAAAAAAAACACATGGCAAGGATCACATATTGTGTTAAGCTTTCATCCAGATCTCTGTATGAAAGTCAGCTCTTCTCTTCCAGATCATCCACCCAATAGCACAATCTGATGGATATTTTAGCCAAACATCGGACTCGTTGAAAAGCAACGACAACATATGAATAAGCACCACAGCTGAATGGATCTCTTCCCAAGTCTGTCACTCCAGATGCAGCTAAGTCACACACTGCAGATGATAATCTGTTGCATAATTAGGGCAAATTTGAATCACCAGATCTTTTGGAAAAAAAGAATTGAGCAACATGGAGGATAAAGACAAGAACGCTGATTTTAGATTGCAACTCAGCAGATAATCTCAACATCAGAAAGAACATCAGAATAAACTATTCTGACAGCTTGATGCAACCAGTAGCTGCATAGCAGCAACTTTGTGCGTCTGAATCATTAAGCCATAGTGAGAATTACAGCAGCCGCACCGTCACTCGTCTAGACACACACAACCACCTGAGTTCAGCCATCTGTAGTTTTATACAGCCGAAATCTTCGCTCTTTCTTCTGAAATATGGCTTCTTCTTCATTAAGCTGTCTCATTAAGCTCTTCTGGATCTGATTGATAAACAAAGAGAAATTTTCTGTATAGCTTCTGGATAGAGTTTAACTTCTAATTGAGCTTTGAAACTTCTGGATGTCTAAGCTTCTGATCTCAGACAAAAAGAAAAGCTTCTGCTGATTGAAAACTGCTTCTGGATAATCTTCTTCACCATCTTTGAAAGGATAAGCAACGTCTTTAAAAGCTTTAGAGCTTAATGAAATCGCCACTTCATAGCCACTAGCTACTTTCAAGATTCATTCGTTCTTCTCATTAAGATTCAATCTAGCACCAATAGCAGCTTCACGGGATTTAAAAAGAACCTGATAAGCTTTGCTTTGTGTAGCATTTGAAACAATGAGAAAAGTTCTAGCAACATTTGCACAGTAGTTGCAATTCATATATTCTTGATTCAGATCAGAACCATTTTCACTTCTGTATTACAACATTAGCAACAGCAATATCTTCTGATTCAGCTACAAATGAAGCTTCTATTAGAAACTTCTGAAGAATACAGCTTCTGAATACAAACAAGATCCATACTTGCTTTACATTGTCGCTTGCTTCTGGTTCAACAGATTGATCAGAATTACTTTTTGTTGCATTAAAAAAATCGATCAGTGAGGTAGTACTAGGTATTATGCATCATTGTTGAGAGACCAAGTATGGATCTTTTATCACATGGCTTCCAATACGTGGCTTTTGATAATGGATATTCTCATAAAGAAAGTGGCTCCTTGACACGAGGGCACTCAAATGTAATGCCATAATTTTGGATTGCTCCAACAGTTAGCCATTCAACTCCATATTAAATCAATTGAATATACGTTCAAGCATACGGGCTAGACTTTGTAGAACCAAAAATAAATTGCTCTGGTCGATTATGATTAGCTCTGGTCCACTATGACCAGAGCTCTGGCTTACTCTTTTGTACCGTCCCCTCTGCATACGAGCACCCTGAAATGTGGCACTCTTCTAAATAGTAAAAAAGATCAGCTTCTGCTCGAATATCCCTGGATTCTTCTCAACTATCCCTGCATTTAATACAACATCACATGTCATCCAACAAATTCAAGACGGATGTTTGTGTCCCATTCTCTTGACCCATCTGTTCTGGCGGATTGGACACTAGTTTGACAACCTCGTTCGATGGCTGTATTGGGTCAAATTATACAGGTCGACATGTGCTCAAATATCTGAACTGTGAAATACTGAAAAGAACATCATCAAAAGATTTCAATAATGCTTGAGGGAAAGAGAAGTTTGCTGGCAATATGACTTTTGATAGTTCAGCTACACCACCCTCTTTTGCAATTCATTAGGCCAAGTCAGTGCAATGTTAACAACAACCTTTACAACTCTTTGCTTTCTTTTTTATAACAACAGCTTCAAATTCTTTCGAATTTGGAATATGAACAACCGAGATTGAGAAATTGGGCAACCTTGAACCTAAAACTCTTTGTTTTGAACAACAAATATGAACATCTCCCTTATCCCTCCAATTTTGAACAAAATTAGAGTTATTGATTCGTTGAAATATAAACCCAAATGAAATAAAAGAGTCTAATCTCGGATTAATATAAGGCCAGATCAAAGATCAATAGCCCTACTACCGAGTTGCTTACAGAGAAGCTATGGACTCAAGCACACAACAAGATGGGATCGAAGATCAACCACCTACTTTGTGCAAAAAAAATTGACCACTAAGGGAGGAAGATCAAATTTAATCAAGAGCACATACACACATGTATTAGAACTGATCAGATCTAATTTATTGAAACTAAATCTTCACAGACACATTTCATCAAACATGTGGTGTGCAGAATCAAATTGGGTTTAGAATCAATAAAATTCTTCTATGAATGATCATCCAAATCTCATCTAGATAAAATATTGGATCTCAAATACGCTCAAAACAGAAAATCATATCATAGAGGTGATATTTGGGTTTAGGCTCATGTGATTGAAACAATCGAAGCACCAAAACACCAAAATCAAAAACCAATTTCTACAATCGTTGCCATAGATGACCGAATTGAAGAAAAGTTTCTTCAATAGGCTCTGATACCAAATGTTAGATCCCAAACTAGCAACAATTGAGAAAACTCCATAAAATATAGAGAAGAGATAGAGAATTAAAGAACATTAATCACAAAATCATCAACTCAAATTCATGTATTCATCATTATGGAGGGGAATGTGAAGAACACCACATATTAGAATGAATCGACTCTCATAAGTCTGTATGTGTGCAAAGTGTATTTTCTCCCAAAACCAAAACTCACTTACAAATGAAGCTAAGACACCATATTTATAGGTGCCGAATACATGTGTTAAGCCTAAGCCCATAAAACACTAAAAACCCCAAAATACAATTTTTTATAAAACTTTCTATCTAATTGGGGCTAATTAGATCTAACAAAGTTACATCTCGAATGTATGTACAAAACCTTTAAGATTGTTGAAATTGTTAAATTTCTAGGACATTTTTATAATTGAAATTAGTAAAATAATAATACCAAATAATACATTCATAATACGGATAATATTTTTAAAGACTATCTCTTAAACACCATGCATGGTTGGTTCACAATAAGTGGACTTCGACTCTCTTTCTCAATATAACAACCTTCACAAATTTAGATTACTACCTCACTTTTAATCAAGAAGTATTAACAAAATTGCATCTTGATTAAACTAATAAAGATTTAATTGTTATTATATTGGGTTGAAAACTTTATTTTAAAGATGTAAAGTTTATAACAGATGCAAGCCATATTCAGGAGATGATAAACCACACCAGTCAAATCTATCATTCGCGATAAATTCAATAAAAGAAAAGGGTAGAACCATACTTGTTCACTTTGTGAACATGAAAGCAAATACAAAGTTAAAACGAACCTGAACTGTGTACGGAGATCAAGAAACTGCACCGATAAAAGTATCCTGTCCTTAAAGGTTTTGGTGATACTCCAAGAGTTGTGAGTCTAACAATCGCTTAGCCTCATGATTTGATGCAGATTTATTAAACACTAGTGTTTTATTTAATGCAAAGTTTTTTTTTTGGAACCGGCCATATTATTAAAAAACCGAAGGCGCCGAATAAAGCAACCCGGGAAAGTCGAAGACAAACTATATGTACAAGAAAGGGTCAATACACCACTCGTGCCGCTTTGAGTGGTTAACCGTTCTCCTATATTTAAGCCAAAGGAATACCGAATGTTTTATAAAGTCCACCACCTTTGTCTCGCGAGTCCTTTCAGATCTGAATCAGAGATTGCACCGCGTCTTCCAGATACACCACAAGGTCCCATAACAAATGCAAGTGAATATCCTTTTCTTCTTCGCGCAAACTCTCCAGTCGTTTATGAACTCCCATAAAGAATCAAAACTTTCGACATTGCTCGGCGAGACTTTGCACCACCTGTTGATCCAAGACCAGACCCCTTTTGCAAACGTACAACCAAAAAATAAATGACTACAGTCTTCAACCTCCTGCTAACATAAAACACAGGTAACTGAAGGAATCAGAATGCCTCTATTAACGAGAGCACTGGCTGTCGGGATACGAGAGAGGGAGGTTTTCCAGATGAAGCATCCCACGTTTTTCGGGACTTCGTGTAACCATTCCATCTTATTTTCGCCTAGGGGATGCATGTCATTGTCAATCTTACGCCTTAAGGCGTCTACCGTGAATGACCCATCAGTATTTAAGATAAGAGGCAGGTCCATATATCCTTACCCGACACCGTTTGGAATTGAGCCAGCAGCGAAACCAGAAGTTGTAATTGTGGCCCGACAGAGGATACTGTATTTGTAGATTTCCAATCCCAATGGAAGGAACCATTCTACCTTTTCCATAGCATATAGCTCCGAAAATTTCTCCTTAAGTGTAACATTACCGATCGAAAGATCCAAAGTAGGTGCGGAAAATTGGCAGAAACTTCTTAGAAACCATATGTGATAATTAGGAGAAAGAGAGCATATTTTTTTAAGTGTTTCTTTTTTATGTATTTTCTTAGGAGTAAATTAAAGCCGTTATTTATATTGGAAATGTGATCGCATGCCAAGATTATCTCATCTTCCTTCCCAAGATAGCATTGTTTGGCAACAAAAAAAAAAAACTATCTTATAAGCTGACTTATAAGCTAGCTTATTTTTTGAGTAATTGTTTGGATGCACATAAGCTAGCTTATAACTCAACTTATAAGCTAGCTTATCGATAAGCTATTTGGAGTAGCTTATGAAAAGCTTTTTGACACTTTTTCCGATTATACCTCTGATTAATATTATTTATTTACTATTATTATTAATTATAAATAAAAATTAATTATTAATAAATGTTAATTTCAAATAAATATTAATTATTCATAAACATTAATTTATAAAAATTAAAGTAAATTACAAATTATAAATTATTTTTAACTACACATTATTAGTTAATTTTTATTATACAATAGATACTAATAATAAATAGTAACTATTTATAAACTTTATTAACTATCATAAAAATTATTTTTTTAATTATTATTTAATATATTTAGATATCAAAAAACAAATATAACAATTCTAAAAATATTTATGTAAGATACATAAATATTAAATTCATGCTTATTTTATTTTATAAATAATGAAAATATGCTAAATAATCGTAAGAAAATATGTAATTTAATTATTAATTATATTTTTGAAAAACATTAATTAATTAAGATATGTAAGTTTGACCAATTTTATTGTTATTCATATTATATGTAATGGTTATTTAAAATCGTAGATTAATGTGTATTTTTCTAAAACTTGTTTTAACTAATTCAAAATTTATATTATGTATATATAATAATTAATTTTAAATTATTTCCATTAACATACTATATTATTTAGTTTTTTACTATTTTGTTTGTATTAATTAACATATTATATTATCATAAATTTATTTTAATTATATTATTGAAAAATTATTTGAATTATAATATGAAATGTTTGTAATTGACTATTTTTTCAAAATGTCATTTTTGGTCATTTTACATTCTTATAAGCTAGTTATTGTCAAACATAACTTGTTTATCAGTTAGTTTATCAGCTACTCGCTAGCTTATAAGGCATCAACTAACTTATCAGTTATAAGCTAGCTTATCAGCTAGTTTGCCAAACGTAGCCTAGGAATATGGAGAAAGAGTAGAAGACTTAGAGCATCTCCAACAGTTTTGCTAAAATAGAAAAAACATGTGTTTTTGTTCTCTAAACCTCTCCAACAGTTTTGCTATCTTAGTCTTTATAATAGAAAAAACTTAAAGTTTTTCCAAGTTTAAAGAAATCTCTAAAACTTGATGGTAGAAGAGAGAATATGTTATCTAACAAATAGGATTAATTTTTTATCATTTTGTATTAAGTTTTTTTTAAATGTATTGAAATGATAAATTATATTATATTGTATTAATATAATTTGTATTAAAATCTCTAAAATAGAAAATCTGTTGAAGATGAATGTAATTTTTTTAGTGAATTTTACATTTGGTTATCTATTTTAGAAAAAAATATAGAAAATCTGTGAGAAATTACAAAAATGTGTTGGTTTTTAAAAGGTATTCCATTAATATGTTGGTTTTTATTTTTTTCCAAAAATATGTTGTTTTTTGAAAATAATTATATATTTTTTTTCAGATTTTAATTTACTTTTCACCTACCCATGTACCTCCTACCAAACCATAATAAATATAAATTAATTACATTAGTTTCTACCCTTTATTTACAAGAAAAACCGTATGAGACTCACTTTAGCTTCTAAAATTTCAATTTCTTTCAAACAATTATAAGGATTTTCGTTGTTCATTGTTCATTGTTCATTGTTCATCAATCAAAAATCAAGAATCTATACGTTTCTTGATTGGAGGGGTCGCCCCTCTCTATATCAAAAAAGAATCCATATGCTTACGAAAAAAAATGTACATTCTATGTTTATAGAAGATTAGTTATTTATGCATGTTTCTTACGTTGTTTATTTATATTTGGTGACAAGAAAATATTTTATTGTAGAGTATGGAGTTAGATCGTCCTATGAGCTTTGTCGATCTTTTATCTAGCTTTGTAGAACCATTGCCGCAGTTTCCAAGTGTTCCTACTAGTGTATAAATGGTTTTAGTGATATATACCTTTTTGATTTGGATTCATTGTTTGCATTTCATTCTTTAGTTCTATTATTAGATTTGGATTGCAAATGATTCATTCATTTCCTTTTCAAACATAGTTAGGATTCCATTGAATTTCTAAATCAAAACGTTTCTTTTGAAACTTTGGTGCTATAGATTTCTAACTAATCCTTGTTGTGGTAAGTTTTCTGGGGTCTAATTATTGAATTTTTTTAATCTGTTACATTTGTTAAATCCAAAAATCTAATGATCTTGTAAAATCATGTTGCTTATAATGTGGTCAAAAATTTCAATTTTCAACATGAGTTAATTGTTCTTGCGCATCCATATTTCGATCTAATAGTTAATTTTAAGGGCTATCTTGTTTTTGTTTGTTTAAACTTGTTTTAACATGGAGATTTCATATGCAGCTTAATGCTTGTTACAACCTCAATGTTCATCGCATTTCATAGGGGCCATGTTACTTGTCACGGATCATGATCATGTAAGCTTCATTATATAGTACTTTACAAATATATATATATATATATATATATATATATTATCTCATTATCATTTGGTTATGTGGGGAGTACCAAATTAATTATGTACCTAATTTCAATTCAAGATTTTCAGACCAACAACAAAACATCGTTATTAAATTTTATTACTTGATATATACCTTTTTGCGAGAAACACTACTACAAATATAACTTTTATACGCGCCTAATTATACACGCTTTTTGTTGTTTTTACTAAAACCGTGTATAAAAGATGGATTTTTATACGGTTGAAATAGAACCCTTGCTAAAAATTAGGTTTTATACACGGTTCTGGTAAACAAACCGTGTAAAAAGGATAATTGACAATCACAAACGGTTGCAGCGAAAACACCGTGTACAAAAGTCACCTTTTATACACGGTTGTGTATAAAAAACCGTGTAGAAAGGTATCTTGCTTTTATACACGGTTGTGTATAAAAACCGTGTGTAAAAGTGACCTTTATACACGGTTGTGTATAAGAGAAACGTGTATGAAAGGTGACTTTTATACACGGTTTTTTACCCACAACCGTGTATAAAGGTCACTTTTATACACGGTTTTTTACCTACAACCGTGTATAAAAGGTGACTTTTATACACGGTTTTTATACACAACCGTGTATAAAAGGCTTAACCTAGGGTTTCCATATTATATAAAGATATATGTGCCCTTTTTTTGTACCCATACGGCTCATTCTTGAATTTTGCGATATTTTGCTCTTCTTTGGAGTTTTTTGATCGTTGTTGGCATTATTCATCGCAAAAAGTAAGGTATGATCATCGTTTTAAACAAATTGTTCATTAATCACTAATTCTATATTCATTAACATCATGTTTTTTATTCGTATAACTGTCAATCTCGAACACAAAATAAAACTCGTTCATATCAACGAGCCAAGCATTCCTAAGAATGACCTTTAACTTTCGGTGACCTTTAATTAATTAGGTATTTAAGTTTGATGATCTTGTTAAATCATAATGAAATTGTATGCAATATTGGTGGCTCTCGTGTCCTACCATCCATAAAAAAAAATAAGATGTTAAATACCAAATATTTGTATGGTTGGAAGAAGTTCACATATGTGTTTATGATAGAAGAAGTTAAAACATGTTCCCTAATTATATAAGAGCATCTTCAGTCGTCCGGCAATTTAATTTTTTTTTTCGGGCTAGAGATTTTGAACGGCAAATATGCCGTGGAGGTTTTGAACTAGCAAACAAGTAGGGACCATCCCATGTCCATTCAAATATTACTTAATCTTTACTCTTTTTCAGTTAATCAAGTATTATTTAATCGAGTATATATGCTCTCTCTTTCTCTCTATATATATGTTTACCTATATAGTTAATAGGCAATTAACACAAATTTTTTGTTATTTTTCATTTAGGGCCATTACAAAATACAATTTTGCCATAGGATCTTCTGAAGCCATCACTTCGATTACATGGAGATTACATTGTAGTGTAATCAACAAAAAGAGGGTTGGGAGTGTGGTTACTATGTTGTGAAACAAATCTTTCATTTTGTGACGGATTACCAATATGCTTCCTCTCTCAACGTATGTATTTTTTAAGTTTATTTCATTTTATTTATATATTGTACAAAACACTTTATTTTGTTTATAATTAATCCTACTTTCAAATTTATATATACAGGACATATGGACGGCCACATCTCCTTTCACAATTACACAAAATAGAGGAGATAGCTTGCAATATCGCGAGAACAATTACTTTGAAGCGCATGATGGATGGCAAAATGTAGTAATCAATGGGGGTGATTATCTTATAAATTATTAGATTGGATTACACGGTAAAGGTATTAGATTGTTCGGTTAGTTTGAGATGTTACATTTACATTGATGATTTTTAAAATGTAAGGGTTAATGGTACGTTACTTTGAGATGTTACATTTACGTGTCTTGTTGATTTTGTATTTATTATTGTAATTGAAATCTTCCATCACTCTAATTGGAATCGTATTTGGAAATGTAGCTTACTGAATAATGAATGGTAAAAGAATCGAGGAAAATATTAAAAATATAAATATAACTCATTATACACGGTTCTAGTAAAAAACCGCATACAAAAGTATGCATTTTTGTTATATATGGTCACCATTATACACGGTTTTCATAACGAAAACCGTGTAAGATGGTTGCTTTTATACACGGTTATTAATCCTTTTATAAACGGTTTCTTGTAAAAACCGTGTAAAATGGTGACTTTTATACACAGTTATTAATCTTTTATAAACGGTTTCATCTAAAAACCGTGTATGATAATGACTTTTATACACGGTTATTTTGGTCTTTATACACGGTTTAGGAACCGTGTATAAAAGTTGAGTTTCATACACGGTTTTGAAACCGTGTACAAAAGTCCGAAACTTTCACAAGCACTGGCCATATACACGGTTCCAAAACCGTGTATAAAGCCCAAAATAACCGTGTATAAAAGCCGGTTTTGTACTAGTGAAAAAACGATATGTAAGAATTTGGTACTTTATATGGTTAGAAATGCAACCTTAGAAGTGATTTTGGTTCATGTGATGTGATTTTGCTTGTACTGTTACTTTTGGCGCAAGGGATAGGCGAATTCGAGTGAGTCAAAAATGCATTTTTTATACCAAAATAGGTGGAATAAAAACGAGCGAGACGGAACAAAATTATTATTAAATTTAATTACTTGATGATCTAGAAGCTAACTATATGAACCTTGAAATCTTCGCATTTGAATAGGTAAATGCTCAATGACATTTTCGTACACGAAACGTCAAACACAAAGTCATTGAATATAGGAAAAAGTAGTCAGTAGAGATTCAAGATATTTAATCTCGAATTTGCACTCTTTATATAATTTTCTATAAAGTGTATATGTTTGATATCAATGGTTTTTCATTTTTTTTTACTTTTATTACTTTATACGAATTTAGTATCTTATAAAATATTCAAAACGCTAACAATACAAGATTGGGTAAGGGTCTATGTGTGTGTGTGTGTGTGTGTGTATGCCGCCTTAGGCACGCCTTGAAAAACATCATGGCCTTGTCGTAACTCTTAAGGTTTGAGGCTTGATCTTGTCGCTACGCCATTTAGAACCTTGATATATATATATATATATATATATATAAGGGAGAGATCATACAAGAACAACCTTCTTTAAAGGAACAAAGGAACACTTTGTGGACTACATATGATGTAGGTCCCACACATTAAAAAATCATATATGATTCAATGGAGCCCATCATTGAATCAGATATGATTTTTTAAGTTGTTGGACCCACATCATATGTGGTCCACAAGGTTTTTCTTTATTCCTTTAAATTTATAAAGTTCTCATTTGAACCTCCCTGCCTCTCTCTCTCTCTATATGTATATATAATATGTTATTAAATATTTTAATAATATAAGTAATATTTTAAACTTTAAAATAGATAAGTTGTTAGAGAAAAGTATTTTTTTTTTCATTTTTCAATTTTCATTTTAAAGAATCAATTTAAGATACTCTAACAAATTTTTACCTTTTTAAAGTTTTAAAATCATTTTACCTTTTTAAGACGGGAAATTAATTATTTTAACCATTTTAGAAATCAAGATTACCAAAATAACCATTTTCTCTCCACTTTTACCAAAATGACCAAAATACAATCGAAACATCCACCGAAATCGAAACATCCGCCGAATACCTCCACCAAATGCCAAATACCTCCGCCAAATACCTCCGAGGTTGTAAATTATCAATTTCTAATTTAAATTTTACATTTTATACCCTTAGAGTTAGTTAATAAATTACTTTAGGTACTTACTTTTTAATTTTTCATTTTACACCCTTATCACATTAACACTCATACTCGTATATCAATTAAAATACGTCTAAAAAATACGTTTTTATTTTAACAAGTTACACCATTATAATCGTCTCGACAATACCTTCGAAATGAGCCCAATATTGAATATTTTTCGATTTAATTATATATACTTTTAAAGCCAATTATCCTATTGATCGGTGAATATGAATATTTTTCATAAAATTCGAAATATTAATTAAAATATAATGCTATTGAGGAGGTGTTTTTGGTGGAGGTATTCGGTAGATGTTTCGATTGTATTTTGGTCATTTTGGTAAAAGTGGAGAGAAAATGGTTATTTTGATAATCTTGATTTCTAAAATGGTTAAAATAATTAATTTCCCTTTTAAGATGGATATGTGATTTTAATAATTTTTTTAAAAGATTTGGTAAGAATATTTTGGAAGAAAACTTATTATTATTTTCTCTTTCTCACCTAAAAAACTTGTAAGAACATGACTTTTTTTTACCGTCCCCTCATTTCCTTCTCTCTATAGCATCTCTAATAACTTCTCTAAAACAAACATAAAGAATAGAGATTTTGTTTTTTTATTTTACTCCAACTAATTTCTTAAAATATTCTCTAAAATAGAGAAAACGTAACAATTATTATTAAAAATTGCTAATTCAAAAATACTTAAATTTGTATTTTTTTTTAAATTTAACGATATAAGATACTTATTTTCGAGGAGGCAGATCCAAAAATAATCATGCATTTAGCCCTTTTTTATAATTGTGAATGGAGGCAGATGTAGAAAAAATTAATGATGTAAAAAATAATTAAGATAATATAGATTAAAGCAAAATTTAGTTGTGAAAAATACCATTTAATTAATTGACATAAGTGATATTTTGCTAGAAAATAATTAAAAGAAATACCTAAAAGGATTTAATTTTAATACGTGGATAAATATGCTTTTTTGTGTATATATAAATATATATATATATATATGTATATATATGTGTGTGTGTGTCTTGTGTATGTGTATATATGTATATATGTTGTGTGTATAAATATACCAAAAGTGATGAGAGAGACGGATAGGTGGGACCACTAGTTTAATATATTACATACTTTGTCCCTTTTCTATTAATAGAAAACATTTTTTTTAAATGCCTAAAATACCCTTGTATTTAACAAGGACAAGTTAAAAGAGTTAGGACACAGTGACCAATTACGTGAGAAAGTATAAACCACAGGGACCAAATCCATAATTAATTCAAAATAGGGACGCACAGTGTTATAATGTGTAAACCACATGGACCAATCATGTAATTTACTCTATATAATATATATTTATATATATATAGAAATAGGTTCATGCGAGAACGCTAACAATTTACGAGAATACGAGGACAATCCTCAGTCAATCATTTTCTACATGAAACTTTTCATGTACAAAATCACATATGATTCATGTACAAAATCATATATGATTCACGTACAAAATCATATATGATTTGCCGCGACTTTTTCCGCGACTTGGCCACGGAAAAAGTCACGCGTGTCTTTTTTGACGCTTACAAAATCACATATGATTTTGTACATGAAATCATATATGATTTTGTACATGAAAAATTTCATTTACAAAATGATTGGCCGATGATTGTCCTCGTATTCTCGTAAATTGGTACCGTACTCGTATGTATCTGCCTCTATATATATATATGTTATTAAATATTTTAAAATTTAGAATAGATAAGTTGTTAGAGAAAAGTACTTTTTTTTCATTTTAAAGAATCAATTTAAGATACTCTAACAAATTTTTACCTTTTTAAAGTTTAAAAATCATTTTATACTTTTAAAATGGATATGTGATTTAAATAAATTTTTAAAAAGATTTGGTAAAAAGATTTTGGAAGAAAACTTATTATTATTCTCTTTCTCACCTAAAAAACTTGTAAGAACACGACTTTTTTTTTACCGTCCTCTCATTTCCTTCTCTCTATAGCATCTCCAATAACTTCTCTAAAACAAACACAAAGAATAGAGATTTTGTTTTTTATTTTACTCCAACAAATTTCCTAAAATATTCTCTAAAAAAAACTTTTAACTTTAAAACTTTTTCTAAAAAAACTCAATGGAAGGTGAGAGAAATTACCTTTTAATTTATTTCCAGCAATAAGATTAAACCATTATTACTTTAAATAAGTTTTTGAAAATAATATAAATATTAAGATAATAAAATATTTTAGTAATATAATTAATGTTTGATATTATAAAATAGAGAATCTGTCATAAGTCGATCCCTAATTTAATATGAGGGTTAAAATATTATATGCCTCCGGCCCTCTATATAAACTCACTTCTCCCTTTCAATTCTACATCGATCTTAATTCATCCAGCCAACATGGATGATGAGGGTGTGCACCCCTATCATTCAACGGTCATTCACCATTCACGTCTTCCCATCAGTACCGTAAGCCATCTTAAATTCATTGTTTGCATTTCATTCTTTAGTTCTATTATTAGATTTGGATTGCAAATGATTCATCCATTTCCTTTTCAAACATAGTTAGGATTCCATTGAATTTCTAAATCAAAACGTTTCTTTTGAAACTTTGGTGCTATAGATTTCTAACTAGTCCTTGTTGTGGTAAGTTTTCTGGGGTCTAATTATTGAATTTTTTTAATCTGTTACATTTGTTAAATCCAAAAATCTAATGATCTTGTAAAATCATGTTGCTTATAATGTGGTCAAAAATTTCAATTTTCAACATGAGTTAATTGTTCTTGTTTTTGTTTGTTTAAACTTGTTTTAACATGGAGATTTCATATGCAGCTTAATGCTTGTTACAACCTCAATGTTCATCGCATTTCACAGGGGCCTTGTTACTTGTCACGAATCATGATCATGTAAGCTTCATTATATAGTACTTTCAAATATATATATATATATATATATATATTATCTCATTATCATTTGGTTATGTGGGGAGTACCAAATTAATTATGTACCTAATTTCAATTCAAGTTTTCAGAAGAACAACAAAACATCGTTATTAAATTTTATTACTTGATATATACCTTTTTGCGACAAAAAACGATATGTAAGAATTTGGTACTTTATATGGTTAGAAATGCAACCTTAGAAGTGATTTTGGTTCATGTGATGTGATTTTGCTTGCAGTGTTACTTTTGGCGCAAGGGATAGGCGAATTCGAGTGAGTAAAAAATGCATTTTTTATACCAAAATAGGTGGAATAAAAACGAGCGAGACGGAACAAAATTATTATTAAATTTAATTACTTGATGATCTAGAAGCTAACTATATGAACCTTGAAATCTTCGCATTTGAGAAAAAGCGAGTTCACAACTTTTTTGGGGAAAAAGCGAGTTCTCAACTCTCTAGTGTGATCTGCGTCTTGCGATCTAGGGTTTAGTTAGGGCACTGACAGCCGTCTTCATAATTTTACTTTATCTTTGCACTCGTTTCGATCAATTGATAAAGTTGACCAAGAATGGAAGATTGATCAAAGAAGTTCCTTGTAGAAAGGGTTGTGAGTGCAAGAATCAAGCTCTACATTCTATACGATTATATTGTTCCATTTATGTGTTGAGTAGTCCGATACAATGATCTTTCTATATGTTGGTGTGATCGTATGTATAATTCGTTAACAATCACCCAGTGGACATATAAAAGTTTTATTAATATTTCTGGTACTGATCTTTTCCTTGCCAAATTGTGTTATAGGGTTTTCAAGTTTCTGGCGGTTGAGGCAAATCTCCTTAGGTTTGATATGGAGATGATTCTCGAAGCAGACAGGGAAACAATTGGATTCAAAAACTTTCCCATTCGGTATGTGGATCTAAAACTAACATTTTTGAGCATGTCTTCATTTATATCTATTTTACAATTAAACATAAAGATTTTGTTTCTAACTTATGTTTGTGGTGATACTTGTTGTGGATCTACAGGACACTTAGAAGATCTGATCAATTCACTTAGTTCAGTACTTCCTTCTCCTCTCAAATCCGTCTCCATTGAAGCAATTGTAGACTGCAGCTAACAGCTGAAAAATCAAGACTCACCAAATGACACAATATCTTCTGGTAACAGACTTAGAGACACAGATCTGTTGGATTTAAATATCAAAACACTTGTATTAACTCGTATTAATTTTTTAGTTATTAAGTGTATGTAAAAATAAGAGGGTCATGGGACACCTCATCAAAACCATTTAGGAAGATGCTAAAAGTCGTTTCTTGACAGTTTTGTGCCAACCATTGTGTTAGTTAAAGGCCCCGATTCATTTGATATATATGCATGAGTCGGCTGCCATATTTGTAAATATATGTATGTTTCTTTTAATTGAATTCTCCATTATCATCTACATATTTGTTTTTTCTTTTCATTGTCTGTGTGTATTGTCCTTTGTGAACCGATGGGTTCTAATGGTTCCAAGAGTTTCAATCATGGATTCCATGGTAATGAAGTCTCGCAAATGAAACGCACAGAAGTTTCGAAAAACAAGTCGTCTTCACAACAAGATCAGTCCCAAGATATAACTACAATCATATATATACATATGATGCAAATAATAATACATAGCATAGAGATGAAACAATTTATTCCAAGGAGGGTATTTGATAACTTGAATTCATGATCTGTTATACAAGGAAACGTTTAGATCGATATTCAACTTTGGATCAACTTTGTTGATTGATTAAAACCAATTAATATCAGTCTACATATTATGAGATCGATTTAAACAATGAACAGAAACAAGAACGGAAATGCGATATCCATGGACAAAACCCTATCATACAAAATAATATTATAATTCATACATGCATATGATACAAATAGAACATCTACATAAGATCATGGGCCATACGCTATGATGAAATATAACCTGAGTCGTCATTGTGAATCCCTCTTGCAGAAAATAAACCTTATCTTACAAACCAATATCATGGGTAGCACAGAGGCAATTAATTTGAACTAAGGGATTCAGATTATTAAATCCATGATCTATTCTATACTAGGAAACCTTTAAATGGATCAACTGTGTTCATTGATTAAACACGATTAATATATATAGCTGATCTAAATCACAAGATTAAAGCAATGAACATAAATTAACAAGAACGTAAAATCCATATGCAAACTGTTGTGGCGTCGCTTCGACTAAACCCTGACTTAATCGAACAACAACAACTAACTTGGCAAAGTTGACAATGAGACACTGATCATAGCGGGCGCCACCCCTTCTTTGAATTAAACCCCAATTGTAACTCAAAAGAAACTAAACACAAAGAGGAGATATGATATGCTCACTTATATCTCTCACATGTGGCGACGAGTCTTAAGAGAAGATTGATCAGTTCAATCTAATCAGATTGCATAAAGCTAGCTTATCTTCATTAAGCACAGAGACAAAACTACTGACGAGTTCCGGCACAAGCTATAGTTTGTATCACAAAGATCAGTGATGCACATAAAGAAGCGGGAGACTCGCTTGTAAGCTAAACCGACCTCTATGACAATAAAGGTCATTTGTTTGCGACTTGCAAACCAAGAGCTAGCGCGAATCATATCATGTTAAGCCATTTTATTGTTTAAAATCTGCATAGGTTTAGATCTTCCCAAGATCATGCAATCTGGCCATCCCATAGATCATCATGCATTCAACATCATTCACAGAAAAGGATAGAAGAAAGAACAAGAAACGTGGGTTGAACCCTTTTAATAATCTGGAAATATATATTAGAATTCCACACTAGAAATTGTACAAATTGATACATATATATAGACATATATATATATATATATATATATAGACACCGAAAAGGTGCCTGCAATGGTTCGTATGGTGGTGTTGTTTCATGAACAGTCACACCCTTTCAATTACATCAATAACCGCCCCTTTAACCTACTTCTAACTAACTGGTTACTAAATTACTGATTTGTCATTAAGTTCCAACATTCCCCCCTAATGACAAAACAGGAAATTCATTCTTCTTCGCTTCTTGATCCTCCTTATTCATGCTTTCTTCAAAATTTCAATCTTTAGTGTTGATTTCATCATGGTTTTTCGGTTGCTATTTGAACGAAATTCCAGCAGGGTTAGTGCCACCATCTCAGTTTCAATTTTCGACTTGACTTCTCTTGATTTCTCCATTGATCAAGATTTAAGCAGGTTAGCGCCGTCATGGTGGGGTTAGCACAATAAAAATGAAACTGTTTAGAAATCTTCAACCAGATTTCTAGTCATAATCAAACATGAAAAATGATTCTTGTCTTGTGTTGCCATTCGAATTTTCCTGTAATTTCAAACGACGGTTGTTTCTATCGCCGCCTCTCCGGTCTTGATCTGGTTGTTCTTGTGACGCGATTCTTACTGCCCTCGTGCCTTTGATTCATGGTCTGTCTAACTGTTCGATGTTCGCTGGCTGTCTTCTCCGGTTTCGTTTTTTTTCGATTGTCTTCTTTTATATATGATTTTCTTCAACACAAAACGGTTTTCTTGAATGATAATTGAAACATGATTGATCTTTGATTCTCGTTTGAACCCTTGGCTCTGATACCATGTTTAAAATCTGCACAGGTTTAGATCTTCCCCAAGATCGTGCAATCTGGCCATCCCATAGATCATCATGCATTCAACATCATTCATAGAAAAGGATAGAAGAAAGAACAAGAAACGTGGGTTGAACCCTTTAATAATCTGGGAATATATATTAGAATTCCACACTTGAATTGTACAAATTGATATATACATATAGACACCGAAAAGGTGCCTACGAACTATTGCAATGGTTCGTATGGTGGTGTTGTTTCATGAACAGTCACACCCTTTCAATTACATCAATAACCTCCCTAAAACTGACTTCTAACTAAGTGGTTACTAAATTACTGATTTGTCACTAAGTTCCAACAATTATATTGTGACCGGATCAGGATTTGACTAAAATGACGTATCAAATGTGAATCATACATTTCCATGTTAATAAAAGTCGATCAAATTAAACGATTTTCTCAATTGAAAATAAATGTATTCAAGCAATTCGAGCATTCGAATGAAACCCATTCTTACCACAAGCTTTTAATAATATGGTCGTGATCTGTTATTACGTGCGACTATCTCCACTATAGAAAGATCAAACTCGCTAGTAAATACTAAACAAATGGACGTTCTACATATGCAGCAGCAAGTAGGGGAAACAATTCTTAACTGTTGGCACTAAAAATAAAGAAGCATTCAGTAGCATAATAGGCTGCAATAAAGGCTCGGTGTCATTATGTTAATAAAAAATGGCTCAGTGGTATGATAACGAAGAGTCCTGATAATGATGATTGAGAAGAGATTCTGCATTTTTAAACCACGAAATACTTGGTTTCAATTTCGGTGGTTGTAGGTGTAACCAACCCGCTATTAATTAATGGCATATATAAATAATAGAAAAAGAGCTCCGGTATAAACATCTTCTTTAGTTCGTAAACCGATTGTATACCACCACTAATAAATACCAGAATTGGCATGGCAGATATAAATAATAGAAAAAGAGCTCCGGTATAAACATCTTCTTTAGTTCGTAAACCGATTGTAAACCACCACTAATAAATACCACAATTGGCGATATTCACCGGGCCATGAGCACAAAATCAAATCCCTAATTTCTAATTTTGAACCGGTGCACATTCACCATTTCCTTTTACATATAATTAACCATATCAACGAACAACACATGTGTGTATCAATACAAAGCAAAAGTCATATAGTCCAATTAGACGCAAACTATTACAATTCTCTAATGGTTAGAGTTTTAATAAATGAAGAAATAATTATTAAAATATCATAATTAATAAAATACACATGATTAAATGCCACTATTAGGCAATGTTGTTTGTAAATGTACATTATTTAATTGAAGGTTGAAAATATGAATATCATAGTACTCAATTATTATTTGCTATATAAATAAAATGTTTCAAACTTTAGAAGCGATTTTAAAAACCTTCTAGCACATATGACTGCGAGAGCCGTAAACAAACTCAACATTTAACGATACGGTGGGAAGTTCGTTTATGTTCATTTATTTAATAAATGAATTTGAACACATTTTTGGTTCTTTTAATTAAATAAACAAACATGAACAATTGTCTTGTTTGTTCATTTATGTTTGTGTTCGTGAACGTTCGTTCATTTATCTTTGTTTATATATGTTTGTTTAAATTAAATATTTAGCATTTCTTTTATATCTTCTAAGTTTACCCGGTTTTTTATTTTATTATGTTATTTTTTAGAAACAAAATGATGAGTAATGGTAGTTGTTTTTTGGTTATTTGAGTTTGTTTAGCATTTTAATGTTTAAACATAAACAAACACGAACTATCACATTTTTGTAACGAACATGAACACAGAAAATTTCATGCATTTATCGTGTTTGTTAATTTGTTCGGTTAAGTTAATTTAGTGAATGATTCATTCGATTCATTTATAGCCCTAATTAGTCCACATGAAAATAGATCTTATTTTCAGTAACCAAATTTACATATAAGAATTCATTTATTAAATTTGTTCAGTTACACATCACATATGATTTTGTTTCTATTAATTTTATTTTTCAATGTTTATTTTGTCAATGGTTTTCACACCATAAATCACATGTGATTAGGACAAAAAAATTAAGAAGGAAAGTCAATTAACTTTGTATCACATATGATTTTAAAGAAAATTGTAATTTCTCTAACATATTGTCTTAAATAAAAATAAATTCTATAAAATATTGAATATTTTAAATTTCTTAAAAAGATAAAATATTTTTTAAATAAAAAATTAAATTACATCAAAATCATAAAAATGGCAAAATAAAAATCTTGAGTAAATTACGGATTTGGTACCTCAAATGAAGTAATTACGGATACCATTATTGTGGTTTCATTTTTATTGCGAATTGGGTCCCTTAACCTGCCTCTTTTTATTCAAGAGCTGTCAAGTCAAGGATATATTGGTATTTTTACTTTTTTCATGTTTTTAAGAAAATAAAATATAAATTAATATTATATAAAAATAACTTTCTCTCTCGCTTATGTTTTTTGGCTATCTTCTACGGTTAATATCATGTTTGTTTCTGACCACCATATAATACAAGAAACACACCACCTAACCACCAAATCCAACCTCGTACTCATCAAAACCAACCCAAATGTAACTTGTGCTCGTCAAAACTCAACCCAAATTAACTAAATCTAGGTTTATACCATTTATAAATTAATCTAGAAATGAGTCCAGAAATGAAATAGAAGCTTAAAACTATTAATGAAACAGAAGATGGATCCAGAAATGGAACAGATGATTAAGCCCTTAAATGGATCAGGGATGCTTTTTAGATGAAATAGGGACAATTTGATGATTTGTCGAGGATCTATTGAACTCGATGAATCTAATGAACTTGATGAAATCGATTGATCTGATGAACTTCATGAACTCGATGGATCAGGAGCCACCGATCCACCTAACTCGAGGTGGTAGCAAAGTCCAAATCTTAAAATGGTGCGGGGTATGGTGGCCGAAGGTAAGGGATGAGGGAGGGCGTCAGTGAAGTCCCAATGTTGGGAGGTGGAGGCAAGGGACCAATTCCAAAATAAAAGTGAAACCACAGTGACTATATATATAATTTTTTTGTATGGGGGATCCAATCCAAATTTTTATATAACCAGATGACAGAATTTGTAATTTACTCAATTTTTTTTAATAGATGTCTTAAATAAGAGTCATATGAATAAATTACTTTTATGCTCTTGTTTATTTATTTTGTGGAATTTGTTTATTTAATATATTATTAAATTAATTTTTTTTAATTGATTATTATTTTTGTATGAACCTGACAGGTTCATATGAATACGGTAAATAAGATATAATTCTGGCCAGTCATTTATTTAAAACATGTCTTAAATAAAACTTTATTAAAAAATCGTCCAAAATGATATATACGTATATATATATAGGGGTGGGTTCAAATGTGAACCTATCTTTGATTGTGAACATGAGGATGCATCTCAGCCATCCATTTAAAATCAGATCAAAAAATCAATGCACAAAACGCACGGTGGCATTTTTGTAAATAAGTGGAAAACTAGAGTCATGGCTTTAACAATTATTAGCGCGTAGGGGCAACATCGTAAATATAACACGTTCGTCAATTTCTTCATCTTCGACGTCCCTAAACAACGATTTCGCTATCAATCTCTTCATTGTCGTCGTCACCAAGTAACAATTTCGACATAAATCAGTTCATCGTCGTCGTTACCAAGCAACATATTTCCTACAGAATTGTAGCTTATATTCAGTCTGAATATAAGCTAAAATTATGTGTTTGTATAATTGTAGTTTATATTCAGTCTGAATATAAGCTACAATTATGCATTTGTATAATTGTAGCTTATATTCAGCCTGAATATAAGCTAAAATTATGTGTTTGTATAATTATAGCTTATATTCAGTCTGAATATAAGCTAAAATTATGGGTTTGTATGATTGTAGCTTATATTCTATAAGCTAAAATTATGTGTTTGTATAATTGTAGCTTATATTCAGTCTGAATATAAGCATAAAATGTTATGCTTATATTCAGACTGAATATAAGCTGTAATTTTGAGTTTGTATAATTGTAGTTTATATACAGTCTGAATATAAGCTAAAATTATGTGTTTGTATAATTGTAGCTTATATTCAGTCTGAATATAAGCATAACATTTTAGTATCACAATGTCATGTTTATATTCAATCTGAATATAAGCTACAATTATGGGTTTGTATAATTTTTGTTTATATTCAGTCTGAATATAAGCTAAAATTATGTGTTTGTATAATTGTAGTTTATATTCAGTCTGAATATAAGCATAAAATGTTATGGTTATATTCAGACTGAATATAAGCTACAATTATGTGTTTGTATAATTGTAGCTTATATTCAGACTGAATATAAGCATAACATTGTAGTATCACAATGTCATGTTTATATTCAGTCTGAATATAAGCTACAATTACGGGTTTGTATAATTGTAGCTTATATTCAGTCTGAATATAAGATAAAATTATGGGTTTGTATAATTGTAGCTTATATTCAGTCTGAATATAAGCTAAAATTATGTGTTTGTATAATTGTAGCTTATATTCAGTCTGAATATAAGCATAACATTTTAGTATCACAATGTCATGTTTATATTCAGTCTGAATATAAGTTACAATTATGAGTTTGTATAATTGTAGCTTATATTCAGTCTGAATATAAGCTAAAATTATGTGTTTGTATAATTGTAGCTTATATTCATTGAAAAAACAGAATTAACAATTTAGTTTCAGAAATCGAAAATCCGATTACTAAAGTTCTTCACAGCAATGAATACGATTAACAGAGAAGAATTCGATTTCCAGAGAGAGTTCGATTTACAGAGAAAATTTCGATTAACAAAGGATGAGAGAATTAAGCGGGAGTGATAAACTTGCCTAATTTACCCCTCAAACCACATTTAAAGAACGGCTTCAATTTGGCTCAGATCAAGGGCTGAGATCTGTCCTTAGGTTCACAACCAAAGATAGGTTCACATTTGAACTTTCCTCTCTTTCTCTCTCTCTCTCTCTCTCTATATATATATATGTATATATATATATGGGAGGGATAATACGAGAACACGCTATTTAATGGAACAAATGAACAAATTATGGACCACATATGATGTGGGTCCCACATAATATTAAATCATATCTGATTCAATGGGCCCCACCATTGAATCAAATATGATTTAATATTATGTGGGACCCACATCATATGTGGTCCACAAGGTGTTCCTTTGTTCCTTTAAATTTACAAATTTTTTTATTTGAACCTCTCTCTCGCTCTCTCTCTCTCTCTATATATATATATATATATAGAGAGAGAGAGGCTGGATCCTCTACACCCCACCTCAAAGTTGCACCCCGTGCCACCCAATCCTAGCCCTTCATTTCATAATCTAATGGTTTCATCAATCCGTTGGCAAAAGCGTAATATGTAGAAAAATGAATGGCACGATGGGTATGAAAATTGGCTACTTAGGGGCATAGATATAATTCATTATTTTAATTACAAAAATAGTAAAATATGCAACTCCGGGTAAAACGGGATTCATTGCCATTTTATTTTGATATGAAGCCCTAAATTAGTACAAAGAAAGAATCGGGATATTTCATATACATTGACAGAGAATCGCATGAAATTTGTATCAAGATTGTGAAGAAATCACAATAGAAGAAGCTGCAAGAAGGTCTGATAATGGAGAGGAAGCATTCGCCACATCCCCTTAGAGGTTAGGGTTTCGTAACTCGATTAAGTTATGAAAATCTTGATGCTTATAAGTTCTTATAAAACACTAATAGTTCGAAAAATGTTAATATGATTTCAGTACGAAAGCTTAGTGAAAGAATAATGGAGAAGACTTACTTCTTTGGGTTCACGAACACGGAAGACAACCCTCTTTGCTTGGATGCGAATGGAAATATCCTAGAAGGTAATCTTGTGCAACTTTAAACATTCAAGTTTTTTTTTATGCTTTTGTTACGCATTTTTTTGAATATTCAACTTTTATATGAAATTTTGGTACCATATATGATTGTGTACTTGTTTGATGTGCAAAAGTGCAACCAAAAGAAAAGGGTAAGGCCGAGAATTCAAGAACCAGGCCATTGTCCCTAAACGAGATTCACTAAAAAAGAAGTGAGTGTTTGATTGGGGATTGAAGTTTTCTTTGTTTTTTGGTAAATTTGGTGATGAAATGACTATGTGTTTGTGTTGTTAAAATGTAGTGACTGAAAACCCAGTAATAACCAGTGAAGAAAAAAAGGGAAAGAGGTACGTTTCCTTTTGCTATTATACTAGACAATGGTGTGTTACAACATGGTAATTGGAAAAATGGGTTTCTTGATTTATATGAAAAATATTTCATATTTTGAAAAATGCATATTGAAATGAATATAGGAACAAATGTTATATGAGTTGTTTTTCATATGATGTCGTGTATGTTTTTGTTTGTGAACCCATTATGCAGATTGGGATGAAATATGGCATATGAAATATGTTTCATAAGAAGTATGTTTCATGAGAAATTTTTCATATGAAATATGTTTCATATGTAATTTTGTATAAAAAAGATTATATGGAACATACTAAATGATGCATGTCAATTGTTGAATGTGAAGTTTGTATGACTTTGTATAATATTTCTAAGAAATATCAATTCAAGTATGAATCATGTGTTTGCATACAAGTAGGTTGTTATTAACATAAGGTGGTAGTACAGGGATTAAGGGAATCCTTCAAAGTTCTGCACAAAAGTCAGTAAAAACTAAAAGTACACCTACACGTCGATTGAATAACAACTCAGGTATACGAATATTTTATATAGAAAGATTTGGAAATTTTTATGTAACCCTTATGATCTATAATTTTAAAAAAGGTACCAATGATGCTTTAGTGAATGAAAACTTGAAGATTCAGTCAACGACTACCAGTGAACGGGATTCACGTGCAAGCGCACGTGCATCAAGAAAACGAGTATCGTTTGCAACTAATACCTTGGACCCAAGGGAAGGTAAGACAATATGAAACTAAATTTAAGAACCCTTATCATTATGCTGGACAATGATTGTATTGATATCCAGGTATAGCAAAAAGGTCCAAACATGCACTTGATGAATTCGAAACTGGTATGTCTTAAAACCTATTGATAGTACTACCTATTTTGATCAGCATAATTAATGAATAAAGTACAAATTTTGTTTTACTTTGCAAGGTAATACTGCAAATATGATTACGGATGATGACTTCACATTAGAACCGCACGTAATAACAGGTGTGCATAAGTTACAAAAAGTGTAATGCATGCTCAAAAAATCATTCATGTAGGTGACTTTATTTTTTTTCACAGAAGAAAGGATCCCTATGAAACTGGACAGAAAGGGGAAAGCTAAGCCACCTAATAAAGGGAAAAAGGAAAATGGAGGAAAGCATCCAAGGGTGGTCGATGGTATTCGTACGCGCACATCCCCATCAATTTTGCAAACTACCATCCAACAACTGACAGTTGACCAAATGAACATAGTTGAGTACATAGGTTTAGGTAGTCTACTTGGAATGACTATAGACGGGATCCCTACGAAAATCGGGTATTACGTAGTGGATAACCTTGATGTGAATAATAAGGTGATACGTATGGCGCATAAGTCAATACATGTAAGTGAGGAAAGGGTTAGCAGGATATTCGGATTTCAACGGGGGGGGGGGGGGGGGGATTGACCTAGATGTTGCAGACGTCGATCCTTTGGCAGCGCCTATTATAAAAGAATGGAGAAAACAGTTCGATAAGGATAAAGTGAGGCCAACAGATCTGAGTGACGCAATAACGTCGTCTGCTGATTACGGGAAAAAATTCATGTTGAATTTCATAGTTTTGTTTGTGAATTCGGTTGGAGAATGAGCAAGTGACGAGGCGTGCAATATTATTTTTCTAAGAAAAATAGGCAATCCCAGTATGCTTGCGAAAATAAATTGGGCACGCTACATATATGACTGTGTTGGCAGAATTAAGAGAAATTGGAGACATGACGCATACGTAAGCTTCTACGTAGGACCAATTGCATTTTTAACTGTAAGTGTACCACATCGAAATTCATAATTCTTTTTATAATATTATGATTGTATGAATACAATTTAGTACAAACTAACCCTTGTGTGGTATTAACTGTTGTATGTTCATAGAACTGTGTGCAGCGGTGTCACTATCGATGAGAAGTTGTTACCAATACAGGCTTGGAACATGGAGTTGTTAAGGCAGAGGCAAAAAGTAGGGCTTGATGAGGGTGGGCTAGGAGAGGCACAGGTCAAGGAAGATGAAGATGATGCAAGAGGAAGAATTATGCATGAAGAAGAACAAGATCCACAAATTGAAAAGCAGGTTAGTAAGATGATAAAGTAAAATATTTAGACCTAGTATCAGTTTAGTTTTGGAGTTAACGTAACTCCGTAAAGGTTAACGTACTGTATAACCTGGTTAACGTTAATTAATATTTTGATGTTATAAAGGTCAACAAGGCATATGAACAAAAAACATATGTTACTAAAGAAAATACGAACGATGAGGAGCATAATCAAGGATTCAATGAAGCATATTCGGAGAACGTAATATTCCTATTGTGATACTACATATGATTTTGTAAATGTGTTGCGTATATATCTGCTTAAAGAACTAAATGGCGTCGTGTTATGAAGGTTAACCAGGCATATGACAGAGAGACATATGTTAATGAAGAAAACAAAATCGTTGACAAGCCTAATGAAGGAGTAAATGAAGAAAAGTCGTCGAATATAAGAATCATATTTTCATACATGTTAAAATCCAATTGTGTATAATAATTGTTGACATCGTTACAAATCTGTTTTATAGAATTTCCGAGTGTTAATCGATAGCAAGATTGCAATGCTACTCAGTACCAAGATGGAAGTGGATATGCTAATTGATGATGCTAAGGAAAGTTTTCCAAATGACAAAGTGTTCTTTGAGTATAAGACCAATATACGAAGGTTGTTTTCGTATCAGGACGAGTTTGATAACGTAAGGTCGGATGTGCAACAAGAGATGACGACATTCAGCGAGAGACCTAACTTTCATGTTAGCGAGTCATCTAGTAAAACTATTACACAAGTCACTCCAGTTCGTATAAATTTTGACGAGGATGATAGACCCAATGAAGCACTTGCTCTTACGCCTGTGTTATTTAGCCAAAACATGCTTAATATAATAGAGCATTCAATTGTTATGGCAACTGGAAAGGATTCATCGAAAAATGGCGCAGGTAATTTACAAATTGATGCTGTGCCACTCAACATGCATTCTCCTGATGAGCCTGATGAGTCCGAGACAGAGGAGGACCATTCGGTCCAACAGAATGACATAGAAACTATGTGTTCACTAAAAGGGAAAAAAGGGTGGAGGAACGAGTTATGAAGGTCCATGATACCCGTGAAGAGACAAGAGTTAGGGAGTTTATGAGATCTCCATATGCGAAACGGCAAATCATATTGGGAAAAGCACTAACGATTGATGAGAAAAAGATTTATGACTGGGCGATGTTATCAGTCGGGAACCCAGGGTAAACGTAGGACATTCTAGTTTTTTTGCAATATTTACATATGACATTTATCTTTTTGATTCTAATGATTTTTTACGAAATACGTTTCGTGCAGTTTGTACATATTAAGTCAATTTTCGGGCAGCAAATAGCCAGAGGAGAAATGGAAAGCCTTTGTCCAAATGAGCATGTGATTTCATCTGTAATTTACAGCTGGGCGGATGTATTGAACTATGAAGAGAGGTTCAGAAGCCGTGACTCACCAAGACGAATTATTTGAAAACCGGGTTGCTTGTAAGTAAAATAGGCATTGCTTAATTTTTGTTTACACGCGCATTATATGTTTGTTTATTGTTGCATCTAATCAGTATTAAAAGGATTTGAATCCGATCTGGCATTTTGAGTATATTGTGTACAAATTGAATGACAACATGATTACGGAAATCGCAGGGTGGCGATGTAGTGTTGTTCAAAAGGTATAGTGCTGAAAAACGTTACAAATGTTTTACCGAAAACATGATGAAATGTGTGAATTACAAAGAAGATCTCTACAACCTAAAAAACGCCGACATGGTATGTATACACACTACATTCATGCTTAATTAGGGTTTTGTTACATGGTAATTGGATGTTGTTTGTTTCGTAGGTTTTTATACCTCTAAAGCGAGGAGCTTATTACTATTGCGTGGTTTTCAATATTAAAACCCCGGCTATTGAGATTTTGGACAGTCAGGTAACGAGGTAGCGTTAGTGACACGTTCCACTACGATATAGACATATTGGTACGTATTCAAATATATATAATAATGTGTATAAAAAAATGTATGTTATTAGTATGCTGACATTTTGATATTAAAATGCGCAGCATTCAATGATGGTTTGTTGCCTTAAAGAAATCGGACATTTTTCATGTGCGACTATAGCGAATGCTGATAAAAAAATATTAGACATCGGATGGCGGACACGGAGGGCTGGCGTAGATAGTGGAGTTTTTTTTATGAGACACATGGAGACGTATATGGGAGGTGGGGTTTGAGGATGGACCAGTGGGTTTTCACCAGAAGGCGCATCTCAGTCCAGACAACTATTGACCTTTAGGAAGAAGTATGTAACAAAGATTGTTACATGTGCAAAGAACAAAGAACGAGAGTATATCGAGTTGGAGGTCGAAAGATTTTATACAATTCCCAAGGACAGAATGATGAGGTTGATGGATAAGGAAAATGCGACACGCATGGAACGACTTATGGAGATGTAGATCGTGAAACACAATGCTTGTGGGGGATATGTTTTTGAACATTAGTATCTTTAATTTCCTTTGTTTACTACCGGTTTCGTTCGTTTGTTTTTTCATTACTTGTTTTGTTTGCGTACAATCAATGTTTTGGATATTATTATTAAGATAATCACTTTTTCCTTGATTTTGGTTGTACAAGTTGAATCATTACGAAGACAATATCATATAGTTACGCATGCATAGTGAGGAACGTATTTAGCAGTTTATCATATGAAAATAGTCTGTAAATAACATAGTATGCATGTTATACGTATTTCAACAATTGTTCCCCCGAACATGATACGTAAGAAGAAAGTTTCATGTTAGTCAGATGACCTTGCATGAATTACTATGGTGTATGAAACATTGTGAATGGCGTTGTTTTAATAACTTCACACAAATTTCAATTGCTTAAATAAGTGTAGACATATGCCTATTGTGTTTTTTTTTGGGATCTATCGAATTAATTAGTAATCAAAAAAATAAAGTGTAGTTACTAAATTTCCAACTAACTCAAAAGTTAGGTATGTGTAGTTGATGTAGTTGATGAAATACATATGAAACTTCGATATTACTTGATGTAAATCATATGAAACTAAATGGTATACAGTGAATAATTTATGTGAGACTTGTTTCATAGGAGAATACATATGAAACATGTCCAAGGTTTATTTCATATCATGTTACGGTAATTATTGCGTATATAAAACATTAAACCTACTTCAAGTCGACACAACTTCAAATTGATATACTTGCAAAATAACGGGTTCCATTAAAAAATCCAAAATAAGGTAACATAACTGGTACGTGAAAAATGAAAAAAAAACAGTAACTTCTATAGAAAAATAACGACCTAACACAAACGCAATGACTAACTATGCCTTTAGATCTGGACAATTTATTGAGTCATGATGCGCCATTGTTAAAGAGTTTTTGCACATTCGCTTTGACTTCTAAATTTGTTTGGAAGCCCTTTCCTTTGAACTTTTCATCCTCTTACCCGTTCCACAACCCTTGTTACGCACACCCGTTGGCGGTAGAATGTCAACACTATCTGGTGGCTCAACCCCGTAGCACTCAGCCAACGCCTTGTTCCTATCGTTTATAGAGTCCCATGCAATCATATCAACATTAAATTCATCCTTCATCTTGTCCAGTGTTTCATATAAAACATTCATCTTGCTTTTGTCATTCCTTATCCTACTTATCAGTAGGTCAACCTTGGTGTAAATGCCGTTGATTAACCTTTCCTTCTCGACGTCAACCTCACCATACCCAGCACGCGCAACTTGAATCTCAACTGAAACCAAATCCCCGGTCCATCTACGACATATCAAATACTCCGGAATTGATTCTGCCCCCTTGTTTAACAACACCTTGAGCATGTGTCGACATAGAAAATCATTGCGAATGTAGAAGTTGCAATCACAAGATAGTGTGTGTTCATGGGCATCTTCTCTTACCTATGAAACGAATACATGCATTGTTATCGTCCACCAAGGGTCATATTCAGAATAAATATCGAAATAACAAAATAAAAGATAGCGAAGAATGAACTAACTCTATATACGGATTTTGTCATTTCATGCTTGTTCTTATGAGACACAAGATATTCTTTTGTGCCTCCAACACTTTCAATTTGCTCAAGCGCACAAAAGAAAAGTGCTTTCCTGATTTCTTTTTGAACTTCAAAAAACACTGTGCGCGTGAATATCTTCGACGCATTTCTTTTGATCGATAATTGTATCACACACCGAGGAAGGGTGTAACGTGTGACATACTCTAAACATCGTTGCTCGTTACGTTGTTTCTCAATTGAAAAATCAAAAGCATGTAGAAACTTCACCAAATCGTTACAATAATGCGCAAAAATCCTAAAGAACGCGTGTGAGCTTTCTGATCTGGACATCGTTTTCATCAACCCAGACATTGGATCTGCAACATAGTACGCAGGGATCCATGACTCTCTTATTTCATACATATCGTTCAACCAATCGTTACCACGTAAGTCATGTTCTTCAACTATATCGTTCCATTCCTTCTCGAAGACTTCTGGTGTGATATGTGTATTCCATACCAACTTATTAAATCGCTGTTTGAATGTTCTCTCTTCGTCCAGAGTCTTGCCTATCTGTTTCGTTTGAAAATAGGTTTCAAACAGTTTTCATAATTCATTGGATGGTAAATTAAATTGAAATAAATATTATCATAAACGATATTTTAACATGATTACCTTGTTTGGCATATTTTGGCAATCTTTTCATGATATGCCACATGCATAGCCTGTGCTTGGATTCAGTAAACACTTTTGAAATCGCACTTTTCATAGCTAAACACTGGTCTGTTATTACGAATTTTGGTTGCTTTCCATGCGCTTTTAAAAATGCCTTCAACACGCATGTAAAGTTGATATCATTTTCCTTGCATACAAGTGTTGCACCGACAACCACGGATTTTTTATGGTTATCTATTGCTATGAATGGTATGAAAACCATGGCATGCCTATCAAGAAACAAAAGCATCATTGAATTAAACATTGCAGAGCCGTTAAAATGTTTTCACATGTGTTTTTACATATAAAATATACTACATACTTACTCGTTCATTCTATATGTGGCATCAAATGATATTGTGTCTCCAAACTCTTTAAAATTCAGAAGTGCATTCTCGTCCGCCCAAAAAATAGCCTGCAATTCCATATCAACGGTATAATATTCGAAGAAAAAGTCAGATACCTTACTCTGACGTTTCGCCATCAAGTTCACGAGCATTTGCGCGTCTTTGTTCCCAATGAACTTTCCCATGTCCCTTCTTGCATTTTTGTAGTCTATTGTGGTCGCATCCATGTATGCATACCCACCTCTTGTTGCTGTTTCCATTCTAATTTCGACGCCCCAATACTTGCAGAAGCCGCGTTATACACTTTTCGAAAATCAGTATATTGTAGTTTACAATTGGAACTAGTTAGTTTCATATCCGTCCTGGCTACAAGGGGTGATTGTGCCGTTCTACAAACTTACTAACTACGTATCGGTTTGTGCCTTGAATAAGTTTAATTTTCATCTCCGCTTTGCAACCTGATCGCTTTGAGCTAGAGTGTCGATACTTACGCTCCGTACTGCCTAGTTTTGTAGAATCTGTATCTTTCATAGCTGAGAAACCTTGTTTACTACACACAAAATACCGAATTGTTATAACATTCTCTCTATTTTTTTTAATGTTTGATCGTCTCGTAACAAACCCTGCTGCTTTTGTATATTTCTTATATGCATCTTCGGCTACTTCTAGGGATTCAAACTCAGACTTCATACCAATTAGCACGGCTTCATCGACTCTTAGACACCAGTACCTAGTACCCCCCGGGGTTTCATACACTTAATGATTAGTTTCTACATTTCGTAAGAGTTAACATTTAAAGGACTACATACATTTTCATAAAGGCATAAAACAAGTATTTAAGATAGTTCACATTGTTATGAAAAAATATACGCAATACTAGAAGATTTACCAGATAAATCATCTTCTATTATGTTTCTTTGATTGCCACGGTTGTTTGAAGACAGAATTGCCGGTTGTTCGTCCATAAGTCTACATACGTCCATCACACCGATCCGGTTACCTTCAACATTATCGTCGTATACATTCATCTATTCTTTGATAACATCCTCATCAAGAAAAGCATTCTCATCGACAACTAAATCTACCATAAAGTCTTCGTCAATCATCGAGTCTTTCATACCGTTGTCATCATTCACGCTGTTGTCGTCGACCCAACGAATTCCACAATCCGATGTCTTATGTATGTTGTCATTAACTACACTTTCACACTCTTTCATACCGGAATCTGAATTCGTGTCACCAGCAGGTTCCATGGAAGAAATTTTTCTCGTTTATAATATGATTTTCGGTTTTTCCAGTAATTTTTTTTATACTGTATTATGCATATCCAATCTCTATAATTATGCTGTAGATTTATTAATTGATTTAAAATTAAAATATGAAATTAAAATCATTCCCATAAATAATGGGATAAGTTTCAATCTTACAATGAAACGGATTTGAATTTAAAAAAAAAATCATTTTTTAATATAATTTCTTAAATTATAATTCAATTTGAGTGGACAATTATACCCTTGCATATAAAACTAATTAAAATTAATTTGATTATGAAATGAAAGGCTAGGATTGGGTGGCATCTGGTGCAACTTTGAGGTGGGGTATAGATGAACCTCCGTCTATACATATATATATATATATATAGAGGGAGGTTCAAGAGAAAACACTAAAAAAGAGAAAACTGAAGAACACCCTGGGAGGATGCCATCTGGTAACATGCATTTGTGCATATGCACTAATGCATATTTATGCATTGATGCAAAGAAAAAATGAGCTCCAATCGCTTATATGCATTTGTGCATATGCACTAATGCATATATATGCATTGATGCATAGAAAAAAAATACCGTCCAGATGGCGGACTCTCAGGGTGTTCTTCAGTTTTCTTTTTTTTTAGCGTTTTCTCATTAACCTCCCTCTCTCTCTCTCTCTCTCTATATATATATATATATATATATATATGTAGGGGTAGGTTCAAATGAGAACTAAAATTTGGTTGTGAACGTGAGGACAAATGAGAGTGCGACATGTGTCTCATTCAAAGAAATATTCAGACTGAATATAGTGTTTATTCATTCTGAATATACAAAGAAATAATCAGAGTGAATATAGTATTTGTTCAGTCTGAATAATGGTTATTCGGTCTGGATATTTCTTTGTATATTCAGTCTGAATAATCTATATTCAGACACGTGTCGCGCTCTTATTTGTCCTCACGTTCACAACCAAATTTGAGTTCGTATTTGAACTTTCCTCTATATATGTATATGTATATATATCATTCGTGAAAGACGTTAATTCAAGAACGATAACAATTTACGAAAATGCGATGACAATCATCAGCTAATCATTTTGCACATGAAATTTTTCATGTACAAAATCACATATGATTTACGTACAAAATCATATATGATTAGCCGCGACTTTTTCTTCGACTTAGCCCACGGGAAAAATCGTCCGTGTCCTTTTTGATGCTAGTACAAAATCACATATGATTTTCTACATGGAAATTTTTTCATATACAAAACGATCGATTGAGGATTGTCCTCGCATTCTCGTAAATTATTACCATTTTTGCATGAACCCGTCTCTATTATTTATTTCCTTCAAATTTAATTAAGGTGTCTATTCTATGATTTGTTTTTACAATTTTGGTGATTTAAATTTCATAATATTTTTTTATGATACTTAAAATAAAGGTAATTTAAATATTTTTTTCACATTTTTTGTCAAAAATCACAGCTGATATCTACAAGTAGTCAACCTTTATTTTTTTCAAAAAATGGTCGCTAATTTTTGTCAATATGTCATATATATCATAGTAAATTTAAGTGGAAAATAAATAGAATTATCTACAACATTAAATGTGTGTAGCTAAACAGCATATTTAATTTTTTTTTAATTTTTTTCTAATGTTTAATTTGAATTGCTGCTTAAATCAAATGTGATTTTGACGAAAATTATAACTTTTAAAAAATATTGCGGTAAATAAAAAATAAATTCTTTAAATAAAATTTAAATACCCCTATTTTAAATGTAATAATTTTTTAATAATCAAAAATTAAATCATATTAAAATCACAAATAAGATTAAAAAGTGGAATCTTGTGTATTTATTTTTGGAATTATGTAACTAATGTATTCTTTAATGAATTGTATGATCCATACTCATTGTCATTTTTTACTTGGTTACTAATAACTCTCAGAAATGAGAGTTATTTCATAGTTTTTGCCTCACTTTATTCCCTTTTTTCCCATCCTTTTAGGCTATTATGCATCTTCTTATAAATTTGTTTCACACGATGATTTGGTATCAAAAGATAAATTTCTACTTTTTATTACTCTTTTTGCTGAAAAGTCACAACAATCTCACCATTGTGCCGAGTCAAGTGCTAATTGATTAAGCTGTTGATTTCCAGTGAGAATTTAGTGAAGGTTCCTGGAAATTATGAAGAAAATACCAGCCGGATATGAAAACAAAAGGAGGCATGGGCTAGTTTAGAAAGTAGGGAATGAAGCTCTTTTGTATGTTAGTTAATACCCTTTGGTCAAGCTTTCGTTGTAGTATAAAAGGAAGCTTGGGGTTTTATTATAAAACACCAACTCACACCATCTTAGAGTTTCTACTCTTTCTCTTCTTCTCCTTCCAGCATTTGCTGCGTTCTTTTTTATTTTGTAGTTGTAGATTTTAATTTGTTGTCTTTAATTTTCGCATTGTATTCTGTCACCACAACCTCGACACTGTGGTGACAGTTTTATCTTATTTATATTAATGCAAGTTATATTTCAGTTCGTTTCTGTTTATTTACTGTTTTCCATGTCTCGTAGTAGCTAATTGTCTCTATGGGTGTGGGTGTGATTTTAACTTAACTGTTCGTATAATATGTGGGTGTTCTCATATTTAATACTTTAAATGGCTGGTCACTTAAATTGGAACTTAAACTCGACGCGGATAAGCCGATCACTTTGAAGTGTTAATATAAGATCTTAGATCCAGAGATGGGCGAATCGGAAATACGGTTTAAATGATGCACAAAGATTCGAGAGAACTTTGAATAGTAATGCAGAGATGCAGACTTTGTATGTATTTAGCTAAGAATTCATTCGGTTGTCGTACTTTATATCACAAAGAGAATTGGGTATATTCCGTATGCCCAGTGTAATTCGGATCTAAATCAACAAACTTTAAAGTACTAAATTTGGAAACTTTACGTAAATTTAGAATGCGTCTAAAAGAACTTCACTCTCGAGAGGGTAGGGAGGCCCTCTAGATTGTTTATAACTTTCCACCCACGTTATTATATTTATCTTTACGAAAACATGCACCCATACCCATCTTTTAATTTATTAGTTTAACTTGTTATTTACAGTTATTCACCAACTCTCTAAAATCATTTTAAATCAAATCGAAACCGAATACCAAGAAGTTCATAGAAATCCCAGAATCTCAGTAGTTTCAATCTCTGTGGGAACGATACTGGTATTTTACCACTTTATTACTTGAAGGCGACCATCGTGTCGGCATGCACTTGCACCGCCACTGTGGGGACATTGTGCCGACTGTGTATACATGAACGGTAATTAGCTGTCAAGTTTTTCTTGAGATATTGATTTTTATTTGAGCCATTGGTCTTTTGTTTCATTTTCAAACCCCAAATTTTAACCGTACCATTACCATCACCTTTTGTTAGGGTGGCTACGGTTAAGTTGAGTTTTTCATTGGTTTTTCTTTCATTATAATGGAATATTTTAATTGGAGTTTCTCGAAGTTTAGTAATTTCGGATATTCATGGGAACAACATCCCAACTTTTTGACAAACATTCAAGATGATAACACTTACCCTTCATTTTCGCCTCTCCGTTAAGATTGGAATAATACGTTTACGAACACATTTGACCAATCATGGGAAGAGAATAATGATTATTCATGTAATTTTCAAAGGAGTGATCCTTGCTATGGATTCACGCCCTTTAATCCCAACTACCAATCCGAGCTTTTTTCTGAATAACCCGAACCATCTCACTCTTTTGAAACTTCTTCTCCAAGCTTAATAGAAACTTTTACAACATTTTTCGGAGACTTCACATCTTCTCTTGAAACCTCGAACAATACGATAGGACAACTAGTCAAAATCAAAGTCAAGGTCCCTTACCAAGTGATAATGAAAATTTAGAATTTATCGGTAAGGATAAGAGTGATATTTAGAAAGAGTTGGAGATTTTTTAGGCAACTTTCAAGCATATGAGCAAGCCTTCTTTACATCCTAATAGTGAAGAGATGCTTCAAGATGCTAAAATTTCTAATTTAATGATTTTTGCTAATATTGTGCAGCCTTCTCTTTGTGGCAACAATGCTCCTAAAATGGTCACACCATGGACCGTTGGGAGGATTTGTGTGATTAAAATCTCAGAAGTTTTTCTTGGATTGCGTTCTTTGGGTAGAGGACTTTTTACGCAAAACTTTGGTATTGTTGAGATGTCTATTATCTTGAAACCACTCCAGTTTTTGAAAATTCATATGTGGGGTGCTAAATCGCGTTCTGCATAACGTTAATACAACCTCGGTATTTTTGCAGTTTACTTTGAGTAAAATTTTAATAAAATAAAAAAAAGTAGTGAGGAAAGAGGATAATATATTTTGGTTTTGCATGGAGTAGATGAGAAAAATCTACTTTCATAGATTATTTTAAAAAAAAAAAGAAGAAGGAAAGTAATGATGAAGGGATAAAGAAGAAAAAAAATTGTATTTTTAAAACCTACATACCTTACTTAGTTGAAGTACGAATTTTTTTTATATAAAAAGAAAGTCAAGTACTATGTAGTTGTATGGGTAAGAATTTGGTCTTTGGTTTTTATATACAAAAAGTTTTTAGAAGATGATGAATTTTATTATTTTAAATTTGTTTACAAGGTTAGTACAAGAAGAAAAAGGGAAGTTATGTTTTTTTAAAAAAAAATATTGTCATCGTCATTTTAAATAAAAAGACTCTTCTCTTATTTTTCATCATCATTTTTTTAAGAAGTTTTCTTTTCTCCTTCCTTGATGAAATCTCAAGAACATCCATGGCAAGACCAATTATTGAGTCCGTAATCTAAACTCAGACCGGATGTCCGGTCACCATTGTGGTTCTTTTAGTTTTCTGTCGAGACAGTGGTGAGTTTGTGGTCACTGTCAAGTTAGGTTTTCTAACCCTCTAATCTGAGTTTTGTGTTTATTCAGATTATTTTAGAGCAAGGTATTAACCACAGGTTCTACCTTGGACTGGGGAACAAGATTGCCTTTGGTTAAAAAAAATGATAAAAAAATGGGTAAGCATGGTGTGTAAGATAAAGGTTCAACAACTATTCACCCTAGATAAGTTTTATATTAAAGGGTAATGTCTTGTACATTATTTTATACAAATGCATGGTTGTTGAACTAGTTTATTCCATAAAGGACACAAGGGATGATGGTTTTTAATAAAAAAATTGGGTTGTAATTTTTTTTTATTGAAAATGTTAAGACTTAACTTTTTAGTTTTGTCTCTTCTTTAGTAGACAACTTTCTTTATATAAAAAAATCTGATTTGATTTAAGAATGGTCTTTATTTCTTTTATAAAGAATGTATTTTTTTTATTAAGGTGTAAGCCTTTTTCAATTAAATATTTATTCTTTTAAAAGTAAACTTTTTACTTTTTATAATAAAACAAAGATTTAATTTTTTTAAATAAATAGGAAGGTCATCATAGAAATAGATCTGATTTTTTTTTTCAAGGTGTCAACTTCTTTTCAACTTTTCATTTTTCAAACCCAATTTTTAAATAGTTTTAAACTTAAAAAAAAAAAAAACACCCTCTCATCTTCTTCTTTCTCATTCCATCGACTTCCATGGCTAGACCCAAAAGTCTTGTGACAAACCTCAAACCCAACCAAAGAAGTCGTCGCCGGCAAGTAAGCAACCCATCGCTAGCACCGATTTCCACCGTTGCACCATTGCGACCTCCATTCCATCGACGACTTTCGTTTCGTCGACCACCAGAAACTGAACCACCTTCCTCCATTCCGTCGACCACGACGTATTTTGTCGACGCCTCTTTTGCTCCGACGACCGTCGTTTCGCCGCCAACTACCATCGTGATCTCATACGTCGAGGACCACATCGTCCGAAACTCTTTCGGAATTATTTTTTTGGATGTATACACCAATCACAATCGGGTTCATAATCGGTTCTTGAATGTTTCAAACCCGATAATGGCCGCTGGAATTCCTCGCTTTCCAGACGGAGTTTGCCCACCACAAGTTCCGATGATGGCTGCCACGATACCTCGATTTCTATTCAGTGTCATCCCACCTCAAGTCCGACTACCTTCCGTTGCATCTCCGTTCGCACCTCCTGTCATGACAGCCTCTACATCTGTCACCATTTCAACCGAGACGGCCTAGACATCAGCCACGGTTTCAGCCCCTGCTGATATTGCCACTCCATCATCTTCTCTGAACCCCACCAAAAGGGGTAATGTGAACTAGAAAACTCTTGGTTAAAAAAATCATCGTTTCGTGAACAATCTTGTTTTGGGATTTAACTTTCTTTTGGTAATTATCGTATGGGATTGTTCGTTCTTAAATATCGTTCAACTTGCTTTTTGTTGTTGCAAGTTGTATCTTTATGCATTAATGATGATTTCGTAATGTTTGGTGTTTTTGGTTTGTCTTGGTTATTTCTTAATAGGTGCAAGCTTATTTCATGGATTTTGTGTGTCAAGTTGAAAAGACGTAGGCCATCTTTTGTTTTGACCAAACACAAATTCCATTTGTTTCCCTGAATTAGCCGTTACAAAACCCATTTCTTGAACTATGAGGACATAGTTCATTTCTATATTTGGGGTGGGGAAAACCGATATGTAATTATTTGGTTCTTGCTAAAAATAAAATAAAATTAGAACACGTTTTGTTTTACAAAAAATTGTTTTCTTCGTAAAATTGGAAGAAAACAAAATAGAAAATACAAACCGAAAAAGATCCTTAAACCTGGGTTTCAATAGATTGTCAAAACCCAAAATTGCCCATTAAAAAAATCTCAATTTTTTTTTCGGTTTTAGACAAGTTCGAGGGAAAGAAAGTTGAGTAATACACTAACCCAGAAAAGTCCTGTCGATCAATTTTGTCGCTTCAAGATTCATGAAACGAAGTTGTGCACCCTTCAAAACGAGAGTAAAAACCAATCTTCCCGTAAGATATTTTTTCTTCTCTTCTTTTTACTAGAGGACAAGTAACAGTTCAACTTTGAGGGTATGATAACTCTCAGAAATAAGAGTTATATCATAGTATTTTCCTCACTTTATTTCCCTTATTTCCCATCTTTTTAGGCTTTTATGCCTTCTTTTCTTATAAATATGTTTCACACGATGATTTGGTACCAAAAGATAAATTTCTAGCTTTTGTTACTCTTTTTGCTGAAAAGTCACCACAATCTCACCACTGTGGCGTGTCAAGTGCTGATTGATTAATCTGCTGAATTCCAGTGAAAATTTAGTGAAGGTTCCTGTAAATTATGAAGAAAATACCAAGTGGATGTGAAGACAAAAGGAGACATGGGCTAGTTTAGAAAGTACGGAATGGAGCTCTTTTGTATGTTAGTTAATACCATTTGGTCAAGCTTTCCTTGTAGTATAAAAGGAAGCTTGGGGTTTCATTATAAAACACCAATTCACACCATCTTAGAGTTTCAACTCTTTCTCTTCTTCTCCTCTAGCACTTGTTGCATTCTTTTTTATTTTGCAATTGTAGATTTTAATTTCTTGTCTTTAATTTCCACATTGTATTATGTCACCACAACCTCGACACTGTGGTGACAGTTTTATCTTATTTATATTAACTCAAGTTATATTTCAGTTCATTTGTGTTTATTTACTGTTTTCTATGTCTCGTAGTAGCTAATTGTCTCTTTTGGTGTGGGTGTGAGTTTACCTTAAGTGTCCATATAATATGTGGGTGTTCTCATCTTTAATACTTTAAATGTTTGGTCATTTAAATTGGACCTTAAACTCGACGTGGATAAGCCGTTCACTTTGAAGTGTTAATATAAGATCTTAGACCCGGATATGGGCGGATCGGAAATATGTTTTAAGTGATGCACAAAGATTCGAGAGAACTTTGAATAGTAACGCAGAGATGCGGACTTTGTATGTATTTAGCTAAGAATTCATTCGGTTGTCGTACTTTATATCATAAACAGATTTGGGTATATTCTGTATGCTATAAGTCGTCTATAAGAACTTCACTCGCGAGAGGGTAGGGAAGCTCTATAGATTGTTTATAACTTTCTAACCACGTTATTATATTTATCTTTAGGAAAACTTGCACACATATCCATCTTTTAATTTATTAGTTTAACTTGTTATTTACAATTATTCACCAACTCTCTAAAATCATTTTAAATCAAATCGAAACCGAATATCAAGAAGTTCATAGAAATCTCAGAATCTTAGTAGTTCCAGTCCCTGTGGGAACGATACTGGTATTTTACCATTTTATTACTTGAAGGCGACTATAGTGTCGGCGTGCACTTGCACCGCCACTGTAGGGACATTATGCCCACTGTGTATACACGAACGGTAATTAGCTGTCAGTTACCAATTAATCTTATAGGAACCCGAATATATATATATATATATATGAGAGAGATTTTAAATACAATGTAATTTGTACAAACCGTATAAATTCTTTGGTTTCATTGTTTTTTTAAATAATTTTTTTTTTCATTAAAGTGTTTAATATAATGAAATTGTTTCAAATAATTCTTTTATTCATGAAATTGTTTAATATGTTTTTGTTTCATGTATTTCGCATTTTAATTCATATATTCTGTATTAATCAACCCTCGTGTGTTTTTAATGAATTTTTTTCACATATTATCAACTAATCAACCCTCATAATTAAGAAAAAGTAAAAAAATTTAAAAAAATGATTGGTTGAATGGAGTTTGTACGAATTGTTTTGTTTGTAATGGATATCTTCCCTATATATAGATAGGGTTGATTTCCATTACACACCATGTCAATTCGTACAAACCCTACAAACCGCATTCAACCAATCATTTATTTAAAAAAAATTCACTTTTTCTTGATTATGAGGATTGATTAGTCAATAATATATGAAAATAAATTCATCAAGAATACATGGAGGTTGATTAATCATGAAACTGTGAAACACATTTCATCAAAATGAGAATTTAATGAAACAATTTCATTTTCATGTTGAAACCAAAATAATTTCATGAACAAAATAATTATATGAAACAACTTAATCATATTAAACACTTTAATTAAACAATGAATCACAAGGTTATTACGGTTGTACGAATTGATGTAGTTTTTATTTGAAATCTACCATATATATATATAAGGGCAGGTTCAAATGAGAACTCAAATTTGGTTATGAACGTGAGAATAAATGAGAGCGTGACACGTGTCATATTCAGACTGAATAATCAAAAAAAAATCAGATTGAAATTTTTTGAATATAGTGCTTATTCAGACTGAATAAAAATTATTCAGACAGAATAAACACTATATTCAGTTTTATTCAGTCTGAATATTTCTTTGATTATCTAGTATGAATAATTACATTCAGACACGTGTCACGCTCTCATTTATACTCACGTTCACAACTAAATTTGAGTTTGCATTTGAACTTTCCTATATATATAATTATATATATATATATATATAGAGAGAGAGAGGTTCAAATGATAACTTTATTGGTTTAAAGAAACAAAAGAACAATTTCCTAGCCACGTATGTATTTTAAGGAATTAAAAATTTAGTTAATAATAATATAATTACTTTAAAGGTATTAGGATCCAGATATTACTTTATCAATGCTACTATTCATGATTTCCATCAGATTGTACAGTCTTGATTAATATTTAATAATTTAAATATTAAAAGAATTAAAATAAATATAAGATCAAAATAAATATGAAATATTTTTAAATAAGTCGAAGATCAAAAGATATATAAAAAAACAAACTCAGTATCATATATGATTTTAGAAAATATGATTTTATACAAATATTAATGTGAAATCATATATGATTTCACATGTGATTCTAATATCATATACGATTTCTTCTCTAAAACCCCGTAACATTAACCACGGACTCAATTGTTGAGTTGGAGTCCATTTAACATGGTTTTTTAGCATAAAAGTATTTAATAATTTATTCCATTTAGAAGCGATAAAATCGTTTCCGATAATTTTACTGTTTCTAATTAATTGGCTTTATCGAATTGGACAACGAAGGCTGTTTTTGCATCGATATATGGCACGTGTCATTTGATGGTATGTTTTTTTATTAACTTCACTATCCGTGCGGGAGCTACCCGTGAATCACCGCATTTGAGCCTCGGTGGCCACAAAGGGATTTTTTTTATCCCTTCGTGGATTTTAACTTGTACCTGCCGGTACGTACTACTATACTTGATCTTTGGAGTCCAAACTCAAACCATTGAGGCACTACCCTTGTGGTTGATGGTATGATTTTATGCAAAGACAAATGGAGAATGTACACATGACTCAAAGCTAGAAATTAAGGAGTAGCTAGATAAATTAACATGTTTTTTTTCAAATAATTGAGAACTTTAATTCGTTTAATAAGTTTGGTCAACTTCTATTAAATAATAATGTATGATTCACAATTAATATATCATTTTTAGGCGCTCACGATATATAATAGCTAAGGTGATATGATTCATGAGCGGCGTGCAAATGCCCTTTATGGTCATAGCAGCCGATTTATGCATACAAGTGAGTGTCTAGCTTCTTTAAGTTATGCACGCCATTGATATACAAACTATAGCTTCTACTAGCTAGAATAATTCATCAACTGTTTATCTGTAGACTTTGCGCCCCATGTGAAAATTAGACAACAGACAAGAATGGACTAGATCTTTCTGATACAAACTATAACTAGATCTGCTGACAACAGACAAGAATGAACAGTCATCGGTTGAGGCTAGACGCTCTTGTGTAGCGCGAAAGGTATTAATTTGCTTTCCGTTTATGCTATTAAATATTTATATTCAATATTGGTTTTGTCTGTCAACTGTTTGGTTGACGTACAATTCTCAAATTAATGTCATGGTCCAAATCTATTTTCATTTTGCTTTACGTGATGTCAGGCAAAGGGGGTTTCAAATCTCTCCGAAATATTTTACAGAACATGGAGCGAAAAGTGCTCAACTCGTTCAGCCAAACAAGAATATGGAGACTGCCTCTGGTTCTGTACAGAAGAGAATCACAGAAAGTTTCCCTCTATCTGATTATGAATTCATGGCTGCATTGCAGTTACTTAGACTCTTTAATGCATGCTGGGGTGAACAGAAAGACATCATGTAAGACGACTGCAACAGAAGATCGAGCATCATATGTGGGATGAATGGAGCTGTGCAACTTTCTTCAACATCTGTGGGTTGCAGCCATAGAAAATTGGATAAATGAAAGAAGTGTTTGGTATTTCTTCATAAGTGGGTTGGGATCAAAGAATGTAAGATATTGATTTTTATCTTATTTTTATGGAGTACATTTATAAACAGTCGATAGCAATGAATTTGAATGAAGTTAATTGGAATTACGTACAAGGTAGAATCAAACTACCAGAATACAAACTTGGCACTTGCTATGCAAAATTGAATGAGTGAACCTCTTGAGGACCAAACAAGCAAAACGTTTCAAAGAAATGTGATATGAATACGGATGTCCAAGCCCAAGACCCAGGAACACGACCTATTCGAAATAAAAGAAGGCCCGCCGGATATGAAGATTGAAGATCAGGTCATCAACAGTTTCAAAGTAATCCCATGCATGCATAATTTTAGGAGCAATAAGTGGATCTCCACTTCCAGTAGGTTGCATAGCACGTTTACATGTTTTCCATGAATTTCTAGTTCCATTTTCTTGTTCCCTGCATTGTTCCTTTTGTGTTTTCTTATTTAAGTTGTAATGTCTTATTAATGAAAGCAGAGAAAATTGCCCCAATTATCGTCTTCTTCTTCATCTAATTTCTTGGAGACTGACCCTCTCAAATTGGGTTGTATCAAAATGCCACACATCAGAACAATTACTTGTACAAAGCCAGTGACACTGTTGATACATGAAACTGGCTTTATTTTTAACACATCGGAGGGACTCTGACATGAAACTGAATAAGAGGGGTTCCCAAATTAAAATAAAGGAGATGAAAGTGCATTACGAGCCAGCTTTTTTCATTGGTAATGTCAATCGACTATTTTCCAGACAAGATTTCACTGATAGAGCCCTTCGGGAAAACATCTGAGGGATTTGCCATGGATTGTATCATCAACCTATACAATCCAAAAACATTTGGATTGATCTAAGCTCGACTCAACCGATCCTAACCTTGGACGATCAATAAAAAATTAAAATTAGTTAGTTTTTCATTTTAAATACGTTATTATTTATCTAAGCTCGACTAGTCAATCGCCAGTAAAAACACACACGGGTGACTTTACACGCGTAGAATCTACCTTAATTGGTGACCCGCTAGGAAAAAATTATGTATCCGCCAGTGGTCGTGGGTTATTAAATTTGAGATGTGCCTCCGCTGAGAGAAGGATTCTAGGATTTCTATGTATGCTATGAACACTACAAGATGAGGATGATGATGACACATAGAGTGATCGACTCGTACGATGATTTGAGGTTTATGTATTAATATACTTGAGACATTAACGTTTATTTTATGTTATTAATTTTTTATGACGGTTTCAAAGTCACTAAATTAGGGTTTTCAAAATTATTCTCTATTTATTTGAATATAAGATTATTTGATTACAACAAATGTTTTATAACCAATTTAAAAAAATATTCCGCTATAGCAACGACAAGTCGTCGGAGTAGATAAATAACTAAATTTTGATTTTTTAGAGATAGACTTCTCGTCGTAGTAGAAATAATATTTTATTTTTCTCTACAGCAACGACAAATGGTCGCAGTAGATATAATAATTAATTTTTAATTTTTACGACAACAACGACTTGTTGTCGCAGTAGATAAAAAAATAATTAATTTCTAATTTTTTTTTCTTTTAGCGATGATTTGCCATCGCTTTAGAAAGCTACAACAACGGCCAATGGGTACGAGCTCTACAACAACGATAGTCGTCGCAATAGACCTATAACGACAAAGTTTTCATTTAGCGAAGATAAGAAATGAGGGAGGAAAGGAGCAAGAATAACTAGAGGATTTAGAGGTATTCTCTTCTATATTAGCTTTCTTTTACAAGCTAGGGTATAGACCCTATTTATACAAGAAAGGAGGTAACATGGTTGAATCTGATTGGATATAGTACAACCGAAAAATAAACATTTCAGAGAGGAAATACAGATGCGCAAGTAGCCACAATAAGGAATTCCTGTTAGGGGACAAGATGAGCTGTGATGTTTATTTGTTTGTATTCCACCCATGCATTAAGGTGGTAGGATCATCTTTGTGACTTTGTCATTTAGTTTAATACGCCCCCTCAAGCTAGACTGTGGTGGTGATACTACATGTAGCTTGCTCTTCAGATAGTTGAATGTGGATATATACTGGAAGAGACTTAGTTAGGAGTTCCGCAGTCTGTTCAGTAGTGGGTATGTATCTGACTTCTACTTCTTTTTAGCCACTTTATCTCGTATAAAATGGACGTCAACCTCTATGTGCTTTGTTCTAGAGTGGAACACCGGGTTCAAGGCTAGCTGTCGAGCACTAGAATTATCGCACCAAATTATAGTCGGGTTACTACAGTTGATCCCAGTTTCTTTGCACAATGATTGGAGCCAAATTACATCAGCACATGCTTGGGCCATAGATCTGTACTCAGCTTCAGTGGTGGATCTTGCAACAACCTTTTGTTTCTTAGAGGACCATGTAACAAGGTTGCCTCCAAGATATACAAGGTATCTAGAAGTAGACTTTCTATCGTCCAAAGATTTGGCCCAGTCAGAATCACAATAGCTTTCGATGAACAATTTTAGTGAAGGTGTAAATGTAATTCCTTCACCAATTGTACTTGCAAGATAACGTAAAATTCATTTGCAAGCTTTCCAATGATTTTGTGTGGGGGCGTGAAGGAACTAGCTCAACTTTTTACAACAAAAGCAATGTTAGGCCTGCTGAGAGTTAGATATTGCAATGCCCCAATTGTACTTCTGTAGTAAGTGACATTTTCAAAAGGAGGGCTGTCATTGAGACATAGAGAATTGCTTTGAATTATGGGTGTAGGACATGGTTTGGCATGAAGCAAGTTTGTTTTCATGAGAAGATCCAAGGTATACTTGGTTTGAGACAAGTGTAGAATGAGGCCCCCTAGTTGTCTCAAAACCAAGGAAGTATGTAACTGGACCCAAAGTTTTAAGAGAAAAGTGTTTTTGAAGATGAGAGATGATGGTGTGAACCTGCTGGGTATTGTTACCTGTGAGTAATATATCGTTAACATAAACAATCACAAGAATAATAGCTCCATCACGATTGAAATAAAAGAGAGACAGATCTGGCACGGAGTTACTAAAACCCAAGAGAAGAAAAGTGGACCGGAGCTTGTCAAACCAAGCTCGTGGAGCTTGTTTCAATCCATAAATGGCTTTATGTAATTTGCAAACAGCAGTGGGATTTGAGCTGTCAATATATCCTGGAGGTTGAGACATGTATACCTCTTCCGATATATTACCATTGAGAAAGGCGTTGTTTATGTCAATTTGTTGGATGTCCCAAGCATTTGTGACAACAAGAGAGAAAAGAACTAGAATTGTGGATGACTTAACAACCGGGCTATATGTCTCAAAGAAATCGATACCAGGGTATTGTTGAAACCCTTTGGCTACAAGTCTAGCCTTACGATGTTTAAGACTTCCATCAGAGTTGACTTTATTTCTAAAAATCCATTTTTTATCAACCACATGCATGTTGGGTAGTCTGGGAACTAAAGGCATGATACTCGTCGTCTAGGGCCTTTTTCCAGGAAGGGTCACTAAGAGCTTCAAAAATGGTGGTTGGAGTACTAGTGGTAAGAGTAGGGATGTCAAGAGATGGGAAGGAAGATAGAAAAGATTGTGGATGTAGGCAGGTTGCTTTGTACCTGGTGATCATATGGTGAGTAGGAACAAGAGGCTTTGGTGGAATATCAACAGTAGGTTGTTGTAAATTATCGGAGGATATGGATGGAGAAGATAAAGGAGGTAAAGCAATATGTATAGGCACGATTTCATATGAGGAGGATGAAGATGAACATGCCTTGGTTGTTGGTGATAAGCACGCAGATGAAAGTCCACCAAAAGCCTCCTTGTCCATAGTTTTACCGGATTCAGAATGAGGGATATTTGATGTGATCAAGGGAAAAGATTCGATTTTTGAAGTAGTAGGAAGCCAATGAGAGTAGGTGATATTGTATGGAGTTGTAGAGGGATTTTCTGTGGTTGGAAAGGAGTGAGGAAAACCATTAGCAAAAAGAAAATCATATTCGTTGAAGGTAACAGATTTAGCTATGAAGACTCAACCAGATAGATGAAGGCATTTGTAGCCTTTACGTTGAGAACTATAGCCTATGAAAACACACTTTGTTGACCGAAAATCTAGTTTGTGTTGTAAAGACGTAGATGAGGGAAGCAAGCACACCCAAAAACTTTGAGGAAGTTCAAATTTGGTTTTCTTTTGAAGAGTAATTCGATGGGAGATTTTCTTTGTAAGTTTGATGGAGGAAGATGATTTATTAGGAATGTAGAAGTAGAAAAGGATTCCCACCAGAAAGATAATGGAACAAATGCTTGAGAAAGAAGTGTAAGACCCATTTCAACTATATGCTGGTGTTTTCGTTCGGCCTTTCCATTTTGTTGATGGGTTTGAGGACAAGGGTGTCAGAATTGAACCTCGATAGATGAAAGGAAAGGTGCAAGACTACGATATTCTCCTCCCCAATCAGATTGAAGTATTTTGATTTGGGTTTCAAAGAATCTTTCAACAGAAGCTTGAAATTGTAAAAATGTTTGCTTGACTTCTGATTTTAACTTGAGGGGGAATATCCAAATGTAGTGGCTGAAATCATCAATAAAGTGGACGTAATATTTGTAACCTTCTTTCGAGCTAATGGATGCAGGACCCCATACATCAAAATGTATTAGTTCAAGAGGTCTTAGAGCACGTGGTTTTGATGAAGGACAAGTTAAATATTTCGATTTTCCAATGTGACATGAATCACAGAAAGAGGAATACATCTTGATATTAACAATAGCTACTGATAATATGGATTTAAGTACATGATCATTTGGGTGTCCAAGGCGTGTGTGCCATACATTAGAATTTGGAATAGAATTAGACAAAGTAAATAAATAAGCTGGAGTCTGGTTGGAATGATTTGAACTGGAACTCTAGTAAGGTAGAGCAGGATATTTGAACCGGTATAATCCATGGTCAAGATGCCCCCGTTGTACTTCCATCTTCGTTCTCAGATCCTACACAACATAGTAGTTAGAAAAAAATTCAACAGAACCAGGATTATGTTTAGTTAACTGAGATATAGACATAAGATTTTTGGTGATTTGTGGCACAGAAAGAGTGTTTTTCAGTAAGAGAGGAACATAAGTTTTGTGTTGTTTTAGTGTTAGCGTGCCAGTGTGAGAAACAGGAAGTGCTTGACCATTTCCAATTACCAGTTTGGTTTTACCTTTGAAGTCTATTTTGTGTAGAAGAATTCCAGCATCAGGTGTAACATGTGTGGTGGCACCACTGTAAATAAACCAGACATTGTCTTGTGGTTGATAGCTGGTGGAAAGCAGGGCCTGATTGTGAAGAAGACCTCGAGATTGTGAGCTTGAGGAAGAGTTTGGAGAATGTTGATGAGAAGTCTGGAAAGTAACATCGTATATGTGATAACATTTTGCAGCGGTGTGGCCTGTCTTGTTGCATATCTGGCAAAACAGTTGTAGGTTTGATGTTCGTCCAACTCTGCCTCGTCCTCGTCCCCCACGAAATGAGTATGAACGACCACCATAGGATGTGTGAGATTGATTGCCTAGATAGTTACCTTGTTGACTGTTGGGTGAATTTCCGGTTAGATTCAGAGATATTTTGTACTGGGTGGCAATGTTTACACTGGCACATTTTAAGTCAATTGTTCAAGTCTCATTTCTTGACTTTGGAGAATGTATTGGACCTCTTGGTGAGTGATCTGGTGATGTCGAGAGGTCAGCTTCACGACTACAGAGTAATATTCGTGATCCAAGCCTCCAAGTATAGAAAGAACCAGGACTTCATCAGAGATAAGTTGACCAACAGCAGATAAGTTTTCAGCAATGCTTTTCATCTTTAAGATGTAGTCATGTATTGTCATTTCACCCATTTTGAGAGTTTATAGTTGAAAACGTAGTTGTAAGGTACGAGCCTTGTAACTGGTGGTGAAGAGAAGGTTCAAAGTGTTCCAAAGATTAAGAGAAGAATGGCAGTTTACTACATGACCGAACATTGTTTCTGAAATAGAGTTGAGGAGCTAACTAAGAATGCTTTGGTTTGTGCGAATCCAAGTTGTGTGAGCAGGATTTTTGGCAGGTGGTTCAGTGGAATTTGAGGATAAGTATTTAGGAGGACAAATTTTAGATCCAAGGTTGTATCCTTCGAGATCTTGTGCTCTCAAAGCAGGCAGCACTTGTGCTTCCAAAAGGTGTAGTTAGAACGATCTAGTTTGATGGATTTAGGAGGTAAGAATGATGAAGAGAAACCTGAGAAATAAACGCCTCCTGTTGAAGTGAAAGGATGTCCTAGAATGCTTGTATCAAGTGGAGTGTTGGAATGACCAAGAACACTAGCATTTGAAGCATCCTGATTTTGTGGTGGAGTAGTCGGCATTTCAAGCTCTAATACCAAGATAAGAAATGAGGGAAGAAAGGAGCAAGAATAACCAGAGGATTAAGAGGTATTCTCTTCTATATTAGCTTTCTTTTACAAGCTAGAGTATAGACCCTATTTATACAAGAAGGGAGGTAACATGGCTAAATCTGATTGGATATAGTACAACAGAAAAACAAACTTTTCAAAGAGGAAATACGGATGCACAATAGCCACAATAAGAAATTCCTGTTAGGGGACAAGATGAGTTGTGATGTTTTATTTGTTTGTATTCCATCCATGCATTAAGGTGGTAGGATCATCTTTGTGACTTTGTCATTTAGTTTAATAAGCGAAGACGAAAGGTGGAAACCAATGCACATTTATTACAACATGCTTATGAGAATTCTATTCAATTCCTATGACTGGCCTCCATTAGCCTAGTTGATCCTCTACATGCTAAGAAGAACATATTGAGTAACTAAGTAAATCCGGGTTACTTAGACTGAAAGTGACCAGATATTGAGATTTTCCTTCAACTCTTGTTTAATAATCCATCTTGTGTGGTACAAATACAATTAATATCAAGACTCATTGCTCGAAGTAGCATGCAAGTTTTAAAATTTTAATGGTAAAAGAGTTGTTTCATGCGACATTAAATTACAATGAGCATTGTTCGGAGTAGCATGCAAAATAAATAAATTAATATTCATGTTTACAGGATAAAGGCAACTTATTCGTCCATGATCCTCATCCTCACTGTTTTCTTCGTGTTCGTATTTCTATGTTTTTCCTTTTTCGATAATCTTTATTGTTTCACATTGTTTTTGTCAAATACAACAACAAAGTTTGTTTTTGCATTGATATATAAGCATGTCTTTTTTGATAATTAATGTTTTTTTAATGCAGAAGGAACTGGTAGCAATGGTGGACCCACAATTTTTTCTGAGCGGGTGTTAGATCTAATTAGTAGTGGTGGACCCAGAATTGTATTTTGGGCTTTTTAGTGTTTTATGGGCTTGGGCTTAACATATATAATGGACACCTATATAAATGATGTCTTGGTCATTTTATTAGAATAGACTTGAGAGAGAATACACTTTTTACACACACAGACTTATGAGAGTCGATTCATTCCAATGTGTGGTGTTCTCTACATTTCCCCTCCATATTGATCAATATATGAATACGAGTTGATGATTAATGTTCTTTAATTCTCTATCTCTTCTCTACAATTTATGGAGTTTTCTCAATTGTTGCTATTTTGGGATCTATCATTTGGTATCACAGCCGATTGAAGAAACTTTTCTTCAATTCGGTCATATATGGCAACGATTGTGGAAATTGGTTATTGATTTTGGTGTTTTGGTGCTTCGATTGTTTCAATCACATGAGCCTAAACCCAAATATCACTTCTATGATATGATTTTCTGTTTTATGCTTGTTTGAGATCCAATATTTCATCTAAATGAGATTTGGATGATAACTCATAGAAGATTATATTGATTCTAAACCCAATCTGATTCTATACACCATATGTTTGATGAAATGTGTCTGTGAAGATTTCATTTCAATAAATTAGATCTGATCAGTTTTACAACACATGTGTGTATGTGTTTTTGATTAAGTTTGATCTCTCCTTCATTGGTCTAATATTTTAAACACTAAGTAGGGGGTTGATCTTTGATCTCATCTTGTTGTGTGCTTGAGTCCATAGCTTTTCAGCATCTTGGTAGTAGGGCTGTTGATCTCAGATCTGGCCTTATATTAATCCGAGATTGGACTCTTTTTCATTCATTTGGGTTTATTTTACAACGAATCTATAATTATGATTTAGTTTGAATTTAGAGGGATAACATATTAGATCTTTCAGTTTTTGATCATTATGCTTACCAGAGTTAACTGATCAGTTTTGATTATCTTGGATTGCACTCTTATTGGATTAATCTGGAAATATCTTGTGTCGTTTGTATTTTCTGTTATTCTCAAAGAAATTGTTGCTGTTGGTCTGGATTAAAAGCCAAAACGTTCAAGGCTGGTATATTGAAGAAGTTGGACGAATTCTAACAGGGGCCTCATCTGTTCAGAGTATTCTTTATTTTGACATACCCTTTTTATTTGCTTATGTGATTGCTGATGGTATTGAGCTAATCGCCATGATTGTCACTATGTCCTCAGTGACATGGCAAGTTCTAATTGTAGCCATTTTTGTTACGGTAGCTACAAAATATACTCAGGGAGATTATCAGCCAACAAACTTCTACAACATGATTCTTGTGTTGTATAATGTCGCCTAAAACATCCTATGCTCAAGCTAGTCCAGATTCTCATGATCTGACGGCAGTTGATAGATATGATGTTGGTAAAGAGAATATGAACAAGATGCAACTGATCTTTGGGTGTTTGAGAATGTTACTGGTGATTTCCCTAAATGGCGAGCCTTGTAATCGTATTTTTAAGCAGCTGTAAGAGGCATGAGGCTGCTGAATTATCAGGATATAGAAGCTGAAGATCTGTTCAGTAGTTGCTGTATAGAAGCCAAAGCCACCTGAAAGTTTATCTAAGTCTGAGTTGCTGATAGCATTCAGAATTCTGAAGTTCGAATGTCAACTGTCCACACGTGCTGTCAAGAAAGCAAAAAGGAGATTTGTGCAGGAAAGCTTAACCGCAGAGGATACAACCAAATAACATAAACATAAAGGTAGTCATGCAGAAGCTAGGCAGACAATCACAACTCACTCATATCAGAAGCTACCTTTCTGAAGTTATTTTTTTAAGCTTGATCAAAGCTTAATAAGACAGATCTTACTTAAATCCTAATGGGACAGAAGCTTAATAGTTGTTGATTCTATTTTTCAAGAAGCTGTTTTTATTGAGAAGAAGATCTGTTTTGCTAAAAAGGAATTAGATCAGCTCTTGGTGGTGATATATGGATCAGAAGTCTGCTTCAATCAGAAGCATTCAATCAGAACAAGTTTCAGAAGCAAGTACATCAGAAGTTACAATATGATCATAAGCAATTTTTGAACTTTTCAATCAAAAGGTTCTGTAGGCAAACCAGAGATCTGTGCCCAAATGTTTCACGCAGAAGATGTTCTGATCAGCTTGATAAACCACAAGTTGTGGTTGCAAACCAGAACTCAGATCAAATGTATTATTAAGACAGAGGGTTTCTTTACCGTCCTTTGATGTGAAATTCATCATATACAAATTACCTTTCTGTCTGCTCTCCAGAGTTCTTCTCCTGCCTTAGAGAACAAGTAACAATGTTTTTAATCAAATACAACAAGTATTTTAGAATCACAAAGTTGACTTACACTTAACAAATTATGTTTCAGTCCAGAAACATGAGCTACTTTTGATAAGGTAATGTTACCTTCTTGTAATATACCATAGCCTTTTATTTGACCCTTACCATTATCTCCAAACGTTACAGCTCCACCACATTTGTCTTTGAATTGGGAGAGTAAGTTTTTCAATCCAGTCATGTACCTCGAGCATCAGAGTCAAGTTACCAGATATGCACACGGTGCTTCTGCAATCACAGTCAGAGTTTTTTAGGTACCCATCTCATTATGGGTCCTTTAACGTTAGTTTTAATCTTTTCACCCTTGTTAATTGACATATGACTTGATATTGCAAGATTTAAAGATCTGACGTTATTGTTTGCCGTATTATTGATTTTCTTTGGTTTATCTTTGAATGAGAGATTATTATGAGAACGACCAGAGGGCCTCGAGAAAAATTTCTTTAGTTTTTAAAACAAGGAAAAACATTTAGAATTCTGAGACATAAAAGAGTTCATTGAATTTTCATTAGAATAATAATTACAATTCTTCTTATTCCTGTCTATACTAGTATTAGTAGTTCTATTGAACTTCTTAGCTAGGCTAGACTTATGCTTAGAATCATAAGTGTTCTTCTGTTGAGGCTTCCTCTGATAAACCTTCTCTGGAGTTTTCAGAATTACTGAAACAGAAGTAGAAAGATTATATTTCCATTTTCCTTTCTGAGCAGAAGTAAACTTTGGATAACAAGGTTGAGATAATTGTTGGAACCCAGATCTCTTTCTATTATGTAATCAACAGATCAAAAATGAATGTAAGAGCGGAAGCAGTAAGATCTAAGATTATCAGTATGATTAGCAAGAACAAAAATAGGAAGAACACTCGTAATTGATATTCAATGAATCACAACAGTATGCGCAAAACAATAGTTCTCTTTTTCGTATTTTCAATCGATAACCATTACAACCAGTGAGAGATCTATTTATATGAATACAATCAATGAAAGTCAACTATCTAGCCTATTACAATGTGTCACGTAAGCAATGAAATAACAAACTAAGTAACACACGGATGTTGTGCTTGCCACGTCAACTGAGGTATGTTAGTTGCCTAATTCTGTTTCATACCTCACCAAAAGTGAGGTCTAACAATCTCCCCCTAAGTATGAAAACCAGAATGTTGCACGTGTAGCTTCATTTGTTCAGCTAAAGGCATGATAGTTGATTGATTGTATCAGAAGGGAGTTGTATGAGAAATGACTTTGTAAATAGCATCGGTAATTTCTCTGACCTTCATGAGTTTGTCAAGTCTCTTAACAATTTTGTGTCTAATTTCTTCATCTTGATCGTCATTTGTTGCAGAAGCAAAACATTTTGCGATGTAGACAACTTCTGTAGAGTACCTGTGAGCATCTTTAATTCTAAAGAAACTTTTTCTGTTAGGCCTTTTGAATACAACTCCAACTTCTGGTTTGGTGATTATTTTCCCAATCCTCTGCATATTAATTTCCTCCAGATCTTAATTTGGTGCAACGATACACAAGATATCAACATTGTAATTTAAGCCAGCTGAAAGTCTACTTGCCTTTGATATCTGATGAACGACTTCATACATTCAATGATATGATGGAAAGCAATTATGTTTTGATCTTCACTTCCTCTGTTAATCTGAGTCTTCATGAATCTCTCCAAAGTAAGCAAATCAGAAGGATTTATTCACAGAAGATCATTATCACAAAAGAATGATGCCTTGTTATCTTCTCTGACCACTTTATAAATTGTAAACCAAATTGGAGTTTGTTCAAATTGAGTATGCCTGATGGAGATAGTTTTGATTGGGACTATGGAATATGCCTCTTTTCTTGATAGTCTCTAAGTTATAAACTTATCTTTGACTTCATCACTAACATGATATTCGTTTGAAAAGTTTGGCATCATCAAATATATTTTATGATCTATATTTACAGATGCTTATTCTTGATTTCCAAGTTGGGTAGCTCAAGTCTCCCCAACTTCTGCATTTTTTCTTCATTTGTAGCTCTGAATCTTGCTGATTCCTTTCTCTTTGCTTCTTCAAAGTTTTCTCGTGCTTTTTCAGCAGCTTCTTTTATCTTCTCAGCTTCTGCTCTTTCCTTTTCGGCCTGAGCCACTGTATGCTCTGCTTCAGCTTTAGCTTTTAGGGCCTCTTCCTTAGCTTTTTCAGCTTCAGATTTAGCCTTTTGTTTAGCCTCAGCTTTTAATCGAATTTCTTCTTCTTTTCTGGCTGCCTCGGCTCTCGCTGTCTTAGCTTTGGCTTCTTCTGCTCTTTTTGCTTGTGTTCTGGCTTCTGCTTTAGCTGCCTCTGCTCTTGCAGCATCTACTTTGGATGGATGAATTTGAGTTCTTGTATTCCCCATTACCTCTAAAATAAACTTGGCAATTTCTGGATGCTTGGGCAGAAGACCCTTGTGCGTAGCAAGAGGAGTGGGAGTTATTGGAGATTGCTTTGTAGGAGGAGGTGCAGAGGGTGAGGAAGATGATGCTTTACCTTTTTCTTGGTCCATCTTTTGACCCATTTCAGCTTTCATTTTCTTGATGTTCTCCATGTTCTCCCCCTTCTGAGAATCAGGATCCTGATCCTCAGACCTTTTGCGCTTGAGCTCTGCCTTTTTGCAAGCCCGTGCTTCATTAGCCTTCTTTTTGTCTTCAAAGGAGGAGGACAGAGCACTTACCAAAGAAGAAAGCTTGGACACTGTGGATTCCAAAGTGGAAAGCTTCTGATCCATCTGAGCATTGCTGGAATTTGTCTTAGAGGCATATTTGGAGGTCAGAGAATTAATGCGATCAATCATTGCTTTCTGAAACTGGGCCATATCCGACTTTTTGACCAAAGATAAAGCAGAAGTAGATGCATCTTCTGAAGGGAAGACAACCTTGATAATTTTGTTGATATCAGCAACGAAAGATCCATATTGCTCAGCAGTGATAGTGACTTCAGGAGTAGGTAGCTCTGAAGGAAGATTGAAAATGGCATCTGCATTGGATTTGATGCCGGCGTCCAGAGCTTGAAAGTAAGAGTGAGCAGAGTTTTGTTAAGCCTCTGCAGTATCAGAAAGAAGCTTTCTGATTTCTTCCAATGATTGATTGTGTTGCCTGCTGAGCTTGAATAGTGGTGAGAAGTTGTTGCTGGGAAACCAGGGATAATTTTAGATCTTCCACAGATCTCTGAATTTGATCACCAAATGTCTTGAACTTTGCATTAGTGACAAAGTCAGAAGGGGTAATCGGTGCATCTCCAACGAATGGAGCCCCTTGTCTCTCACGTTCAGGGAGGCCCTCATTCACACCTGTGTTGACGTTGAGTGTGGAGGGACTTCCAACCTGTCGTCGAGGGCTGTTATTCATAGAAACCTCTTCGGTTGTTCTGAAAGGTTTAGCTTTATCCCGATCATCAGAGGATGGGGAGCTAAACACAATGTGCTTACCTTGATGAAGTGTAAACACTCCGGTAAGAGGTGTATCCTGTGACTGTAACCCCTCTGATGGGATTTCATCAGCATCTAAACTATCAGAGGGCATGGACGTACCCTCTGGTTGCCCTATGATAGCGTTGGTCACGAAGACATCAACGTTCTGTGTGGGTGGTGGCGAGTTCTGGGGCGAATGAACTCTTTTATTTTCATCATCACCCTATTCAGAGGATGATGATGATGTGGATTCCCCTGTGGTGCTTGAGTCAGAGGTGCAAAGAATACCCTCTGATCGGTTTGGCTCTGGGTGGTTTGGACTGGGTTGTCCTTTTTCAATGAGTGTAGATGCGGTGACACCTACCTCAAGAGATGTGGGTACCGTTGGGGATCTTGGAGAGAATCGCTCAAATGTGTCTTTATGAACATCTTCTGTACCTTCTTGTATTTAGAGGTCGGGATCGGTAGAAGCTCTCTGATTTGCACTCGATTTCTTTTCAGACTCAATCTCACCTGACCCCTCACTTTCTATTCTAGGCTCTACCTGCTCTGGGGTAGGTACTCTCTGTTATGAGAATACCATGGAGCGTCTATAAGAAATAAGAATAGGAGAGGTTGAAGGTATAAGGTCAAGCATGTACCTGGAAAGTTCTCTGGCAGCAGGATAACCGTTGACGTCGATGGTGGGCTTGTGAGAGCTCATCGAGGCGATTTTGTAGAAGGGTTGAACCAGAGGAGCTTTCAGAGCACCAATTGCTGGGAAGGTGAAGGGGGAAAGAAACCGTGGGAACATCAGTGCAGGTAGTGGTTTCCCTTGGCTTTGTAGAGACGACTTATTCTGAACTGCATCTTTCATTTCCAGGAAGAGGAGACTGGCTTAATCCAGAGGTTTGTTGAAGAACAGCCCATACATAATGGTGAGAATGTTCTTACTGGCCTGATCGAGAGACCCAATCTTGCAAGTAAGATTTTTGTTTAGTATCGAAACAAGGACGTTGCACATCGGGGGTAACTACTTTCTTTTGAACTCGGATAGCCGATGGATATGTTCATTGTAGCCCAAAATACGAATAAAGTCCAACGGAGCTTCAAGAGTGGGATTGGGTTCAAGGGTAGGGTTAGGGATGGTTTGGCTTTCAGTTTCAATGAATGACTGAGGAAGATGGAAATATTTAGCAATTTTCCTGCGGGTGATAGGTATTTGGACTGCAGATTCAGATTCATGAGGATGCCCAAAAACTCCAATTAGGGTGAATTCATCCTGGATAAACATTGGTTGCCATACCTCTTGAACATAAATTCCAGGGACATTTGGGTTTGTCAGAGTTAGGGCTTGGTTTAGTGAGTGGTTTTGCAGAAATTCAATCATGATGCGGAACTCGGAGAGATAAGTATTAGGATCAAGTAGAACCTGAACATTGTTTGACTTCAATGGTAGCTTGAGAACAGGAGCACTGTCAGCTGTGGAAGCAACCAAAGTCCCATCTGCGAGTTGTGGAGACGCCATTGATGAAGAAAGCTTGTGAATTTACAAACGCCAAATGGGAAATATGAAGAATCTTGAGAGTAAAGTTAATACACAGTAGTATGAAGGTTCGAAATCGAGGGTTATATATGAGAGAGAAAGAGCACTTGAGTGATATTTGAATGGGAAGGGTTTTAATTTGGGGATAATCAAAATAAAACGGTTCGGATTAGAGGAGTGCGCAGGCGTGTCAACATGCAAGGGCACGATGAGTGACACGTGTAAAGTAGAACCGACAGGTGAAAGGTTTTGGCGCTCAATCGACGATTAAGTGTTCCCTCAAAAAGAAAATTAAAAATGGAAATTAATTAAAATAAAATCAATTTTTGAGACTGATAATCAGTTTATTAAAAAAGATTTTTGAGTAATTAATACCAATTAAAATTGTATTTAAAAATCAGACATTTGGATAGAAATCGGTTTGTACCAAATGAAAGTTTAATATTCGAAACCAAGTATTTATTTTAAAAAATGAAACAGTAATAAGAAAATTTTAAGTAACCTTGAAGGCAAGAGTTAATTAAAATAGGCGTATTAAAGAATTTTTTTTAAAAGTAAATACAGAGATAAAGAATATCTGGTCATGGAAAGATTTTTGACCATGTCAATGAAGATCTTTTCAGAAGAATTTAAGTTGAATCTGAAATATCTTTGTAACCTTGACGACAAGAGTTAGTCAGAAGAAGCAAATTCAAAGAAAATTGTTAAGTAAAGAGAGGTTCAGAAGACAGCTAACAGAAGTTAGACTTGATAAGCTCCCCCTCGAGTTTGTAAGGCGTGCTCCCCCTCAAACAATACAAATTGCTCCCCCTTAAAGATTGCTCGTTGCTCCCCCTCAAACAATACAAAGTTGGACCTATTCTGTGAACACTTGGCTCCAACAGGGTAAAAAATTGATACATAGATGTCCAGAGCCTTCCGTGGGTCTCTGAGGAATCTTCAGAAACAACCAGAGACTTCTAGATGGTTCTGAGTTAGACCACACAAAAATGGAGATGAAAAATAAACAATTTTGACAAAATTCTGAGAGAAACAAAGAATTGAGTAAAATTACATATTAATCATGCCTAATTTGCTAATAAGGAAATTAAAACGAGTTTCATCTAAAGCTTTCGTGAAGATATCAGCAAGCTGAAAATCAGTAGAGACAAAATACATCTCAATTGTGCCTTTCTCTACATGATCTTTGATGAAATGATACCTGACATCAATGTGCTTTGATTTCGAGTGCTGAACTGGATTTTCAGTAATGGCAATGACACTTTCTGAGTCACATAGAATTGGAATTTTGTCATATATGAGGCCATAGTCCCTGAGCTGAGTTTTCATCCAGATAACCTGTGAACAGCAACTCGCAGCAGCAACATACTCAGCTTTCTGCTGTGGATGTTGACACACAGTTCTGCTTCTTACAAGTCCAACTTATAAGTCTGTTACGCAGAAGTTGACAACTGTCAGAGGTACTTTTGCGATCCAATTTGCAACCTGCATGATCAAAATCTGTATATGCCATTAAATCGAATTCAGAATTTTTCAGATAGCAGAGACCAAGTGATGGAGATCCCATGAGATATCGAAAAAAAAATTTAACAGCAACCAAATGAGATTCTTTGGGATTTGGTTGATAGCGAGCACAGAGGCAAGTGGCAAACATAATATCTGGTCGACTAGCTGTCAAGTACAGAAGTGATCCGATCATACCTCTATAACTCGTAACATCTACTGAGTTCCCAGAAGGATCAGGACCAAGTTATGTTTAACAAGAATCTCAAGATTATCAAAATTTAAGTGAGACATTTTGTGATGCCATACCCATGCAATTTCACTCTTTTTGGAAATAAGACAGAGGGTTTCGTTACCGTCCTTTGATGTGAAATTCATCATATACAAATTACCTTTTCTGTCTGCTCTCCAGAGTTCTTCTCCTGCCTTAGAGAACAAGTAACAATGTTTTTCATCAAATACAGCAAGCATTTTAGAATCACAAAGTTGACTTACACTTAATAGATTATGCTTCAATCCAGAAACATGAGCTACTTTTGATAAGGTAATGTTACCTTCTTGTAGAGTACCGTAGCTTTTTATTTGACCCTTACCATTATCTCCAAACATTACAGCTCTACCACATTTGTCTTTGAATTGGGAGAGTAAGGTTTTCGATCCAGTCATCTGCCTCGAGCATCCAGAGTCAAGATACCAGATATGCACACGCTGCTTCTGCAATCACAGTCAGAGTTTTTTAGTTACCCATCTCTTTATGGGTTCTTTAATGTTAGTTTAAATCTTTTCACTTTTTTTAATTTGCACCTGACTTGATATTGCAGAATTTAAAGAACCAATCTTATTGTTTGCAATATTATGGATTTTCTTTGGTTTATTTTTAAAAGAGAAATCATTATAAGAACGATCAGAGGACCTCGAGAAAAATTCCTTTAGTTTTAAAAACAGAGAAAAACATTCAGAATTCTGAGACATAAAAGATTTCATTGAATTTTCATTAGAATAATGATAATTACAATTCTTCTTATTCCTGTCTATACTAGTATCAGTAGTTCTATTGAACTTCTTAACTAGGCTAGACTTATGCTTAGAATCATAAGTTTTCTTCTGTGGAGGCTTCCTCTAATAGACCTTCACTGGAGTTTTCTGATATACTGAAACATAGGTAGAAAGATTAGATTTCCATTTTTCTTTTTGAGCAGAAGTAAACTTTGGATAACATGGTTGAGATAATTTTGACTGAACATAACACTTCTTTTTCAGATTTTCTTCCTTCTCAAGTTCAAGACAAGATTTGGCTTTAAGACACATTCCTATGAAATCTGGATTAATGAACATAGGTTTTCGCTCTCCTGTTGGAGGAACAGAGAAATATGGTATTCCACTTGGATGTTTTTCAATGTTCAGACTAGAGGCTCTGATTTCCAGAGATACATTAGTAAATAAGAAAGGAGCTTCCTTATCCTTAGATACTTCTGGTGTCTTTTTGTATTCTGAAGAAAAATGATTTTCTAGATTTGAGAAATATTTTTCTGAATTAAAGAAATCATCATTTTGATCATCGTTTTCCCATGGATATGTAATAGTTTCAAAACTGTCTTGAGAATCAGAAGGATTTAAGTCTACAAAAGAACATGGAACTATCTCTGGTTTGTTTTCTGAGGAGAATTTTTGAATATTTTGTAACTCGAAGCATTCATCCAGAGTGGATAAAATATCTTTTTCAAAGCTTAGACGCAGCTCCTCTTCTGCCTGTAAAGGTATAAAGACATCCGCCTTTGGATTCAAAGTTATATGAATATTTGAACCAAATTTAAAAATAGATTCTTTTTTCTGAATTTTGTTTAGATCAACGTTTGTTTTTCCAGAAAAGTATTCAATTTTTTGAATTTGAGTTTTCGTTGACGACAACTATTTTCAAGTTTTGGTTTTTTGAAAATTGATGATTCATATAAACTTGGAAACATAGGATTTTGTGTCATTCCTGGACAGAAGACAGAATTCAGAATTGATCGTTTTTCACACGTATAGGGATCCAAATCCTCGAATCCAAGTCCAGATCTTCCTACTTGTGTATTGATTTTGTCATGAACCTTTTGAGCATCCAGATATGTTTTAATCTGTAGCTTTGTCTTTTGAAGTTCAATATGTAAAAACTATCTTTCCTTCTGGAAATAGTTTTTAAGTGCAACAGAATTTAATCTGTCACTTTCATAGGCACTAATCTCCTTTTCTTTATTTTCCAGAAGTTTGTTTAATCTCAACATCTCTTCTTTAAACTTAACTCAGAAATTAAAGCCAGAGGTCCACCGATAGTGCTTTTCTTCTGAACAACTTCTTTCTCATGGGCTTGAAGAGTTCCAAAGATATCATGAAGAGACCATTGTTCCAGATCCTGATTTTCTTGTATAGACATAGAGAGATTTGACCATTCAGAATTTAATCTTTTGAGAAATAAGACATTATTGTCTTCTCCGGATCTAATGATGTCACACCTTTTACATAGATTTATCAGAGTATTAAATCTATGAAAAGTCTGTTCCAGAGATTTTTCAGGGATGGCTTGGAAACTGTTGTATTCATTTAGAGCTTGGGCTCTTCTGTTTTTCTTCATCTTCGCCCCACCTTCTAGTATGCTTTCTAATTGATCCCATAGTTCCTTGGCACTATCACATGAATCCAGAGATTGAAATATATCATTTGGAATAGCCATGATTAAAAGACTTTTAGCTTTTTTGGACAATTCAACCTTAGCTTTCTCTGGGTCTGTCCAATTATCCCTTGATTTTGGAACGCTCCTACCAGGAACTTCATCAGACACTGCTGTAGCAGGTACCCTTGGGATAGTTGTCATTGGAACGAATGGACCATTTTGAACAATAGCATATAGATCAGCATCTAATCCTTCAAAAAAGTTGATCATTCGAATTTTCCATTGTGAATATTCATAACGTATTAGAGTGGGAGGTTTAGTCAGAGAACTAGATGTGTATACAGCGTTCAGATTTGAATTCGCCATATTGTCAAAAACAGAGATTTTGAAATTGATTGAAGATTTGTTGAAATTTGAACCAAATTAATTTCAAATTGATCGAAATGAGATAAAGTACTTACTAAACTCAATTTTAAGCAGGAATTACCACAGATTTAGAGAAAATTGTAATGAATTTTACAAAATCTCGTAAAACAGGGCTGAGTGAAGAACAGATGCTTAAAATTGAAAAATACTTTTGAATAGAAAAGAGATTTCTCCAAATGGAAGAGATCTAACAATCAATAGATTGGTTATCAGGCTCTAATAACAATTGCTGGAACCCAGATCCCTTTCTATTATGTAATCAATAGATCAAAAATGAATGTAAGAGCGGAAGCAGTAAGATCTAAGATTATCAGTATGATTATCAAGAACAAAAATAGGAAGAACAATCGTAATTGATATTCAATGAATCACAACAGTATGCGCAAAACAATAGTTCTCTATTTCGTATTTTCAATCGATAACCATTACAACCAGTGAGAGAACTATTTATATGAATACAATCAATGAAAGTCAACTATCTAGCCTATTACAATGTGCCACGTAAGCAATGAAGTAACAACCTAAGTAACACACGGATGTTGTGCTTGCCACGTCAACTGAGGTATGTTAGTTGCCTAATTCTGTTTCATACTTCACCAAAAGTGAGGTCTAACAATAATTTTGTTTGAACAAAACATATATTTTTAAAACTTTCTTCCTTCTCAAGTTCAAGACAAGATTTGGCCTTAAAACACATCCCAATGAAATCTGGATGAATGGGCACAAATTTTCTCTTTCATGTTGGAGAAACAGAGAAAGTTGGTATTCCACTAGGATGTTTTTCAATATTCAGACCAGAGGCTCTGATTTCCAGAGGTTCATTAGTAAATAAGAAAGGAGCTTCCTTATCCTTAGATACTTCTGGTGCCTTTTTGTATTCTGAAGGAAAAGATTTTCTAGATTTGAGAGATATTTTTCTGAATTAAAGAAATCATCAACTTGATCATCGTTTTCCCAAGGATATGTAATAGTTTCAAAACTCTCTTGAGATTCAGAAGGATTTAAGTCTACAAAAGAACATGGAACTATCTCTGGATTGTTTGCTGAAGAGATTTTTTGAATATTTTCAAATTCGAAGCGTTCATCCAGAGTGGATAAAATATCTTTTTCAAAGCTTAGACGCAGCTCCTCTTCTGCATGTAAAGGGATAAAGACATCCGCCTTTGGATTCAAAGCTATATGAACATTTGAACCAAATCTGAAATTGTCGTCCTTCTTCTGAATTTTGTTCAGATCAACGTTTGTTTTTCCAGAAAAATATTCGATGTTTTTGAACTTAAGTTTTCGTTGACGACAACTATTTTCAAGTTTTTGTCTTTTAAAAATTGATGGTTAATGTAAAATTGGAAACATAGGCTTTTGTTTTAGTCCTAGACAGAAAGCAGAATTCAAAGTTTATCGTTTTTCACATGTGTATGGATCCAGATCCTCGAAATCAAGGCCTGATCTTCCTACTTATGTATTTATTTTGTCATGAACTTTTTGAGCATCCAAATATGTTTTAATCTGTAGCTTTGTCTTTTGAAGTTCAATATGCAAAAACTCTTTTTCCTTCTGAAAATAGTTTTTAAGTGCAACAGAATTTAATCTGTCACTCTCCATATCACTAATCTCCTTTTCTTTGTTTTCCAGATGTTTGTTTAATCTCAATCTCTCTTCTTTAAACTGAGCTTCTGTAATTTTTAAACTTTCAGAAATCTTCTCATTTTCAATATTGAGTTCTATTTTTTCTTTAGTTAGAAGATTCATTTCTCTTTTATAAATCACTCTTTCTCTTTGAGTTTCAAAAAGAGTTTTTTCAGTTAGTTTCTTCAATTTCTTTTCAACTGTAAGCTTCTGCTTAAGTTCTTCAAAATTCTTTGATATTTCAAAAATGGTGTTTTCAAGTTCAGATGTGTCAGAGAGAGTACATACAGGTGTTTCAGAAGGCTGATCTTCTGATTCATTTGTTCTGGCCATCCCGCAGAACATGGCTTCATCACCGCTTGACTCATCTCCCAGCCAATTTTCCTTTTCTGCAAAGTGAGCTCTTTCATCAACATTTTAATTGTATTTATTCTTGTAGTACAAATTGTCTTTGCTCAGAGGTCCTCTGCAATTCTTTGAGTAGTGCCCTGGCTTACCACATCAATAACACACATCCTTCTTTCTCTTCAACTCTTGATCCTTCTTTTCTATCTCTGTTTTCTCATATCTCTGGTTCTCTTGACGAGGTGTATAACTGGGAACAGGGCGATCAATCCTTTTGCTTCCTTGGAACGATCTATTACCAAACCGTTTCGTGAATTGTTTAGTAATAAGTGCCAATGAATCAGCAAAAGCTTTGATATCATCGTCAGAGTCAGAATCATCTTCTGGAATTTCTTCTGACATGAGAGCCTTGCTTTTTCCTTTCTTCTCAACCTCCTTACTTCTTCTGACTGATCCTCTGGACTCAGAAATTAAAGCCAGAGGTCCACCAATAGTATTCTTCTTCTAAACCACCTCTTTTTCATGGGCTTGCAGAGTGCCAAAAACATCATGTAGATACCATTGTTCTAGATCCTGATTGGCTTGTAAAGACATAGAGAGATTTGACCATTCAGGGTTTAGTCTTTTGAGAAATAAGACATTATTATCTTCTTTGAATCTGATGATATCACATCTTTTACATAGATTTATCAGAGTGTTAAATCTATGAAAAGTTTGTTCCAGAGATTCTTCAGGAATGGCCTGGAAACTGTTGTATTCATTTAGAGCTTGGGCTGTTCTGTTTTTCTTCATTTTCGCACCACCTTCTAGTATGTTTTCCAATTGATCCCATAGTTTCTTGGCACTATCACAGGAGTCCAGAGATTGAAATATATCATTCGGAATAGCCATGATTAATAGACTTTTAGCTTTTCTGGACAATTCAACCTTAGCTTTCTCTAGATCCATCCAATTATCCCTTGATTTTGGAATACTCCTAGCAGGGACTTCATCAGAAACTGCTGTAGCAGGTACCCTTGGGATAGTTGTCATTGGAACGAATGGACCATTTTGAACTATAGGATAAAGATCAGCATCTAATCCTTCAAAGAAGTTGATCATTCGGATTTTCCATTGTGGATATTCATCACGTATTAGAGTGGGAGGTTTAGTCAGAGAACCAGAGGTGTATACAGCGTTCAGATTTGAATTAGCCATATTACCAGAAACAGAGATTTTGAAGATTAATGAAGATTTGTTTGAAATTTGAATCAAATTAATTCCAAAATGATAGAAATGAGACTGTATATTTACCAATCACAGGTTTAAGCAAAAATTACCACAGATTTAGAGAAGATTGTAATGAATTTTAACAAAATCTTGTAAAACAGGGTGGAATGAAGAATATGAGCTTAAAACTGAAAAATACTGTAAAATAGAAACGGGACTTCTCCAAATGGAAGAGATCTAATAATCAATAGATTGATTATCAGGCTCTGATACCAATTGTTGGAACCAATATCCCTTTCTATTAAGAAACCAACAGATCAAAAGTGAAAGTATGAGCGGAAGCAGTAAGATCTAAGATTAACAGTACGATTAGTAAGAACAAAATAGAAAGAACAATCGTAATTGATATTCAATGATTCACAACAGTGTGCACAAAACAATAGCTCTCTATTCCGTTTTTCAATCGATAACAATTACAATCTGTCAAAGAACTATTTATACGAATACAATCAATGAAAGTCAACTACATAGCCTATTACAATGAGACACGTAAGCAAGGGAGTAATAAACTGAGAGACACACGGATGGTGTGCTTGCCACATCATCGGATGCATATTAGACGCTCAATTCTGTTTCATACTTCACCAAAATGAGGTCTAACAGATGCTTTCTTTATAAACTTTAGGAGGAGATTGTTAGATCTAATTAGCCCCAATTAGATAGAAAGTTTTATAAAGAATTGTATTTTGGGCTTTTTAGTGTTTTATGGGCTTGGGCCTAACATATGTAATGGACACCTATATAAATGGTATCTTGAGAGAGAATACACTTTTTACACACACAAACTTATGAGAGTCGATTCATTCCAATGTGTGGTGTTCTCGACATTTCCCTCCATATTGATCATACGAGTTGATGAATAATGTTCCTTAATTCTCTATCTCTTCTCTAAACTTTATGAAGTTTTCTCAATTGTTGATAGTTTGGGATCTAACAGCGGGTGCACCCTTAAATTGTATCAAATGTCCGCAAAACTGTTTGATATATTTTTCGGTTGATTTCGAGGGATTTTTTAGCCGAATTCCCCGTTCGGGGACTTTTTTAAGTTTTTAGGTTGATTTCGAACGAATTTTTAAGGTGTTTGGTTGATTTCGAAGAATTTTTAAGGTTTTTGGTTGATTTCGAGTGATTTTTTTTGGTTTTTGGTTGATTTCGAGTGATTTTTTAAGGTTTTTTTTTGTTGATTTCGAGGGATTTTTTAAAGTTGTGCTCCCTTAACACAGAGCACCCATCAGAGTTTAGCTGGTGCACCTCATGTAAAACTTAAAAATTGCGACATTTTTTACCCTTACGACACACAGTTGAGCGGTAGCATGAGACCCCCCTTGCTATTGGGTGGGTCCGCCACTGACTGGTAGCTATGCATTGATCCAAAGCTAGCAGGAAATTAAGGAGTAGATACATACATTTCTGATATACCTAATTGCTTCAATACACATGAACTCTCTATCCTTAAAGAAATATCGCCACCATCATGATATTGTAAATTTGGTGCAAATATATACCCAACACCACATGGTCAACTTTGGACTCAAAATTACGCAAATTTCATTCAAATCAAGAACACATACGGGATTCATCACTACAAAAAGTTTCAGCAAATCTGACATAAATTCCCCACCACTGATGCAAATTCTGCAAATCGGACACAAAAATATTAATTTAAAAAATAAAATAAAATAAGCTACAATTCACGAGTTTGCTAAGTCAATTTGCGGATTATGTGGCTATTTTGTGATATTTTTTAAAATATTGGCTAATTTTTGAATTTTTAAGCAAACAATGACTATTTTGGTGATTTGCCCTCTTAATATTTAATAGTCAAAGAATTATTCTACAAGTAAACTAGAACTGCCAAATAATGGTTAAGAGTAGCGAGCGAGCGACACTACAAGGAAACAAACCCTAAAATATTGCTTCAATGCAAGTGACAAGTGAACTAGCTATCCTTAAAGAAATTTTCATTTCATCATAATTTGGCTCAAATCATCATATTAAATCCCAACATCAGATGGTTCACTTTGTTAGGTCTGAAAATATTGTGTTAGGTGTAAATATATTGTGTCCGATATTACAATATTGAAGACGTCGTGGTCAAAGCTAATGTTAACAAAGTCAACTCTATGTTTAGCTTGTATTGTACTTTGATTGTAATAGTCTAGGGGTATAAATACCCATCTCATGTACTTTGTAGTTACACTTTGATAGATTTGTCAATTTCATATCTTGTATTAAAGTGAGATAGATTGTATATATTGAGAGAAAACATATCAATATACATATGACATTTGAAGATTCATTGATGGGTTCTTGATATTATTGTATTAGATTTATTGTTATCTGATCAAGATAGGACTACAAATTGATATCAGAGCACGAATCATCCAATTTAAAGAAGATTTGAATAATAAATTTGAGGTTTTCAAGTTCTTATAGATTTTGATTGACTTTAGGAGGGTTTGAGGTTGGATTTCCATGAAATTAGTCTCAATGAATTCATTTTTTATGGTAGATGTTTGGGTAAAAATCTCACACCCTCGACCGTTGACTAAAACGTTTGACCAAAGACTTTCCATGGCTCCCGAATATTAGCCAAACATCCAGAGAGCAATGGTCGAAATAATCGCTCGACGACTTGTACAAACGTTCGATCAACAATGCTTAACATCCGACAAAACGTCACGAACTAACGGTCGATTAAAAGCTCCAAGCAAAATCCACGACACACGACCGGCCTGCAAACGCTCGACGTAGGCCATTACTTTAGGTTCATTACGAGCTAACCGTTGTCTCCCTTAGCAGGACCATTGGACGGTTACGTTCAAACGTCATCAAGAGCATTTATGAAGGAAATCAATATCGATCGACCATTACAAATCAACGACAACTATATATACAACGTAGAAATCATCAAAGAGGATACATGAACTTTTCCCCGCATTCTTAAAGGCAAAGAACACGCAATAGCTTTATAAATTTAATACACTAGCTTAGTCTTTATATTCTTCTTATCACTTGTAATCATACGACCGTGGTTCTAAAGGACGACGCCCCTGCTTGGCGTCACTTTTTCATTGTGCATCGACAATACTAACCCATCGTCCGCGGTTTTTTTTCCCGTCGTCCAAGGATTTTTCCTCATCACCAAATCTCTTGCCTCTTGTTTACTTTTCGTTTTCTTTACATTCGTTGGGAGAATCCTTCCTTTGAACGATCAGGTCCACAAGCACCTTAAGTTGACTTGTTAAGTTAATTTTTGACATCAACAGTTAGGCGCCATCTGTGGGACCCGATTAGAGGAATTCTCCAAACGAACCCTGTGTTACTAACGAATTTCTTTTGTTTTTGTCAATGGCATACCAAGGAGCTAACCCCACCGAAGCGAACCTAAGAGCTGAACTAAACGCTGCAAATCTGCGGATTCAACAGTTGGAAGCTCGGGGATTTTCTCATAAAGAAACCATATCCAAGAAACATCCGCAAGAGCTCCCGTTTAACGACGGCCCAGGTATGATCCCCGAAACCCCGTTCCCGAACGCCACTAAGACGGTGAATTGTATTAAAGGTGAAACGGACATCTGCGGACTCACCCATTCAACCGCCGGTAGACAAGCGCACATCAACTTGATGAGTCTGTCACCTCTCAGATACGTAAACAGGAGGCGGCCATCGATTCAGAAAACGTTCACGTCGTGTTCGACGCTCACGACCTGGGTGGCTTACGACCAAACCATCATGACGGACTAGTGATCCGACTATCAATTGGGGATTGTTCGATGAAAAGAGTGCTCGTGGACGGAGGAAGCTCGGTCAACGTAATTTTTCTCAACACCTTAAAAGGTAATGGGGGTAAACGAAACCGAGGTCACACGGAGAACCGCGATCCTGGTGGGAATCAGCAGAAATGTTGCCCACACCTTCGGAGAAATCAACCTCACCGTCTATGCCGAAGGAGTCAGCAAATCGACCAGATTCGACGTCGTCCATTGCCCCTCTGCATACAACGTTATCTTGGGGCGTTCGTGGATCCACGAAATGAAAGCTGTTCCTTCAACCTATCATCAAGTACTAAAATTCCTGACGCCGTGGGGGATGCAGGAAATAAAAAGTGAGCCGAAGGTGGCACGAGAATGTTACAAAACAACCATGAAGCCTCGGAAACAGCACGTCAACTAACTGCAAGACAAAGAGGACTCGAGCTACGACCTACAACTGACAGAGGTTGTACTCGTCCCGAACTACCCTGAACGTAAGATCCACGTAGGGGCGTCACTTGTGTCTGATCTCAAGCAGAAGTTGGTCGACTTCCTTCGAACAAACGCCGATTTCGCCTGGTCACACGTAGATATGATCGGGATCGACCCGAAAATCATATCGCACCAATTATCCGTTGACCCATCTTTCAAACCCGTGAAGCGCCGGAAGTTCGCCTCGAAAAAGAACAAGGTTATCAATGACGAGGTCGATAACCTACTAAGATCTGGAAAAATTCGGGAGGTAAAATACCCGGAATGGCTAGCGAACGTCGTGGTCGTCAAAAAGAAAAAATGGAAAATGGCGAGTCTGTATAGACTTCACCAGCCTCAATAAAGCCTGCCCTAAAGACCCGTTCCCGTTCCCCCACATCAACGCCATGGTCGACGCAACTGCCGGTCATGAATTGTTGACCTTCATGGGTGCATACTCAGGGTACAATCAGATCCTTATGCACCCGGACGATCAGGAAAAACGGCTTTCATTACTGACAGGGGGATTTACAGCTATAAAGTAATGCCCTTTGGCGTTAAGAACGCAGGTTCCACCTCTCAACGACTCGTCAATCGAATGTTCGAACCGCACCTGGGGGACAGAATGGAGGTATACATCGACGACATGCTAGTCAAATCCAAGCATGCGGTAGACCAGGTAGAGCACTTACGCCAGTCATTCGAAATACAGCGGAAATACCAGATGAAGCTGAATCCGGCAAAATGTTTCTTTGGAGTACGTGCGGGAAGATTTCTTGGGAATATGGTTATCCAGCGAGGAATCGAAGCCAGCCATGATCAGATCAGAGCGATTCGCGAAATAAAATCACCTCGAAATTTCAAAGAGGTCCAAAAACTCACGGGCTGTGTAGCTGTGCTCAATAGATTCATTTCGCGATCGTCCGACAAGTGTCATCTATTTTACAATGTCCTCAGAAAAAACAATGGCTTTGACTGGACGAGCGACCATGAAACAACACTTTAGGATCTGAAAGACTATATGGTGTCGCTACCCTTGTTGTCAAAACCCAAGGATGAGGAAGAGTTTCAGTTGTACCTCGCCATAAGCAAAAACTCAGCCAGTGCCGTTCTGGTCCGAGAAGAAGAAAGACAACAGTTCCCAATTTACTATGTCAGTAAATCCTTACTTGACGCAGAAAAAAGATATACTTCAATGGAAAAATTTCTTCTGTCGTTAGTCACCGCGGCTAAAAAAAATCCGTCATTATTTCGATTCGCATGTTATCAACGTCGTCACCAACTTCCCGCTAAAATCCGTCCTAAGGAAACCAGAGCTAACGGGGCGGTTGGCGAAATGGAGCATCTACCTCAACAACTACAAAATAAACTTCAAACCCAAGACCGAAATCAAGTCGCAAATCCTAGCCGACTTCATCGCAGACTTCAGTCCCGAACTAGAAAAGGTAGCGACCGACAAAATGGACGTTGTGGCGATCCAAGACGAACAACCCTGGACGATGTACGTTGACAGGTCCTCCAACGTGCGAGGGTCGGGATTAGGCATCGTTTTGAAATCCCCACAAGGGGGCACGATGGTCAACTCTGTATCCTGCGATTTCAAAGCCACCAACAATGAAAGGAAATACGAGACCCTAGTCGTAGGCATGGATCTGGCGTACGACCTGCGGGCAAGAAATCTTCAAGTCATGAGCGACTATCTGCTCGTCGTTAACCAAATGAGAGGAGAATTTGTAACAAAAGATCCAAGGATGGCAGCATATTGGCAAATCGCCCTGGGACGAACAAAGAAATTCGAAAAATTTAGCATTCAACAAATCCCAAGGGAACAAAATGCTCGAGCCGACGCACTTGCCAATCTAGGACCCGCCTTGGCGAAATCATCATTCGACATGATACCCATAATCCACTTATCAAGTCCATCAACCGAAGATAACCAGCCCGATCAGGTGTTGGTACTGGACGAGTCAAACGACTGGACAAAGGAAATCCGGGATTAGCTATCAAACGACCGCCTGCCGGAAGACAAAATAAAGGCTCGAAAAATCCGATTCAAGGCCTCCAGATATGTCATGCTTGCAGGAAGACTCTATAGGCGATCATCCACCTGGTTAAACTTACGCTGCCTCGTTCCCAGCGAGACCCAAAAAATACTACAAGAAATGCGCGACGAGAGTATGGGAACCATTCCGGAGGATGAAGCCTAGCAAACAGCATCTCGCGACAAGGCTACTACTGGCCCACTATCCAAATAGACGTCGTAGCATACGTACAAAATTGCGACGCTTATCAGCGCCACTCAGTTATGACTCACCAGCCTTCTGAATTCCTACATTCATCCCTAGTCCGATGGCCTTTCATGCGATGGGGATGGATATTGTTGGCAAATTTCCGCAAGCACCTGGACAAAAGGTATATCTGTTAGTCCTTACTGATTATTTCTCAAATTGGATAGAAGTCGCCGCTTTTTCTCAAATACGAGTAAAGAGGTAATATCTTTTATCCACACTAACATTATCTGCAGATTTGTCATACCCTCCGAGATTATGTGTGATAACGGGTCTCAATTCATAAGCGATAAGACCAGGCGATTCTGTGAAGAGTTGGGTATAAAAGTCACGACTTCTACACCCCGCTATCAACAGTCCAACGGGCTCGCCGAGTCAATTAACAAAATGATTATCAACTTGCTCAAAAAGAGACTCGGAGCTGCCAAAGGACGCTGGGTCGAGGAGTTACCCTCCCTTTTATGGGCAAATTGTACCACTCCTCGTACCTCGACAGGACAAACTCTGTTTTCGCTAGTTTACGGATGCGAAGCTGTCCTACCGATCGAGATAAACCTGCCAACGTGGACGAAATATGGTAGACTTAGCTACGACGTGGACGAACGTGAAGAAATGAGAGACTCGGCTTATGTCCGATTGGCGTCCCAACAACAGTCCATCGCACGATATTTCAACAAAAACGTCAGGATAAAGACCTTCAAGATAGGAGATTACGTCTTACGACGCGTCTTCCAAAACAACCAAAAACGAAATGCGGGTAAGTTGTCGATCAAATGGGAAGGGCCCTACCGAATCACTTCGGTAGGCGCCTACCAATTACAAGCCTTGGACGGTCAGAACATCCCACGTAGCTGGAATGCAACTCATTTAAAGAAGCATTCCTTTTAAAATTATCACACGCACGTTATGTCCTTTCTTTTTGCTTTACTGACTTAAACATCAGAGGGTCGTTGGTCAAACCAACGACCACCCCTAATAATTTTTGCTATAGGAACGCACAACCAAAAATACTGGTGAGACATTCGACCTACTGATTAAGGGCTCTATCGCCCGGAAGTCACAGGCTTGATCTTTCAAGCCTCAAAATAAATCGTTTTAAATGGCTCGATCGCCAGATATAAAACCTCTTTTCTCTCAGAATTCGTACTACAAAGTTATGCTTATTTCGTTTGTCCTTCGAACAAACAGTCAGTTGTTACCAAACGAATCGTTTCATTAAAGCACGAGCGGATTACAAAACAAGGCGTGACCCAGAACGTCGCCTTGATAAAAAAGGAATAAACTAGGGATGCGAGAAACAGGGCGGCGCCGGTTGTGCAGATGGCCTGGAGACCCCTTGGGCTCGATCCAACCGGGTCCTCAGGTCGTCTACCTCCTTGGTCTTCTCAGACATGGCCTCCATTGCCCCTATCTTCTCCAAGGCCTCCGCCTGACGATGCCCGAGATCCGAACTGGTGACCCATTCACACGTAAGTTCGTCCCGAACATCCTCTAGCGAATGACGGAAGTCATCGGCTCTAGCCAGAGCTTCCTCTTCCTCCGCTTGTAGGGAATATTCGTGCTCCCGCACAACTTCCTCCGCTTCGGAGGCCATAGCAACAACCCGACCAAGTAACGCCTGTATGGACTGAAAACAAAAGACCACTTAGCGTCAGTTTCGCAAGAACGCACGATCGTTTGAACGCACGTTGCATGACGCAAGAAATAAATGGGAGTCATGACCCCATCGGACAAAACGTTGGATAATAATGCCTGGAATATGTTGCGAACAAAAGCTCCAACCCTCGGTCTTTTCCCCTCGCCTTGCGATGGAGGAAAAGCAGACATGTGCGAAGGCAAAGCCGCCTTCGACGTCTTCGCCCTCTTAGAGCCCTCGGCTCTAGGAGACGGTGCTCTCAGAACGGGCCCCAACGACCCTCTTCTATTCAAACCCCGCCGAGCGGGGAGGATCCTACGACCGACAGACAAGGCCGCAGTCCCTTTTGAAAACAAACACGAGAGAGAATCAGAAAGGAGTGATGAAAATCAATACGAAAAACCAATGAGAACACTCACCACTTTTCCTCGAGCAGGGAAGGGGGCTAGAAGCGCTAACGACAACAACGTCCTCGCCTTCCTCAGTGTCGTCATCTCCTTCAACCCCAGACGCAGGGTCAAACACAAAGAACGCCCGGTTCGGGATCTGACGAAAGAGCTCAACCTTGGCCGGTGAGTCAGGGAGAGGGGGAATCTCGCACGTCACCACTACGCGAAGAATACAAAGTCAGAACGAACAAATGGCACTAAAAAAATGTAAAACAAACGGTATTACCTTTATTGGACCAGCCACAGACGATCCATTCCTCGTTTTTGGCGTAGTCCAACAACTGGAAAAATACGAAGCGCTCCTTGCAGCCGCGATCTTTCACTCTGCTATCCGTGATCAGCGCCTGATGCTGACGCACTCGTACATAAGAGCTATATCGATTGTTGGCATCCTCCTTCACCGCATAAGCCAACAGCATATCGTGGACGGTAAAAGGGGAACCCCAATCGAGGGTTAACCGGTCTATCATCATCGTAACTCTCCAAAACCGGGGTACCATTTTCCTGGGAGAGATACTAAACCGGCCCAGAAAATCCCTGACCAGCATAGAAAAACACCTTGAAAACCCTATCTTAAAGGGGTACTCATACAGGACAAAGCAATCCACGGGGCATTCCTCGGTCGTAAGATCCCCAGGACACTCCGGGATGACATAATCAGGAAGCCAACCCAGGTCGCGGAAGGCATACAAATCGGTGGGAGAAATAGTGCTTAGAAGGTTCGACATTCCTTAGGGGAAGAAAAAAGAAGTCGCAGGTTTTAGAAAGAAATTTCCGCGGGCTCAGGAATACGAAAAGGGAAAAGACAATCGTTTCCTTTTATGACCTCTCGAAACGTCGCTCCATCCCCCCTTGACGACACCTGTCCACGCTTCTCTGCATTCGCTCGATGGATGGGCGACACAGGTCCATGACAGCTGCCCATGCATGACCCATACGTACTCATGACGTCGTTAACACCCGTCACTACCAGGCAGTTATCTCCACCTCGTCAGCTTGAGCTAATCAGATAAGTTAAGATCCTAACTATTCCCGCTCGAAATCAAACGATTTTGTTCCCTTCGAACGCATTCAGCGAACCACGACACGTGTCTCGACAAAAATCAAAAATAAAGCTGCTGCTTAAATTTTGAATTTAGGGGCAAACTGTTTGGGTAAAAATCTCACACCCTCGACCGTTGACTAAAACGTTCGACCAAAGACTTTCCATGGCTACCGAATATTAGCCAAAGATCCAAAGAGCAATGGTCGAACAAATCGCTCAACGACTGGTACAAATGTTCGATCAACAATGCTTAACATCCGACAAAACGCCGCGAACTAACGATCGATTAAAAGTTCCAAGCCAAATCCACGACACATGACCGCCTGCAAACGCTCGACGTAGGCCGCTTAATTTAGGTTAATTATGAGCTAACCGTTGTTTTTCGTTGTAGGAGCGTTGGACGGTTACGTTCAAACGTCATCAAAAGCATTTATGAAGGAAATCAATATCGATCGACCGTTACAAAGCAACGGCAACTATATATACAACGTAGAAATCATCAAAGAGAACACATGAACTTTTCCCCGCATTCTTGAAGCCAAAGAACTCGCAATAGCTTTCTAAATTTAATACACTAGCTTAGTCTTTATATTCGTCTTATCACTTGTAATCGTACGACCACGGTTCTAAAGGACGACGCCTCTGTTGGCATCACTTTTTCATAGTGCATCGACGATACTAAACCCATCGTCCACGGTTTTTTCCCTCGTCCAAGGGTTTTTTCACGTCACCAAATCTTTTGTCTCTTATTTACTTTTCGTTTTATTTACGTTCGTTGGTAGAATCCTCCTTTGGTTGATCAGGTCCTCAAGCACCTTAAGTTGAATTTGTTAAGTTAATTTTTGGCATCAACAGTAGATCATTCGGTTTTAATCAATTTTGGAATTGATTCATGTTAGATTGGGTATTAGATCGGTTTTAATCAATTTTGGAAAAAGTTACTGTTTTGGATCGAAAGTTGTAGATCTAGTACGATTTGGGTATAGGTGCAAGAATTAAAAAAAAAATTCCGCTAGTGATGCGACCACCATATCCAAAATTCATAGCATTTGGATAAGTTTTTGGGGTTAATTCAAAAAAAAAATTGGGTCCATACGAAAATGATACATAGTTAAAACGGAAATGAAAATGAACCACACAATTCATTAAATAATGTTTTAAATAAAAAAAATTCAAATATGAATAAAGATTCATTTCTTAGGATTTAAATAAATACGAGCATAAAAGTCATTTGATTATATAATAGTTATTTATGACATTTAATTAAGATTACCTTCTTTCCATTTTTGTGATTTACTTTTTTATTTAGTATCTCACGAGTTTATAGACTCGACTCGTTAATATGCCGAGTCGATCTCGAGTTTAAGTCGAATCTATTCGAGGTGAGTGTTGATCTTGTCTCGTCTCATTTTTATACCCCTACATACAAGTAATGATGAAACAACTTGTGTCTATTTTCCGACAATCAAACAGAGTAAGTTGCTCTAACACCTACCACTTAAATATGTGATTTTTTCTTTCTAGTGGTTCGTCTAGTTAGATTTGTACACCTAGAAGATTTGGTTCAAGAATATAGTTTTCGTAACTGAGCTTGAAATCATTTTCTTATGAGTTCATTAAAAATCCATCTAATTAAAAGTAAAATATTGTATCCACCCCCTTTCTATAATACTTTTATAATATTGTTATTTGAGATTGGTTGCACCAGTTTGGTGATGGAAATAAATTGGAGTTTAATATTATCTGTATTAAATATTAAAGAATAATTGATTCAAATTATTATACTTATCTAAAGAATTGTGTATCAGTTAAAATTCGGTTCTAATATGAGTAGCACAATCATTGAGTTAATTACCTGATTAACATTAAGATAAGTGCAATCTTCTCCTATTATTTAATATAAAATCAATTCTATATATAAACTAGAACTCCTTATAGGATGGGTCTCTAGCTTTTTATCGCCTATAAATAAAGGTGATCGAGGTCCCTATTGCCTACACGACGAATTATGCAAGTAGTTCAACGTAATTCTAAAGCAAACTGTATAGAGAGTTTTACAAGACTTTAAAGCGTACGTGAAGAGGAAGAATGCTTCCGTTTCAATGAACTTGGCTGCTTATAACTCAAGTGCTCCAGGTTAGATCTATTAAACTCTTTATGGTATCATGTTAAATCGATTTCTAGTATATGTTTATGTTCCTATGCATTCATAATTGTTATCATATGCTTAAAGATAGTATCATATGAATATAACATTCGGGACAAAGAAAGGGGAGGACAACCTACGCTATTAGAGGAGAGTTACTGTAAAGACATAGCTTCCACCGTGTTGGATGTAATTTTAGATTTCCACGGTAAGACCCCTTGGTCTGACTTTGTTAGCAGTGAAGTCGTATAATTGTCTTTATAAACAAATAATGCAACTCGGTTCTATTAATTTTTACAATACCATTTGCTCATGTACCCTTATATAATAGTACCCGGTTTAATTTGTAAGCCTCGCAAGGTTTCACAACCAGGTACGGATATAAATTAATTTTACAGTAGTGGTACTTGGTATATATACGTAGGTCCGTTCCTGTCATTTCAGCCTTGGACGAGACGTAATTAAGGGCCCTCGATAAGTGTAATTTTTTTTTCAATATATTGTTTTTACCATCGATCATTGAATCAACAAATATTAAAAATTCGTATATAATCGTTTTTCCATTATTCGTAGATGCAAAATCAATCAATATTTATTCCAAAGTTAACATTATGCACCATATCATTTATATAGCATCGCCAATCCGTTTCACCGTAAAAAGCATCCTATGATATATACCTATAATATATAGATTGACATTATTTAGGATTAGAATGTTAACTATTCAAAATAACATTTTATGTAAATGTATATAAATCAGTAGAGTTTTCATCTCATCTCATGTTAATGTTTTTCATCATCGTTTTAAACTTTTAGGTTTAAAATAAATTATTTGGAACCACAATCTTAGAACTGAAAGCGATGTTGACTATAACTTGAGATCTTATTATTGTTTTTGGAGTAAATTACATGATTGGTCATGTTGTTTACACTTAATAACAGTGTGCGTCCCTATTTTGAAATAATTATGGATTTGGTCTTTGTGGTTTACACTTTCACATTCCTTTGGTCCCTTTACCCTAACACAGTGTGATTTTATGTAAACCACAAGGACCAATCATGTAATTTACTCTTGCTTTTGAGATAAAAGAATAATTATGATTATTGCATTGAATATTAAGTAATAATGAGTCAATAATGTAAGAAAGACAAAGATAGTTTTGAAATCCTAAATATTGATATATGGTGGATCGTCTCATATTATGTAGTTCTCTTAGTTGATAACTAGAAATCTATTGTCTTCCAATACAAAATTATGATGATAGAATAATCCAAAGAGTCGGTGGAAGATGAATAACGGATAATATATCAAGTTTTCTGGGCAAATAGTTTAGACTTTGATAATAGATTAAAGGCTTAGAGGAAAACATAAACAACACTATTAAATGAACGGCCAATTACCAAAGGGCCTTTGGCCTAGCGGAATGTGAGCCGCTTGTCTCCTAGGAGATCGGGGGTTCAAACCACACCATAAGTGAGGACGGTGTGTGAGTTTGTATTTTTTATTTGCCGTATATAAATATTATATACTTTAAAAAAAATAAACAACCAATTAACTATATACATAGTTAATTCCTGTTTGGGCTTTTAATATAATATTAAATTCTTTTGGGTCTTTTTAGATACTTAAAAAAATTGTACCTTTTATTTTTTTTTTTTATTGGATTACTACTATATATAAAAAGTGCGCCCGACCCACCCAGGCCCGTTCCTGATATTTTATGGGCCCTGGACGAGATGTAAAAATTGGTCATCGATAAGTATGAAAAAAAGCAATATATTGTGTCTTTAGAAGGACGTCTCAGGCTATGACTGAGCTAATCCTGACAAATTGTAAGTATAAGAAATCGGCCATGATAAACTAAGTGGCTACAATTGAATTCATGAAATACTAATAATTCATATAAACCATTTTTCTGAGTATCCCTATACCTAAAAGCAATCAATAATTACTTCTAAATTAATATTAAGTACCATATCATTTTGCATATTATCGTAAACCCTTTCCACCGTATGATATCTCTTTTAATATATAAATTGACATCATTTAAGGTCATATGTTGACTATTTAGAATAACACTCTATGGAAATCAATGTAAATCAGTTAGGTTTCTATGTCACCTCAAGTTAATGTGCACCTCACGTTAATGTTTACATCACAATTTTAAACTTTTACGCTTAAAACAAACATTTTAGGAACCATCAATATTAGAATCAAAAACACATCTTAATTATTGCTTTAGATCTTATTCTTGTTTTAGAGATGAAAGTGTACTAAATATTAGGTAATAAGAAATTAATTAATAGTATATGAATAAACAAAAAGTAGCTTTGAAATCATAAATATATATAAGTTGGATCGTCTCATATGGTTGGTAATTTTTTTTCAAAAGGTACGTCTTTTAAGTTAGTAACAAGAAATCTATATATTCTAATACAAAAATAGAATTAATGTGGATGGAAAAATCAAAAAAGTAGGTGAGAGATGAATGATGAAAATTATATCAATATTTTATAGGTAAAATAATTTTAGATATTTGTAGTGGATAAGAAACTAAAAGAAACAATAAGCAATATTATAAAATGAACAACCGATTAACTTTTTACATATTTTCTTGTCAATGTAACTAATTTATATATGTTTGGGTATTTAATATAGTATAAATTCTTGTTCGATCATACTAGATACTAAAAAATTGTGTATATTTTGTTTACAAACTTTTTTAAACTACTATTATATAGTATGTACGGAAAAAATTGGGCCTCTATTTCCCATGGGCCCTGTACGTACACCCAGCCCACCCTTCCCAAGAACGGCCTAGGCCCACCCGGCCCACCCTCTCCCAGGCATGGCCTTATATATGTTAAAATATAATAACCAAAACAGATAAATATTATTTAGTAGTCATTAAATATTAATTAGCAATTAAATTAGAAATGACAGTTAGTATGTGCAGTTACTTATTATACAGGTGTCTTCCAAAGGATACGTTGGTCATTTAGGTTCTGTTTATTTTTTGATATTCAGATCTGAAAACCTCTGAAGTCTGATTCGGTCAGACGTTTTTAGTTTTCTGGTCGTTTGTTTTTTTTTCAAATAAGAGTTTAAAAGCTCCTTATTTCCTCTGAAACTTTAAGAGGTAAACCTACCTCTTAATACATCTTATAATCAGTTCACTCTCTCATAGGCAACATTTCTGTCTCTCATCTAGAACACCAATCTTCTCTGTTCTCTCATTTCGTCATCATAGCTGCTACTCATCTTTTCTCGTTCCATCATCAATCTCCAAGACGAACGATCTCCATGTAACACCCGGAAATTTAGCGAAAGGTTATGTAAATTAACATTGTAATATTCCAATTTATGGCTAAAAGGAAGGTTTCAAGTATATTATGTCGGGTAACATGGAAGTGGAGGCAAGCGAGCGTGAAAACGAAGCAAAACGCAACCGGGACACCCCGGCTATGCTGCCAGGCGAGGGTGCCATGGCAGCATCGCCAGGGCAGCATAGCACAAGGTCATGAAGCATATTCATTTTGGGAGTTTCGGTACATAGCGGGCTAGGGTGCCAGGCGATACTGCCATGGCACCATCGCATTGGCAGTATCGCCCACGATCTGATAGGGTTCCATTTCGAGAGCAACGGTACACATCGGGCTATGATGCCAGGCGATACTGCCATGGCACCATCGCATGGGCAGCATCGCCCGTTTGGTCCAGAGGCACAATAAGGTGGGATTTTCAGCTTCCTTTCCTCATTTTATCAGATACCATTTTATCAGTTGTTGAAGAACAAGTCAGAGGTGATTTTTAGGGTTTCACCTTCATCACCAACCCTCTTCCAAGCAATTAATACAGCATTAAAGAGGAGAGATCAAGTTGGACATTGGGAGTTAAAGCTTCAAGTGATAGCATTCTTGGTTCCTTTCAGATTTCTTGATCACCTCCTTTCTCTTAGGAGCATTTCTAGGGTTCTCCTAACTCTAGCCTTGTGAGTTCAAGTCTAAACTTATAAACTCAAATACTTGTTGTAAATGTAGCATTTTACTAATTCTTAAGCTTATTTTCAAGTAGTTGTGTATTTGGGTAAGTTTGGAGGTTTTAGGCCAAAATAAGGTTTTGGAGTATTTTGTTGTAGATGATGGGATGAGCATCTTTAATGGTTTAAAATACTTGGAAATATTATAAAATTAAATAATCTTTCGTTTTGAAACTCAAAATGGTTTGACCTAGTTTTTGGTAAAACTTGGATTTAAAAAGAAATGGTTTATTGAAAGGGTTTTCAAGGTTGGAAAACTAGCGATACGTCTCGTTGATGTATTCGGTCGTAGGACTAGTATGTAATTGATCCATAGGCATATAGTCGGTTTAAAGCGGGATTGTTATCCCTTTTTGGTAGCATAGAAGTCATCGGGGGCCTCTTGCCGTTGGGTATAATGCCGGATCATTACCGGATGTCATTGACTCTATGCATGCGCAATTTAGGGTCATCGGGGGCCGTGTACTAAGGTGCATAATCGGTTATAGACCGGTTTCCATTGACCATTGCGCGGACTTTCGTAAGAAGTCATCGGGGGCCGTTTACTAAGGTGCATAATCGGTCATTGACCGGTTGCCATTGGCTCTTACAGTTAGCTCAAACATCGTATAGTGACCTACTTCTGGTATCCGTCACTAAGGATGGAACACCGGGTCTCCCCCGGGTGCTTTTAAAAGATCCTTGCTCATCAAGAGTAAGTTATTTCAAGTGAAGTTGAATGGGATAAACGCACTGTATCTTACCTTTTAAATGTTTTAACTGCCTTATCCATTTAACTGTTTGTTCTCACTAGGCGTAAGCCTAACACTTTATTTTAAATGTGGTTTAGCAGGTAAACAGATTGACGGGGCTCTTTAGAGAAGAGAGGACACCTTTTTGGAGATATGCTCATAGAGCATATACATAGTGGGAGCAATAGAATATTCTTTTGAGGATATTAGTAACACCAATTGTAATCTATAGTCTAAATAGCATAGATTATTAGGGTGTTATTTTAATATCCATGTTTAGATGTAAACTCCCATACTCTATCCCCACTTATTGGGTGATTTTTATATTATTCCGCATTTCGTTCTGGTTTAAATTTTGCTCAAATTTTTACGGTGTCACTCCATCTCCACCGCCAGTCCGCCACAACCTTCGATCTTCTTCTTCTCCACAGCCACAACCTTCGATCTTCTTCTTCTCCATAGCTACAACCTTCGATCTTTTTCTTCTCAACGCCAAACTTGAATCAGATTACCAGAGTGTTTGAAGAAAACCCAGGAAATGAAAAAAAAATGAAGAAAACCAGTAAAAAAGGAAAAAATGAAGAACATATGGGTTTGAAATCTGATTGAGATTTGAGAGATGGAAGTTGGATGTCTTTTGATTATGAATTTGTTTTCCCCGTTTGATTCCAAGAATAAGCTTGATTTCTGTGTTTGATTTCAAGTTTGTTTGTATAAGAAGAGATAGAGAGAGGTAAACAGTGTGTGTGGAGACTAGCCATCCCTCTCAATGATGCATCAAGAAAGAAAAGAAAAATAACTTATGCTGATGGAAAAGAGAGACATATGGAGACAAGACATAAAGTAACAAAAAGAAAATCATGCTAATGGAAATTTAATGTACTTACTCAAATTCAATGCTAAGAAAAGCAACAAAAATATAAAAAGATAGAAATGTAACTTCAAGTTAGACATCAAATAATTAGTTTTAGGGTATTTGAAAATGGTGTTTCAAGTATACTTACTGATTCAGACTTCAGACATAAAACAAACAGTCTTACTGATTTAGATTTCACACTTCAGCACCACCTCTTATAATTCAGAAGTGAAATCAGACTTCAGACTTCAGCACCTCTTACAAAACAAATGCCACCTTATTGTCTGTTCATTTGTATATAAACTAGTTAATACCCAATGTGTAAAGTTGTATTGTTTGCGATAATAAAAAGGTCTTTATATTTTGTCTCATATCACAGCAAACCTTTGTGCATATTATAGACAAAGACAAATGTGCATAAAATACTTTCTCTGCAAGATTACCCATTTGATCATCTACATAAAGTTTGTGTTTGTTCTTTTTATGGTATTTCCAACATGTGGTATATTGATTTGAAGAAAACACAAGGTTGTTGGTTTTTATATATAAATAAAAACGCAGAAAAGAAATCAAAGAAAAAAAAGATTTGTGACTCGATTCAAAGGGCAACAGTAAGGATCTTTGGGGTTGATTTTCCCGTAAAAAAGGAAGAAGAAACTGTGGGTATTAAGAAAGGCCCTTGGAAACGCGAAGAAGACGATATCTTGCGTGATCAATTTAAGAGATTCGAACCGAGAGATTGGAACTCTCTTCGATCCAAAGGCACTCTTAATCGTACGGGAAAACAATGTCAACTTCGATGGGTGGCACAATTACACCCTAATCTTAAGAAAGCTACGTTTTCCGAATCCGAAAAAACAATTGATTTTTGACTTACAAAAGGAGTAGGGGAATAAGTGGAAAGAAATAGCCACTTACTTACCATATCAAAAATGTATGGTATCATCATCATAAGAAGATGATACGAGATAAAAAGGATGGAGTGAAAATCCCGGATGAAAAGATTCCGGAAAATCTGGTTATTGAAAAAGAAGATGTTGAATACATCAGAAAGTATTATCATATGTTGCTTAGAGATGAATTGAAGATTGCTAAAGATGATGATCTTGTTGAAAAGAAAGAAGATAAGATGATTGATGTGTACAAAGGATGGTATGAGAAAAAGTTTAAAGAATTTTGCAAAAAATATGGGTTCGTAAAAGAAGGACCGATGTATCCAAGAGATAGCACAGTTGAAGATATGCATGTTATTGGCGACAATGCTAATAAACATGAAGATTGACAAGAAGGCAACGATAGCGGAAAAGAAAACTCATATGGATCAAACGAGCTCGATGACTTTGTTGTTATTGTTTGAAGATTAATCAAGGAATTTACCTGTTTTGTCATCAAGGGAGAATGTTAAAATATAATGACCAAAACAGATAAATATTATTTAGTAGTCATTAAATATTAATTAGCAATTAAATTAGTAATGACAGTTAGTATGTGCAACTACTTATTGAACAAGTTTCTTCCAAAGGATACGTTGGTTATTAGTGTCTATCATTTGTATATAAACTAGTTAATACCCAATTTGTAAAGTTGTATTGTTTGTGATAATAAAAAGGTCTTTATATTTTGGCTCATATCACAACAAATATATCTATATCTATATCTAAACTATATTAAAAAGCACGAGTTATGGTTTTCTTGAAAAATTTAAGAGGTACAAATTATAATGCTTAATGTACAAGTTTTAAAGCTTCTACAATTTCCCACAACCTCTCCCATGTTTCTCTCCCATCAAACCATTTCTAATTTCTAAGTTACATTTCATACTCTTATAATTAGGTATAATTAATTTACTTTTAAATCATTTACTTTTTCATTTTTTATTTTATACTTTTATCATGTTAACATAAATAATTTTATATTAAACTAAAATGCATTAAAAAATACATTTCTTTTTTTACAAACTATACGATTATCATCGTATCGTCAATAGCTTCAAAATTAGCACAATATTGTATATATTTTGATTTAATAATACTATTAAATAGCATTAATATTTTAGATGAAATATACATACCATATTATAAAGAATGTTAATTACTTACTGTTGAAAATGATTATCTATATCTATACTATATTAAAAAGCACCAAATACGGTTATCTTGAATTTTTTAACAGGTACATTTTATGATGTTTGGTGTACATACATCTTCTATCTATTTTAAACTAGTGTTGGGCCCGTGCGTTGCACGGTGTGACTATAGTTTTTTTATTGCAATATTAAATCGAGTTAAAAAGAAGAGAAATTTCTTAGTTAACAATTAATGAAATACAATATGAAAAATGGAAATATTTTCATAAGTCGTTAACTGGCATATTATTCTTAATCGTTTGTTGTCTGGCGATTTTAAGAATTCCAAGAGGAAGATTCATGTACAATTTGACAAAAATAAAAATCATCAACTAAACAATTCTAAGATATTAACATAATTTCTTGTGTCCTATGTATGTATATAAGTATATATATATATAGATTCATGACATCTTATATATATATATATATAAACGTTATGTCATATGCACCAATACATTATTTGAGTGAATTTAACCTGTAATGAAGATGTCAAAACTCAATAAAATGTTATATTGGTAAAAAATGAATATACATGAAAAATAAAAAAATCATAGAAAGAAAAATAATGAAAAAAATATATTTCACAATTATCATTGTTATTTATCAATTTTATGAATTTCAAAAAATGTGATTCAAGTGCAATTTATTAAAAGAAAACTCATGAATCTAGCAATCCTAAGATGTTATCATAGTATCTTGTGTATTATATATATATTGATTAATATTTGATCGGAATAAATTTTCATTTATATATATTAATGATTCATTATTACAAAATATGAAAGGTTTTTTAAATTGATTTGAGACTTTAATTATTAAAGAATAATAAATACATAATGTAACATTTATCAACTAATATTTCATTTAAAATTAAATAATTGATTTCACATTCATTTATTTATGTAGTTTGATTTTTAATGAAAATTAAGAAAAAATTAACATACATGTATGTATATATATTAATAATATAATTGTAGTAGCTTTTTTATTTATTTTAATTTAAATATATTGTTTCATAACCGTTTTGTATATATTATTAGACGAATTCTATTAGATTGATAATTTTTCAAATATTGATTGTTGTAAGTTTTATAATTATACTTATTGCTTTTAATAATATATATGTATATATCAACTATTAATAATGATCAAAAAATTTATTAGATTTCTTTTATAAACATTGTTCCTTTATATATGTTGTAAGAGTTTTTTTATAACTTTATAAAAAATTGAATTAAATTGTAAAATGGTTATCAATTAATTCTGATATTACTATATTCAAGTGTCAGGTAAATAGACTTATACATATTAATCGTAATTTCAAGTTTAAAAATATTTTGATTATATATATATATATATATATAGTTATGTAATAAAAAACAGAGTCATATAAAATAAAATAACTACAAAAAATTGAGTTTAATCAACGAATATGATTAGTCTAATTAATTTAGCTCCCAAAACAAAAACATAAAAAGTACATACTAATGAAATTTTTAGTCGAGTTGCAAAACATTTCTAAAATATATGAATCCATATACAACCCTATTATCGAATCTATGATGAAAATAAATATAGAAAAATTATTCACCCATTCGGTGTTTTACAAACCTAGAAGCCATTTATTTATGTCATTTATTCTTCAGCTTTACTTTTTATCTTTCTTGAAATCAAACTCGCAGACATCAAATGCTGGCAAAACTGAAAACCTAAACCTAATAGAAATAACATTATTGCATGCTTATCAAATTAAAGAAAATATTCGTTTTGTTTTCCGATAGAAAATGTTAATCAAGACATAATTGATAAAAAATGTTAATCAAAACATAGTCGATAAAAAAAAAACTAACCTTTGATTGACATTGAGAAATAGAGACGAAGACGGAGTTGAAAAGAAAAAGATGTTGATAAAAAAGAGAGAAAAACTAATATTTGATTGACAATGGAGACGAAAATGGAGTAGAAATTAGAAAATGGGAGAGGTAGAACATGGCTATCTGAATTAAATGGGGATACATCGAAAATCTTGAAACGAATCAAATATACATGTGTCAATTGATGGTTGGATTTGAGTAATTGTCGTTGGTAGAAAATCCATGAGACTGATCCTCGAGATAAGAAGCCTACAAAATCCAGTCCTATTTATACCAGTTTCAAGAATTGGTAATATTCAAGCAGTCATCCCATAAATATATATAAAAATTCTCTCAATATTCTTAATTTGGGCAAAAACTTTGAGAAAATATATATCCAATGGCTGCTTCCACCATGGCTCTTTCTTCTCCGTTCACCGGACAAGTGGTGAAAACATCTCCGTCATCTTCTGAAGTTTTTGGAAATGGACGAGTTTCCATGAGGAAAGCTGCTGTGAAGAAGGTGGCACCATCAGGAAGCCCATGGTACGGACCTGACCGTGTCAAGTACCTAGGCCCATTCTCCGGTGAGGCTCCATCTTACCTAACCGGTGAATTCCCGGAGACTACGGGTGGGACACCGCCGGACTTTCGCCGATCCGAAACATTTGCCAAGAACCGTGAGCTTGAGGTCATTCACTGCAGATGGGCCATGCTTGGAGCTCTTGGGTGCGTCTTCCCCGAGCTCTTGGCTCGTAACGGTGTCAAGTTTGGTGAGGCCGTATGGTTCAAGGCTGGAGCCCAAATCTTTAGCGAAGGTGGTCTTGATTACTTAGGAAACCCAAGTTTGGTCCATGCTCAAAGCATCTTGGCCATCTGGGCCACCCAAGTGATCTTGATGGGTGCGGTTGAAGGTTACAGAATTGCGGGTGGACCCTTGGGCGAGATTGTTGACCCACTTTACCCTGGTGGTAGCTTCGATCCATTGGGTCTTGCTGATGATCCCGAGGCTTTTGCTGAGTTGAAGGTAAAAGAGATCAAGAATGGAAGACTAGCCATGTTCTCTATGTTTGGGTACTTTGTTCAAGCCATTGTAACAGGAAAAGGACCATTGGAGAACCTTGCTGACCACCTTGCCGACCCCGTTGCCAACAACGCTTGGTCTTATGCCACAAACTTTGCCCCCGGAAAGTGATTTATTCAACAAGGATATTATGTTAAATTTAAAAAATGTAAGTGGTTTTTAACGATTTGAGAACATGGTAATTTCCTTGTAAATTAATTATCAATGCCCAATATTAATTGTTGATATCATAACTCTGATCATTTTCAATAGTTAAAAAGAAAGTTTGTTAATTTCTTTTTGTAGTTCTTTGGCGATTAAAAACCCTATATGTATATATACACACACACACAACAGACATAGATTCAAACGCAAGCAATAATTAAATAAATGAACACAAAAACGATCAAATCACATCAAAAATGACGTCATTTCACACTAACGGTCAATAGTTAATACAAGGGTCACACTGAAGTCGCACGAATCACATGTGATTTTTAATGTAAAATCATATGTAATTTGACGGTTTTCAATGTTGTTGGATACTTTCGTTTTTAAGTTGTGGTAAAAAGATGAACCACTAAACTTTAAACTTTTATTTGGCATGTACTCCTAAACCAACAATCTTTGCATCACTCATACACCATCAACATAGCTCTGAAAATGAAAATTTCTTCAAATTGTGTTCTTTTTCTTGGAGAAGAGATTGAGCTAGCCCATTAACATGACTAATTTTGCTGTTGATTTCGACTTCCTTGATGACTTTTGATCTCTTGGCAGATCTATTGAATTTGAATGAAATATGCTTAAAATTTTCATGCTTCTGTTGTTAATCGATCGAAAGAAGAAAATGAAAAACCACCAAAGTTGGTGGCAATACTAGAAAATCGAGCATACAGACACTTATCTTGGGTTTCTGTGTTGATTTTGTTTTTTTACCTCAACTAGACCTTTAATTTTTTTTATTCCATGTTGGGTATCTTGGATTGTATTGTTTTTATGAAAGTTGAAACAAAACTTATTTGGGGTACAAAAATACTTCAAATCATGAAAATAGTCTCTCTTGGCAAAAATATGCAATCAACTGGTCGTTTTGGCTTTAGATATGAAGTTGTGTTTTTTGTGGTAAATGAAGAATTGGGGAAGTTTCTGAATGTACCATTTCTGATTGATTTATGTAAATGACATGCAAGACCATATTAACTAACTTTGTTTTATGGGTTCTGCTGTTTTTTTAACTTGGAATGATTATCAATGCTATTTTTTGACTTCACTTTCGTTGTAGGTATTTGTGTAAATACATTATTAAATCCAAAAAAGAAATGATGATGAATTGTAACCAAATTCATATCAATAGTGCATTGGTACTTATTGGTTTTTGTCCAAACAATTTGAAAGTATATACCTATTAGGGAATGAAACAATATTCTTGATTGCACTTTGTTTTTGTTTTCATCATCTCACTACAAAAGCAAATTGATGTACAAAAGCAAATTGATGCAGCACAAGAAAAAAGAATCACAATGGGACTAGGATCTCCAGCATCTGTGTTGGTTTAGAACTCAATTATTATAATATTTTTTGGATTTAATTGTTATCTTTATCTTTTAGGAAGGTTTCCTTATTTTTAATAGTTTTCTTTTTCTTTATTCCATAGTATCTATATATATATATATAGATGATAGGCTTTGTTTTTAGGCATTAGCTTTTTGAATATTAAATTGAAGGAAGTCATCTTTCTTAAACTCTTGTTTCCGTATTTTTCTCGGAATCAACGATACTAGAGCTGTTGGACCTGGTATTTATAAGGAATCAATAGGTTCATCTTGTTGCGGTTGCACCAGTTGGTATCAGAGCCTGCCTCCTTTGTGACCGTACTCTACCTCCCACGTTTCATTATGCCGCCTCGTCGTCGCCAACACCAACCCAACAATGACTGGGTCGAACTCCGTCAGACCCTTGCCGAGTGGCAACAGAACATGCAAGAAGCTATTATCACTGCTCTTCGAACCAACAACCAACACTTTGTCCATCTCGAGCAGCCTCTCACACAGATCCTTCCGAGAATTCCGACACGGAAACAGACGAAGAAAAAGGAAACCCCTTTGCCTAACCGCAACAAGGTCGACGCCCGAAAGACAACCACCGGTGGGAATCGGGTTTCAAACTTGATATCCCAGAATTCCATGGAAGCCTCCAACCTGAAGAATTTCTAGATTGGGTCGGGGTTGTCGAAGAAGTTCTTGACTTCAAAGAAGTCCCTGATAATAAGCGAGTATCCCTGGTCGCTACCCGTTTTCGGGGACATGTGGGTGGCAACAACTCAAGACTTCACGTGTGCGGACGCGGAAAGAGAAGATTGCATCATGGGTGAAATTAAAAAAAACATATGAAGCGGGATTCCCTCCCCTATAATTACGTACGAACCATGTATCAACGTCTTCAAAATTTACGACAAGGAAATCGAAAGGTCGATGAGTATGCCACGGAGTTCTTCCTATTGCTTACAAGGAATGATATTAACGAAACCCAAGATCAATCAGTATCCCGTTTTATCGGAGGCCTTCGCCCACAATTCCAACATATCTTAAATTCGTTTGACCCTGTATCCGTCTCTAAAGCCCATCAGAGAGCGTTATTAATTGAGCAACAACACCGATCTGGTGCCTCTCCATGGAGTTCGACAACCGCTGCAACAAATTTCAACACCCCCACCGATGTCTTAAGAAGACCCCCAACGATGACGGCAGCCCCACGAGTCGAGACACCAGTTCCTACACCCCCTCGGCCAATCGTCAGTAATAACCCAACAGGAATAGTTTGTCCTACTCGTCCTAACACACTTCGTTGCTTCTCTTGTGGAGAAACGGGTCATCGACAAATGGCTTGCCCCCGCACAGGTAAGCGCGGGTTACTAGTTGAAGGAAGGGACACAGAAGATCCTCAATTTTATGATGAACAAGACGAACAATTCATAGAAAACGATGCGGCAATCGATGAAGTTATTGAAGAATAAGTAGCAGGGGATTCCGAACCATTACTTGTATTCCGACGAAGCTGCTTGGCTCCTAAGGCAACCCAAGATTCGTGGTTGCGCACGAACCTTTTTCAGTCGACATTGCACTGTTAATGGAAAGGTATGTCACTTTATTATTGATTTCGGCAGTTGTGAAAATGTCATCTCGGAGGAAGCTGTGCACAAGTTGGCATTAAAAACAGAAAGACATCCAACCCCTTATAAACTCTCATGGTTGAAACACGATTATGAGGTTCACGTCTCTCATCGGGTTCTTGTCTCTCTCTCAATCGGAAGTACATATAAGGATGATATATATTGTGATATGGTTCCATGGATGCCTGTCATATTCTTTTAGGACGACCATGGCAATACGACCGACATTTGTCCATGATGGGAAAACGAACACGTATAGCTTCCACTTTGAGAACCGAAAAATTACGCTTCTTCCATCAAAAGATCTACCAAGACCTCTACAACTACCATCGAACAACATCCAACAAGAAAAACTACCCGAGAAAGCACTAAAATATAACGCAACTCCTAAGCGAGTTCTTTTCCTTACTCACTCGAAATTTGAAGCGGCTATGCAAGAGACCGATGTCTATATGCACTCATTGCAACCCGGGGCACATCTTCTCTTCACCGTAATATATCGCCAGAAATCAGAAAGTTATCCAAGAATTTTCAGATGTCTTCCCGGAAGAACTCCCTAACGGACTGCCAACGCTACGTGATATCCAACATCGAATTGATCTTGTCCCGGGAACCACACTTCCTAACAAACCCCACTATCGAATGAGTCCAAGTGAACACGAAGAGCTCCGTCGTCAAGTTGAAGAGTTAGTAGCGAAAGGCTATCTTCGAGAAAGTCTCAGCCCGTGCGCTTTTCCGGCACTTTTAATTCCAAAAAAAAGATGGAACATGGCATATGTGTGTGGACACCCGTGCTATTAATAAAATAACGGTAAGATATCGTTTTCCGATTCCTCGCCTCGATGACCTTCTTGACCAAATAAGTGGAGCCACTATTTTCTCCAAGCTAGATCTCAAAAGCGGCTACCATCAAATCCGGATCCGCCCGGGAGATGAATGGAAGACGACGTTCCAAACACGTGAAGGCTTCTTCGAATGGCTTGTAATGCCTTTTGGACTCTCTAACGCCCCAAGCACCTTTATGAGAGTAATGAACCAAGCACTTCGCCCGTTTATCAGTAAGTTTGTTGTTGTCTATTTTGACAACATCCTCATTTTCAGTACTACAATGGAAGACCATCTTCGACACATTTGGGAAGTCCTCTCAGTACTGTGATGAGACAAGTTTTATGCTGCTGAAAAAAATGTGATTTTGGCTCTGACCAAGTGCTTTTTCTCGGTTATGTTGTCTCAAAGGAAGGATTGGCAGTGGATCAAAATAAAGTAGAATCTGTGAAGTCATGGCCAATCCCACGCACTATCACAGACATTCGGAGCTTTCATGGGTTAGCCTCTTTCTACCGACGATTTATTCCCTACTTTAGTAGCATTGTAGCACCAATTACCGATTGTATTCGGGGAGGAAAGTTCACATGGACTGAGGAAGCTACCAAGGCTTTTGAGCTAATTAAACAAAAGCTTTCCACAGCTCCTGTATTAGTATTACCAGATTTTTCTCTTAACTTCGAACTACATAGTGATCCCTCGAAAGTAGGCATCGGTGCCGTTCTCAGTCAACAAGGATGTCAGTGGCCTATTATAGTGAGAAACTATCCGGTTCACGTGCTCGTTACAACACTTACGATGTGGAATTTTATGCAATTGTTCAAGCAATTCGACATTGGCGTCACTATCTCTTCCACAAAGAATTCATTCTATATATAGATCATGACGCGTTAAAACACCTCGGAAGCCAAGACAAGATTTCAACTCGACATGCCTCATGGATAGCATACCTACAACAATTCACATTTGTCATCAAACACCAATCAGGAACCCTCAATCGAGTAGCAGATGCTTTGAGTCGTCGCCATGCATTACTTGGAACAATGCATGTTTCAGTCCCAAGCTTCTATACTTTTTCAGAATTATATCCCTCTGATAAGTTCTTCTCTCAAATTCTAGAAGATGTTCGTCGTGGGGAACGTTCCGAATACATGTTGCATGATGGTTTAATTTTTCTTGGTAACCGTCTGTGTGTACCAGATTGTAGCTTGCGTCTGCAAATTATAAAGGAATTACATGGAGAAGGACATGTTGGGCGCAATCGAACGCTTCATCTAGTTTCAATCTCTTATTTTTGGCCAACACTACGACGTGATGTGGAACGCTACGTAGAACGTTGTCGAGTGTGTCAAACCGCCAAAGGACACGCATCCAACGCAGGTCTCTATCTACCTTTACCCGTTCCGACACAACCGTGGACTGATATTAGTGTGGATTTCGTACTTGGTCTTCCTCGCACTGAAAAAGGTAATGACTCTATATTCGTAGTGGTTGATCGTTTTTCAAAAATGGCTCACTTTGTCCCATGCAAGAAAACCACCGATGCCATCCAAGTAGCACAATTGTTCTTCAAAGAGATCTATCGTCTTCACGGCCTTCCTACCTCCATTGTTCCTGATCGGGACTCTCGCTTTTTGAGTCACTTCTGGAGATCCATATGGAAGTTGGTCAACACTAGTTTAAATATGAGTTCGGCTTACCATCCACAAACGGATGGACAAACAGAAGTCACCAATCGTGCTTTGGGAGATTTACTTCGAAGTTCGTGGGAGATCATATAAAGTCTTGGGATATGAAGTTAAGCCAAGCCGAGTTTGCTCATGATCATGCAAAAAACCGCAGCACTGATTTTAGTCCATTTCAAGTAGTCTATGGTTGTGTGCCTCGTTGTCCTCTCGACCTCACCCCACTTCCAAATCACACAAGAATTCATGGAAAGGCCACCGATTGTGTTGATGAACTACAACGAATTCACCAAATTACACATGACCATCTCGTTGCTTCCACCAAGAAGTACAAGATGGCTGGCCATCGTCATCGACGTCTTGTTTTGTCTTGTTGAATTTAATGAAGGGATCTAGTTTGGGTTGTTTTGGCTAAAGATCGCTTCCTGCATGCCGAGTACAACAAGTTAAAGCCCTGAAAAATTGGCCCATTGAAAGTAGTCGAGAAAATCAATCCAAATGCCTATCGTGTACGTCTCCCTGCTGATATCAAAACATCAGACGTCTTCAATGTCAAACATTTGTTTCCTTTTTCCGGAGAGGGGGATGACTCCAATTCGAGGACGAATTTTTTTCAGGCTGGAGGAACTGATGCAACACAAGAAAAAAGAATCACAATGGGACTAGGATCTCCAGCATCTGTGTTGGTTTAGAACTCAATTATTATTAATATTTTTTGGATTTAATTGTTATTTCTATCTTTTAGGAAGGTTTCCTTATTTTTAGTAGTTTCCTTTTTCTTTCTTCGATAGTATATATATAGATGATAGGATTTATTTTTAGGCATTAGCTTTTTGAATATTAAATTGTTCTTAAACTCTTGTTTCGGTATTTTTTTCGGAATCAACGATATCAGAGCTGTTGGACCTGGTATTCATAAGGAATCAACAGGTTCATCTTGTTGCGGTTGCACCACAAATGACTTTCATCCACAAAAATTACTCAGACATATTTGTATTGGTGATTACATATGGATCATTCAGAAAATACCAATGGTTTGGTAAAATCTCATGTTTTTCGAGAAAACACCAACGGATCACAAGAATCCATGGGTAATTTATCACTAATTTGAATTACCCACCAGCAATTTACCCACACATTTTGTGACAGATTTGTGAGGAATCACCCTTTAGCGACAAATTGACAAATTTTTCAGGGAAATGTCTATAGCCAAAAGTCTTCCGTTTAGTAGTATCTTGATGCTTGCAATATGATCATAATTACAACTCGTTACAAGTGTGATGCAGGATGGTGTCAAGTTAAATGCCTATTTTACAATTCACGAATAAGTAGACATTATTATTTTATGTGTTTGATTTTCTTCATGACAACGCAGGTTTAGATGTGTGTGATGATCTGAGGATGACATTTTTGGAGGCACAACTACATAGCTTTGAGGAGACATTAAATAGATTTCCCCCTCACCCTCTAGCTAGTTATTGTGTGTATGGATTTTTTTTATCGACTAACATTTTAAAAAACTGAGCTTGTTCATATTGTGTATTTGTAAAGGAAAATGACTGAATTCAATTATTATATTTTCTAAAAATCAAAACTTACAAACGAATTACCGATAGGATTTTCTGTGGCAATTAATTTTTGTTTTTATTTTGTGGCCATCGGTAATCTGTCGGTATTGCTAGCAGTAAGTTTCCGTCGGTAATCCGTCAAAAGTCCAGCCAGTGATACCTTTTTCCCTCGGTGCTTAATCCTACAGACTATGACGGGTCCGGATGTTAGCGACGGTTACCGACGGGGTTGTCCGTCGGCGATAGTCGTATTTTTTGTAGTGTGGGAAATGTGTGAAATTGAGGGGACTAAAGTTGAAATAAAGGATTGAAAAGGAAATAGAAAAGAAACCCAGGTAGGGGTTTTCACCGCCATATTTCACCACCCACATAATACACATTTTTCTAATGAATAATTCTAGGACTTTCGATGTTCTTAATTATTCAGGTATGTGTGATGAATCATACCTTTAAAAGCCCAAAAGTATATATCAATTGTCAAACAATTGAAGAAAGAAAGTGAATCAAGAACCCTATTGGGAAACAGAGTTAAAGATGAACGATTCCACCCGACAATATTGGCGGGGAGCCACAGAGGCTCGAGATGTTTGTGTATTAATGATTGTTTTAGAGCTTCTACAACAACTGAAATCTTTCATCGCCATTTTTACAAATGCCTTTCTTCTTCAATAGCATAAATCTTTCATCACCAACTATAAGCAAAAGGAATGGATGGAACTGGTCTCACCGCCATTGGATAATATCGGTAAGGATAAAGTCTGTTGGGTTGATCTAAATCAAAACCTCACAGATTTATCTGTAAAGGGGGCTTGGAAATCTATGGAAGGGACGTATCCGGTAGTCTCGTGGCACAAAAATGTTTGGTTCCGGCCTCGGGGACATATACCAAAGCATGTGTCTGGATCGGACTGCTTGCTACATGCAGATTCCTACTCAAGACCGGCTTGCGGAATGGTATAATATATATATGACACATATACCCTACTATGCGCATTTTGTAAGTAATGCATGGATTCTCATAACCATCTTTTCTTTCAATGTGGGATTATTGTTGAAGTGTGGGGTAGAGTGAAACAATATGCGGATCTTTGAACTTGGCCAGACAATTGGGACGGGATCGATATCAGGTAACATCCACCCAATTTCATTCGGAAGTTGTCTTTTGGGGTTAAGGTTTACATTATTTGGAGGGAAAGAAACAGAAGAATTTTCAAAATTCAGAAAAGAAAAGATCCGTAATATATGTATTCAGCCAGATCAAGGAGGTGATTACGACGTGGAAAACTTGGAAAATGAGAAATCGGCCACCAATTCTCAATGATGGATAGTAGTTGGAAAAATAGGTATTTGTTCGTGATTGGGGTTTTCCTTTTGGCGTCTTGTTTCATCATACTTTTCTGTATGGCGTTTGCTTCTATTATGTTATATTTGTTTAATTTGGTTGCTAGTGGCTTGGTACAGGGTTGTTATTAAGTTCCTTTGTTTTGTTGTTTGACTTTGGTTTATGGCTTTGGCGCGTCTGTAATTTTTTACCGTTCTTTTAATGAATATGCCTCGAGTTTCCTCTTAGAAAAAAAACAATAGCGGTCAGTTCCAATGTTCCTTTAGGTTATAGTTTGTGATGAACGATTTCTGCTATTGAAAAAGAATGAAATTTGTAACAATGGTGATGACAGATTTCCGTTGTTGAAGGATCTCTAAAATAATCATTAGGTTACACAACTATCTCGAGCCTCTTTGGCTATAGTTTTTTCTTCAACGATCGAACGTGAAAATGCCATTTCAACTAGATATGGATTTGGCTTTCGGTTCAAGAATCAAGTTCTCATTTCAACTAGATATGGAGTTGGCTTTCGGTTCAAGGGAAGAATATAGTAATGTTCCATTTAAGACTATAGTAAATTTAGTCATTTTATTTATAACAACTCATTAAAAGATTAATTAATTTTTTAAACCAAATATTTAATTAATTTTACTTAGCTAATATATATTTTCTTTTAAATATATTAGTGGATCAAAGTGTATCACAATGATAATGTTCACATTGTATCACAACATGTATCATGATGTACTTTCGTTGTTTTATGAAGTGTATGACAATGTGCATTTTCGTTATTTTACAAAGGATATTGCAATGTGTATTTTTGTTAACTTAATTGTTTTACAAATGGAACACAATGTGTATCTTGTATGTATATCTAGGTACTACGGCAAATATCGTTTATATGTAAGCTACTGTAGCGTAAGACAGTCACTCTCACAAGTATGGTTTAAACAATGTTCTATCGGGTTGACCAGGTTTAACAAGTTTGAAACATAGGGTAGATGGTCTAGCTACCCAACTGTAGCTGCAGAAAGAAGTAATTAAAGGTAAGCCCCGGGTCAACCCGCGCTCGTTGTTGCCTGTATAGCTTTCTAGAGTAGAGATCTAGCAACGCATTCTAAGCACAGATATTTTTTAATAGTGTTTTTTAGGTATCATATTATGTATCTTGTGTTTATGAAAAAATTCATCGGAATAAATAAGGTTAGTCGGAAAGAGGAAAGAGGCTAGATGGGAGAGGAGAGATGAGATTTTTAAAATCCCTTAAATGCCCTTAATTAATGTTTTAGGTTAAAATTACCAAAATTATTAATTTCATAATTTAACCGTTGATTTGTGGTTGAGATTGAATTTGATGGTTATCACAAATTACTAAGTTTTCCTTTAAATAACCGTGTGTGTATATATACATCTACCTACTAGTTGGGTACTTGTTCCAATGCAGCAGAAACATAAATGTAAATTACATGTTCTTATGAAAAGAAAAGTTGAGTTCTTCTTTTTGTTGAGTGTGACAACCGTAAAAATAAAAATGTTAATATGGCTGTAAAAAAAAACATGGCTACATAAGTTATGTGGCAAGATGTATATTGGGTGTATCATAACACATGACACCACGGGCCTTGAAGTTTAGAATGGAGGCGTACATGGAGCCATGACGTGTAAATCATGGACCGTGGAAATTTTACAGCAGTAAAATGTTGCCAAACAAAGCATATGGCAACTTCTGCAATTTTGAGTACTAGACGCAATGCTAAGGAAGATGTTTTTGACCGAACTTGAAATGCAGTTATTAGCAAAACTAAAGAGCTTGAAACTGTAGAAAGACATGATTGAACCAAGTCATTTCCTTTGCGTATATAGTTTGAAGATTAAATAAGCCTATATTCTCAAAGGAAGTGACCAAACTCGATAATGGTTACAATTGTCGCCTTGTCGGTCAATTTACCAATTAAGTTCACGAAAATAATTTTGCATACACGCTTAATCCACCACCAGCGACTATGATCCGCCTCGACTTAAAAATAATGATTTTCAAATATACTTGTTAAAGTGAGTATTATATACCTCGATCCTTCCTGGATGAGCCCAAATCAAGAGTTCCATATTGCATTTGTGCTTTGGCTACAAGGAGTTAAAACCCGCACCTCAAATTAATTCTTCATGTTCTCTTTCTCATTGGTATAAACAAAAATGCAAGACATTTGAAAAAACATGGTACTTAATAAATTTGTGTTGCCTGTGATATGTGATATTTTGGTACTGATATGAACATATTTTCCTCATGAACGATTACCAAATTTAACACACAAATGGTTTCCATAAGACCATAACATAATATTTCTACTATAGCTACATTAATCTGATTCAATCAAGTCATTCTACAACTGGCTAGCTTATCTGTGGCATGTTGGAACATATCCCAACTATCAATTCGATTGTTGGAACCGTGTAGGCAAACAAGGGTAAATCGATCACTGGATTATTATGAAAATCGTGTGAAACACTTTCCGAATTGATATTTCGACCCTATGTCAGGGTTTCACGAAATTCAATCTAGGAAAAGACTCAAAACACTTGCGTTCTTAAATACAAAAACGTAAGCAATTTTCTGGAGAGTATATGGGAGTATTGTTAAAAAACCGTGTCTAAAAACCGTGTTTTTATATTCGTCCTAAACTCATGAATATAAATTCTTAGAGTAAACTACGATTTTCGTTCCTGTGGTTTTGTGTTTATAACGATTTTCGTCCCTGTGGTTTAAATGCTTTTTTCGTCCTTGTGGTTTACATTTCATTTCGTTTTTCGTCCCTCAGACTAACTTTGTTAAATAAGTTAGTTAAATTCAGGACAATTTGGTCATTTTATATTTTGTTTTTATTTTTCTATTTTTAATTAAACTAAAGAGTATATATAAAATAACTAAAATAAAAACAAAACCTACACACACCCACCCCTACCATCACGTGACCCCATCCCCATCCATCATCTTTATCTTCCTCTGTTCTCCATTAATGAACCTGCAACACCTCTCCTCTCTCCATTAATCAAACTTATAAAAATAAAGAAGTTAGATTTGATCAGTTTTCTTGATGTTAAAAAGTGGAGTCATTGGGGTGGGGTGTCTTAAATTAACATGAACTCAACTTGGATAACATGGCATGGGAAGGACCGAAGGAGGAAAGCTTCACCAAGACCAGCGAGGCAAAACGTTAGACTTTCATTAGCGGAGATTGCACCAGCGATGGTTTTAGTTTTTTTTTTGAATTTATAGTTTAAATCTTCAAATCCCGTGAAGATTGTATTGTAAATCGTTGGTAAGAAATCAATTAAAATTTTCAACAGATGGGTACATCACTATTTGGATCAAAAGTTATCTTCTTTTCTTCTATCTCCCACATGAAGAGGATTTGGGTTTTGATCTTCATCTTCCTTCATTAATGGATTTAATTTGAGTTAAGATAACGATTTAAGTTTAGGTTGAATTTGATTTGTGAAATGGAAAAAGGGGGATTTTTGAGAAAGCGGTTACCGGAAAAATGAAAAAGAAAGGGGGGATATTTTTTTTTGTAGGTTGAGAATGATAGGTGGAGAGGAGAAGATGGGAGTGGGTGACGGTGGGGGTGGGAGAGGGATTGTGGGTCCTGGTGGCGTCGGGTGGATTGGGGGGTTTAGGTTAGGTTTTGATTTTAATTGTTTTATATATATTTTAGTTTAATTAAAAAAACAAAAAAGACCAAAATGTAAAATGACTAAATTGCCTTAAATTTAACTAACTTATTTAACAGAGTTAGTCTGAGAGACGAAAAACGAAATGAAATGTAAACCACAAGGACCAAAAAAGCAGTTTTTAAACCATAGGGACGAAAATTGTTATAAACATCAAACCATAGGGACGAAAATCGTAGTTTACTTAAATTCTTATCTATACTCAAAATAACGTAACTGAAATAATAATCATGGCAGAAATTTAGGAGTAGTGGTCAGTTACACAAATCTAGTAACTGCTCAATAACTGTACATTTAATGCACAGTAATCGATTCAGGGATACTTCATAAGTTCAGGGATACCTTCGAAGTTTCAGGGATACCTCAGAATTTTCAGGGACTTCAGAGGTTCAGGGACCCCTCAGAGGTTCAGGGATACCTCAGAAGTTTCAGGGATACCTCAAAAGTTTCAGGGATCTCAGAGGTTCAGGGACACCTCAGACGTTTCAGGGACCTCAGGGTTTCAGGGACCCCTCAAACGTTCAGGACCCTTCAGAAGTTTGAAGCTGACTTTTTAAGTTGACTTTTTCAAGCTCACTTTTTCAAGCTCACTTTCTGAACCTTATTTTCCATATTTACTCCAAGTTCTATAACAGCACGACCAGATTCATACTCGTCTTATAACAAGCGTGCACTCCGCACCTCCTTACTTGAATTATATCATTGTATAAAACCCATATAGACATCATGTTATTTCCAATCACATAAATGGACCGATGACACTAAAATCACCAACAATCCTCCCCCATTTTATTATGACCCATGAAATAACATCTTAAAATTAAACAACACCAAACTTGCACATAAATAAAAATATCGAAACGATTGAATTCCCATTTTAGTATTTTACACATTTTAAATATTCGAGAATCAATGTGTCCTAAGGATTGAACCCATCAACTCATTTGAATACCTAAAGATAAAATACATACAAGTTTCACCTACTCGTCAAGAAAATAAATGTGACACAACTATAAAACCGATTGACCTAATCCTCTCATGGTCGTATAAAGGCCAAGTCCCCAACCTTTTGAAATGCGGCTACACTTCACGATCACATAGATAATTCCTTTACTTCGTGTACCTACAAATACACTTTCTCAAAGGAATTATTAAGAAGATAAACTTCAACCTACCTACTGTAGTACCGAACACATACCTGCGATGATTTATCATGTGTTCCAGTTTTATAAGTGTGAGCTTTTCACATTCAATTCAACCCCTAATGTCATATTATCTAGGAATTGGGTATCTCATCATTATAGATTTATAAGGACTTTAATCCCATCCCAATGGCAGACTTGTGCACTAAGTCTCTTGCCAAACCCTTGGTCAGATGATCCGCCAAATTTTGTTGTGATCTAACAAACTCAACAGAGATTACACCATTCATGATTAACTCTCTAATCATACTGTGTCTAACACCCAAGTGTCTAGACTTGCCATTGTACACTTGGCTATAAACCTTAGCCAAAGTGGCTGCACTATCACAATGGATAGAAATAGGTGCAATCGGCTTCGACCACAATGGAATCTCATAATCAAGATTCTTTAACCATTCTGCCTCTTTACCGGCAGCAGCTAAAGCCACAAACTTAGATTCCATCGTTGAGTTTGTAATACAACTTTGCTTCTTAAATGCCCAAGAAATGGCACCAACTCCAAGCAAAAATACCCATCCACTCATCGAAGAGTGATCCTCCATGTTAGATATCCAACTTGCATCCGAGTATCCTTCTAACACCGAAGGATATCCCAAATAACTCAAACCATAATCCATGGTACCTTTGAGATATTTAAATACTCTTTGAACCGCTTGCCAATGTTGAGTGTTCGGATTACTAGTATACTGACTCAACCGTCCCACGACATAAGCTATATCCGGTCTTGTACTTGTCATGGCATACATCAAGCTACCAATAGCTTTAGAGTATTCTAGTTGTGAAATAGAAGTGCATGTATTTGGCATTAATTTCATACTAGGATCCATAGGAGTGCTCACGGGAGAACAATCACTATAATTGAACTTTTTGAGAATTTTCTCAACATAGTGTGACTGTGTCATAACAATCCCTTTGTTAACCTGCTTAATTCTAATACCAAGAATTACATCAGCATCCCCCATATCTTTCATGGAAAAATTAGATGATAACAACTTTCTAGTTTCATCTACCTGATTTTGATCAGTTCCAAAAATCAGCATGTCATCCACATACAAACAGATGATAACACCCGCGCCTTTAGCATCAAATCTGCTATAAACACATTTATCACTTTGATTTAGAGAAAAACCACATGATAAAATAACATCATCAAACTTTTGATCCCACTGTTTTGGGTTGTTTCAGCCCATACAAGGATTTCACAAGTTTACACACCTTATGATTATTACCGGGCATAACGAAACCTTCCGGATGTTTCATGTAAACCTCTTCATGAGGATCACCATTTAAGAAGGCTGTTTTAACATTCATTTGATGGATAACCAAGTTGTGAATTGCAGCCAAGGCAACCAACAACCTAGTAGTTGAAATACGAGCTACCAGAGCATACGTATCGAAATAGTCAATACCGGTTTTCATCTTCTTTTTATAGATCTATTTGCATCCAAGTGGTTTAGAACCAAGAGGCAAATCAGATAACACCCAAGTGTTATTCTCAAGAATCGATGACATTTCGTCATCAATTGCTTCTTTCCAAAAGGAGACATGGCATCTTGAGACTCCATCGCTTCTTTGAAGCTCTTTGGGTCATCTTCAATACTGTAACAATAAGAGTATTTAAGCCCAAATTCATCTCTCGAACCTTCAACCAAAATTAGTTGAAAATCATCAGCGAAATTTTTGGCAATTCGGCCTCTTTTGCTTCTACGAACCTGCTGCGTTTCTGGAGTTGAAACGCCATCCATACATTCTGGATTTTGCATTTCATTAGTGCTAGGAATCATATCCTTAGGCCTTTGGATTGATGAAAATTGCATCTCATCAAATGTCGCATCCCGCGACTCGATAACGGTATTTTTCGACACTGAATCATTAGATTCTATTACGTAGAACCTATATGCCTTGGAATTTGCTGCATATCCAATGAATATACAGTCAATTACACGTTCACCCAAAGTCTTTCTTTTGGGTTCGGGTAGTTTCACAACCGCCGGACAACCCCAAATTCGAAAATGACTCAAATTTGGAGTTCTCTTGAACCATAGTTCATACGGGGTTGTTTTGTTCCGTTTGTTGGGAACTCTATTCAAAACATAACAGGCCGTTAACATAGCCTCTCCCCCAAATCCCTCACTCAATCCCGAGTATGAGAGCATCGAGTTTACCATTTCTTTTAAAACTCGAATTTTCCGTTCGGAAACCCCATTTTGTTGAGGTGTGTACGGAGCCGTAGTCTCATGGACTATACCAACTGATTGGAAGTATTGAGGGTCCATATATTCCCTTCCCCGATCAGTTCGGAGACGCTTAATTGAACCTCCCAATTGTAGTTCAACCTCGATTTTGTATAGTTTGAATTTTTCCAAAACTTCATCTTTGGCATGTAACAAGTACACATAACAAAACCGAGTGTTATCATCAATAAATGTGACAACATATTTCTTATTACCCAACAAAGGAGTAGAATGAAAGTCACACAGATCACTGTGTATAAGTTCCAAAACAGCAAACTTTCTTTCGACATTTGGAAACGGCTATTTTGTGACTTTCGTAAGTGTAACACCCCTAAAATTGGGAGTTAATTTAAACCAAAATAATGCGGAAATATTAAATGAATAGACATCACCTATAGAAATGGGGAGGAGTAAAAGAGTTTACAACACCAAACGGATACTAGATGACGACCTATTAATCTATATAATTGACAAATACAGATTAAGTTCGGGTGTCTCTAATCCTCAAAATAATCTTCTATGTAACTCCATCTATACATACGAGGTGCACTTCAAAAGAATGCCACTACCGGCACCTAGCTTCTCTCATCCCATCAAGCCCTATCCACCTGATCACCTAGTATACATGTCATTTTAAGAAAAAGTGTTAGGCTTAAAAGCCTAGTGAGAACAAACAGTTCAAAATATAGAAAAGCCATTCAACGTCAAAAGCGGTAAATAAACATATAACCGGAAGCTTTTCTCAAAACATCTCTTTTCTTTACTTCTGCGATTTACACCTGAAAGATACGCTATATTTCTCTTGGGGGAAACTTCTACCGGAATGACCCGTCATCCCATCGATTATTCAACCTCACGAGTTCAACCCCAAACCTGGACATTTTGACCTACTTTTATCAATTTCAGGCTCTTTTTTGGATAGTTGAAATTTCTTAAAGGAGTCTGCCATGTTCGTGATTTTGGGGTTGAACCATAGAAACAAGATATGACTACTAACAACACATAATATATGAGAATGAAAAATATTTTTACATCAAAAAGGCATACCTAAGACGTTTATAGTTCGATAGAAATTGTAGGCATCCTTTGATTTTTCTTGACGTTGTGTCTTGCTATGCGATAAGCTATCTTTAGCACATTTTCTGAACCAAGTCGAGATAAGCTCGTATGTAGTTGAAAATAATCTATTTTTAAGTGAAATGACATTGGGATGATCAAGAAATCAAATCATTTGCACTTGACGTGCAGCAGTCAAAAGTACTATATTTTTACCATGTATTTATATAAAACAAAATATTTAAAATTGGATAAAGAGGCAAAGGCTTTGTCATATGAACGATATAATTAACAAGATGAAAAATAAGGGTAATTGAACATTAGTTTAAGAATGACAATCGATTGTTCTAGAGATTCATGCGGATCTTATATCAACCAATTGATACAAAGGAGGATAATAGCTTTCTTATGGTATGCATCAATAGTTCAATACAGAAAACACTATAAGATAGGCGTCAAATATGTTGATTTCATTTGTTCTAAATGGAGTATTTGGTAATGTGAAACTTGCAACACTTGACAAAGAAACCGAAACATCTTGTAACCTTTAGTGTGGGTTATGGGCAGAAGGACAACATTGATAAAGTAGTGAAGAAGGTTGGGTATTTGTCCTCTCTCGTTCCTGTGTGTCCGGATATCTAGTTCCGATGCTTACAATTCTCTTAATAACTTCTCTTTTATGCTATTCCACTATGATGGTTGAACAAGTGAATGGATTTAATGAATTTGAATGGTCAAAAAGGCCTATTTGGTGTGTAAATGAACAATAATGGAATGGATTGTGTACCGGTGTAATGCATTTGAAAAGAGAATAATCACTTGTTCCTAAGAGGTAACTTGCAACCTATAATATTGTGAACATGAACCATATTCGAAAAAAATAGCCAAAACTCTGAAAAGCTTAATTGGCAAGTTAAATTTGTTCAATTTGGCTCCATTGAAGAATCTATAAACTCAAAAACAAACAAAATTTAGTTATGTTAACCATAAATATAACTAACCAAGCAAATGAATAAATTAATTAACTTACGGCTGTTTACCAAACGCTTACCCGGGTATTGGGGTGAGCAAAACCCGACCTGAAACCCCGAAAATAATCAAAACCCAAAACCCGAAAACCCCGAACCCGAAACCCCGAATTATAAAGTAGGATCAGGTTGGGTGAGGAAATCCAACCCCGAACCCTACCGAAAAACCCGATTAAGAGTTGCTTCCTTCTTTAGAGCTGTTTAATAAACTTTAGGGATGCTGTTTTGCTATGGAAAAATGCCTAAAAGTGGAAAAACACCAAAAACTCATATACCTGAAACCCGCCCCGAACTCGACCGAAACCCGAAATATCCGAACCCGAAATACCTGAATAATTACAGACGGATTTTGGGGGTTCCTTGTTTCACTCGATACCCGATCGGGTTTCGGGTTTTGGATCCCAACCGGACCGATGCACAGCCCTACCCGAGTAAGTGTTATAAGAAATATCCAGTTTGTTGAATTTGTTATAGAGCCCAAGGCCCATCAAGGTCTATTGATATAAATAGTTGTTCTGTGCGTATTTTTTCATTAATTGATTGATAATAAAATTGTGATCTTCTTCTCTCTATTCTTTTCTCTCTATCTTTCTATCTCTCGATCTCTGTCTTCTTCTCTTTCTCATTCCTATATTCTTAATTTCTTTTTCTTAATACCACCATTGTTAAGGAAATATAGTCGCTTATTAGCTTACTGAAACATTGGTATCAGAGCAAACCCTAATTTCTTGATTCTACCATCCATCAACAAACCCTAATTCCATCAATTGCTTATTTCTCCAACGTTGGCACCTGCGACAAGAAGAACCCTAGCCATGGAAGAACATATCAAACACTGGAACAACAAATTGAAGCGTAGAGTGAGAATATGATGAAGATGATGCAAACTATTATAGAATTAGCTGATAGAATGAAATAATCAGAGTCAAATCAAAGGGTAGAACCCCAAAGGGTTGTCGAATTGGGATCTAATGCAACCAGAGTCTGTTCATACGTTCCCAAACTTGAATTCCCAAAGTTCGATGGGAATAATCCCAAGATGTGGATAAAGAAATGCAACAGATATTTCGGTCTTTGTAAAATAGTAGATGAACAGAAAGTCGATTTAGCTAGTTTGAATATGGTTGATAAGGCTGAAAATTAGATGAAAAGTTATCTTGCGGTAAGGAGAAATGTAAATTGGTCTGAGTTCATTATAGATCTATGTGCAAGATTCAAAGATGATATAGGTATAAATGTAGTCGAAAAGTTCAACAAGTTGCAGCAAACAGGAACCATTAAAGAATATGTTGATGAGTTTTGTAATACCCGGAAATTTAGGAAGTTAAATTATATTCAGTGAGATCGTATTTTAAAAGTTTAATGTTGGTTGGTTTGATTTCGGGACTAATTCGACTAATTAAATTAGAAATGGAAATTATTTTCTATGAAGATGGTTTGATGGAACAACTTATTTAATGATACTGATAATAGATCCATTGGGTAAAATCGAGACGCATCTGAGGTGAAATCGACGTCGAAGTTGATCAAAGAAAGTGAATAGGAAGGAATAATTAAAAGAATCATTGGGTGTTATTTAAACAAAAAGAAGGCATGGGTGCAGTGTTAAGGGTGTCGTGGTTGTCTATGGGAGGTCTTGAGTTCAAATCCTGCTATGCTCCATCCAGCAATCTTTTTTTTATTGAAGCTGATCTAGGCCTCTCCCTGTAGCGCGCGACTTGGCTCGCGACTTGAGGTCGCGGCCCAGCCTGCGTAACTCACCGTTCGATCGGGTAACTTTCATAAAATCAGGTTTCAAATTCATTCCACCATATCTTCCTCATACGAACTCCGTTTTTGATGATTTTTTTTCACTCATTCTTGATCTTTGGAGCTCTTTAAGCCTAGATCGGTGAAATAAACTCAATGGATGATCTTAGAGCATTTTGGAGAAGGTTTCATCTTCATCTTCTCCATCCTTTCCACCATTATTGACCAATATTTGGGGTTTTCCTCTAAACTCGAATTGTAAGTTATCCCAACTGTTTTAGACATCATTTCTTGTCAAAACCTGTCTTTTTAGTTCTCTAGAACTATGTTCTTGAAACAATTTCTGTGATTTAGAGTTTTGACCATTTTTGGAAGATTTGAGATGTTGTCTAGGGTTTTCTTAAGATCTGAGATTTTGGGAATTATTATTGGTACTTTTAGGTTGCTAATGGACTAGAGATAATTTCTAGTGAAGGAGTCTTGTAGATCTGGACATTTCTTCAATGGAGGTTTCGGGTTAAAACCTAGATTTAGCATAAATCTAGCAAAGTGAGTTCAAGTTGATTTGTGAAAACGGTGTACATGTCCATTTTGATGTGTTAACATATTTTAGTTGCTATTTGTCAAATGTTTGAGTATTTTGATAATATGTTAATTATTTGGTATAAATGGTTTTATAAATCTTGAGAAATGCTTATATTTAGGTTCTTGGCATTTTGATAAATAAAACATATCTATGAGGTGTTTTGATGTTTTATTTATAAATGAAGATTATTTGGTGTTATGCATTTTTAAGAATAATGAATGGAGTTAATGAATTTGAATGGTCAAAGAGGCCTATTTGGTGTGTAAATGAATAATAATGGAATGGATTTTGTACCGGTGTAATGCATTTGAAAAGAGAATAATCACTTGTTCCTAAGAGGTAACTTGCAACCTATAATATTGTAAACACGAACCATATTGGAATAAAATAGCCAAAACTCTTAAAAGCTTAATTGGCAAGTTAAACTTGTTCAATTTGGCTCCATTGAAGAATCTATAAACTCAAAAACAAACAAAAGTTAGTTATGTTAACCATAAATATAACTATAAATGAACCCGGGTAAGTGTTATAGGAAATATCCGGTTTGTTGAATCTGTTATAGATCCCCTAGCCCATCAAGATCTATTGATATAAATAGTTGTTTGTGTGTATTTTTTCATTAATTGATTGATAATAAAATTGTGATCTTCTTCTCTCTAGTCTTTTCTCTCTATCTTTCTATCTCTCGATCTCTGTCTTCTTCTCTTTCTCATTCCTATATTCTTAATTTCTTTTTCTTAATATCACCATTGTTAAGGAATTATAGTAGCTTATTAGCTTACTGAAACATTGGTATCAGAGCAAAACCTAATTTCTTGATTCTACCATCCATCAACAAACCCTAATTCCATCAATTGCTTATTTCTCCAACTGCGATGAGAAGAACCCTAGCCATGGAAGAACATGTACTGGAACAACGAATTGAAGCGTAGAGTGAGAATATGACGAAGATGATGCAAACTATTATAGAATTGGCTTATAGAATGAAAAAATCATAGTCAAATCCAAGGGTAGAACACCCAAAGGGTTGTCGAATTGGGATCTAATGCAACCAGGGTCTGTTCATATGTTCCCAAACTTGAAGTCCCAATGTTCGATGGGAACAATCCTAAGATGTGGACAAAGAAATGCAACAGATATTTCGGTGTTTGTAAAATAGTAGATGACCAGAAAGTCGATTTAGCTAGTTTGAATATGGTTGATAAGGCTGAAAATCGGGTGAACAGATATCTTACAATAATGAGAAATGTAGACTGGACTTAGTTCATTATAGATCTTTGTGCAAGATTCGAAGATGATATGGGTATAAATGTAGTCGAAAAGTTCAACAAGTTGCAGGAAACAAGAACCATTGAAGAATATGTTGATGAGTTTGAGGTCTTGAGATCTCTTATGTTTCAACATAATCCGGTATTGCCGAACTCTTATTTTCTTGATAGTTTTATTGAATGACTTAATGCAACATTGAAATCATTTGTTAGAGTCGTTAACCCTGGTACTCTGGCTGAAGCGATAGAGTATGCTCAATTACAAGAAGGGAGTTTAGAGGCAGCCAAAAAATCCTACAATTCTATATCTTCTTTTGATAATAATTCACAAACTTCTTCTAAACCCTTACCTGACCTTCTTCCAACTCCACCTCCTACATTGAAATTAAACCCAACACAAGTTAATTCGTCTAAGTCCTTTCACAAACCACAAGCAATTTAATCAGCGGCTGACAGCAGGGAAAAACAACATAAAGGATTGTGTTATTTTTGTGACCAACCATATGAGAGGGGACATAAATGCCAACTAAAGCAGTCTCAATTGTTTTATAGTTGAAGTCCCGGGTATAGATGAGGACGAGGAGGAGAAACTTGAGGGTAAGGATCAATGTTTTGAAGTTGCTAATATAGAAACTTGAGGGTAAGGATCATACGATGAGGGTGACCGGTTACTACAACAATAAGCCCCTTTACATCTTGGTTGATCCGGGCAGTACTATGACATTCAAGTCAGACATGTTTTTGATTCCTTTGGGATGTTATGACATGGTCCTAGGGATTCAATGGTATTGTGACTTGGGGACTGTAAAATGGGATTTCAAAAGTATTACCATGAAGTTTGATTTGGGGTCTTGTCATTGTGTGCTGAATGGAGTTATGCCAAAGGGAGTTGGCTAAGAAAGTTAAAGTTCAATGTTCAAGATTTGATTCCAATCTTGAGGTCAAGATTGTTGTTGAGGAGGGAGGAATGTTATAGGAAATATCCGGTTTGTTGAATCTGTTATAGAGCCCAAGGCCCATCAAGATCTATTGATATAAATAGTTGTTTGTGTGTATTTTTTCATTGATAACAAAATTGTGATCTTCTTTGCTCTAGTCTTTTCTCTCTATCTCTCTATCTCTCGATCTCTGTCTTCTTCTCTTTCTCATTCCTATATTCTTAATTTCTTTTTCTTAATATCACCATTGTTAAGGAATTACAGTAGCTTATTAGCTTATTGAAACACAGTAAGCGCTTTCCAAGTCATATTACCATACCGGATGATTATCGTAAGGACAAACAATCTTACCCGATAAGAGCGGTAAGATAAAATACAAGGATCAAGAGTCTTACCCAGTAAGTAAGGGCAATGACTCTTACCACAGTTAGTGCTTACCGGGTAAATTGTTGCATACGGTATCATATTGGTAGACTAAAATCTTACACACCCTGTATGTAAATAAATGATAGTCTTGAATTTTGCCGGTAAGAACTTACCAGAGTAAGTTTTGGTAGATAACCCTTAGTCATGCACCCCTACATATACATATAGCACCCAATTTGTGAACTTGGTACCATATGGTTTAAAAATAGGTACTATGGATTGGGTTCACGTGAGACCAACTTGATTTCGTGTGACCCGTGAGACCACATTTCTACACTGGAAACTTCATAGCAAAACACAATGTGTTTGTCAAGGTTCGGATATTTTTTACGTTTACAGTAAATAGTAAATAGTGAAGTTTCAAGTGTAAAAAGAAAGTCTCACGGGTCTTGCGAAAACACAGGTCTCACTAATCCCAAGTCTAGATACCATTACAAGTTTTGTAGTAATGATATTTTCTTTTTATTAACATGTATATCCAACCCGCTATGCGAGCAAACTAATCTTAGGGCGACCACCCGTTTCATGGATACCCCGGAGTCACCGCATTTGAACCTTTGCGGTGACAAGGGAATTTTTATTCCTCCACGAATTCAAACCTGGACCGCTAGGTACTTTTGACCTTCGGAGTCCAAACTCAACCAATCCGACACCACCGGTTTAGTAATGATACTTAGGGAGGAGATAAACAAACGTTGAGTTAAGCTGGCTAAGACCAAACAAAATACATACCACAAATGATGTAAAAGTTTAGAAATTCAAACCAGATAAATTAAATTCATAATTTACTCTTCACAATGCAAATATTTAAAAACTATGATTAATTATTAAACAATTTATAAAGTAATTTAGACATTGCAGAGCACATGGCTGTCTGAAGTGAATGGGATCAATACATAGAAAATCTTGAAATGATAGATTGTACACGCGTCGTTTCATGGTTGGATTTGACTAATTGTCATTCTTAGAAAATCCAGAGACAGATCCTAAAGATAAGAACCCTACAAAATCCACTCCTATTTATACCAGTTTCAAGAATATAAGACTAGCCATGTTCTTTATGTTTAGGTTCTTTTCTCAAACTATTGTCACAGGAAAGGGACCATTAGAGAACGTTATTGATCACTTTGCTGACCCGTTGTCAACAACGCCTGGTCTTACGCCACAAACTTTGCTCCTGGAAAGTGCTTTATTTGAGAAGGACATTATGTTATATTGAAAATTGGGGTTTTTAAAGATTTGAGAACACGTTGATTTCCTTGTAAATTAATCAATGCCGAATGTTCATATTAATGTAACTCCGCTTTCAATAAAAAAAAGTTTATTTTTTTTCTTTCGGTAATTCTTTGGTTTGAAACATTACTCCCTTTATTTAATTTTAAGTTCACTTTAGGCCTATCTATATATAAATAAACTATCAATCAAATATTTTAAAATACCCTTTACTAAATACATAATAATAGAGAACTCATAGACAAAGATCATAAATGAATTAGGTTTATTACCCAATGACAAGAAGGGTAAGTTTGTGAAACTAGTAGAAAATGAACTTTAGAATGTGGTAAAATGTGTTTTAGGAAACTTTCAAGTAGAACATCAACACTCCTCCATGTAAGTTAGCACATACAAGTTCATCAATCAAATTCATCTTACCAAACATTTCATCAATGTGCTTCTTCCTTGACAATGTTTTCTACCACTACAAAAACAAAAAGAATTCACCCACAAATTGTGCTCCGAGGCGGATTTGTGGGGATTAGTGATGGATTATATATTCGGTTGGTGATTGAAAATCCGTCGGTAATCAACGGCCACATCATTTTCTCTATCAATCAGATCCGTCATAATCAGTACAGTACAGAAAATCTAACCTATTACAACGACAAAAGTCGTTGTAGATTTCGTTACGGTTGGTTGGTAGCTGAAAGCTTCCTATGGCGACCATACATCGTCGCTAAAAGCTATAAATTATATAATAAAAAATTTATCTACTACGACGACATATCGTTGCTATAGGTGAAAAATTAAAATTTAATTTTTTTATGTACAGTGACGACATGTTGTTGTTATAGCTGAAAAATTAAAACTTAAATTATTTTTATGTACTGTGACGACTTTTAGTTGCTACAAGTGAATAATTAAAAATTATTAATTTTATCTACTGCGATGACTTATCATTGTTACAGGGAACAAATTAAAAATTATTTTTTTACCTACAGTGTAAAACTGAATCTTTTAAGTTTACACCTATATTTAGCAACGATATATCGTCATTGTACTTAGAATTTTTTTTTGGGCATTTTAAATAAAAAAAAAATACTTTAATCAAATAATTTGATATTCAACTAACTATAGAATATTTTCGAAAAGCGTAATAAAGTAATTGTGAAAACCAATTTACAATAAAATTGAAAACAATAATAAAAATTAATAAAATAAACATTAATATTTCAAACATATTAATATGTAAGTTAATATTTAATCATCATATGAGTCAATCTCTACGTCCCATCGTGTTGTGGCGGCAGTTCATGTGGTGGCGGTCCCGCCATAACTGAGGCAAATAATGTCTGTGTGTTTATAACGGTAAGGAACCAAAAGGGGCATTGGCTCCCCTTGGATTTTTTAAATTTTAAATTTTAAATTTTAGATATAATAATAAGCTATTTATAAAATGGTAGATCAAGAGCTTAGACATTTAATTGGGTTAGGTTCCCTCTTAACTCACGCCTTAAATGATCAAGCCTTATAGTATCTCTCTTGGTTAAGGGAAAGTTTATTAAACATTTACGTAGTAAACGTTTATTGGGTCATTTACCTTAATGGATAGACATGACAAACACTGATGATCTTACCCGATAAGAGAAACGTTAAGAATAGTCTTACCTGGTAATAAAGAATGACGAATTTTACCCGATAAGCGCGTACAACGTAAACTTTTGCATACGGTCCTTTTTTATGAACTACAATCTCACTTGGTGAAGTCGGTAAGCGCTTTTCACATAAGTTGGGTAAGCAGTCCTCTAAAAATGAACTACAAAATGGTGATAATAATAATAATCCTAGCTCCGCCCTTGGCAACAATGATGACAACGGAGTAATAAGGAGACAATGGGGGAAGAAGCGACGGATACAAACGATTATTAACTAAGCTCGATGCTCCCTATTTGCCAAAATCCTTACTCCGTCACCGCTAGGTGTAATGACTAAGAGCATTTAGTGCATCAAAGACATCCTTCATTTTTAGGTGGCGGGGGTGGTGAAGGGGGCTGGGCGGTTCAAAAAAGAATGAAAAACTCGACCCTGCCACATTTGTCCAATCCCTCGGTTGTGACCGAGACGTTCCTCAAATACTCAAGTCATGATCTATTTCTCCTTTGTAGAAGACGAGGTCGAACAATGCTCTTGTATAAGTAATAATTTATTATTAGGGAACACTAATTTAATTATATATACATATACGTGTGTTTGTTGAAATTTAAACAATTACTTACATGATCGAGTCTAGCTAGATCATTTACCCATCCATTACTTGGCCTATGATGTGTGTGATGTCAATTATCTATTAGAAGAATTATGGAACCACTGATACATTCAAAAATGGTAAAAGTTTAATTTAGTTACCTTCTTATACTGTGTAGCAATATAGGAAATGGATCTGTGAAGACTTGGGTACTTCGCATGAAATAGGAGTGAAAAATAAGTTTTTTCGTGAGTTTTTGTAGTAATTGTGTCTCCTTTTCTACAAATGCATGTCGTATGTGGCAGCATCTAGTGATATGACGTTATAACATGTTTTTTATACAAACGCATTCGTTTTTCAAGGAAGTGTCTTCTACAAGATCCTTTCCATATCTTACATTCGTTGCTTACACTTGTTCTTGCGCACTATTCATTGGTGTTTTAGTGTCATTAAGAAGAGTTATAATACTCCCGTTTCTCAACTCACGAGCTAACTATCCAAATTAGCTTTCTAGATTTCTTATGGATGCTAATTTGTGATTTGTAAAAATTCTCATTATTGTTTACAATGATTTAAAAGTGTCTTATAAATAGTAGGCTTGGTTACTTTGAAGAACAAGATGATTATAGAGTAAAATTTGGCTCATGGTTGTAAAAACTACTTTGATATTGTTGTTGAAAACCTATGGGTCTAAGTAGTTCATTAGGAGTCCTTGTAGTTCACAAACCTATTGGCTCAAGATTGGATTATTTCATGAGTTCTTGACCAAAATAATCGAATGGTAAAAACAAATTACAAAACTAACCTCAAAATACATTTTTTTTTCAAAAAAGGTCATCCAATATAGCTTACCCTCATCAACCTATGTGTAGGAGGAAAACCTGAAAATGTAAAAAAAATGAAAAAGTTGACATAAATCCGACGATTTGAAAAAAACATGACCGATGGACGGGGACCGTCAGGTGTTTACGCACTGACCGATTACTAAAACATACAAATATGATGATTTATGTACAATATATGCATCCAAAACAAAGTAAAGGAATAGAGTTAGAAAACAACATCAAGATTTACATGGAACCCAAACCCGGAGAAAACCATGGGTGGAGGAGACTACAGAGAGAAATCCACTAGTGAAAGATGAAGATTAAAGACTCTTGAAGGAGTAGAATCCCAACTATGGTGATGGTGTGTTTACTTGGAGATAGAAATTTATGTGTTTTAAGATTTATATATAACCACAAGCGTATGGAAGTGTAGCATACGGGTCGATCATAGGTAGGCGATGGACTAAGCACGAACTCGTTCTAGACTATGGCGGTATGGCCTAGCTACGGGAAATCATCAATATTTTTGATTTTTATTAAAATATGCTAAAAATAATGACGAGACCTAAAGATAAAAGCTAACGATGATTGGGTAAAGTTAGTCTTGAATTTTAATAATGGTGAGTATTTGTTATTTAAAATACTTTAATCCTCTTTCGAGGTGAGAAAACCTTTCTAAAACAAACCTGCACATACTCTCGTAGGATGCAAAGATTGAAAAAGAATCATTTTGATAAAACAAATATTTTCTCATCCTACGTCTCTAACTATTTGAATGTTAGGACCGTAGTCATTAATAAAATTGGTCTAAGTCGACAATCAAACTTTCGTTCATATTCTCAACTAAACAAATTAACCAAACACTATATCGAAACCAATCAATCATAGAGCAACTTTCGTTGGTTGAAATCAATCGATTCAAATCCACCATTCGTTTTAAAATCAATTGATTAATACCAAGAGTTTCATCCAAGACAACAAGACCCAATCAAACGAAAGATAGGCTACACTACTAAATATAAAACATAGATATAATGAAAGGGGAAAGATTAATCTAAGAAAACTAAACGAACTGATTCAAAGAGTGTCACTCTTCAAAAATCAATTCTTAACCTAAGAAAACGATAAAATAGATTGAGAAATATGCACACAACAAATAAAGGAGAAGTGTGCAGAAAAATAAAGAGATTCAAGAATGAAAAGATGGACGAATTCATAAACTAAAAAGATAAGATAAAGAGATACAATACAATGGTTGTAAGATGAGGATTCATAAAACTCCATCTTCACCTTAAATCCATAAAAGTCTAGTTTCTCCACAATAAAAATAAATGAAGAACTCACATAGGAAATAACATAAAACTAAAACTAAATCTATAGCCATAGATCTGTAGGAGAAGAAGAAGAAGAATAAACTCTAGCCTAAAAGATGAAGACGAAGAGAGAAAATGGGAGGAGGATGCTCCCAAGAAATAATCGGCTTCCCTTAGAAAAGAAACCCTAAAGGAGTTTAAATAGGTAAGCCAAAAAGCCCAAGAAAAAGGCCCCCAAAAAATAGGTCTAGACGACTTTCACGACCGTGAAGAAATCCTTCACGGGCGTGAAAGTAAACAGGAAGTTCAGGGGCGGTTTTCCAGACACAGTTCACCGGCATGAAAGATTTCTACATTCCCGTGAAAGCAAACAGACTGCTATCTTCGCGCTCCACTCTTCAAGTTCTCGACTTTACGCATCAATTCTTCCGATTCGTCCATCATATCTCCATCAACACCATGTATAATCTGCACAAAATGTACTAAAAGTGTAAATGTATTCCAAAAACCATTCCAACTGTGATTTAAAGAAAGAAAGAAATGGAAAAGAACAATAAAAATGCATGAAAGAACTAAACTAAGGATTAAAATGCACCAAAGATGCAACTAAAACATACAAAGTTAGATGCATAAAATACACTTAACAGAAATGATAAAGATGGTTAATATCTAAACATGTTCTTCAGCTATAATTTATATATTAGCTCCATGAATTTTGAGAAAACACTCAAGAAAATGAAGTGTAAAGTTATAGATTTCAAAGATGAAGTTAATTAATTTTTATGGCCTAAGGGCATCTCCAATCCAAAAACACTAGAAAAATAATACTAAAAACACTAAAAATTGTGGTCCCTTGAATACTAAAAAAACCAACTCCAACCACACGCTAAAATAAAAACACAAAAAACACTTTTAATAATATATAAAATATTATATCTATTTATTATTATACCATTTTATTTATCTATGAAATTATTAATCTTCATATGTAATTAGAAAATTTTAGTTAAATACTAATATATCTTTTTAATGTTCTACTTTATTGCCTTCAAATATAGAGGGCAACAATGTGAACTTCTATATATTTTTTTAGTGTTTTAGTGTAAGGTTTGGAGATGAAAACAACTCCATTTTTATGTTCTTAGTGTTTTTAGTAGTAGGTTACAGATGGTCTAGGCAGAGTGATTTCAAAATAGACACAATCCCTTAAATAAGGAAAAAGAAATCTATTGAAGAGTAACCTTTTGAGAATTTATGAATAGTGCCCGCGTTGGTGCCGATAAAAGCCTTGCACCCACGTGCGCCTTCCTAGAATTTTGATGCCTCCCAAAAGTATGTTTGGTGCCATCGAAATGAATAAGTTGTGCGCCTGCTACCACACCCAAATTTAGTATAATATCCAAAACACCATAGGATATTGAGGCACCATTTAACAATCTCCACCTTGACACAAAATCCACTTCCAAAGAACATAACCCAATCAAATATCTTCCAAGAACAAAGCTCCATCTTTCATAAACCATCATCAATAGCAAACGTATTGACTTCTCTGAAAAATAATCATCAAAATATTAGTCTCCTCCACCGTATGCCCTCATGGGACTCATCAAAGAATGAACACCGACCAAGCTTGAAAATAAATCAAAATCAGCCCGTAGGAAGAACCTTTGTCATAATATCCGTAGAATTGTAACGAGTGCAAATTTTATTCAACTTGAAGTATCCTTTAACAATGACTTCACGCACATAAAGATAACGCATATCAATGTGCTTTGTGCGATCATGGAACATTTGGTCTTTCGCTAAGAAGACAATGCTTTGATTATCACAAAAGATTGAGTCCACAACCAAATCATTGCTAAGCTCACCAAATAAGCCTTTGAGCCGCATCTCTTATTTAAATGCTTCCGTTATATCCATATGCGCCGCTTCGGTAGTAGATAAAGAAACCTTAGGCTGCAAAAGGGTCTTCCAACTAAGCACACATGAGCCAATAGTGAACACATAACCCGTAAGAAAATGATGTCTATTTTAGTCTTTCACACAGTCCGAGTCAATATACATAAGGACACCGTCTTTATATGTTCCATAATGCCAAAAAAAATGTCTCTAGTACCAGATAGTTATTTGAAGATTCCTTGCACCGCCTTCCTATGATCTTTTCCTAGGTTGGCCGTAAAACAACTTACAATGCTTACAACATAGGCCAAACTGGGTCGTGTACATATTATTGCATACATTAATTATTTCACAACACTTGAATAAGGATCAAATGACATGTATGCATTCTCAAAACTTGAAACGATACATAATCTTGAAGATACCTTAAAATACGAAGCTAACATAGTAGAGACCGCTTCAAAACAATCATGTTGAATTTCTTCAACACGTTCTCTATTAGAATCAAAGTCCTGCCTTCTCCAATGGTCTCTATTCCAAGAATCTTTTGTGCATGTCCCAAATCCTTCGTCTCAAACTCTTCATTAAATTAATCTTTAACAACTTGGATTTTATCTTTGCTTTTCACCGCAATAAGCATATCATCGACATATAATAAAAGGTACATCATTGATTCATCTTACCTCTCCTTATGTTGATGCAATTGTCATACAAACAATGAAAAACACTATGAGAGATAATAAAAGAATCAAATTTCTTATACGATGTCTTGATAATTTCCGCGGGTCATGTTTTTTAAGTGACACACCATGTCTTCCTTTTTTCAGTGACAAACCCTTTGGGTTGGTTCATAATGATGCCTTCTTCCAATTCTCCATGCAAAAAACAATGTTTTGATGCCTAGTTTCTTAAGCTCCAAATGTTCCAAAGCAACAATGTGTACAAGGCACGAATAGATGTATCTTTTACAATAGGAGAGAAAACGCTCGTGAAATCTATATCGTTGGATTTGACTAAGAGGGTGTTTACTTATGACTTAATCAACTTGACATTTTAGCAAATTCGCACAACGAGGTATGGGTGTTTACAAGCGACTTGATGATAAAGTAATTGGCCTATTCTCACAATATGGTGAGGGTGTGTTGTCCCCATTAAGCCAAAAAAATTGACAATTATACCCCTTTAATCCAACGCCTTTCCCTTTCCTTTAACTTCAGACGCTAGCCAAATCGCTTCCGGGACGACGTTCACCTCTTCTCCAGCAACCTCTCTCCACTTGTCCTCGTCGCTGTGGTTCTTCTCCGACTACTTTTCTCCGGCCGATGACCTTCTTTCTTCGGTTTTAACCAACACAAGTACCGATTTTTTGTTTCCATTGATATATTTGAGCTTAGGGGAGGCTTATTATACAGGAGGAGACTACAAATTTTTTTATCTAGGCAGCAATCTCATATCACCACTAGAAAACAGGTTATCCAGACTAAAATCACTATTGACCGAAACTCATCGATGATTTCTACGGGTTGTTGACGACTAATAAATGAAACTATGGTTTGTTTTAATTTTTGTTTGTGTAGCTATAAGTAATCCGGTGATGAAAACCATCAGGGATCTGTCAGTGCGAATCGTTACTGATCCGTAGGTAAAATAAGATGATCTGTCGGTTATAGTACTGGTCGGTGACATTTGGTTGTCGGTGATGGATTTACCCACCATATTATATCCAACAGACTTTTACCAATGGTAACCAACGAATTTTATTTGTCAATGAAAGCCTTCTGTTTTGTACTGTATATCTTTATCCAAATATTTCTTCTTACTCTAAATGTCGTTAAGAAACTGTGTGACTTGAAATTTGGTGTATATTTTCTACTAAAGAAATATTAATGTGCAACTATTTGAACATATCAAGAAACTTTTTGAATGACAACTCATCTTTTTTATTTTTCAACCTTTGAGGATTAGGTACATAGGGTAGAAAATTTAGAATGTTTTACTTTTGAGATAGGAGTTGTTGCAGCAGGAGTTCCAGAATTCGGCAAACATGATGTAGCATCATTTGGTGTTGATGATTTCTTTTTGGCTTATGCTTGAAATACGAGAGGAAAATAAGTTTTTTCGTCAGTTTTGGATGCGTCTAACCCTTGACAAGAGTTAACTTATAGCCATTCAATTCGATATACCTAGTTCGACCTCCCCTCTACGAACCATTTATGAATCCCCCTTTTTTTTATAAATTATCCCTTCCCCCTTCTTTATCGTTATCCCACAACCTAAATAGATAATAAATAGATAAATTGATTGGGCCGAATTGTAGCATAGATATTGATTTGATTGATATAAGTTCATACAATTTATTATTTGTTAATTTTATTGCAACCGTGTCTCGTTATATAAATTGAGGTGGTGTGTGGCTGGTGACGATGTATAAGTGTATAACATGTTGTTTTTTTGACAAAAGCCGTCGCTTTTTAAGGGAGTATCTTCTGCAAGATTTTACGGCTACTGCTTTCACTTGGTTCTTTCCCACTATTCATAGGTGTTTTAGTGTAATTAAGATAAGTGTGATTTATAAAACTTTTCATCGTTTCTTGTAAAGATTTTGAAGTGACCTATGACTTGTGGCTGCTTATGTGTGATTTATAGTTTACTAACTTGTTGGCTCAAGATTATACTATTCCATAAAAAACAAAATTTTGGTGTTACATCCGCCATGCATTATAAGTTTGAGTAGGTATCTCCCCCGTCCTGGTTACTAAGAAAATCGAGTGACTGTAGGTAAGATACACATAACAAAAATGGACAACCTTCTCCACATAATTCGCATGCTACAATTTGATTTTGTAGCAACATACTACATCCTAAATTGCATCCCTAGACTAGCTTTATTTTCAGCTAATTGGTTTTGCTGCTTAATTATTGATCGCATTTAGTTGGTAGAGCATATAATATCTAATATTCTACTTCAATTTTGAAATTAGAACATTAATTCATTTTGGAGATCATTGTAAATTGATTTTGACCTAATTTTGGGCAAATTGCAAATTAGGGAATTACAAATTACTACAATCGTAAATAAGAGTTCATGCTAAGAAGTGCAACGTTAGAACACTAGGACACATGTAGAGATGAAAATTTTACCCACTGAACGGGGTGAGGATGGGAATTTATTTTGATATCTGAATTGCGTTCAGGCCAAGGTCGGGGATGACATTACCTGCCCCTAACCCGACCCAATTATTTTTTTTGATATATGTATATATTGTGTATAAATAAATATTTATGTAATGTGTTCAGTTATTATAAAATAACAAATATATTTGATTTTTAAATTTTGGTAATTAATGTAACAACGATCGACTATAATTTTAACTTTAAAATACATTTTTTTTTACTAAAGGGTACCTAACGGGTTACCCAAACCCATCGAGATTCCTTTCACTTGAACCCGTCCAGGATTAATTGAGGTAGGATCAGGGACGGGGGACTTAAACGGAGATCGGGGACAAGGAATACATTACCCCAATACCCGCCTCGTTTTCATCCCTAGACATATGATACACGTAAAAATATTTTCTTAATTTTACTTCTCTTTTTTAATTTATTGTGTTTCTACCTCATTTTTCATAAAATATTCCAAAAGAATCACCTTTTCAAAAGTGTGTCACTTCCTCCCATCCATCATTAAACAAATTGTTTAGGCTTGTAGTGAAAATGTCCAATAACATGTCAATAATGACATTGACTTTTTAGTAGATTAATTAATTAGATTAATTAACAACACATATATTATATTCCGAAATAGTGATCTCAACAGAGGCTATGTCTATAGTTTGGGCAAGTTGTACACTACAAAACAAAGAGGCATTACTGACAGAAAAATCCGTCGGAAAAAGCCATCACAAATAGATTATCGGCCAATCCCATTTGGAGAAAATGTGACCGATGTCGTTGCGGGAGAAAATGTGACTGATAATCGTTATTACCGGACGGATTTTCAATCACTAGTGCAAAAATACGTCATAAATCAGCCTGAAATTAGCATTAAAAAGTTTGTTGGAAAAAATTGTCGGTAAAGACTTTTTGTTTGTATTGTTTAGGAACATTGACAAGGAAGAAGAACAATGATGAAATGTTTTGTACCATGAATTTTATTGATGCACATGTATGCATTAAATTAACATAGAGGTGTTTTCTACTTGAAATTAAGTTTCCTAGAAAACGTTTTACCACATTCCAAAGTTCATTTTCCACAAGTCGTTTCAAAAACTTACCCTTCTTTTCATTGTGTAATAAACATCATTCATCTTTGAGCAACCACTTGAAATATACAACCTTGATCTTTGTCTACGAGTTCTCTATTATCTTGTTAACAAAGGGTATTTCAGATATTCAATTGATAGTTTATTTAGGGTATAGATAGACCATGAGTGAACTTAAAATTAAATAAAATGAAGAGAGAAATGTTTCAATAAGATATAAGTAAGATATATATATATACTATACTCAGAGTCTCGGGTTTTCTTATCATTGAAGAATTAAAGAAAGCTAACAAACTTTTTTTTATTGAGAAAGGAGTTACAATCTGAACATTCGGCATTGATTAATTTACAAGGAAATTAACGTGTTCTCAAACCCTTCAAAACCCCAATTCTCAATATAACATAATTAACGCCCTTCTTAAATAAATCACTTTCCGGGGGCAAAGTTTGTGGCATAAGACCAAGCGTTGTTGGCAACGGGGTCGGCAAGGTGGTCAGCAAGGTTCTCCAATGGTCCTTTTCCTGTTACAATGGCTTGAACAAAGTACCCAAACATAGAGAACATGGCTAGTCTTCCATTCTTGATCTCTTTTACCTTCAACTCAGCAAAAGCCTCGGGATCATCAGCAAGACCCAATGGATCGAAGCTACCACCAGGGTAAAGTGGGTCAACAATCTCGCCCAAGGGTCCACCTGCAATTCTGTAACCTTCAACCGCACCCATCAAGATCACTTGGGTGGCCCAGATGGCCAAGATGCTTTGAGCATGGACCAAACTTGGGTTTCCTAAGTAATCAAGACCACCTTCGCTAAAGATTTGGGCTCCAGCCTTGAACCATACGGCCTCACCAAACTTGACACCGTTACGAGCCAAGAGCTCGGGGAAGACGCACCCAAGAGCTCCAAGCATGGCCCATCTGCAGTGAATGACCTCAAGCTCACGGTTCTTGGCAAATGTTTCTGGATCAGCAGAAAGTCCGGCGGTGTCCCACCCGTAGTCTCCTGGGAATTCACCGGTTAGGTAAGATGGAGCCTCACCGGAGAATGGGCCTAGGTACTTGACACGGTCAGGTCCGTACCATGGGCTTCCTGATGGTGCCACCTTCTTCACAGCAGCTTTCCTCATGGAAACTCGTCCATTTCCAAAAACTTCAGAAGATGACGGAGATGTTTTCACCACTTGTCCGGTGAACGGAGAAGAAAGAGCCATGGTGGAAGCAGCCATTGGTTATTTTCTCAAAGTAGAAGGTAAGAATATTGAGAGAATTTATAATCAAGGGGGGCTGACTGCTTGAATATTACGTACTCTTGAAACTGGTATAAATAGGAGTGGGTTTTTGTAGGGTTCTTATCTTTAGGATCAGTCTTTGGATTTTCTAAGAATGACAATTACTCAAATCCAACCATGAAACGACACGTGTACAATCTATTCATTTCTAGATTTTTTAGCCACATTCAGTTCAGACAGCCATGTGACCCCAATGGCGAAATGGGTAATCTGATTGTTCCTTTCTGTATATTGTTTAATAATTAATAATAGTTTTTAAATATTTGCATTGTGAATAGTAAATTATGAATTTGGTTTATATGGTATGAATATTGTTTAATAATTAATAATAGTTTTTAAATATTTGCATTGTGAAGAGTAAATTATGAATTTGGTTTATATGGTATGGATTTTTAAACTTTTACATCGTTTGCTGTGGTATGCTCTTTGTTTGGTTTTAGCTACCTTAACTCAACCTTCTTTTATCTCCTCCCTAAGTATCATTACTATTTACTACAAAACTTATAATGGTACCAAGTTTACAAAATGTATACTGTATGTAGGGTTACATGAGCAAGGGTAATGGTACCTGGTTAACAACCCGGTGCGATTTCACTAATGAAATCCGGTTTTGAATTAAATGTAATGAGTATCATTATTTTTTTATTTTATAAACCATTGTTTCATAGACACTTCAACGTTTAGATAAAATGCATTTCCTTCATCAGCGAACTCGATCTTGGATCAAACATCATTCTAGCTAACTTGATTGATTGGGCATAATGGTTGAAAATTTACAACAAAAACTCAAAAAGTGCACAAAAAAATAAAACTTTGAGCAAACACACAAACCGGATGCTCATTCAACAACCCTGTGATACCCAAACCTGATTCTTGTTCTATCATCATTATCTTCAAGTCATTCTTAAAATGATGGCAAGTGATTGTATACACATGCATGATGTTAAGATAAATAATCTTGGAGGTGTCTAAAAGATACACGTTATGAGATTTAACTTATACAAAGCAAACCTCTCATACTATAACAAATGAAGATCAATACTACAAAACAAAGAGGCTTTATCAAAGGCCTTTTCCGATGGATTTTTCTGCTCCGACGGATTTGTGGTAGATAACCGACAGATTGACCAATAACCACGATGACCGGTCACAGTTTTTCCAACAATCAAATCCAGGGCCGTTTCAATCCTTTTGGAGGCCCTGTTACACTTATAACAAGACAAAATATAAAAATTCACATCATATATTATATTAAAAGTCTATCAAGTTAAAATAAAAAAATTGTATGTAATATCATTTAGATGCACATATCTCCCAGATAACAAGAAGGCGAGCTTCTGTGCTTTGATCAAATCAAAAACCCAGTCAGCCATTTTGTAGATTCTTAGTTCTTATTTTTATTGCAAGTAAAGGAAATGATGAAGTTATATTCGTGCAAGTTTCTACGTAATCAAAAAGAGCCTAGAGGGCGATTGGGACGTAGGCACAGAGGACTTTATGGCAGTTAATAATTTGATTCTTTTTCTATCAGGCTTTGCACCTAGGTGTGTTGATTTAATTCAAGAGCAAGTATCTGGTTCAAGTCCAGGACAACCCAACGTCAAGGAAAAGAATTCAAGAAACTAATAACAAAATTCACTTAAATATAATGATTTTTCTAATATTTTCAAAAGAAAATCTTCAATCAATTCTTCATAGTCAACTTTCTCTAATAAGTCGTTAATATGAAGTTAACATATAAGAGTTTACCAACCGACAACTGTTGCTATCAAATGGCCATAGTGCTTTGAACAATGACAACTAGTATAATGATGAAATAAGTCAACGAAATTGAAGGTCTTGGCGAACAAGAAACTGAGAAATAAAGAACAAGAAAGTGAAATATTATTAAATAGGTCGTTGTTGGTACTTCAAATATAATATTAGCAATTTAGCCACAAGGAAAAACAAAGACGAACACCAATAGAATTCAATCTTTAAATTACAGATCTAAGAAGAAGGAACCATGGATTTGCAGTCAATCAAGAATACTACGAATGAGCAAGTCTGATAGAAAAGTGAAAGAATTGGTGCATGTAAGTTAGATTGCTAAAATTATAATTGTCAAATGTGATATAATATATGGGTATGAGAGAACCTTGAATGGATTGAGCTAGAACGTGGACTATATATATATATATATATAATTAGGTACATGTTTAAATATTTGAAATTGATTGGACCCATAAAAAAGCTAGAGGGCCCCAAAAAAAAGTTATATACACCATAGCATTCTAGAAAAGGTTATAGCAGAACATTTGTTTGGTATAACAAAGAACTTTAACAATACTAAAAAAAGAAAATTGATGGATTTTTTGGTCTAAAAATTATCGATGGATTTTAATTTAAAGAAAGTAGAAGAAAATTAATAATTTCGTTTACTTATGCCAATAAGTTTTTTTTTAAAGAAAGTAGAAGAAAATTTAAGTTAGTTTTCCCGACAGATTTTAATTAATAAATTATTAATTTCTTGAAAAACAATTAATTTTCTAGAAAAAGAATAAAAAATTATATTTTAAAAAAACTTTCCAGCGGATCATAGGCGGTCGGAGCCGTCGGTAATTTAATCTTAATTAGTAAGTTAATTAAATAAGTCAAGAAAATTTGGGAAATAAAAAAAATCAGTGGTGGATTTCCGCGGAGCCTTTTTTCGACTGCCGGATTCTGCCAAAAAACACGATTTATGGCGGATTTATCCGCCAAAAAAAGTCTGGCTTTTTAGTATTGTAAAGGGTACTCTTTGTTTGCTATAAGAAGAACTCAAAGTGTACCCTCTGTTTCCTATAACATTGTAAAATCCCAAAATATCAAATACTTAGATATCTCAAAAATATCATCCCAAGATCAAACACTTATATTGCGGCGGAAATAAAAGTTCTAATTGTATAAACTATATCACAATCTACCGTTACAATCTTGACGAACATAACTTTATTCCATATAAGAATGCCTTGATCTGCACATATCTTTTTTTTGGAGCCAATCCTCCTATCTCTCTTTAACCCACTACTAGAAAAGTGAATATTTTCAACACAGAATTTTTTCAACGGAAAATGTCGTTGAAAATTTTATACAAATTTTAGAGGGATTATTGACAGAAAATAATTTTTCTACGAATTTTCAACGAATTTCCGTTGAAAATCACTCACAAACATGCATTTTTAACAAAAAAAAATTCAATGTCTCGTCACAAAAAATTTGGTTGAAAATGCATTTTTGCATGTTTGGGAGAGATTTTCAACTGGAATCCGTTGAAAATTCGTAGAAAATTTATGTTATGTTAATAATCCCTCTAAAATTCGTAGAAAATTTTCAACAACATTTTCTGTTGAAAATACTCAATTTTCTAGTAGTGACCCACTTTTCTTCCAAGTCTAATAGCCGCCTGGTTGCAAAACATTTAAACTAGTTTGGCTGAGTCTAGGGCTTAGTGAATTCACGATTTTAGCGCATACATAATGTCAATAAATAAATTTCACAAAACATCATAATTTATCATGCATAAGATTGAAACAATATAATTCACAAAAAATGGCATCATGGGAAATGTCTACCTCACACGACTTTACCTAGCGAACTCACACAGCATGTCCGCATTTAGGACTTAGACAAGCTCACACAGCATGCTCGTCTCATTATAAAAATACCATATTACATCCCCATTGCCACAAATATACTCAAACACTTTTTATAACAAAATCGAATGTTTTATGCATGTATGAGATATTAAAATCATCTCAAGAAATTCTAAGAAAGCTTACATTTAATTATAAATAAAACATGCAACCATTTTTAGTAAAAGCACGTAGAACTCGCTTTACATGTCATAGCCCAAACCGATCTTTGAATTAGATAGCGCCTCCCCTACAAATCCAATGTCGTAACTTTAATTATAAAATAAAATACGACACTAGTCCCTACGATAATCTTAAACCACCCATGAGTCGTACCTTCGATTTCAACTTGATTTAAGATCAACGTCCAAATATATATAGGGAGGTTCATTAGAGGACGGTAACAATTGACGAGAATGCGAGAATAATCCTCAGCCAATCATTTTTGTACATGAAAATTTTCATGTACAAAATCACATATGATTCATGTACAAAATCTATGTGATTTTGTATAAAATCATAAATGATGCGGGCGACTTTCCATGCAACTTAAGTGGCCCCAAAAGTCGCCCGCTACAAGTTAGTACAAAATCACATGTGATATTGTACATGAAAAAAGCTCATCGCATTCTCGTAAATTGTTATTGTACTCGTATGAACCTGCCCCTATATATATAACTATAAATATATGCACCAATATTTGATATATATATATATACATACATCTTTTCTTCCCTACGAATCAATGCATGCTTGCTTACAATATACATATATATATATAGAGGTGGGTTCAAATGTTGTAAATTTAAAGGAATAAAGTAACTTGTGGACCACATATGATGTGGATCCCGTATAATATTAAATCAGAAATGATTTAATATTATATGGGACCCACATCATATGTGGTCCAAAAGTGTTCCTTTATTCCTTTAAAAATGGGTGGTTCTCGTATGATCCCTCCCATATATATATATATATAAATAAATGCTAACGATTTCATGCCAATCCTTGACTTGCAGCATGCATTAATAAGAACTTGTAATCAACCCAATAATACTTCGATATCAAGTACTTATTTACAGGTTGTGACTTGTGAGTAATTTTCCTTGCTTTCAAATAACAAATGACCAACGACGCTTATCTTGTTGAAACCTGTAGGTTGTCACAAAGAGTTCTCAATCGTTCGACCCATTACGACGGTGAAACGTCGGACCATCCATTTTATAAATATATATTACGACGGTGAAACGTCGGACCATTATTTTATAAATATATATTAACCGACACCCACACGAACCATAAGTTATATCTTTTAGAACGGAACGAGGGTCACAGTTTGCAATTAATAAAAAAAACAAATACACGAAGTTAAAAATGGAAACCAACCTTGAAGGGGTATGTAAATGGTTTAATTTATAGGACCTTTTATCTAACCTTGAAGGTGTATATGAAGTCGGACATCGTCAACACCTAGAGAACCCTCCTTTGGGGTCGAGGATCCCAAGAGGCCGAACACGTCGGTGTCGACGGGACCAATTCACTCGACTCCCGTGAGCGTCGGTCCCCCTTCGTCACAAGATAAGGGGAAGAAGATGGCGGAGACTTCCGTGCACGATTTAAGATCCCTTCAAATTTTCTGAAGGAGGGATCTACGGATCATAAGAGGATGTTTAGCGTCCTTGAAAACTTTAATGTTTTCAAGGATATCTTTTAGGTGATGGTTTTGGCCGACACCCATGCAAAGCTCATGGAGCACCACTTCCAGGTAAGCAATTTGTTTAAGTTTTATTGTCGTGCGTTTACGTGCAATCGTGCGACTTGCATTTTTTATTTTTTTAGTTCTAGCGATCGTGCGTCGTGCATCGTGCGTTTTCGTACGTTCGGAAGAACTCGTCATTCTTATGGTGGATGCTCGTGATGACCACGAGCATGAGAAGAGCGCGAGCATTGTTAAGGCCAAAGATTAACTTATAAAAATCAACTTAAGGAGTTTGTGAAACTGATAGATTAAAGGTAGGAATCTCACGACAAACATAGATAAAGCATAAAGAAACTAAAGACAAGAGATTCGGTGACGCGGAAAAACCATTAAACAAGGGAAAAACCGCGGACGATAGATGTTATCGTCGTTGCACTATGAAAAGTTGGACGTCAAACAGGGTCGTCGTCCTTTGGAACAGTTGTCGTACAATTACAGATGAAATATAACAAGAAAAATAACAACGTCGTATGAATTATGGAGAGCCTTTGTATATTTGTTGGTTCGAAAGTGTCCGGGCCTCTTTGTTGATTTGAGCGTTGATTTTATAACTAGAATCGCTTCTAACGGTCGTTTGGCATTGATTTTATCTTTGAATGTTCTTAATGTTGACGGTTGTAAGTGTCCAACGGTCCTATATAAAAGGTAACGTTCATCCAGTCGTCGTCAGTCGTTAGTTAGAATAAATAATGTATATTTTGTCAAAGGTCTGAGTCGGACAAGTGATCATCGATCATTCGTCGTACGTCGTGAACATTCGTCATGAGTTTCGTTCGACCATTGACTCCGAAGCCATAGTCAATATTTATAAGTCGTGAAATATATTTGGTCGTGCGTTTTGGTCAACGGTCGAGACTTTAGGAGATGTTTACCCAAATAGTTTTCCCCCAAATTCAAATTTTAAGCGGCAGTTTTGAATTTTGATTTCTTTGAAGGACACGTGTTGTCACCCCTATGAATCAAACCGTTAGGTAACTGAATCGTTTCGTTGGAAACAGAGTTAGTTAGAAAACGATAAGTCTTGCTGAGTCACAACGACTGAATAGTTGTTTGGTTCCATTTACTAATGAAATCGCTTCCAAAATATCTTGATCCTTTTTTTGAACATCTCGTGATAACAAATTTGTGACCTCTAAAATATGAAACATCAAGTTCAAATAAATCACAAAATCAAATGTCTTCAAATAAGCTAGAATACCAGTTGCTTGAGTGCGACTAAAACCATTATCACCATCCTCTTCAACATATTGGAGCACTTCAACAATATTTGGAAACAAAGCAATCAATCTCAAATGGTTTTCTAATGAGAACCCTATCGGGTATCTTCGACTCGTAAAGATAAAGCTCTTGGTACATCCCCGTTCCATTTTTAATTTCACACTTACCAACTCTATCTTTGTAACTTTGTCGAAGCATGTCTTTATGTTTGCAAGAAGCGTTCACCACATTTATCACCATGCTTAACATATTAAAAACGTTCTCAACCCGGTCGTGTGTCTTGCAACTGCCACAATAACTAATTGATGTTGGTGAGCAAAACAATATATATAATGTGCAAAGCTATTATCATTCAATATCAAAGGCTTTAATCCATTGAATGCACAACGCATATTGCTTTCTCCGTCATAACCTTGTAGTCTTGCACTCTTACACGTTTCAAACTCAATCCATGTTTAGCAAATAAAGTCCCAATGGCAGATGTAAGAACTGAAGAAGATGTCCCCGTCACATGAACAATACCAAAACAAATATCTCCTCAACAATACCACATGCATCAACATATCGCAAAACTACAACCATTTGTTCCTTTTTAGAAACGTCACTAGACTCATCAACTAGCAATGCAAACACATCATCACCAACTTCTTCACGAACGAATTTAAGTATTTGATTTGCAAAGCAACTAGCAATATCTTTTTGAACACTTAGAGACACCATTTGATTATTTTTTGGAGCATTTTTTAGTATAACCTTACCAACATCCTCATTGCAATCACCAATTAAGTTTAATGTTTCCAAGAACATGCCTCTACAAATAGACATTTCAGATTCATCGTGACCACGATAGTTGTGCATTCTTCAACAATAATCTAGAAGTCGTAACTGAAGCATTTAATCGAATTCGGTGCTCATTCGTCTCAATCTTGGTTGGCTTATTAAAGGCGACAATAGATCAATTTTGTCTCACTAAATCCTCACTTTTCTTAACCGCTCTATTGCGAAAGCTATTAACGTCGCCAACATCAAGACTAAGTCTTTCAGTTTTATTCCAATTATTAAATCCTTCCGTCACAAAAACATCACTCCCACATTTTCCCTCGTGATGATCTCTAAAAAAATAACAACACAAGCAAAAAGCTTTATCTGCTTTTACACTATACTCTAACCAATTAGCATATTGATCAAACCAATACGGACAAAAATGCCATCCCTTACCCACGATATTTTTTCTTGGAAACTTATGGCCCGAGGTTGGCAAGGTTCTCTAATCAAATATTTACTCCTTATTTCATCTCTCTGATTTGGATGATAATCTGAAATCTTTTTCCTATCGACTAGATCCTAAGGAAGTTCATTCACATCAATTTTAATAGGCATGGAATTTTGTCTGACAATAATAATATCAAAATAAAATCAGGTTCTATAATAGTTCTTTACTAAATCAAAAATCAAAATCAACAAATCATAAACGAACATATAAATAACAATAACAATAGGTCAATAGCAAGGTCAGATTCTATACTAAATTATAAATCAAAATCAACAATTAAAAGTTTAGGGTTTTACCTAAACACCAACAATAAGTAAATGGCAAAGTCATTCATTGATTCCTATTCAAAATTGATTTCAAAATCGCTCCGTCGCTGCTTGATGCCTCGATTTCAGTATTTCACTTGCTCCGTCGGTGGTTGATAAATCAATTTCACTAGCTTGTTGTCGCTGCTAGATGCCTCAATTTCAAAATTGATTTCACTCGACGCTAGCTCGGTTCTTGATGCCTCAACACTACAGCTCACATAATGAAAAAATCATAGTCGAAGTCGAACAACATGTTAGTAGCTAGTCGTTCTTTTTTTTCGTTCGATTTCTACTTCAATCTGGGGTTTTGTTCTCGTCTGTTTTCAAATCAAGGCTGGAAGTTTGGATACATGGGATGAGCTGACCTGACGGGCTTAAGTAATTAAGTTTCAGAGTTAGCGAGTTGGGCTAGTTTCCTAGTTGGGGTCCCTTTAGGTGATCAAGTTGGGGGCCCACTTCATAAAACCTTCTTAAAAAAATTACCCTTGAGCATGTGTTTTAGTAGGGGTCATAGGACCTCTGTTACTAAAGACTAATTATGCCCCTATATATATAGGGAGGTTCAAATGAGAACTTTGTAAATTTAAAGGAAAAAATGGACATCTTGTGGACCACATATGATGTGGGTCTCACACATTAAAAAATCATATCTGCTTCAATGGTGGGTCCCATTGAATCATATATGATTTTTAATGTGTGGGACCCACATCATATGTGGTCCCACAAAGTGTTTCTTTGTTCCTTTAAATATGAGGTGTTTCCGTATGATCCCTTCCCTATATATATCTATACTACTTTAATAAACATTTAGACCCAAAGTCTTAAGTACAACCTATAATGCATAAGGTACAAGCATTTTATGCATAAATTTGAAAAAACTCTTAAAGACAATTATTTATGCATGAAGTACAACTTTTTAATTCATAGAACTTGAAAATATCCTATTTACAAAATTTTATGCTTAAAATACAAGTTATTTATGCAACCTTATACAAATAGAAAGATTGAAAGTTGTTTTTCCTATCCTGCTAAGACCGTACCCTTCCAAAGAGGAACTGATTTCAAATTCAAATTTCAAAAGTTTCTATACCTAATTTCATGTATGCCTTTTCAAAACCTATCGAAGCCCTCCAAAGCTCTCTCCATGAAAACCATCGCCTCTTTGCCTTTCAATCCTCGTCTCTATATCTCCGTCGCATCCCTGCGTTTCTGGTATGTTTTTTAATTAGTGGTGGTAGATAATAATTATGTCATGGTATTTCTTCGAATTTGAATTGCATATAATCAGCCTCTCTCTTTGATTAAACCTTGAAAATTCGGCTTTCAAAAATTAGGGTTTCTGAAGAATGCCTGAATAAAAATTAACTTGATGTTATTTCAATGGCGTTTTGGTTGGTTTGCTCTGCAGAAGTCTTTAGAGGACAAAGCCTACCAGGAACTCTTCCATCAGAACTCGTCAAGCTCCATTGCTTCCAAAATTTGTATACTTCTTTCTTTGTTATGTTGTTTGTTAATTTAACCTCCAAAGTCGAGTAAAAATTATCTTGTGATGCAGAACCAGAAAGTTCATTGGTCAACATTCAGTAGATTAAAACTTGGTTTTGTTGCAAGCCATATGTGCTAGATCTTTTATTAGCAGTTCAGTGGCTGATGGCTTTATGTTTATAACTAGGTACCATCCTGACAAGTTAATTTAACCTCCAAAGTCGAGTACAAATTATCTTGTGATGCAGAACCAAAAAGTTCATTGGTCAACATTCAGTAGATTAAAACTTGGTTTTGTTGCAAGCCATATGTGCTAGATCTTTTATTAGCAGTTCAGTGGCTGATGGCTTTATGTTTATAACTAGGTACCATCCTGACAAGAATGCGAATGACCCTAAAGCAACTGATATGTTTAACGAGATTCGTCATCGATATGTCATGAAATAAATCTTAATTTATTTTTGTGCTCGGTCATTTTTCACAATTGGTTTTTATATAGGATCTACAGATGTGGGTATTTGGTTTATGTTGACACAAAGATCATGGGTGCAGGTTATTGAAAGTGAAGGCCAAGATTTGGTTGAAGAAATCAGAAGTTGGTTGAAGGATTTGACGATAAGGGTTGATTCAAATTCTCAACGAAGCTACTATTTCCCTAGAAGAAATTTCGAGCTTGAATTCATGGTCTCAATTTGGAAGTAGTTTATGTTAAGACAATCTTTAACATCCGATTCTGTTTTATCACAATTTCTCTCTTATCTGGATTTTTTGGATTGGGGTGGGTAAAACTTGGGTGTGAAGGTTTTGTTTGTTCAGTTGTGATGGTTGGTCCAATGGTTGTCTTGGTCTTAAAGGGTGTATATTTTTTTTGATTAACCTGGATATTCAACCCGCTATGCAAGCCGACTAATCCTAGGGCAACTACCCGCGCCCGGTGTCATCGAATTTGAACCTCTGTGACCACAAGGGAATTTTTATCCCTCCCTGGATTCGAACTTGTGACCTCCAGGTACTTTCGACCTTTGGAGCACAAGCTCAAACCATTGAGGCACCACCCTTGTGGTTAAAGGGTGTATATTCTTAATCGGCAATGGCTCCTTTCAACAACTATAGGGCAACTGACTGTTTGATTTGGTTGGGATTCAAAGCAAGTGAATAGAGAGGGTTGTCATACACATCAACATTCTAAATATAAAACTTTTTGTATCCCACAATTGTTTTACTTTGATTTAAAAGACATCTTGCATTTTGTTCTGGATAAAGATTAGTTTTTTGGTTTATTCTGCTTTCAATTTCAGAGTTGGAAGACAAGTTTTCAATGTGCTATCGGTCATGGTGAAAGTGGACTCACATAAATAAATTGACTTCTCGCTGACAAGTCTGTTTGGAGGTGGTCGACTTGGAGTAGTGAAGCGAAGGAACCAGAAGACATATGCGAAGAAGGCTGCTTGAGGGGATGCATATGAGGATCATACTGCTTCCATTATATACCAATCAGGCAATCCTTACAATCCTTCATTTTTAGTCGAAAATTTTTATGTTCCATCTTTTAGTAATACAACCAATAATTCCACATCCATCACCATTGCCTTTAACATCAAGCTTGAAAACCAAAATACAACAATGCGTGGTGGCGGAAAATGCATGCCCCAACATTCAGGTGCGATGATGACGAAGTTGGAACCGTTGTAGCGTTTCAAGGTTGATATTGCCACTAAGGTGAGGTTCAAGTTGATCGGGAATCATGGTAAAGTGCTGGTGGTTAGAGCTTTGGTGCCCCTAGACCCGAACTCTAGTGAGCTGTACACCGAAGATGGGATTATGATGAGTATGGCCGCGGGGATTGTTTGGAGTGGTGGTCAAGTGGCGGTGTTTTTGGTTTCTACTGTCATAAGTATCATCTTTATATGATTTATAACCGGGCATAAAAAAATTTCTTGAATCAAATGATTATGTATTCAAAAATCATCGATGATGTCCTTTGTTTGTGTAAACTTCTTAAAAATTATTCATATGAATGCATGATATATGGATATCTTGTGCTCATTTATTTAGCTTCAACTATACATGTAGCTAGGTTCCATAGAAACTGTGATAAGTTGACGAGTGATTGTTGATTAATAATTATAGAAGTATTTGTGTTTATATATATGGCATGAGAATTCAATATTGTTTTCTTAGCTAGGTTCCATGGTTCTTTTTATAAGGCCGAAAAGGTTGCAGAATGATGGTATGCTACCGGGTTTTAAAGAAAAGATGAAATGGTATGCTACCGGATTAAAATTATAATGAATCATCATTATATTAGTTACGAATTTGCATCGTCTGTTCAACTTCTAGAACGATGGTATTGAAGAAGGATTATCTACCACTTTTACAATGATTTGCAATCTACCACCTGGTTTTGCGCAAAGTATGATCAAGTTGATGAGTTCTTTTATTTGAGCACGTTTTGATGGGTGATATTGTAATCAAAATTCGATGTATAGTAATATTGTAATAAAAATTCAAGTTAAAATTTTTCTTTTTCAACTCATAGTTTATATGACCAAATCAAAAAATCTCTTCTCTAAAGTTGTTACAATAGGTTTATAGGACATTTTTAGGTGTTTTAACAAGTTTTTTTGTAACATTTTTAAAATGAAGTGTCGTTTTAAGTATTTTATATGACACGTTTTGAAAAGTGTCTTGTAAATTAACGTAAGTGTTTTATATGGGACACTTCTCGAAAGTGTCTTGCAAAAATAGCTAACATGATACTTTATATTTAAAACATTCTAAAAGAGTCCTATAAACCTATTGTAACGCTTTTAGATAAAATGTATTATAGTTTAGTCCTATAAACTTAGGTTTTATAAACTTTTAATATTAGGACGCTTAGACAATCTAGACGTTCTATAATACTAATTTGTTGTAATGGTTGTTGGTTGCTGAGACTGTCTAGGTTGTGGTAGTTTTCTTCTCTAGGCGTCCATTTGTTTTGGATATAGTTTATGTGTGTTGAGTTGCGCACATGAGATCTTTCAGATTATATAGATGTCTATAATTTATCTACATAACTAATAGTCTAGCTAGATGTAGAAACTTTAGTACTTTGACTAATATCTCTTGTAAGCAAATTCATATAACGATTATTATATCTTATCAATGACTCATACACAATTAAGCTATTTTTGGGTGACATTCATCTTTTTAAATCATACACATATGCAAAAGAAAACAAAGTTCCAAATAAAAATATGGTGATAAACAAAATGCAAACCATTACACTTTTACTAAGCGACCATTTACTAAACATTTACCTGCTTATTGAGTCATTTTATCTTATCGGATGAACACGACAATGATTAATATTTTTACTCAGTAAGAACGATAAGAAGGTCTGCAAGTCTCAACCGGGTAAGCATTTAACAGATAAAAAAATCTCATATAATGAACTAAAATCTTATCTGGTAAGTTAAATGAAAATGCTGAATCTCACCGGTAAGCGCTTATAGGGTAAGAATTTAGTAAAATCGAGAGGGACGAATCGGAAAACATGATTAGATGTAAATGTAAAATCGTTTACATTTTCGGCTCCCGCCGGATTGCGCGAGTATACTACTAGTATATATAAATATATATAGACACATCTTAAAATACAAACCAACCAAATGTTATAAACTCGTACAAACTAATATAAAAATGATTTTTTTCTTGATTTTTTTTCATCAAACACTATTATTTAAGATATTACCACACATATGTTTGTTTCACCTTGTGAAAAAAATCACATGTGAAAGATATACATGTGAAACTCTTATAGTATGAAACAAATATATGTGAAACTTTCAACTTATGAAAACAAATGAATGTGAAACTTTTACATTATGAAACAAACATATGTGAAATAACATCTTAAATCATAGTGTTTGGTGAAAAAAATCATCATAAAAATCATTTTTATATTGGTTTGTACGAGTTTGTAACATTTGATTGGTTTGTATTTTAAGATGCCTCTATATATATATAGGGGAGAGATCATGCGAGAACACCCTATATATGTTTAAAGAAACAAATGAATGGTTTCTAAGCCACAAATTTTATAAAATCAATTGATATTATATTGGATGACATTGAAGTAACTAAAAGATGCTGAAATATAATTTCCACCAAGGGAAAATTCTTTTAGGAGTAAAATTGGTAGGGCTCAATGGTAATAATATACTATTGTAATATATTATTACTTTATAATATATTGTGAATGTACAAATTTTGTAAAATCAATTGATAATATATTAGAATGTTATATTATATTATAATTATATCATATATGATATTACATTAACTTTGTACAAGATCACATATTAATTTACAATAACATTTGTACAAAATCATATATGATACTGAAATGATATGCGATTTTGATGACATACTTGGCATTGTGATCATGTGTTGTTTTGACACGATTTAGGAAAGTAAACATTCATAATCATCAACACTTCTCGTTTAAAAAATCTTACCTTCAATTTTTAAAAATAATAAAGTTTTTCAATTTTTAAAGTTTTAAAACTAATAAACTATTTTTTAAAGATATTTCATATTTAAAATTTTTAAAATAATAAACTTTCAGTTTTCTAAAATCATATACGATACTGAGTTTGATTTTTATATTTCTACTGATATTATATTTATTTAAAATATTTCATATTTATCTTGATCTTATTTTTATTTAAATATATTTAATATTTAAAATGTTAAAAAGTAATTAAGATTGTACATTGAACAATCTGATAAAAATCATGAATACTAATATTTTGATCATAATGCCCTTAAAGTAATTAGATTATTATTAATATATTTTTTAATTCCTTCAAAATATATATGTGACTAAAAAATTGTTCATGTTTCTTTAAACCCAAAAAGTTCACAATAGAATTCCCCCTCTCTCTCTCTCTCTCTCTATATATATATATACATATATATATATATAGAGGGAGGTACAAATGACAACTTTGTAAATTCAAAGGAACACCTTGTGGACTATATATGATGTGGGTCCCACACATTAAAAACTCATATCTGATTTAATGGTGGGCCTCATTGAATCAAATATGATTTTTTTAATGTGTACGACCCACATCATATGTGGTCCACAAAGTGTTCATTTGTTCTTTTAAAGGGGGAATGTTCTTGTATGATCCATTCCCTATATATACATATATATATATATATATATATTGGCAATTTCAAATGAAAACTCAAATTTGTTTGTGAACATGAGGACAAAGAAGACCGCTTGTCATATCCAGACTGAATAATAAAGAAAATATTCAAACTGAATATAGTGTTATTCAGACTGAATGTAATGTTATTTAGTCTGAATATTTCCCTTCATTATTCAGTCTGAATATGACACGTGTTGCTGCTCTTATTTGTCTTCATGTTCGCAACCAAATTTGAATTCGCATTTGAACTTTTTCTCTCCCCCCCCTCTCTCTCTATATATATATATACATATATACATATATTTACATATACATATATATATATATATATTATAATCCACTTCTTTTGTTGACCAAAGAAATACTAGTTGTTTTCCTAAATTATTTCTTTCATTTAATTGTTTCACCTTTCTGGATTCACCTATGAACTTTATTTATAATAGTCATTAATTATTTTATTTATTTAATTGTTTTACTTATAGGCTTCCTAAGCTCACCTATGAATTTAATATTCCTTAATTATTTCATTCATCTAATTGTTTCATATATGAACTTATTTTCAGGGTTCATCTATGAACTTTGTTTGAATTGTTGATGATTATCTCATTCACTTTTCTTGTTTCACCTATGAACTCCAGTAAAAAGTTTTGGAAGAACCAAAATTTATATATGAAACATTATGAAATTCAAACAAAAATCATTGTTTCACCTATGAACATTAAACAAAAATTATAGTTTCGCATATGAACTTTCTAGTTTCACCCTTAAACTTTGGCAAAAAAAAAAATGAAACGATCAAAGTGAAGTTCACAGTATGATCACATGGGGGCATAATCTTGGGTTTCTAAATCAAAATATTAACAATTAGTGATACAAAAAAAAAACAAAATCAAAATTGTAAAATAAATACAAATCAAAACCCTAATATCGAATACAAATTAAATTCAAGTCACTATTTCTACAATCTTCTTTCAACGCTCCTGCTCCAGAAAAATCAAATAGGAATCGAATTCAGGTTGATGTCATTGTTGATGGATAGGTGTTACAGAGGTGGATGATGGAAAAGTCAAGGTGTTGTGGGTTTTGAGAAGACCTGCGAAATGAAACAAAAGCAGGTGACGAAGGAGAAAAAGGTTGATGTTGAAAAAAAAGGTTGAAAGAGTAGATATATATTTCTTCCAAAAATATGGTTTAAATCAGGGATAATGATTAAAAAATATTTCTTATAAAAATAAAAACATAACTATCTTCAAATCTACCCTTCATTTAATTCAATTTAATATGTTTTTTAATCAGTTTATAATGTTAACACTTTTAATTTTTCTTGTTTCATAAATGATTGGCCCTATAATATAAATATATATATATACATATATATACATACACATACATACATATATATATATACATAAAGGGAGGATCTAACAAGAACACTAACAACTTAAAAGAATAAATGGAATGATCTCAACCATTAAATTAACATGATCTACAGTTGAGATTTAAAATGGAAATTATTTTAATTTTGATTAAAAAAAATTCAAGATTCCAACCGTGTTTTATTTATTTAGGGGTAAAATTGAAAAAAATCAAACAAAATTTAGAATCCGGCTGATTTGGGCGCGCACTATGTATGGATGATTATCCCTATTTACAACAATGTCCATCAGTGCCTATTTTCACTCGACTTGCCATAGATATGACTAATATCTTTGAAATTTTTGAACTTATCTGCAAAATCATAACCATTCTTGAGTTACGGGTTTAATAGAACTGTGTTTCATATTAGTATCTCTTTGACGATTCGGATTGAGGAAGATTGACTTTTATTGAAGACGGAATACATGGAATCACAAGGTTAGCTTATGATTTTCATCAATATTTTGTATTATATTAAAGCCGAATATTTGATATTCATATATAAAAACCCCTAATCGTGTTTCTAGCTGATAATGTTAATAATAGGTGTTCGCCAAAGCAACCGCATTGCAAAGAAAAAGAAACCGAAACATCGATCAAGAAAGACGACAAATGAACTTGTTTAGGTTGAAAACAAGTCAACGGATGATCGACGATTGGTAATAGCCAATCCAGTGAGGAGTATAAGTGCAAGTATGGTTTCTTGTTTATTTGACTACTACATCATTGATTCTTGAAGCGGCGGGGTATATCGCTATGTTTTTTCTAATACACAGTGTTTACATCGGTTATATTAAAAACCGTATATGTTATTCATCTCGTTTGTAGAAGTGCAAGGTATTCGCATGGTATGATTAAGTACATTGTCTTTTTAGACAGTAATATGTGCTTAGTTATGCTATATATACATTCATATGTGATTAATATAGATTCTTCAATGTATCATAATGTATCATTGATAATCACAATGCAAGATTCACAAATGTACATTACATATATGATTAATAGAGATTCTTCAATCATATAATGTATGATTGATAATCACAATTAGAATATCATAAATGTTAATATAATATCATTGATGCAAAAAATGTTTTTAGTTACATACACTTTGTCTGTTTACACAGTAATATGTGCTTTGTTATGCAATGTAATATGCACTTGGTTATGCAATATGTGCTTTGTCTTTTTACAAAGTAATATGTGTTTTGTCTATTTACACATTGAATATCATATATGATAAATTACATTCTATGTTTATACAGTAATATTTGCTTTGTTATGCAATGTATACATTCATATATGCTTAAAGAGATTCTGCATGTATCATTGATGTTCAACAAGTAGAATATCATAAATGTTGAGATAATCTCATTGATTCAAAAAATGTTTTTAGTTGGACACACTTTGTAATATTATAAATGCTAACATAAACATCATAGTGTGACTTATCCGTAATTATTAATGATAACCAGGTATGATTCAGGTTTTCTCAAAGAACCTTGTGCTCAAGCTGTCCAAATTACCAAATTTCGGAAGAAGTATGTTTCAAAGAACTTGCTTGCGAAAAAAAATGTTTGGAGGAGTAAGGTGATCTATCAAGCAACTAGGTTCCAGACGATGAAGTGAAGGTCACAAAGTTGATGGTCCAGCATACAACTAAAAAGAAGAAGGCTGTTGTGGTTTGAGCATTAGATGTTTAGAACACTTTCATTGTTAAAGTACTTTGGGTTTTTGAAAATTTCAATCTATTAGGTAACAACAGTTGGTTGTCATGGTGTTGGTTGTCATGGTGTATTAATCATAGAGTATCCATTACGTATGGTTTATGATTAGGTTAATGGTTCTTATGTTGAAACATTATATATGCTTTTGGTATTCGCCTTATTAAATTAGTTGGTTTACGTTACGTGGTTTATGCAGTTGTGGTATGATGTTCGGTTTACGATGTTATGTTTTGGGTCATGTTTTGTTGTTTAAAATTCTACCTTTTTTATAAGTCATTGTTAATCGATAGCATTTTTTGGCTTGTTTTAAGCAGAGGACAACGATATTCAATAATCATCCTAAATAAAATCATTCATGATTTTAGGCACTGTTTTATTAGATCATATTTATTTAACATGTATTGTAATTATTAATGGCCAAATGCCATATTTAGTAATCATATTTGATATAATGTTATCCTTTTATTAAAAAACTAAATAGCCAATTGATATATTTATTTAATCATGTTTGATACAGTGTTTTATTGGATCATATAGGCTTAACATGTATTGTAATTGCTAATATCCGATTGCCATATTTATTAATCAAATATGATTTACTATTAACATCAAATCAAAAAATATGGTTATTATACTTATTGAAAAAGCATCATTGAAAACGTATTGGAAACAAATAAGCCTTCAGTATTTATGACACTTAAAATTGTAATTAATTAGATTTCTTAAAATTGTATTTATGAAATCGCCTATTTTTAGGGATTCCAATATTTTGATCTGTTTGTTATATGTTTAATAACAATAATTTTATTCATTTGTTATTTCATATATGATTAAAGAACAGATATCTCATCATGGTATTTATTACAAACACAGTTCGTTACAGATTCATACACAATCATTTATGATCAATAATTCATATACCAACATGCTTCATTTTCTAGATTCTTCATAATTTCCATTTCAACCAACATCATCAATGATCATATATTATATATAATCATCATCCTCTTCTTAACTTCATCATCTTCATAATTTTACTTTCCATTTCCAGATTATGATCAATAATTATTTACATTTCAATTAGAAGCTCATGTAATGAAGTTATCCACGTCTTTCGAAAAATCACACCTTCTCTAAATATAGTATAAAAACACGAATTTTTACATACTGTTGGAAGATTTTACCTTCATAATCTTTACCTGCTTCATCGTCATTTCATTTCAAGATGTGTTTACCTCCTCTGTTTGTGATTGATAAATTAACCAAATTACTTTGATTCATTTCTTTATCTTGATTGACATCCATTTCTAAAATGGTTTATCGATCTGCTTCAACCTGTTGTGTTCTTCGTATGATTGCAGATTCTACAAAATGAAATAGAAAACCTGCAATTGTTAAACGATGGATAAATAAATGCATAAAAGTAGCAAATCTGTTACATTTTCATGTATATACATTTCCATACGATTTATTTGGTGAATCGCCTATTTTTAGGGATTCCACATATTCCATAAATATTGCTAATAATGGCTAATATGCCCTTATAATAATAAATGAACTTATGTTAATTAAAATTGATTTGATTGGTTGAGAGATGTCCCTTTATTCCTTTAAATTGTTAGTGTTCCTATTTGATCCTCCCTCTATATATATACACACACTCACACATATATAGACGGTAACAATTTATGATAATCCGAGAAAAATCCTCAGCCTATCATTTTGTACATGAAAAAATTTTCTTGGATAAAATCATATGTGATTTTGTACTATCATAAAAAAGGACACGAACGACTTCTCTCGTGGGCTAAGTCGCGAGAAAAGTCGCCGCTAATCGTATATGATTTTGTACGTGATTCATATGTAATTTTGTACATAAAAAAATTCGTGTACAAAATGATTGGCTGAAGATTGTCCCTGTATTCTTCTAATAAATTGTCACCGTCCTCGCATGAACCTCTTTCTATATATATATATATATACTCCCTCCATCCCAATTTAACTGTCCACAATTGAAATGACACACAGTTTTAGGTATGTATAATTAATACACTTTTTGGTAAACCAAATGATATGTTTACCCTTATTTACTTTCTCTCCTTTTACAACTCTTAAATATTTATGCATTAATTAAGGGTAAAATTGAAAATTTGGTTATTTACTTTTGAAAGTAGACACTTATTTTGAGACATATATAAATAAATATGTGGACATTTAAATTGAGACGTAATATATATATACACTCTAGTCGGGTTTTTAATCACCGAAGGATTACTATTGAGACAGCAACAAACTTTTTTATATTATTGAAAACGGAGTTACAATATGAACATTTGGCATGGATTAATTTACAAGGAAATCAACGTGTTCTCAAACCTTTTAAAAACCCGAATTTTCAATATAACATAATTAACGCCCTTCTTAAATAAATCACTTTCCGGGGGCAAAGTTTGTGGCATAAGACCAAGCGTTGTTGGCAACGGGGTCGGCAAGGTGGTCAGCAAGGTTCTCCAATGGTCCTTTTCCTGTTACAATGGCTTGAACAAAGTACCCAAACATAGAGAACATGGCTAGTCTTCCATTCTTGATCTCTTTTACCTTCAACTCAGCAAAAGCCTCGGGATCATCAGCAAGACCCAATGGATCGAAGCTACCACCAGGGTAAAGTGGGTCAACAATCTCGCCCAAGGGTCCACCTGCAATTCTGTAACCTTCAACCGCACCCATCAAGATCACTTGGGTGGCCCAGATGGCCAAGATGCTTTGAGCATGGACCAAACTTGGGTTTCCTAAGTAATCAAGACCACCTTCGCTAAAGATTTGGGCTCCAGCCTTGAACCATACGGCCTCACCAAACTTGACACCGTTACGAGCCAAGAGCTCGGGGAAGACGCACCCAAGAGCTCCAAGCATGGCCCATCTGCAGTGAATGACCTCAAGCTCACGGTTCTTGGCAAATGTTTCTGGATCAGCAGAAAGTCCGGCGGTGTCCCACCCGTAGTCTCCTGGGAATTCACCGGTTAGGTAAGATGGAGCCTCACCGGAGAATGGGCCTAGGTACTTGACACGGTCAGGTCCGTACCATGGGCTTCCTGATGGTGCCACCTTCTTCACAGCAGCTTTCCTCATGGAAACTCGTCCATTTCCAAAAACTTCAGAAGATGACGGAGATGTTTTCACCACTTGTCCGGTGAACGAAGAAGAAAGAGCCATGGTGGAAGCAGCCATTGGTTATTTTCTCAAAGTAGAAGGTAAGAATATTGAGAGAATTTATAATCAAGGGGGGCTGACTGCTTGAATATTACGTACTCTTGAAACTGGTATAAATAGGAGTGGGTTTTTGTAGGGTTCTTATCTTTAGGATCAGTCTTTGGATTTTCTAAGAATGACAATTACTCAAATCCAACCATGAAACGACACGTGTACAATCTATTCATTTCTAGATTTTTTAGCCCCATTCAGTTCAGACAGCCATGTGACCCCAATGGCGAAATGGGTAATCTGATTGTTCCTTTCTATATATTGTTTAATAATTAATAATAGTTTTTAAATATTTGCATTGTGAAGAGTAAATTATGAATTTGGTTTATATGGTATGAATATTGTTTAATAATTAATAATAGTTTTTAAATATTTGCATTGTGAAGAGTAAATTATGAATTTGGTTTATATGGTATGGATTTTTAAACTTTTACATCGTTTGCTGTGGTATGCTCTTTGTTTGGTTTTAGCTACCTTAACTCAACCTTCTTTTATCTCCTCCCTAAGTATCATTACTATTTACTACAAAACTTATAATGGTACCAAGTTTACAAAATGTATACTGTATGTAGGGTTACATGAGCAAGGGTAATGGTACCTGGTTAACAACCCGGTGCGATTTCACTAATGAAATCCGGTTTTGAATTAAATGTAATGAGTATCATTATTTTTTTTATTTTATAAACCATTGTTTCATAGACACTTCAACGTTTAGATAAAATGCATTTCCTTCATCAACGAACTCGATCTTGGATCAAACATCATTCTAGCTAACTTGATTGATTGGGCATAATGGTCGAAAATTTACAACAAAAACTCAAAAAGTGCAAAAAAAAAAATAAAACTTTGAGCAAGTTATGAGATTTAACTTATACAAAGCAAACCTCTCATACTATAACAAAATGAAGATCAATACTACAAAACAAAGAGGCTTTATCAAAGGCCTTTTCCGATGGATTTTTTTGCTCCGACGGATTTGTGGTGGATAACTGGCAGATTGACCGATAATCACAATGAAAAAACCATTAAACTTTCTCATTTTGAATGATTAAGTCCCTAAACATTTTTTTTGAATAAATAAACCATCGATTAAGTCCATAAACAATAGTTCAGGGACTTAATCATTGAAAATGATAAAGTTCAATGGTTTATTCATTAAAAAAAATAGTTTATGGACTTAACCATTTAAAATGGGATAGTTTGTTGGGGTTTTTTTTTAACATTTCCCTAAGTCGTTAATATGAAGTTAACATATAAGAGTTTACCAAGTGACAATTGTTGCTATCAAATGGCCATAGTGCTGTCAACAATGACAACTAGTGTAATGATGAAATAAGTCAACGAAACTGAAGGACTTGTCGAATGACGGATGCCGAGTCCACCAAATAATAAATTCCAACTATTGGCTATTTACAAATAATATTGTAGTAGCGATAAGTCGGGTCGAATCCACAGAGACTCGGCTAAACTTATTATGGCTAAACACTCCAAGTACAAGAATGAAAACTTAAAAGTAAATACGAGGGGGGGGGGGGTTGGATTTGATTAACTAAACAAAACATGCAAACTAAAAACTTATAAAAATGCAAGAAATTAAAAACCCAACATTAGACCACTCTCGATAATGATGTTGAACACCTATCATTGATTTCGCCATTTATAAAAAGAATAGGACAAGATTAAGCCGATTATAGTTGTCAATAAGCTCTGAGAACCTACGTTTTCACTTAATTAGACATTAGCTAAAATAAGCTCTTTAGCTAGAACTTAACTACAAAAGGAACAATGAATAAGCTCTCAAAATTCCCGGTGCAATTAGCATTAACAAACTAAGAAAACACGACTCAAAGAATTAAGCTCATAAGCTCGGCTTAATAACACTTTGATTGTAAGATTTCAAGAACTCATTTCAAAAACCTTATTGAAATTGAAAGAATCCAATTGTCACTCTATCAAAATCACAAGACAATTACGTATCTAAGATTTTGACTAACAATAATTCACAAGAACATCAAATAATTGGCCAAATTAATTAACATTCAAAGTGAAATTAACATTTAACCTAGAAATCCAACAAATAAACTTGTCCCAAATAATTACAACGAAATCTCAAGGTTGAAAAACATCAAAAATCTAAAGTGTCCAAAGTTGGAATGAAGAAATTAGCCACACATGGCTAAACTAGGGTTAACAAACTAAGAAAATTAAGAAATTACCAAAATAGATGAGAAATTGATGGTGAAATCCTCCAAAATTGGCTTCTTGAGTTTCTCCAATCGGTCTCTTTTTCTCTTCAATCGAATCCCCCTTTAATTGACAGTTATGAACCTCCCTTTATACCCAATCGAACAAACCGCAAGAGTAGGAACGTGGATTGGAAATTGGCGGACGCCACTTGGGTTCGAACTAACCCACGGGAGCAACCCACGCGGCCGAGTTTTTGCAAAATCGAACAGTAGCTTACGCTACTTGGCACGTTGGTTGAGTGAAGCAGCAAGTGGCGAGGCTGATTTGGGAAATCGAACAGAATTGGGCGCTGGTTGTGGCGCTGGTTAGTCTTGGCAGCAAGTGGCGATGAAGATGGAAGTCTGATGCACCGTATGAAACTTGATTTGGGTCTTGTGTTCTTTTATTGGGCTGACTTTTTCTTCTTCTCATGGGCTGCGACTTAAAATGGGTTTCCAGCACCTACCAACATTAACCAAATCAAGGATTTAAGCAAACCTAAAAAAATGGATTGTGTAAGCCGTGGGTTTTTTTTTATAACAACATTTAATTTTTATGTTCACCCCATGGACTATTTGAGATATATGCCCAACATAGAAAATCTACTAAAAATATGATCTATTATTGATTAGATTCATTATTTTTAACAGCTCTCAAAAACCAATATCAAAGGGATCAATTAACAATTAAAACATGGCTAAATGCAAGGAATTTGATATAAAAATATGTTCAAAAATGCGTTTATCAAATATCCCCACACTTAGATCATTGACCGTCCTCGGGCAAACACTAAGGTTTTAGCACAAAGCAAACTCCACAAGTTGACTTTCAAGAGAGTCGATAAAAAAAAATACGTAGCATTTCATGAAGGCACGATTTAACCGGCATAATAACAATCGACACACAAAACAAACCAAAGATGAACTCTTGCTAATTTCACAAACACCTCACAAAGAATATAAATCTACTCTAATCTTTCATTCACACAAAGGTGTAGGTGTTTTCTCTCTTGGCATCAATTCACATGCACATACACTACCATAAGCTTGCATCAAGTCTCAATTCTCCATTGCTAATGGTCAATACTAAGTGTGGATCAAAAGGTCTTTAGAAAGGGTTGTAACTTGGCTAAGGGTTAAGGTAGGAAAAGTTTTGGTAAAGTGGCTAAAATTGGACTTCGGAAACTAAACTAAGAATCAAAGTGCATACTCCCACATATTGCACACCCAAACAATCACATAATTTCTCAACTTTTGAGCTCTTATTTGACTAAGCACTTTATGCCATGGAGACAATTGAATTTTTTTTTCTTTTCAAGCTTGGTCTCCATTATTCATATATAAATATATGTACTTTTTTTTATATATATAAACATCTATATTTTTTTTCTCTCTTATATACATATATACATAGATTTTTTTTTTCTTTTCTCTATATATATACTTTTTTTTTTGACATCTACCGATCTAATATAAGCATTTTCGATCAAGTAGATGAGTTCTTTTTTTTTATATATATATAAGCCCAAGGAGTCTAAATAAAACATAGTCTCATTCCCAAAGTCCGGTGAGTGGAATGTATGGTTAGGGGTTAATATGTGGTGTAATAACAAAGATATGGGTAATTAGGCTCAAAATGGGTGATCAAAAAGGACATAAGTGTAAGGGTTGGCTTTAGGCTAAATGGTTAAAATTAACATCAAGAATGGCCTTTCTCATTTCCACACACTAGTATTGCCTAAATGCAACCTCGAAGAGTCAAAATGCAAGTTCTAGAGTGAAATACACATGGAAGATGCAATGCACACAAAAAGAGAATAAGATTGAATATAATGTTCAATCATGGCTCAAAAGCTCACCGGTGCATTTTTGTCTATAAAATTAGCAAGACTCACAAAGGTTGTCTCAAATGTGTTAATCATGACTACACAAGCAAACCGGACAATCATTCACGCTATGGTTTTCATGGCATTACAAGCAGAAAATTATCAACTCATGCTATTTACTTAATAATTGCCCAAAAACAAGCCAAAATTCAAAAAAATTGAGCCCTTAATCATGCAATCCCCACACTAATTCCCTCCCCACACTTAAATCATATATTGTCCTCAATATAAGCATGTTGTGGCAAAGTCTAAATCATTGAAAAGCAAAAGGGAACAAGAAAACTTCCCTGAATATGTAGACGATTGCCCAATACATGATCCAAGTTGGTGGCGGGTGTCTCTTTGCGCTGGGGGGGGGGGGGTCTAGAACTCCAATAATCAACGAAAGCCATCCTGGAAAACAAACTCATCAACTCAAAGACAAATAGAAAATAAAACTAAAATAAATAAAAATAAAGCAGTAAAATTGGGTTGCCTCCCAATCAGCGCCTTTCTTTAACGTCTTTGGCTAGACACTCCCCCAACTAATCAATAACGGGCGGTGGCTCAAGACCCATAACATCAATATCCTTAGACTGAAAACCTTCATAAAAAGGTTTCAGTCTATGCCCGTTCACTTTAAACGACTTACCCGTTTTCGGGCTTTCAATATCCACCGCTCCATGAGAATAGACTTTAACAACTATGAAAGGACCAACCCACCTTGATCTAAGCTTACCGGGAAATAGTTTTAGGCGTGAATGAAAAAGTAAAACCTTTTGCCCGACCACAAACTCTTTCCGGGAGATTAGCTTGTCGTGAAAAGCTTTGGTCCGCTCTTTGTAAATCTTGGAACTCTCATATGCATCGTTTCTGATTTCCTCCAACTCTTGCAACTGCAACTTCCTTTGAACTCCCGCATCATCTAGCCGCATATTACATTTCTTGACAGCCCAATAAGACCTGTGCTCTAATTCAATAGGTAGATGACATTGTTTACCATAAACTAACTGAAAAGGGGACATACCTATAGGTGTCTTGTAGGCCGTACGGTAGGCCCACAAAGCATCGTTCAAACGCTCGTTCCAATCCTTACGGTTAGGATTTACGGTCTTCTCGAGAATGGATTTGATTTCCCTATTAGAGACTTCGGCTTGCCCGTTGGATTGGGGATGGTATGCGGTTGAGATCCGATGAGTCACATGGTATTTCTTGAAAAGTGCCTCGATCACCTTGTTGCAAAAGTGTGTTCCGCGATCACTTATGATAGCCCTCGGAGTCCCAAATCTAGAGAAAATGTGAGATCTAAGAAAAGCTGAAACAGTACGAGCATCGTTAGTTTTTGTGGCTTTGGCTTCCACCCATTTCGACACATAATCAACATATAATAGAATATAGGTGAAGCCGGAAGAGACGGGAAATGGTCCCATAAAGTCAATGCCCCATACATCGAAGATTTCACAAACCAAAATTGGGTTTTGGGGCATTTGATTACGGGGGCCTATATTCCCCGTCTTTTGGCACCTATCACAACTTTTACAAAACAAGTATGCATCTTTAAAAAGCGAGGGCCAAAATAAACCACAATCTAAGACTTTATGAGCCGTACGCTTTGAACCAAAATGCCCCCCACAAGCATATTCGTGACAAAACCGAAGTACATTATGTATTTCGTGTTGGGGGACACATCTTCTGATCATCTGATCAGAACAGTGTTTCCAAAGATAAGGATCATCCCACATACAATATTTAGCATGACTTCTAATTCTATCCTTTTCAGTTCTAGTCAACGTACCTGGCAAGGTGTTTGTAACTAAATAGTTTACTATATCCGCATACCAGGGTGTGGTCTCTTGAATGGCTAGAAGATGCTCATCGGGAAACTCGTCCTTTACGGTGGAAGGATCCTCACCATTTAGCAATCGGCTCAAGTGATCGGCCACCAAATTCTCTGATCCGCTCTTATCCCGAATCTCTAGATCGAACTCTTGTAGAAGCAACATCCAACGGATAAGGCGTGGTTTGGCGTCCTTCTTTTTCATCAAATATTTAAGAGCTACATGATCAGAAAAAACTATGACTTTAGTACCAAGTAGATAAGAACGAAACTTTTCTAAAGCAAATACTATGGCTAAAAGCTCTTTCTCGGTCGTTGAATAGTTCCTTTGGGCACTATCCAACGTGCGAGAAGCATAGTATATAACATGTGGGTCCTTACCAAACTTCTGTCCTAAAACAGCCCCGACCGCGTAATTACTCGCGTCGCACATGATCTCAAAAGGGAGATCCCAATTTGGGGGCTGGATTATTGGGGCAGAAGTTAACTTATCTTTCAGCTCATTGAATGCTTGCTTGCACGCCTCATCAAAGTGGAAGTCCACGTCCTTTTGCAAGAGACAACAAAGTGGTCGGGTGATCTTCGAGAAGTCCTTGATGAACCTTCGATAGAACCCTGCATGACCAAGGAAAGAACAGACTTCCCTAACACAAGTAGGGTAAGGTAAAGTCTTAATAACATCAATCTTAGCTCTATCTACCTCTATACCCTTGTTTGAAACAATATGACCCAAAATAAGACCGTGATTAACCATAAAATGATATTTTTCATAATTTAAAACAAGGTTAGTCTCGATGCATCTTTTCAAGATTTTGGTCAAATTATTCAAACACTCATCAAAAGAATTACCATACACAGTGAAATCATCCATAAACACCTCAATTATATTCTCTACATACTCGGAAAAGATACTTACCATGCATCGTTGAAAAGTAGCGGGTGCGTTACATAGGCCAAAAGGCATACGCCTATAAGCAAACGTACCGAATGGGCATGTAAAAGTAGTCTTCTCTTGATCCTCCGGTGCTACAGCAATTTGATGGAAACCTGAATAACCATCAAGACAACAATAGTGAGATTTTCCGGCTAATCGCTCAAGCATTTGGTCAATAAAAGGAAGCGGAAAATGATCTTTACGAGTAGAAGAATTTAACCTCCTATAGTCGATGCATACTCTCCATCCATTTTGGACTCGAGTAGGCACCGACTCACCTTCGGTGTTTTTGACCACAGTCAAACCCGTCTTTTTGGGTACTACTTGAACCGGACTTACCCACTTGCTATCCGAAATTGAGTAGATAATACCTGCGTCAAGGAGTTTGAGAATCTCCTTTTTCACTACCTCCATCATAGGTGGGTTGAGGCGGCGTTGGGCTTCTCGGAAAGGCTTGTAGTCGTCCTCAAGCAAGATTTTATGCATACAAATCGAGGGACTTAGCCCTTTGATATCGACTATAGTCCAACCAATAGCCTCCTTGTACTCCTCAAGCACACTCACCAACCTTTTCTCTTCATCGCTTGAAAACTTTGTAGAAATGATTACCGGTAAAGTCTTGTCCTTGCCTAAATAAGCATACTTTAGGTGGCTTGGTAACTCTTTCAACTCGAGTTCGGGTGCCTGCACAATAGAAGGAAACAACTTTGTGTAAGAAGAAGGTAAAGTAACTTTTGCTACCTCAAACTTCTTGTGTCGGTCAGATTCTATAGCTGGGACCGTCTCTTTGAGCTCGGGCTCCAACTCATACTCTTCCACCAACATATTGACTGTTTTTACATCTAGGTGCCTTGTAATTGCAACCTCCAACAAATCACGGTTAGTCAAATCATACAAATCATGAGTAATAGGATCTAAAATATCAACAAAATTAACAGATGACACATCACTAGGGTATTTCATGGCATCATACATATTAAACTTTATAATTTCACCATCAAATTCCATAGTGAAAGTAGTACCGGCATCAACATCAATTTTCGTCTTAGCTGTTTTCATAAAGGGTCTTCCCAACAACATTAAAGAGGACTTGGAGGTATTAAGCTCCTCCATATCTATGACATAGAAATCGGCCGGGAAGACCAACTCACCAACTTTTACCAACACATCCTCAAGGACTCCCTTGGGATACACAATAGACCTATCGGCAAGTTGTATAACAACTCCCGTTTGCTCAAGAGGTCCCACATTCATTGACGAATAAACTGAGTAAGGCATGACATTTATAGACGCCCCTAAATCTAGCATGGCTTTATCAATCAAAACATTTCCTATCTTACAAGGAATAGTATACATACCTGGGTCCTTGCACTTTTTGGGCATCTTGGCTCCTCGTAGAACGGCAGAGACGTTTTCTCCCATGCTTACCTTCTCATTCCCAACTAACTTCTCAACACGGCGAAAAGTTTCCAAGATCTCTTTATCTTCTTGCTCCTTCTTTGATTGCTCAAATCTCTTTGGAAATGGTGGTCGGATGACCACTTTGGGTGTTGCTCTTTTGCCCTCTTCAGTCTTTTCCTCAAGTTTATTCTCACTTGGTTTGGTTCCAACGATCTCGGCCTCTTTCTTTTCGTTCCGTGCACTCTTCTTGTTAGGCTCGAGATCCGGTACTATCCTGTTCCGCAATGTAATAGCACTAACATTAGCTTTCGGAGGTGTTTCTGTTTGGGACGGTAACTTACCTTGATTTTCGATACGATTGAGTGAAACCGCCATTTGACCGATTTGAGCCTCCAAGTTCTTGTGTTGGACCACCAAGTTCTGAATATTTGTTCTTTTCTCCTGTTGAAATTGTTGGGTGTTAGTTGCAAGAGACTTAACAATATCTTCTAAAGACATACCTGAACTGCTTGGAGCTTGGTTGTTAGGCTGAAAATGCGACTGTTGTTGGAAAGGCTGTTGGAATTGCCTTTGTTGATATTGTTGTGGAGGTCTTTGGGCACCAAAGTTTGAGTTATAGAACCTTTGTTGTGGCTGTTGGTTCGGAAAGCCTCCAATGGCATTAACGTCTTCGGGTGTAACCAAAACATCTTCTTGTAATTGTGGACACGCGTCCGTAGGATGGTTCACTCCGCTGTAGATTCCACATGCCTTTACTTGTTCTTTCCCAACGACTAGTTGCTTAACAAGGTTAGTCAAATCATATAATTTACTTTCAATGCTAGCGACATTTACCTCATTTGCCCTTTGGGGTTCTCTCCTCATATCACCTCGAACACTAAAATGCTGAGAATTCTCAGCCATAGTGGTGATTAAGGCCCTCACTTGAGTTGGGGTTTTATTAAAGATTGCCCCTCCACTAGCGGCATCTATCATTTTTCTCTCCATAGGAAGGAGACCCTCATAAAAATATTGCAAAAGGAGTTGGTCAGAAATCCCATGTTGTGGGCAACTAACACAAAGATGTTTGAATCTCTCCCAATATTCATGGAGAGTTTTTACATCTCTTTGTTTTACGCCACAAATTTCCCTACGAAGTGTGGCGGCTCGGGAGGCGGGAATTTTTTTTTCTAGAAATAACCGCGCCATTTGGTTCCAAGTCGTTACCGAACCGGGAGGTAACGAGTAGAGCCAGTCCTTAGCCCGATCTTTTAAAGAAAAAGGGAATGCCTTTAACTTTATTAGATCTTCCGCAACCTCGTGGGGTTTCATACTTAAACACACTACATGGAACTCCTTGAGGTGTTTGTTAGGGTCCTCGTTCTCCAACCCATGAAAGGTGGGAAGGAGATGGACCAACCCAGTTTTTAGCACAAAATTAGCGTTATCTTGAGGATACCTGATACATATGGGCACTTGGGCGACATCATGTGTCGCGAGCTCTCGTAGAGTCCGCTCCTCACCCATCTTGACTTTTGGTTTTTCTTCTTTTTGTTTTTCTTCCTTTTCTTCTCCCGAATCGCTAGATAGCTCAATATCTTGCCAGATATTTACACCTGGTGACGAAGTTCCCTCGCCTAACTTCTTTCGAAGCTTGGCTTGTTTCCTAAGCCGTTTTGCGGTCCGTTCGATTTCTAAATCAATTGACAAAGGTGAACCTGCACGAGAAGATCTTGGCATAAAAGGTTAAATGCACCGAGTCCCCGGCAACGACGCCAAAAATTTGACGGATGCCGAGTCCACCAAATAATAAATTCCAACTATTGGCTATTTACAAATAATATTGTAGTAGCGATAAGTCGGGTCGAATCCACAGAGACTCGGCTAAACTTATTATGGCTAGACACTCCAAGTACAAGAATGAAAATTTAAAAGTAAATACGAGGGGGGGGGTTGGATTTGATTAACTAAACTAAACATGCAAACTAAAAACTTATAAAAATGCAAGAAATTAAAAACCCAACATTAGACCACTCTCGATAATGATGTTGAACACCTATCATTGATTTCGCCATTTATAAAAAGAATAGGACAAGATTAAGCCGATTATAGTTGTCAATAAGCTCTGAGAACCTACGTTTTCACTTAATTAGACATTAGCTAAAATAAGCTCTTTAGCTAGAACTTAACTACAAAAGGAACAATGAATAAGCTCTCAAAATTCCCGGTGCAATTAGCATTAACGAACTAAGAAAACACGACTCAAAGAATTAAGCTCATAAGCTCGGCTTAATAACACTTTGATTGTAAGATTTCAAGAACTCATTTCAAAAACCTTATTGAAATTGAAAGAATCCAATTGTCACTCTATCAAAATCACAAGACAATTACGTATCTAAGATTTTGACTAACAATAATTCACAAGAACATCAAATAATTGGCCAAATTAATTAACATTCAAAGTGAAATTAACATTTAACCTAGAAATCCAACAAATAAACTTGTCCCAAATAATTACAACGAAATCTCAAGGTTGAAAAACATCAAAAATCTAAAGTGTCTAAAGTTGGAATGAAGAAATTAGCCACACATGGCTAAACTAGGGTTAACAAACTAAGAAAATTAAGAAATTACCAAAATAGATGAGAAATTGATGGTGAAATCCTCCAAAATTGGCTTCTTGAGTTTCTCCAATCGGTCTCTTTTTCTCTTCAATCGAATCCCCCTTTAATTGACAGTTATGAACCTCCCTTTATACCCAATCGAACAAACCGCAAGAGTAGGAACGTGGATTGGAAATTGGCGGACGCCACTTGGGTTCGAACTAACCCACGGGAGCAACCCACGCGGCCGAGTTTTTGCAAAATCGAACAGTAGCTTACGCTACTTGGCACGTTGGTTGAGTGAAGCAGCAAGTGGCGATGAAGATGGAAGTCTGATGCACCGTATGAAACTTGATTTGGGTCTTGTGTTCTTTTATTAGGTTGACTTTTTCTTCTTCTCATGGGCTGCGATTTAAAATGGGTTTCCAGCACCTACCAACATTAACCAAATCAAAGATTTAAGCAAACCTAAAAAAATGGATTGTGTAAGCCGTGGGTTTTTTTTTATAACAACATTTAATTTTTATGTTCACCCCATGGACTATTTGAGATATATGCCCAACATAGAAAATCTACTAAAAATATGATCTATTATTAATTAGATTCATTCTTTTTAACACCTCTCAAAAACCAATATCAAAGGGATCAATTAACAATTAAAACATGGCTAAATGCAAGGAATTTGATATAAAAATATGTTCAAAAATGCGTTTATCATCGAACAAGAAACTGAGAAACAAAGAACAAGAAAGTGAAAGATTATTAAATAGGTCGTTGTTGGTGCTTCAAACATAATATTAGCAATTTAGCCACAAGGAAAAACAAAGACGAACACCAAGAGAGTTCAATCTTTTAATTACAGATCTAAGAAGAAGGAACCATGGATTTGTAGTCAATCAAGAATATTACGAATGAGCAAGTCTGATAGAAAAGTGAAAGAATTGGTGCATTTAAGCTAGATTGCTAAAGTATAATAATTGTCAAATCTGATATACTATATCGGTATCTGAGAACCTTGAATGGATTGAGCTAGAACGTGAGCTCTGTCTCTCTCTCTCTCTCTCTCTCTCTCTTTCTCTCTCTCTCTCTCTCTCTATATATATATATATATATATATATATATAATTAGGTACATGTTAAAATATTTGAAATTGGGCCCCAAAAAAAAAGTTAGAGGGCCCCAAATTTCAGAATCTTACATCGGTATCTCCTCCGTGTCGGCCTTGATCAGATCCGCTGGTAATCAACAATAGTTTTTCCCCTCGAATCATTATTGCCTTTCATAATTAATAACAAAAAGATACCAAATTTCAGTCCTTAGAGACGGGAATTTCCCAATCTTTGAAAAGTCGAATCTAAATATCAACTTTTGAAGAATTGTTTTCTAGGTAATTTATGACTATAAATTCAGCAAGAACTGCGGATAAGATTGTAAGGTTTAGTTGAGACATAACCAGGTATTCCAACGTCTAGATGCTATATATACACCATAACATTCTAGAAAATGTTATTGCTGAACTTTTGTTTGGTATAACAAAGAACTTAACACTACTAAAAAATAATTTTTTTTGGTGGATTTTTCGTTGGAAAATGATCGATGGATTTTCGAGGGATTGTGAAAAAATCGAATTTCGTTTACTTCTGCCAATAAGTTCTTTTAAAGAAAGTAGAAGAAAATTTCAGTTAGTTTTCAGACGGGATTTTAATTAATAAATTATTAATTTTTTGAAAACATTTACTTTTCTAGAAAAAAATTAATAATTATCTTTTAAAACAAATTCCAACTGATTACAGGCAGTCAGATCCATCGTTAATTTAATCTTAATTACTAAGTTATTTAATTAAGTCAAGAAAGTCTGGAAAATAGAAAAAAAAATCAGTGGTGGATTTCCAACGAGCTTTTTTCCGGCAGTCGAATTCCGCCAGAAATCCACCTGAAAACACGATTTCTGGCGGATTTATCCGCCAAAAAAAGTCTGGCTTTTTAGTAGTGTAAAGGGTACTCTTTGTTTGCTATAACAAGAACTCAAAGTGTACTCTCTGTTTCCTATAACATTGTAAAATCCCAAAATATCAAATACTTAGATATCTCAAAAATATCCCAAGATCAAACACTTATATTGCGGCGGAAATAAAAGTTCTAATCGTATAAACTACATCACAATCTACCGTTACAATCTTGACGAACATAACTTTATTCCATATAAGAATGCCTTGATCTGCACATATCTTTTTTTGGAGCCAATCCTCCTATCTCTCTTTAACCCAGTACTAGAAAAGTGAGTATTTTCAACACAGAATTTTTTCAACGGAAAATGTCGTTGAAAATTTTATACAAATTTTAGAGGGATTATTGACAGAAAATAATTTTTCTACGAATTTTCAACGAATTTCCGTTGAAATCTCTCACAAACATGCATTTTTAACCAAAAAAATTTCAATGTCTCGTCACAAAAAATTTGGTTGAAAATGCATGTTTGTATGTTTGGGAGAGATTTTCAACTGAAATCCGTTGAAAATTCGTAGAAAATTTATGTTCTGTTAATAATCCCTCTAAAATTCGTAGAAAATTTTCAACAACATTTTCCGTTGAAAATATTCAATTTTCTAATAGTAACCCACTTTTCTTCCTAGTCTAATAGCCGCCTGGTTGCAAAACATTTAAACTAAAACATTTAAACTAGTTTGGCTGAGTCTAGGGCTTAGTGAATTGATGATTTTAGCGCATACATAATGTCAATAAATAAATTTCACAAAACATCATAATTTATCATGCATAAGATTGAAACAATATAATTCACAAAAAATGGCATCATGGAAAATGTCTACCTCACACAACTTTACCTAGCGAACTCACACAGGATATCCGCATTTAGGGCTTAGACAAGCTCACACAGCATGCTCGTCTCATTATAAAAATACCATATTACATCCCCATTGCCACAAATATACTCAAACACTTATTATAACAAAATCGAATGTTTTATGCATGTATGAGATATTAAAATCATCTCAAGATATTCTAAGAAAGCTTACATTTAATTATAAATAAAACATGCAACCATTTTTAGTAAAAGCACGTAGAACTCACTTTACAAGTCGTAGCCCAAACCGATCTTTGAATTAGATAGCGCCTACCCTACAAATCCAATGTCGTAACTTTAATTATAAAATAAAATACGACGCTAGTCCTTACGATAATCTTAAACCACCCATGAGTCGTACCTTCATTTCGACTTGATTTAAGATCAACATCCAAATATATATAGGGAGGTTCATGCGAGGACGGTAACAATTGACGAGAATGCGAGAATAATCCTCAGCCAATCATTTTTGTACATGAAAATTTTCATGTACAAAATCACATATGATTCATGTAGAAAATTTATGTGATTTTGTATAAAATCATAAATGATGCGGGCGACTTTCCATGCAACTTAAGTGGCCCCAAAAGTCGCCCGCTACAGTTAGTACAAAATCACATGTGATATTGTACATGAAAAAAGCTCATCGCATTCTCGTAAATTGTTATCGTTCTCGTATGAACCTGCCCCTATATATATAACTATAAATATATGCACCAATATTTGATATATATATATATACATACATCTTTTCTTCCTAACGAATCAATGCATGCTTGCTTATGATATACATATATATATATACATAGAGAGAGAGAGGTGGGTTCAAATGTTGTAAATTTAAAGGAATAAAGGAACACCATGTGGACCACATATGATGTGGTTCCCACATAATATTAAATCATTTCGATTTAATATTATGTGGGACCCACATCATATGTGTCCACAAAGTGTTCCTTTATTCCTTTAAAACGGGGTATTCTCATATGATCCCTCCCATATATATATATATATAAATATATATATATATATATATATATATAGGGTTAGGTTCAAATGTGAACTCAATTTTGGCTGTGAACGTGAGGACGAATCTCAGTCACACATCTTCGGTTATGGTGGACGCGATCACGGAGGATTGACGCAATTCATGGGAGGGTGGAGATTATTAAAGGAGGGGAACCAGGTCAAAGCCGCCTTTATTGACCGGATAAGTGGCTGAGATTCGTCCTCACGTTCACAACCAAAAATGAGTTCACATTTGAACTTTCCACTATATATATATATAAATGCTAATAATTTCATGCAAATCCTTGATTTGCAGCATGCATTAATAAGAACTTCTAATCAACCCAATAATACTTCGATATCAAGTACTTATCTACGGGTGTTGTGACTTGTGAGTAATTTTCTTTTCTTTCAAATAACAAATGACCAACGACGATTATCTTGTTGAAAACTCTAGGTTGTCACAAAGAGTTCTCAATCGTTCGACCCATTACGACGGTGAAACGTCGGACCATCCATTTTATAAATATATATTACGACGGTGAAACGTCGGACCGTCCATTTTATAAATATATATTAACCGACACCCACACGAACCATAAGTTATATCTTTTAGAACCGAACGAGGGTCACAGTTTGCAATTAATAAAAAAAACAAATACACGAAGTTAAAAATGGAAACCAACCTTGAAGGGGTATGTAAATGGTTTAATTTATAGGACCTTTTATCTAACCTTGAAGGGGTATATGAAGCCGGACATCGTCAAGACCTAGAGAACCCTCCTTTGGGGTCGAAGATCCCAAGAGTCCGAACACGTCGGTGTCGACGGGACCAATCCACTCGACTCCCGTGAGCATCGGTCCCCCTTCGTCACAAGATAAGGGGAAGAAGATGGCGGAGACTTCCGCTGCACGATTTAAGATCCCTTCAAATTTTCTGAAGGAGGGATCTACGGATCATAAGAGGATGTTTAGCGTCCTTGAAAACTTTAATGTTTTCAAGGATATCTTTGAGGTGATGGTTTTGGCCGACACCCATGCAAAGCTCATGGAGCACCACTTCCAGGTAAGCAATTTGTTTATGTTTTATTGTCGTGCGTTTACGTACGTTCGTGCGACTTGCATTTTTATTTTTTAGTTCTGGCGATCGTGCGTCGTGCATCGTGCGTTTTCGTACGTTCGGACGAACTCGGCGTTCTTATGATGGATGCTCGTGATGACCACGAGCATGAGAAGAGCGCGAGCATTGTTAATGCCAAAGATTAACTTATAAAAAGTCAACTGAAGGAGTTTGTGAAACTGATAGATTAAAGGTAGAAATCTCACGACAAACATAGATAAAGCATAAAGAAACTAAAGACAAGAGATTCGGTGATGCGGAAAAACCATTAAACAAGGGAAAAACCGCGGACGATAGATGTTATCGTCGTTGCACTATGAAAAGTTGGACGTCAAACAGGGATGTCGTCCTTTGGAACAGTTGTCGTACAATTACAGATGAAATATAACAAGAAAAATAACAACGTCGTATGAATTATAGAGAGCCTTTGTATATTTCTTGGTTCGAAAGTGTCCGAGCCTGTTTGTTGATTTGAGCGTTGATTTTATAACTAGAATCGCTTGTAACGGTCGTCTGGCATTGATTTTATCCTTGAATGTTCTTAATGTTGACGGTTGTAAGTGTCCAACGGTCCTGTATAAAAGGTAACGTTTAGCCAGTCGTCAGTCGTTAGTTAGAATAAATAATGTATATTTTGTCAAAGGTCTGAGTCGGACAAGTGATCATCGATCATTCGTCGTACGTCGTGAACATTCGTCATGAGTTTCGTTCGACCATTGACTCCGAAGCCATAGTCAATATTTATAAGTCGTGAAATATCTTTGGTCGTGCGTTTTGGTCACTGGTCGAGACTTTAGGAGATGTTTACCCAAACAGTTTTCCCCTAAATTCAAATTTTAAGCGGCAGTTTTGAATTTTGATTTCTTTGAAGGACGCGTGTTGTCACCCCTATGAATCAAACCGTTAGGTAACTGAATCGTTTCGTTGGAAACAAAGTTATTTAGAAAACGATAAGTCTTGCTGAGTCACAACGACTGAATAGTTGTTCGGTTCCTTTTACTAATAAAATCGCTTCCAAAATATCTTTATCCTTTTTTTGAACATCTCGTGATAACAAATTCGTGACCTATAAAATATGAAACATCAAGTTCAAATAAATCACAAAATCAAATGTCTTCAGATATGCTAGAATACCAGTTGCTTGAGTGCGACTAAAACCATTATCACCATCCTCTTCAACATATTGGAGCACTTCAACAACATTTGGAAACAAAGCAATCAATCTCAAATGGTTTTGTAATGAGAACCCTATCGGGTATCTTCGACTCGTAAAGATAAAGATCTTGGTACATCCCCGTTCCATTTTTAATTTCACACTTACCAACTGATTCTTGCACTCTATCTTTGTAACTTTGTCGAAGCATGTCTTTATGTTTGCAAGAAGTGTTCACCACATTTATCACCATGCTTAACATATTAAAAACGTTCTCAACCAGATCATGTGTCTTGCAACTGCCACAACAACTAATTGAAGTTGGTGAGCAAAACAATATATATATATAATGTGCAAAGCTATTATCATTCAAGATCAAAGGCTTTAATCCATTGAATGCACATCGCATATTGCTTTCTCCATCATAACCTTGCAGTCTTGCACTCTTACACGTTTCAAACTCAATCCATGTTTAGCAAATAAAGTCTCAATGGCAGATGTAAGAACTGAAGAAGATGTCCCCATCACATGAACAATACCAAAAAAAATCTCTCCTCAACTATACCACATGCATCAACATAACGCAAAACTACAACCATTCGTTCCTTTTTAGAAACGTCACTAGACTCATGAACTAGCAATGCAAACACATCATCACCAACTTCTTCACGAATGGATTAAAGTATTTGATTTGCAAAACAACTAGTAATATCTTTTTGAACACTTAGAAACACCATTTGATTTTTTTGGAGCATTTTTAGTATAACCTTACCAACATCCTCATTCCAATCACCTATTAAGTTTAATGTTTCCAAGAACATGCCTCTACAAATAGACATTTCGGATTCATCGTGACCACGACAGTTGTGCATTCTTCAACAATAATCTAGAAGCCGTAACTGAAGCATTTAATCGAATTCGGTGCTCATTCATCTCAATCTTGGTTGGCTTACTAAAGGCAACGGCAATAGATCAATTTTGTCTCACTAAATCCTCACTTTTTTTAACTGCTCTATTGTGAAAGCTATTAACGTCGCCAACATCAAGACTAAGTCTTTCAGTTTTATTCCAATTATTAAATCCTTCCGTCACAAAAACATCACTCCCACATTTTCCCTCGTGATGATCTCTAAAAAAATAACAACACAAGTAAAAAGCTTTATCTGCTTTTACATTATACTCTAACCAATTAGCATATTGATCAAACCAATATGGACAAAAATGCCATCCCTTACCCACGATATTTTTTCTTGGAAACTTATGGCCCGTGGTTGGCAAGGTTCTCTAATCAAATATTTACTCCTTATTTCATCTCTCTGATTTGGATGATAATCTGAAATCTTTTTCCTATCGACTAGATCCTAAGGAAGTTCATTCACATCAATTTTAATAGGCATGGAATTTTGTCTGACAATAATAATATCAAAATAAAATCAGGTTCTATAATAGTTCTTTCCTAAATCAAAAATCAAAATCAACAAATCATAAACGAACATATAAATAGCAATAACAATAGGTCAATGGCAAGGTCAGATTCTATACTAAATTATAAATCAAAATCAACAATTAAAAGTTTATGGTTTTACCTAAACACCAACAATAGGTCAATGACAAAGTCATTCATTGATTCCTATTCCAAATTAATTTCAAAATCGCTCCGTCGCTGCTTGATGCCTCGATTTCAGTATTTCACTTGCTACGTCGGTAGTTGATAAATCGATTTCACTAGCTTGTTGTCGCTGCTAGATGCCTCAATTTCAAAATTGATTTCACTCGACGCTAGCTCGCTGCTTGATGCCTCAACACTACAGCTCACATAATGAAAAAATCATAGTCGAAGTCGAACAACATGTTAGTAGCTAGTCGTTCTTTATTTTTCGTTCGATTTCTACTTCAATCTCGGGTTTTGTTCTCGTTTGTTTTCAAATCAAGGCTGGAAGTTTGGATACATGGGATGAGCTGACCTGACGGGCTTAAGTAATTAAGTTTCAGAGTTAGCGAGTTGGGCTAGTTTCCTAGTTGGGGTCCCTTTAGGTGATCAAGTTGGGGCCCACTTCATAAAACCTTCTTAAAAAAATTACCCTTGAGCATGTGTTTTCGTAGGGGTCATAGGACCCCTATTGCTAAAGACTAATTATGCCCCTATACATATATATATATATATATATAGAGGGAGGTTCAAATGAGAACTTTGTAAATTTTAAGGAAAAAATGGACACCTTGTGGACCACATATGATGTAGGTCCCACACATTAAAAAATCATATCTGCTTCAATGGTGGGTCCCATTGAATCATATATGATTTTTAATGTGTGGGACCCACAGCATATGTGGTCCCACAAAGTGTTTTTGTCTTCCTTTAAATATGAGGTGTTTCTGTATGATCTCTCCCCTATATATATCTATACTACTTTAATATGCATTTAGACCCAAAGTCTTAAGTACAACCTATAATGCGTAAGGTACAAGCATTTTATGCATAAATTTGAAAAAGCTCTTAAAGACAATTATTTATGCATGAAGTACAACCTTTTAATTCATAAAACTTGAAAATATCCTATTTACAAAATTTTATGCTTAAAATATAAGTTATTTATGCAACCTTATACAAATAGAAAGACTGAAAGTTGTTTTTCCTATCCTGCTAAGACCGTACCCTTCCAAAGAGGAACTGATTTCAAATTCAAATTTCAAAAGTTTCTATACCTAATTTCATGTATGCCTTTTCAAAACCTATCGAAGCCCTCCAAAGCTCTCTCCATGGAAACCATCGCCTCTTTGCCTTTCAATCCTCGTCTCTATATCTCCGTCGCATCCCTGCGCTTTTGGTATGTTTTTTAATTAGTGGTGGTAGATGATAATTATTTCATGGTCTTTCTTAGGATTTGAAATGCATATAACCAGCCTCTCTATTTGATTAAACCTTGAAAATCCGGCTTTCAAAAATTAGGGTTTCTGAAGAATGTCTGAATAAAAACTAACTTGATGTTATTTCAATGGCGTTTTGGTTGGTTTGCTCTGCAGAAGTCTTTAGAGGACAAAGCCTACCAGGCACTCTTCCATCAGAACTCGTCAAGCTCCATTGCTTCCAAAATTTGTATACTTCTTTCTTTGTTATGTTGTTTGTTAATTTAACCTCCAAAGTCGAGTACAAATTATCTTGTGATGCAGAACCAGAAAGTAAGTTAAAATCTAGAATGTTGTATCTCATTTGTTTTCATTTTGCTTTATTTATGATCTTTCTTATATTGGATTTAGTTATAGGCCTTCTTTTTATATTTTTAGTTTTTTTGGACCTGTTGTTTTTTTTAGTTAGTTTATGTTGGTTTGCATACTTTTGACGGCTTCTCTACCTGTTTTTTTACAGCTTCTGGACCTGGTTTTAGTTAGTTTATAAAATGGTCTTTGGTTTTTGTTGTGTTCATTGATCAAGCTGTTTCTGAACCTGTTGTTTTTCTCCCAAATGGTGCAGAATTTACATGATTTGGGATTAGTATCTGATTATCATACACAATTAGGCTATTTCTTGGTGACATTCATCTTTTTAAATCATACACATATGCAAAAGAAAACAAAGTTCCAAATAAAAATATGGTGATAAACAAAATACAAACCATTACACTTTTACTTAGCGGCCATTTACTAAACGTTTACCTGCTTATTGAGTCATTTTATCTTATCGGATGAACACGAGAATGATTAATATTTTTACTCAGTAAGAGCGATAAGAAGGTCTACAAGTCTCACCCGGTAAGCATTTAACAGATAAAAAATCTCATATAATGAACCAAAATCTTATCTGGTAAGTTAAATGAAAATGCTGAATCTCACCGGTAAGCGCTTATAGGGTAAGAATCGAGTAAAATCGAGAGGGGCGAATCGGAAAACATGATTAAATGTAAATGTAAAATCGTTTACATTTACGGCTCCCGCCGCATTGCGCGAGTACACTACTAGTATATATAAATATATATAGACACATCTTAAAATACAAACCAACCAAAGGTTATAAACTCGTACAAACTAATATAAAAATGATTTTTTTCTTGATTTTTTTTCATCAAACACTATTATTTAAGATATTACCACACATATGTTTGTTTCACCTTGTGAAAAAAATCACATGTGAAAAATCTACATGTGAAACTCTTATATTATGAAACAAATACATGTGAAACTTTCAACTTATAAAAAGAAATGCATGTGAAACTTTTACATTATGAAACAAACATATGTGAAATAACATCTTAAATCATAGTGTTTGGTGAAAAAAATCATCAAAAAAATCATTTTTTTATTGGTTTGTACGAGTTTGTAACATTTGATTGATTTGTATTTTAAGATGCGCCTATATATATATATAGGGGAGAGATCATGCAAGAACACCCTATATATGTTTAAAGAAACAAATGAATAGTTTCTAAGCCACAAATTTTATAAAATCAATTGATATTATATTGGATGACATTGAAGTAACTAAAAGATGCTGAAATATAATTTCCACCAAGGGAAAATTCTTTTAGGAATAAAATTGGTAAGGTTCAATGGTAATAAGATACTATTGTAATATATTATTAGTTTATAATATATTGTGAATGTACCAATTTTGTAAAATCAATTGATAATATATTAGAATGTTATATTATATTATAATTATATCATATATGATATTACATTAACTTTGTACAAGATCACATATGAATTTACAATAACATTTGTACAAAATCATATATGATACTGAAATGATATGCGATTTTGATGACATACTTGGCATTGTGATTATGTGTTGTTTTGACACGATTTAGGAAAGTAAACATTCATAATCATCAACACTTCTCGTTTAAAAAATCTTACCTTCAATTTTTAAAAATAATAAAGTTTTTCAATTTTTAAAGTTTTAAAACTAATAAACTGTTTTTTAAAGATATTTCATATTTAAATTTTTAAAAATAGTTAATTTTTCAATTTTCTAAAATCATATACGATACTGAGTTTATTTTTATATTTCTCTTGATCTTATATTTACTTAAAAATATTTCATATTTATCTTGATCTTATTTTTATTTAAATATATTTAATATTTAAATTGTTAAAAAATAATTAAAATTGTACATTGAACAATCTGATAAAAATCTTAAATACTAATATTTTGACCATAATGCCCTTAAAGTAATTAGATTATTATTAATATATTTTTTAATTCCTTCAAAATATATATGTGGCTAAAAAATTGTTAATGTTTCTTTAAACCCAAAAAGTTTTCAATAGAACCCCCCCCCTCTCTCTCTCTCTCTCTATATATATATATATATATATAGAGGGAGGTACAAATGACAACTTTGTAAATTCAAAGGAACACCTTGTGAACTACATATGATGTGGGTTCTCCACATTAAAAAATCATATCTGATTTAATAGTGGGCCTCATTGAATCAAATATGATTTTTTAATGTGTACGACCCACATCATATGTGGTCCACAAAGTGTTCATTTGTTCTTTTAAAGAGAGGGTGTTCTTGTATGATCCCTCCCCTATATAAATATATATATATATATATATATATATATATATACATATATAGATATATTGGCGAGTTCAAATGATAACTCAAATTTGTTTGTGAACATGAGAACAAAGGAGACCCCTTGTCATATCCAGACTGAATAATAAAGAAAATATTCAAACTCAATATAGTGTTATTCAGCCTGAATGTAATGTTATTTAGTCTAAATATTTCCCTTCATTATTCAGTTTGAATATGACACGTGTCACGCTCTCCTTTATCTTCATGTTCGCAACCAAATTTGAATTCGCATTTGAACTTTTTCTCTCCACCCCCTCTCTCTCTCTCTCTCTCTCTCTTTATATATATACATATATACATATATATACATATACATATATATATATATATATATTATAATCCACTTCTTTTGTTGACCAAAGAAATACTACAAACGTTGTTTTCTTCAATTATTTCATTCATTTAATTGTTTCACCTTTCTGAATTCACCTATGAACTTTATTTATAATAGTCTTTAATTATTTTATTTATTTAATTTTTTTACTTATATGCTTCCTAAGCTCACCTATGAATTTAATATTCCTTAATTATTTCATTCATTTAATTGTTTCATATATGAACTTATTTTCGGGGTTCATCTACGAACTTTGTTTGAATTGTTCATAATTATCTCATTCACTTTCTTGTTTCACCTATGAACTCCAGTAAAAAAATTGGAAGAAGCAAAATTTATATATGAAACATTATTAAATTCAAACAAAAATCATTGTTTCACCTATGAACATTAAACAAAAATTATAGTTTCGCATATGAACTTTCTAGTTTCACCCTTAAACTTTGGCAAAAAAAAAATGAAACGATCAAAGTTCACAGTATGATCACATGGGGGCATAATTTTGGGTTTCTAAATCAAAATATTAACAATTAGTGATACAAAAAAAAACCAAATCAAAATTGTAAACTAAATACAAATCAAAACCCTAATATCGAATACAAATTAAATTCAAGTCACTATTTTTACAATCTTCTTTCAACGCTCCTTCTCCAGAAAAATCAAATAGGAATCGAATTCAGGTTGATGTCATTGTTGATGGATAGGTGTTACAGAGGTGGATGATGGAAAAGTCAAGGTGTTGTGGGTTTTGAGAAGACCTGCGAAATGAAACAAAAGCAGGTGACGAAGGAGAAAAAGGTTGATGTTGAAAAAAAAGGTTGAAAGAGTAGATATATATTTCTTCCAAAAATATGGTTTAAATCAGGGATAATGATTAAAAAATATTTCTTATAAAAATAAAAACATAACTATCTTCAAATCTACCCTTCATTTAATTCAATTTAATATGTTTTTTTAATCGGTTTATAATGTTAACACTTTTAATTTTTCTTGTTTCATAAATGATTGGCCCTATAATATAAATATATATATATATACATATATATACATACATATACATACATATATATATACATAAAGGGAGGATCTAACAAGAACACTAATAACTTAAAAGAATAAATGGAATGATCTCAACCATTAAATTAACATGATCTACGGTTGAGATTTAAAATGGAAATTATTTTAATTTTGATTAAAAAAAATTCAAGATTCCAACCGTGTTTTATTTATTTAGGGGTAAAATTGGAAAAAATCAAACAAAATTTAGAATCCGACTGATTTGGGCGCGCACTATGTATGGATGATTATCCCTATTTACAACAATGTCCATCAGTGCCTATTTTCACTCGACTTGCCATAGATATGACTAATATCTTTGAAATTTTTGAACTTATCTGCAAAATCATAACCATTCTTGAGTTACGGGTTTAATAGAACTGTGTTTCATATTAGTATCTCTTTGACGATTCGGATTGAGGAAGATTGACTTTTATTGAAGACGGAATACATGGAATCACAAGGTTAGCTTATGATTTTCATCAATATTTTGTATTATATTAAAGCCGAATATTTGATATTCATATATAAAAACCCCTAATCGTGTTTCTAGCTGATAATGTTAATAATAGGTGTTCGCCAAAGCAACCGCATTGCAAAGAAAAAAGACTATCCAACCTTCTTCACTACTTTATCAATGTTGCCCTTCTGCCCATAACCCACACTAAAGGTTACAAGGTGTTTCGGTTTCTTTGTCAAGTGTTGCAAGTTTCACATTACTAAATACTCCATTTAGCACAAATGAAATCAACATATTTGACGCCTATCTTATAGTGTTTTCTGTATTGAACTATTGATGCATACCATAAGAAAGCTATTATCCTCCTTTGTATCAATTGGTTGATATAAGATCCGCATGAATCTCTAGAACAATCGTTGTCATTCTTAAACTAATGTTCAATTACCCTTATTTTTCATCTTGTTAATTATATCGTTCATATGACAAAGCCTTTGCCTCTTTATCCAATTTTAAATATTTTGTTTTATATAAATACATGGTAAAAATATAGTACTTTTGACTGCTGCACGTCAAGTGCAAATGATTTGATTTCTTGATCATCCCAATGTCATTTCACTTAAAAATAGATTATTTTCAACTACATACGAGCTTATCTCGACTTGGTTCAGAAAATGTGCTAAAGATAGCTTATCGCATAGCAAGACACAACATCAAGAAAAATTAAAGGATGCCTACAATTTCTATCGAACTATAAACGTCTTAGGTATGCCTTTTTGATGTAAAAATATTTTTCATTCTCATATATTATGTGTTGTTAGTAGTCATATCTTGTTTCTATGGTTCAACCCCAAAATCACGAACATGGCAGACTCCTTTAAGAAATTTCAACTATCCAAAAAAGAGCCTGAAATTGATAAAAGTAGGTCAAAATGTCCAGGTTTGGGGTTGAACTCGTGAGGTTGAATAATCGATGGGATGACGGGTCATTCCGGTAGAAGTTTCCCCCAAGAGAAATATAGCGTATCTTTCAGGTGTAAATCGCAGAAGTAAAGAAAAGAGATGTTTTGAGAAAAGCTTCCGGTTATATGTTTATTTACCGCTTTTGACGTTGAATGGCTTTTCTATATTTTGAACTGTTTGTTCTCACTAGGCTTTTAAGCCTAACACTTTTTCTTAAAATGACATGTATACCAGGTGATCAGGTGGATAGGGCTTGATGGGATGAGAGAAGCTAGGTGCCGGTAGTGGCATTCTTTTGAAGTGCACATCGTATGTATAGATGGAGTTACATAGAAGATTATTTTGAGGATTAGAGACACCCGAACTTAATCTGTATTTGTCAATTATATAGATTAATAGGTCGTCATCTAATATCCGTTTGGTGTTGTAAACTCTTTTACTCCTCCCCATTTCTATGGGTGATGTCTGTTCATTTAATATTTCCGCATTATTTTGGTTTAAATTAACTCCCAATTTTAGGGGTGTTACACTTACGAAAGTCACAAAATAGCCGTTTCCAAATGTCGAAAGAAAGTTTGCTGTTTTGGAACTTATACACAGTGATCTGTGTGACTTTCATTCTACTTCTTCGTTGGGTAATAAGAAATATGTTGTCACATTTATTGATGATAACACTCGGTTTTGTTATGTGTACTTGTTACATGCCAAAGATGAAGTTTTGGAAAAATTTAAACTATACAAAATCGAGGTTGAACTACAATTGGGAGGTTCAATTAAGCGTCTCCAAACTGATCGGGGAAGGGAATATATGGACCCTCAATACTTCCAATCAGTTGGTATAGTCCATGAGACTACGGCTCCGTACACACCTCAACAAAATGGGGTTTCCGAACGGAAAATTCGAGTTTTAAAAAGAAATGGTAAACTCGATGCTCTCATACTCGGGATTGAGTGAGGGATTTTGGGGAGAGGCTATGTTAACGGCCTGTTATGTTTTGAATAGAGTTCCCAACAAACGGAACAAAACAACCCCGTATGAACTATGGTTCAAGAGAACTCCAAATTTGAGTCATTTTCGAATTTGGGGTTGTCCGGCGGTTGTGAAACTACCCGAACCCAAAAGAAAGACTTTGGGTGAACGTGTAATTGACTGTATATTCATTGGATATGCAGCAAATTCCAAGGCATATAGGTTCTACGTAATAGAATCTAATGATTCAGTGTCGAAAAATACCGTTATCGAGTCGCGGGATGCGACATTTGATGAGATGCAATTTTCATCAATCCAAAGGCCTAAGGATATGATTCCTAGCACTAATGAAATGCAAAATCCAGAATGTGTGGATGGCGTTTCAACTCCAGAAACGCAGCAGGTCCGTAGAAGCAAAAGAGGCCGAATTGCCAAAAATTTCGCTGATGATTTTCAACTATTTTTGGTTGAAGGTTCGAGAGATGAATTTGGGCTTAAATACTCTTATTGTTACAGTATTGAAGATGACCCAAAGAGCTTCAAAGAAGCGATGGAGTCTCAAGATGCCATGTCTCCTTTTAGAAAGAAGCAATTGATGACGAAATGTCATCGATTCTTGAGAATAACACTTGGGTGTTATCTGATTTGCCTCTTGGTTCTAAACCACTTGGATGCAAATAGATCTATAAAAAGAAGATGAAAACCGGTATTGACTATTTCGATACGTATGCTCTGGTAGCTCGTATTTCAACTACTAGGTTGTTGGTTGCCTTGGCTGCAATTCACAACTTGGTTATCCATCAAATGGATGTTAAAACAGCCTTCTTAAATGGTGATCCTCATGAAGAGGTTTACATGAAACATCCGGAAGGTTTCGTTATGCCCGGTAATAATCATAAGGTGTGTAAAGTTGTGAAATCCTTGTATGGGCTGAAACAACCCAAAACAGTGGCATCAAAAGTTTGATGATGTTATTTTATCATGTGGTTTTTCTCTAAATCAAAGTGATAAATGTGTTTATAGCATATTTGATGCTAAAGGCGCGGGTGTTGTCATCTGTTTGTATGTGGATGACATGCTGATTTTTGGAACTGATCAAAATCAGGTAGATGAAACTAGAAAGTTGTTATCATCTAATTTTTCCATGAAAGATATGGGGGATGCTGATGTAATTCTTGGTATTAGAATTAAGCAGGTTAACAAAGGGATTGTTATGACACAGTCACACTATGTTGAGAAAATTCTCAAAAAGTTCAATTATGGTGATTGTTCTCCCGTGAGCACTCCTATGGATCCTAGTGTGAAATTAATGCCAAATACATGCACTTCTATTTCACAACTAGAATACTCTAAAGCTATTGGTAGCTTGATGTATGCCATGACAAGTACAAGACCGGATATAGCTATGTCGTGGGACGGTTGAGTCAGTATACTAGTAATCCGAACACTCAACATTGGCAAGCGGTTCAAAGAGTATTTAAATATCTCAAAGGTACCATGGATTATGGTTTGAGTTATTTGGGATATCCTTCGGTGTTAGAAGGATACTCGGATGCAAGTTGGATATCTAACATGGAGGATCACTCTTCGATGAGTGGATGGGTATTTTTGCTTGGAGTTGGTGCCATTTCTTGGGCATTTAAGAAGCAAAGTTGTATTACAAACTCAACGATGGAATCTAAGTTTGTGGCTTTAGCTGCTTCCGGTAAAGAGGCAGAATGGTTAAAGAATCTTGTTTATGAGATTCCATTGTGGTCGAAGCCGATTGCACCTATTTCTATCCATTGTGATAGTGCAGCCACTTTGGCTAAGGTTTATAGCCAAGTGTACAATGGCAAGTCTAGACACTTGGGTGTTAGACACAGTATGATTAGAGAGTTAATCATGAATGGTGTAATCTCTGTTGAGTTTGTTAGATCACAACAAAATTTGGCGGATCATCTGACCAAGGGTTTGGCAAGAGACTTAGTGCACAAGTCTGCCATTGGGATGGGATTAAAGTCCTTATAAAACTGGAACACATGATAAATCATCGCAGGTATGTGTTCGGTACTACAGTAGGTAGGTTGAAGTTTATCTTCTTAATAATTCCTTTGAGAAAGTGTATTTGTAGGTACCCGAAGTAAATGAATTACCTATGTGATCGTGAAGTGTAGCCGCATTTCAAAAGGTTGGGGACTTGGCCTTTATACGACCATGAAAGGATTAGGTCAATCGGTTTTATAGTTGTGTCACATTTATTTTTTTGACGAGTAGGTGAAACTTGTATGTATTTTATCTTTAGGTATTCAAATGAGTTGATGGGTTCAATCCTTAGGACACATTGATTCTCGAATATTTAAAATGTGTAAAATACTAAAATGGGAATTCAATCGTTTCGATATTTTTATTTATGTGCAAGTTTGGTGTTGTTTAATTTTAAGATGTTATTTCATGGGTCATACTAAAATGGGGGAGGATTGTTGGTGATTTTAGTGTCACCGGTCCATTTATGTGATTGGAAATAACATGATGTCTATATGGGTTTTATACAATGATATAATTCAAGTAAGGAGGTGCGGAGTGCACGCTTGTTATAAGACGAGTATGAACCCGATCGTGCTGTTATAGAACTTGGAGTAAATATGGGAAATAAGGTTCAGAAAGTGAGCTTGAAAAAGTGAGCTTGAAAAAGTGAGCTTGAAAAAGTCAACTTAAAAAGTCAGCTTCAAACTTCTGAAGGGTCCTGAATGTTTGAGGGGTCCCTGAACCCCTGAGGTCCCTGAAACTTCTGAGGGGTCCCTGAACCTCTGAGATCCCTGAAACTTTTGAGGTATCCCTGAAACTTCTGAGGTATCCCTGAACCTCTGAGGGGTCCCTGAACCTCTGAGGTCCCTGAAAATTCTGAGGTATCCCTGAAACTTCGAAGGTATCCCTGAACTTATGAAGTATCACTGAATCGGTTACTGTGCATTAAATGTGTAGTTATTGAGCAGTTACTAGATTTGTGTAACTGACCACTACTCCTAAATTTCTGCCATGATTATTATTTCAGTTACGTTATTTTGAGTATAGATAAGAATCTAAGTAAACTACGATTTTCGTCCCTATGGTTTGATGTTTATAACGATTTTCGTCCCTATGGTTTAAAAACTGCTTTTTTGGTCCTTGTGGTTTACATTTCATTTCGTTTTTCGTCTCTCAGACTAACTCTGTTAAATAAGTTAGTTAAATTTAAGGCAATTTAGTCATTTTACATTTTGGTCTTTTTTGTTTTTTTAATTAAACTAAAATATATATAAAACAATTAAAATCAAAATAAAATCAAAACCTAACCTAAACCCCCCAATCCACCCCACGCCACCAGGACCCACAATCCCTCTCCCACCCCCACCGTCACCCACTCCCATCTTCTCCTCTCCACCTATCATTCTCAACCTACAAAAAAAATATCCCCCCTTTCTTTTTCATTTTTCCGGTAACCGCTTTCTCAAAAATCCCCCTTTTTCCATTTCACAAATCAAATTCAACCTAAACATAAATCGTTATCTTAACTCAAATTAAATCCATTAATGAAGGAAGATGAAGATCAAAACCCAAATCCTCTTCATGTGGGAGATAGAAGAAAAGAAGATAACTTTTGATCCAAATAGTGATGTACCCATCTGTTGAAAATTTTAATTGATTTCTTACCAACGATTTACAATACAATCTTCACGGGATTTGAAGATTTAAACTATAAATTCAAAAAAAAAACTAAAACCATCGCTGGTGCAATCTCCGCTAATGAAAGTCTAACGTTTTGCCTCGCTGGTCTTGGTGAAGCGTTCCTCCTTCGGTCCTTCCCATGCCATGTTATCCAAGTTGAGTTCATGTTAATTTAAGACACCCCACCCCAATGACTCCACTTTTTAACATCAAGAAAACTGATCAAATCTAACTTCTTTATTTTTATAAGTTTGATTAATGGAGAGAGGAGAGGTGTTGCAGGTTCATTAATGGAGAACAGAGGAAGATAAAGATGATGGATGGGGATGGGGTCACGTGATGGTAGGGGTGGGTGTGTGTAGGTTTTGTTTTTATTTTAGTTATTTTATATATACTCTTTAGTTTAATTAAAAGTAGAAAAATAAAAACAAAATATAAAATGACCAAATTGTCCTGAATTTAACTAACTTATTTAACAAAGTTAGTCTGACGGACGAAAAACGAAATGAAATGTAAACCACAAGGACGAAAAAAGCAATTTTTAAACCACAGGGACGAAAATAGTTATAAACACAAAACCACAGGGACGAAAATCGTAGTTTACTCTAAGAATTTATATTCATGAGTTTAGGACGAATATAAAAACACGGTTTTTAGACACGGTTTTTGAACAATACTCCCATATACTCTCTAGAAAATTGCTTACGTTTTTGTATTTAAGAACGCAAGTGTTTTGAGTGTTTTCCTAGATTGAATTTCGTGAAACCCTGGCATAGGGTCGAAATATCAATTCGGAAAGTGTTTCACACGATTTTCATAATAATCCAGTGATCGATTTACCCTTGTTTGCCTACACGGTTCCAACAATCGAATTGATAGTTGGGATCTGTTCCAACAATCGAATTGATAGTTGGGATCTGTTCCAACATGCCACAGATAAGCTAGCCAGTTGTAGAATGACTTGATTGAATCAGATTAATGTAGCTATAGTAGAAATATTATGTTATGGTCTTATGGACAACCATTTGTGTGTTAATTTTTGGTAATCGTTCATGAGGAAAATATGTTCACATCAGTACCAAAATATCACATATCACAGGCAACACAAATTTATTAAGTACCATGTTTTTTCAAATGTCTTGCATTTTTGTTTATACCAATGAGAAAGAGAACATGAAGAATTAATTTGAGGTGCGGATTTTAACCCCTTGTAGCCAAAGCACAAATGCAATATGGAACTCTTGATTTGGGCTCATCCAGGAAGGATCGAGGTATATAATACTCACTTTAACAAGTATATTTGAAAATCATTATTTTTAAGTCGAGGCGGATCATAGTCGCTGGTGGTGGATTAAGCGTGTATGCAAAATTATTTTCGTGAACTTAATTGGTAAATTGACCGACAAGGCGACAATTGTAACCATTATCGAGTTTGGTCACTTCCTTTGAGAATATAGGCTTATTTAATCTTCAAACTATATACGCAAAGGAAATGACTTGGTTTAATCATGTCTTTCTACAGTTTCAAGCTCTTTAGTTTTGCTAATAACTGCATTTCAAGTTCGGTCAAAAACATCTTCCTTAGCATTGCGTCTAGTACTCAAAATTGCAGAAGTTGCCATATGCTTTGTTTGGCAACATTTTACTGCTATAAAATTTCCACGGTCCATGATTTACACGTCATGGCTCCATGTACGCCTCATCCTAAACTTCAAGGCCCGTGGTGTCATGTGTTATGATACACCCAATATACATCTTGCCACATAACTTATGTAACCATGTTTTTTTTACAGCCATATTAACATTTTTATTTTTACGGTTGTCACACTCAACAAAAAGAAGAACTCAACTTTTCTTTTCATAAAAACATGTAATTTACATTTATGTTTCTGCTGCATTGGAACAAGTACCCAACTAGTAGGTAGATGTATATATACACACACGGTAATTTAAAGGAAAACTTAGTAATTTGTGATAACCATCAAATTCAATCTCAACCACAAATCAACGGTTAAATTAGGAAATTAATAATTTTGGTAATTTTAACCTAAAACATTAATTAAGGGCATTTAAGGGATTTTAAAAATCTCATCTCTCCTCTCCCATCTAGCCTCTTTCCTCTTTCCGACTAACCTTATTTATTCCGATGAATTTTTTCATAAACACAAGATACATAATATGATACCTAAAAAACACTATTAAAAAATATACATATAAACGATATTTGCCGTAGTACCTAGATATACATACAAGATACACATTGTGTTCCATTTGTAAAACAATTTAGTTAACAAAAATACACATTGCAATATCCTTTGTAAAATAACGAAAATGCACATTGTCATACACTTCATAAAACAACGAAAGTACATCATGATACATGTTGTGATACAATGTGAACATTATCATTGTGATACACTTTGATCCACTAATATGTTTAAAAGAAAATATATATTAGCTAAGTAAAATTAATTAAATATTTGGTTTAAAAAATTAATTAATCTTTTAATGAGTTGTTATAAATAAAATGACTAGATTTACTATAGTCTTAAATGGAACATTACTATATTCTTCCCTTGAACCGAAAGCCAACTCCATATCTAGTTGAAATGAGAACTTGATTCTTGAACCGAAAGCCAAATCCATATCTAGTTGAAATGGCATTTTCACGTTCGATCGTTGAAGAAAAAACTATGGCCAAAGAGGCTCGAGATAGTTGTGTAACCTAATGATTATTTTAGAGATCCTTCAACAACAGAAATCTGTCATCACCATTGTTACAAATTTCATTCTTTTTCAATAGCAGAAATCGTTCATCACAAACTATAACCTAAAGGAACATTGGAACTGACCGCTATTGTTTTTTTTTCTAAGAGGAAACTCGAGGCATATTCATTAAAAGAACGGTAAAAAATTACAGACGCGCCAAAGCTATAAACCAAAGTCAAACAACAAAACAAAGGAACTTAATAACAACCCTGTACCAAGCCACTAGCAACCAAATTAAACAAATATGACATAATAGAAGCAAACGCCATACAGAAAAGTATGATGAAACAAGACGCCAAAAGGAAAACCCCAATCACTAACAAATACCTATTTTTCCAACTACTATCCATCATTGAGAATTGGTGGCCGATTTCTCATTTTCCAAGTTTTCCACGTCGTAATCACCTCCTTGATCTGGCTGAATACATATATTACGGATCTTTTCTTTTCTGAATTTTGAAAATTCTACTGTTTCTTTCCCTCCAAATAATGTAAACCATAACCCCAAAAGACAACTTCCGAATGAAATTGGGTGGATGTTACCTGATATCGATCCCGTCCCAATTGTCTGGCCAAGTTCAAAGATCCGCATATTGTTTCACTCTACCCCACACTTCAACAATAATCCCACATTGAAAGAAAAGATGGTTATGAGAATCCATGCATTCCTTACAAAATGCGCATAGTAGGGTATATGTGTCATATATATATTATACCATTCCGCAAGCCGGTCTTGAGTATGAATCCGCATGTAGCAAGCAGTCCGATCCAGACACATGCTTTGGTATATGTCCCCGAGGCCGGAACCAAACATTTTTGTGCCACGAGACTACCGGATACGTCCCTTCCATAGATTTCCAAGCCCCCTTTACAGATAAATGTGTGAGGTTTTGATTTAGATCAACCCAACAGACTTTATCCTTACCGATGTTATCCAATGGCGGTGAGACCAGTTCCATCCATTACTTTTGCTTATAGTTGGTGATGAAAGATTTATGCTATTGAAGAAGAAAGGCATTTGTAAAAATGGCGATGAAAGATTTCAGTTGTTGTAGAAGCTCTAAAACAATCATTAATACACAAACATCTCGAGCCTCTTTGGCTCCCCGCCAATATTGTCGGGTGGAATCGTTCATCTTTAACTCTGTTTCCCAATAGGGTTCTTGATTCACTTTCTTTCTTCAATTGTTTGACAATTGATATATACTTTTGGGCTTTTAAAGGTATGATTCATCACACATACCTGAATAATTAAGAACATCGAAAGTCCTAGAATTATTCATTAGAAAAATGTGTATTATGTGGGTGGTGAAATATGGCGGTGAAATATGGCGGTGAAAACCCCTACCTGGGTTTCTTTTCTATTTCCTTTTCAATCCTTTATTTCAACTTTAGTCCCCTCAATTTCACACATTTCCCACACTACAAAAAATACGACTATCGCCGACGGACAACCCCGTCGGTAACCGTCGCTAACATCCGGACCCGTCATAGTCTGTAGGATTAATCACCGAGGGAAAAAGGTATCACTGGCTGGACTTTTGACGGATTACCAACGGAAACTTACTGCTAGCAATACCGACAGATTACCGATGGCCACAAAATAAAAACAAAAATTAATTGCCACAGAAAATCCTATCGGTAATTCGTTTGTAAGTTTTGATTTTTAGAAAATATAATAATTGAATTCAGTCATTTTCCTTTACAAATACACAATATGAACAAGCTCAGTTTTTTAAAATGTTAGTCGATAAAAAAAATCCATACACACAATAACTAGCTAGAGGGTGAGGGGGAAATCTATTCAATGTCTCCTCAAAGCTATGTAGTTGTGCCTCCAAAAATGTCATCCTCAGATCATCACACACATCTAAACCTGCGTTGTCATGAAGAAAATCAAACACATAAAATAATAATGTCTACTTATTCGTGAATTGTAAAATAGGCATTTAACTTGACACCATCCTGCATCACACTTGTAACGAGTTGTAATTATGATCACATTGCAAGCATCAAGATACTACTAAACGGAAGACTTTTGGCTATAGACATTTCCCTGAAAAGTTTGTCGCTAAAGGGTGATTCCTCACAAATCTGTCACAAAATGTGTGGGTAAATTGCTAGTGGGTAATTCAAATTAGTGATAAATTACCCATGGATTCTTGTGATCCGTTGGTGTTTTCTCGAAAAACATGAGATTTTACCAAACCATTGGTATTTTCTGAATGATCCATATGTAATCACCAATACAAATATGTCTGAGTAATTTTAGTGGATGAAAGTCATTTGTGGTGCAACCGCAACAAGATGAACCTGTTGATTCCTTATAAATACCAGGTCCAACAGCTCTAATATCGTTGATTCCGAAAAAAAATACTGAAACAAGAGTTTAAGAACAATTTAATATTCAAAAAGCTAATGCCTAAAAATAAATCCTATCATCTATATATATACTATCGAAGAAAGAAGAAAAAGGAAACTACTAAAAATAAGGAAACCTTCCTAAAAGATAGAGATAACAATTAAATCCAAAAAATATTAATAATAATTGAGTTCTAAACCAACACAGATGCTGGAGATCCTAGTCCCATTGTGATTCTTTTTTCTTGTGTTGCATCAGTTCCTCCAGCCTGAAAAAAATTCGTCCTCGAATTGGAGTCATCCCCCTCTCCGGAAAAAGGAAACAAATGTTTGACATTGAAGACGTCTGATGTTTTGATATCAGCAGGGAGACGTACACGATAGGCATTTGGATTGATTTTCTCGACTACTTTCAATGGGCCAATTTTTCGGGGCTTTAACTTGTTGTACTCGGCATGCAGGAAGCGATCTTTAGCCAAAACAACCCAAACTAGATCCCCTTCATTAAATTCAACAAGACAAAACAAGACGTCGATGACGATCGCCAGCCATCTTGTACTTCTTGGTGGAAGCAATGAGATGGTCATGTGTAATTTGGTGAATTCGTTGTCGTTCATCAACACAATCGGTCGCCTTTCCATGAATTCTTGTGTGATTTGGAAGTGGGGTGAGGTCGAGAGGACAACGAGGCACACAACCATAGACTACTTGAAATGGACTAAAACCAGTGCTGCGGTTTTTTGCATGATTATGAGCAAACTCGGCTTGGCTTAACTTCATATCCCAAGACTTTATATGATCTCCCACGAACTTCGAAGTAAATCTCCCAAAGCACGATTGGTGACTTCTGTTTGTCCATCCGTTTGTGGATGGTAAGCCGAACTCATATTTAAACTAGTGTTGACCAACTTCCATATGGATCTCCAGAAGTGACTCAAAAAGCGAGAGTCCCGATCAGGAACAATGGAGGTAGGAAGGCCGTGAAGACGATAGATCTCTTTGAAGAACAATTGTGCTACTTGGATGGCGTCGGTGGTTTTCTTGCATGGGACAAAGTGAGCCATTTTTGAAAAACGATCAACCACTACGAATATAGAGTCATTACCTTTTTCAGTGCGAGGAAGACCAAGTACGAAATCCACACTAATATCAGTCCACGGTTGTGTCGGAACGGGTAAAGGTAGATAGAGACCTGCGTTGGATGCGTGACCTTTGGCGGTTTGACACACTCGACAACGTTCTACGTAGCGTTCCACATCACGTCGTAGTGTTGGCCAAAAATAAGAGATTGAAACTAGATGAAGCGTTCGATCGCGCCCAACATGTCCTTCTCCATGTAATTCCTTTATAATTTGCAGACGCAAGCTACAATCTGGTACACATAGACGGTTACCAAGAAAAATGAAACCATCATGCAACATGTATTCGGAACGTTCCCCACGACGAACATCTTCTAGAATTTGAGAGAAGAACTTATCAGAGGGATATAATTCTGAAAAAGTATAGAAGCTTGGGACTGAAACATGCATTGTTCCAAGTAATGCATGGCGACGACTCAAAGCATCTGCTACTCGATTGAGGGTTCCTGATTGGTGTTTGATGACAAATGTGAATTGTTGTAGGTATGCTATCCATGAGGCATGTCGAGTTGAAATCTTGTCTCGGCTTCCGAGGTGTTTTAACGTGTCATGATCTATATATAGAATGAATTCTTTGTGGAAGAGATAGTGACGCCAATGTCGAATTGCTTGAACAATTGCATAAAATTCCACATCGTAAGTGTTGTAACGAGCACGTGAACCGGATAGTTTCTCACTATAATAGGCCACTGACATCCTTGATAGTTTCTCAAATGGTTTCTCATGTAGTCGTGCTGATCCCTCACTCTTTATCTTTCAACGTGATAAGTGCACTATTTATTTATTGGTTTACGTGGATGACTTGATTCTCACGGGCTCTGATGAATCCGTCATTCGCTCATTTATTGCTAAACTCCATGCCGAGTTTAAAATTAAAGATCTTGGTCGTTTGAACTATTTTCTTGGGCTTGAGGCGACTCACCTACCCTCCGGACTATTTATCAGTCAGACTAAGTATGCTCATGACATCATCTCCCGTGCAGGTCTTCTTAAGGCTAAACCAATCACCACCCCTCTTTCCACCAACGTTTCGCTTGTCAGTAATGGCACTCCTTACGAGGATCCCACTCGTTATCGCTCTCTGGTGGGTGCTCTTCAGTACTTGACCATCACTCGACCAGATATCGCATACGCCGTGAACCAAGTCAGTCAATTTTTATCGGCCCCAACTGTAGCACACTTTCAGGTTGTGAAACGTCTCATTCGATATATCAAAGGTACCATTTCCTTTGGTCTCACGTTCTCCAGGCCCAAAACCACCACCATTATCGGATATTCTGATGCTGATTAGGCTCGGTGTCTTGACACGCGTCGCTCCACCTATGGGTACTCGATATTCCTGGGGGGTAATCTTGTATCTTGGAGTGCCAAGAAGCAACCAACTGTTTCTCGCTCTAGTTGTGAATCTGAATATCGAGCCATGGCTAACACTGCTGCTGAGATTATCTGGATCACACATCTCTTACGTGAGCTTCATGCCTTACCACCCGGTCGACCGACTCTACTTTGTGACAATCAAAGTGCTCTTTTTCTCACACAGAATCCGGTATCTCATAAGCGAGTCAAGCACATTGACATCGATTATCACTTCATTCGCGAACTTGTCGCTTCTGGCAAACTTCTCACCATGTTCGTTCCAAACAAGCTTCAAGTTGCGGACATATTCACTAAGAGTCTTCCTCGCCAACAGTTTGAACAGTTTCGCTACATGTTGCGCCTCGGACCGCCACCGTTTTCGCTTGAGGGGGGATATTAGATTATTATATTTAATGGTGATTGTAATTATTATTGTTATTATTTTTGTAATTATTTCTCATTTACTTAGAGGCTTTTCATGTAATTCTTTCTCCCTATAAATTGGAGATCTCTCTAGCCTTTTTGGTATAGAGATTCATTTTATCTCAGTTCCCCACGACGAACATCTTCTAGAATTTGAGAGAAGAACTTATCAGAGGGATATAATTCTGAAAAAGTATAGAAGCTTGGGACTGAAACATGCATTGTTCCAAGTAATGCATGGCGACGACTCAAAGCATCTGCTACTCGATTGAGGGTTCCTGATTGGTGTTTGAAGACAAATGTGAATTGTTGTAGGTATGCTATCCATGAGGCATGTCGAGTTGAAATCTTGTCTTGGCTTCCGAGGTGTTTTAACGCGTCATGATCTATATATAGAATGAATTCTTTGTGGAAGAGATAGTGACGCCAATGTCGAATTGCTTGAACAATTGCATAAAATTCCACATTGTAAGTGTTGTAACGAGCACGTGAACCGGATAGTTTCTCACTATAATAGGCCACTGACATCCTTGTTGGCTGAGAACGGCACTGATGCCTACTTTCGAGGGATCACTATGTAGTTCGAAGTTAAGAGAAAAATCTGGTAATACTAATACAGGAGCTGTGGAAAGCTTTTGTTTAATTAGCTCAAAAGCCTTGATAGCTTCCTCAGTCCATGTGAACTTTCCTCCCCGAATACAATCGGTAATTGGTGCTACAAAGCTACTAAAGTAGGGAATAAATCATCGGTAGAAAGAGGCTAACCCATGAAAGCTCCGAATGTCTGTGATGGTGCGTGGGATTGGCCATGACTTCACAGATTCTACTTTATTTTGATCCATTGCCAATCCTTCCTTTGAGACAACATAACCGAGAAAAAGCACTTGGTCAGAGCCAAAATCACATTTTTTTCAGCAGCATAAAACTTGTCTCATCACAGTAATGAGAGGAATTCCCAAAGGTGTCGAAGATGGTCTTCCATTGTAGTACTGAAAATGAGGATGTTGTCAAAATAGACAACAACAAACTTACTGATAAACGGGCGAAGTGCTTGGTTCATTACTCTCATAAAGGTTCTTGGGGCGTTAGAGAGTCCAAAAGGCATTACAAGCCATTCGAAGAAGCCTTCACATGTTTGGAACGCCGTCTTCCATTCATCTCTCGGGCGGATCCGGATTTGATGGTAGCCGCTTTTGAGATCTAGCTTGGAGAAAATAGTGGCTCCACTTATTTGGTGAAGAAGGTCATCGAGGCGAGGAATCGGAAAACGATATCTTACCGTTATTTTATTAATAGCACGGGTGTCCACACACATATGCCATGTTCCATCTTTTTTTTGGAATTAAAAGTGCCGGAAAAGCGCAAGGGCTGAGACTTTCTCGAAGATAGCCTTTCGCTACTAACTCTTCAACTTGACGACGGAGCTCTTCATGTTCACTTGGACTCATTCGATAGTGGGGTTTGTTAGGAAGTGTGGTTCCCGGGACAAGATCAATTCGATGTTGGATATCACGTAGCTTTGGCAGTCCGTTAGGGAGTTCTTCCGGGAAGACATCTGAAAATTCTTGGACTAACTTCCTGATTTCTGGCGATATATTACGGTGAAGAGAAGATGTGCCCCGGGTTGAAATGAGTGCATATACGACATCGGTCTCTTGCATAGCCGCTTCAAATTTCGAGTGAGTAAGGAAAAGAACCCGCTTAGGAGTTGCGTTATATTTTAGTGCTTTCTCGGGTAGTTTTTCTTGTTGGATGTTGTTCGATGGTAGTTGTAGAGGTCTTGGTAGATCTTTTGATGGAAGAAGCGTAATTTTTCGGTTCTCAAAGTGGAAGCTATACGTGTTCGTTTTCCCATCATGGACAAATGTCGGTCGTATTGCCATGGTCGTCCTAAAAGAATATGACAGGCATCCATGGAACCATATCACAATATATATCATCCTTATATGTACTTCCGATTGAGAGAGAGACAAGAACCCGATGAGAGACGTGAACCTCATAATCGTGTTTCAACCATGAGAGTTTATAAGGGGTTGGATGTCTTTCTGTTTTTAATGCCAACTTGTGCACAGCTTCCTCCGAGATGCATTTTCACAACTGCCGGAATCAATAATAAAGTGACATACCTTTCCATTAACAGTGCAATGTCGACTGAAAAAGGTTCGTGCGCAACCAAGAATCTTGGGTTGCCTTAGGAGCCAAGCAGCTTCGTCGGAATACAAGTAATGGTTCGGAATCCCCTGCTACTTATTCTTCAATAACTTCATCGATTGCCGCATCGTTTTCTATGAATTGTTCGTCTTGTTCATCATAAAATTGAGGATCTTCTGTGTCCCTTCCTTCAACTAGTAACCCGCGCTTACCTGTGCGGGGGCAAGCCATTTGTCGATGACCCGTTTCTCCACAAGAGAAGCAACGAAGTGTGTTAGGACGAGTAGGACAAACTATTCCTGTTGGGTTATTACTGACGATTGGCCGAGGGGGTGTAGGAACTGGTGTCTCGACTCGTGGGGCTGCCGTCATCGTTGGGGGTCTTCTTAAGACATCGGTGGGGGTGTTGAAATTTGTTGCAGCGGTTGTCGAACTCCATGGAGAGGCACCAGATCGGTGTAGTTGCTCAATTAATAACGCTCTCTGATGGGCTTTAGAGACGGATACAGGGTCAAACGAATTTAAGATATGTTGGAATTGTGGGCGAAGGCCTCCGATAAAACGGGATACTGATTGATCTTGGGTTTCGTTAATATCATTCCTTGTAAGCAATAGGAAGAACTCCGTGGCATACTCATCGACCTTTCGATTTCCTTGTCGTAAATTTTGAAGATGTTGATACATGGTTCGTACGTAATTATAGGGGAGGGAATCCCGCTTCATATGTTTTTTTAATTTCACCCATGATGCAATCTTCTCTTTCCGCGTCCGCACACGTGAAGTCTTGAGTTGTTGCCACCCGCATGTCCCCGAAAACGGGTAGCGACCAGGGATACTCGCTTATTATCAGGGACTTCTTTGAAGTCAAGAACTTCTTCGACAACCCCGACCCAATCTAGAAATTCTTCAGGTTGGAGGCTTCCATGGAATTCTGGGATATCAAGTTTGAAACCCGATTCCCACCGGTGGTTGTCTTTCGGGCGTCGACGTTGTTGCGGTTAGGCAAAGGGGTTTCCTTTTTCTTCGTCTGTTTCCGTGTCGGAATTCTCGGAAGGATCTGTGTGAGAGGCTGCTCGAGATGGACAAAGTGTTGGTTGTTGGTTCGAAGAGCAGTGATAATAGCTTCTTGCATGTTCTGTTGCCACTCGGCAAGGGTCTGACGGAGTTCGATCCAGTCATTGTTGGGTTGGTGTTGGCGACGACGAGGCGGCATAATGAAACGTGGGAGGTAGAGTACGGTCACAAAGGAGGCAGGCTCTGATACCAACTGGTGCAACCGCAACAAGATGAACCTATTGATTCCTTATGAATACCAGGTCCAACAGCTCTAGTATCGTTGATTCCGAAAAAAATACGGAAACAAGAGTTTAAGAAAGATGACTTCCTTCAATTTAATATTCAAAAAGCTAATGCCTAAAAACAAAGCCTATCATCTATATATATATATATAGATACTATGGAATAAACAAAAAGAAAACTATTAAAAATAAGGAAACCTTCCTAAAAGATAAAGATAACAATTAAATCCAAAAAATATTATAATAATTGAGTTCTAAACCAACACAGATGCTGGAGATCCTAGTCCCATTGTGATTCTTTTTTCTTGTGCTGCATCAATTTGCTTTTGTACATCAATTTGCTTTTGTAGTGAGATGATGAAAACAAAAACAAAGTGCAATCAAGAATATTGTTTCATTCCCTAATAGGTATATACTTTCAAATTGTTTGGACAAAAACCAATAAGTACCAATGCACTATTGATATGAATTTGGTTACAATTCATCATCATTTCTTTTTTGGATTTAATAATGTATTTACACAAATACCTAGAACGAAAGTGAAGTCAAAAAATAGCATTGATAATCATTCCAAGTTAAAAAAACAGCAGAACCCATAAAACAAAGTTAGTTAATATGGTCTTGCATGTCATTTACATAAATCAATCAGAAATGGTACATTCAGAAACTTCCCCAATTCTTCATTTACCACAAAAAACACAACTTCATATCTAAAGCCAAAACGACCAGTTGATTGCATATTTTTGCCAAGAGAGACTATTTTCATGATTTGAAGTACTTTTGTACCCCAAATAAGTTTTGTTTCAACTTTCATAAAAACAATACAATCCAAGATACCCAACATGGAATAAAAAAAATTAAAGGTCTAGTTGAGGCAAAAAACAAAATCAACACAGAAACCCAAGATAAGTGTCTGTATGCTCGATTTTCTAGTATTGCCACCAACTTTGGTGATTTTTCATTTTCTTCTTTCGATCGATTAACAACAGAAGCATGAAAATTTTAAGCATATTTCATTCAAATTCAATAGATCTGCCAAGAGATCAAAAGTCATCAAGGAAGTCGAAATCAACAGCAAAATTAGTCATGTTAATGGGCTAGCTCAATCTCTTCTCCAAGAAAAAGAACACAATTTGAAGAAATTTTCATTTTCAGAGCTATGTTGATGGTGTATGAGTGATGCAAAGATTGTTGGTTTAGGAGTACATGCCAAATAAAAGTTTAAAGTTTAGTGGTTCATCTTTTTACCACAACTTAAAAACGAAAGCATCCAACAACATTGAAAACCGTCAAATTACATATGATTTTACACTAAAAATCACATGTGATTCGTGCGACTTCATTTGGCCAAGGTCCCGGCCATGTCACCAGCACCCCCTTGTATTAACTATTGACCGTTAGTGTGAAATGACGTCATTTTTGATGTGATTCGATCGTTTTTGTGTTCATTTATTTAATTATTGCTTGCGTTTGAATCTATGTCTGTTGTGTGTCTGTTTTTAATCGCCAAAGAACTACAAAAAGAAATTAACAAACTTTCTTTTTAACTATTGAAAATGATCAGAGTTATGATATCAACAATTAATATTGGGCATTGATAATTAATTTACAAGGAAATTACCATGTTCTCAAATCGTTAAAAACCACTTACATTTTTCAAATTTAACATAATATCCTTGTTGAATAAATCACTTTCCGGGGGCAAAGTTTGTGGCATAAGACCAAGCGTTGTTGGCAACGGGGTCGGCAAGGTGGTCAGCAAGGTTCTCCAATGGTCCTTTTCCTGTTACAATGGCTTGAACAAAGTACCCAAACATAGAGAACATGGCTAGTCTTCCATTCTTGATCTCTTTTACCTTCAACTCAGCAAAAGCCTCGGGATCATCAGCAAGACCCAATGGATCGAAGCTACCACCAGGGTAAAGTGGGTCAACAATCTCGCCCAAGGGTCCACCTGCAATTCTGTAACCTTCAACCGCACCCATCAAGATCACTTGGGTGGCCCAGATGGCCAAGATGCTTTGAGCATGGACCAAACTTGGGTTTCCTAAGTAATCAAGACCACCTTCGCTAAAGATTTGGGCTCCAGCCTTGAACCATACGGCCTCACCAAACTTGACACCGTTACGAGCCAAGAGCTCGGGGAAGACGCACCCAAGAGCTCCAAGCATGGCCCATCTGCAGTGAATGACCTCAAGCTCACGGTTCTTGGCAAATGTTTCTGGATCAGCAGAAAGTCCGGCGGTGTCCCACCCGTAGTCTCCTGGGAATTCACCGGTTAGGTAAGATGGAGCCTCATGGGCCTAGGTACTTGACACGGTCGGTCCGTACCATGGGCTTCCCGATGGTGCCACCTTCTTCACGGCCAGCTTTCCTCATGGAAACTCGTCCATTTCCAAAAACTTCAGAAGATGACGGAGATGTTTTCACCACTTGTCCGGTGAACGGAGAAGAAAGAGCCATGGTGGAAGCAGCCATTGGTTATTTTCTCAAAGTAGAAGGTAAGAATATTGAGAGAATTTATAATCAAGGGGGGCTGACTGCTTGAATATTACGTACTCTTGAAACTGGTATAAATAGGAGTGGGTTTTTGTAGGGTTCTTATCTTTAGGATCAGTCTTTGGATTTTCTAAGAATGACAATTACTCAAATCCAACCATGAAACGACACGTGTACAATCTATTCATTTCTAGATTTTTTAGCCACATTCAGTTCAGACAGCCATGTGACCCCAATGGCGAAATGGGTAATCTGATTGTTCCTTTCTATATATTGTTTAATAATTAATAATAGTTTTTAAATATTTGCATTGTGAAGAGTAAATTATGAATTTGGTTTATATGGTATGGATTTTTAAACTTTTACATCGTTTGGTGTGGTATGCTCTTTGTTTGGTTTTAGCTACCTTAACTCAACCTTTTTTTATCTCCTCCCTAAGTATCATTACTATTTACTACAAAACTTATAATGGTACCAAGTTTACAAAATGTATACTGTATGTAGGGTTACATGAGCAAGGGTAATCGTACCTGGTAAACAACCCGGTGCGATTTCACTAATGAAATCCGGTTTTGAATTAAATGTAATGAGTATCATTATTTTTTTTATTTTATAAACCATTGTTTCATAGACACTTCAACGTTTAGATAAAATGCATTTCCTTCATCAACGAACTCGATCTTGGATCAAACATCATTCTAGCTAACTTGATTGATTGGGCATAATGGTCGAAAATTTACAACAAAAACTCAAAAAGTGCAAAAAAAAAATAAAACTTTGAGCAAGTTATGAGATTTAACTTATACAAAGCAAACCTCTCATACTATAACAAAATGAAGATCAATACTACAAAACAAAGAGGCTTTATCAAAGGCCTTTTCCGATGGATTTTTTGGCTCCGACGGATTTGTGGTGGATAACTGGCAGATTGACCGATAATCACAATGAAAAAACCATTAAACTTTCTCATTTTGAATGATTAAGTCCCTAAACATTTTTTTTGAATAAATAAACCATCGATTAAGTCCATAAACAATAGTTCAGGGACTTAATCATTCAAAATGATAAAGTTCAATGGTTTATTCATTAAAAAAATAGTTTATGGACTTAACCATTTAAAATGGGATAGTTTGTTGGGGTTTTTTTTTTAAATTTCCCTAAGTCGTTAATATGAAGTTAACATATAAGAGTTTACCAAGTGACAATTGTTGCTATCAAATGGCCATAGTGCTGTCAACAATGACAACTAGTGTAATGATGAAATAAGTCAACGAAACTGAAGGACTTGTCGAATGACGGATGCCGAGTCCACCAAATAATAAATTCCAACTATTGGCTATTTACAAATAATATTGTAGTAGCGATAAGTCGGGTCGAATCCACAGAGACTCGGCTAAACTTATTATGGCTAAACACTCCAAGTACAAGAATGAAAATTTAAAAGTAAATACGAGGGGGGGGGGGGGGGGGTGGATTTGATTAACTAAACTAAACATGCAAACTAAAAACTTTTAAAAATGCAAGAAATTAAAAACCCAACATTAGACCACTCTCGATAATGATGTTGAACACCTATCATTGATTTCGCCATTTATAAAAAGAATAGGACAAGATTAAGCCGATTATAGTTGTCAATAAGCTCTGACAACCTACGTTTTCACTTAATTAGACATTAGCTAAAATAAGCTCTTTAGCTAAAACTTAACTACAAAAGGAACAATGAATAAGCTCTCAAAATTCCCGGTGCAATTAGCATTAACGAACTAAGAAAACACGACTCAAAGAATTAAGCTCATAAGCTCGGCTTAATAACACTTTGATTGTAAGATTTCAAGAACTCATTTCAAAAACCTTATTGAAATTGAAAGAATCCAATTGTCACTCTATCAAAATCACAAGACAATTACGTATCTAAGATTTTGACTAACAATAATTCACAAGAACATCAAATAATTGGCCAAATTAATTAACATTCAAAGTGAAATTAACATTTAACCTAGAAATCCAACAAATAAACTTGTCCCAAATAATTACAACGAAATCTCAAGGTTGAAAAACATCAAAAATCTAAAGTGTCTAAAGTTGGAATGAAGAAATTAGCCACACATGGCTAAACTAGGGTTAACAAACTAAGAAAATTAAGAAATTACCAAAATAGATGAGAAATTGATGGTGAAATCCTCCAAAATTGGCTTCTTGAGTTTCTCCAATCGGCCTCTTTTTCTCTTCAATCGAATCCCCCTTTAATTGACAGTTATGAAACTCCCTTTATACCTAATCGAACAAACCGCAAGAGTAGGAACGTGGATTGGAAATTGGCGGACGCCACTTGGGTTCGAACTAACCCACGGGAGCAACCCACGCGGCCGAGTTTTTGCAAAATCGAACAGTAGCTTACGCTACTTGGCACGTTGGTTGAGTGAAGCAGCAAGTGGCGAGGCTGATTTGGGAAATCGAACAGAATCGGGCGCTGGTTGTGGCGCTGGTTGGTCTTGGCAGCAAGTGGCGATGAAGATGGAAGTCTGATGCACCGTATGAAACTTGATTTGGGTCTTGTGTTCTTTTATTGGGCTGACTTTTTCTTCTTCTCATGGGCTGCGATTTAAAATGGGTTTCCAGCACCTACCAACATTAACCAAATCAAAGATTTAAGCAAACCTAAAAAAATGGATTGTGTAAGCCGTGGGTTTTTTTATAACAACATTTAATTTTTATGTTCACCCCATGGACTATTTGAGATATATGCCCAACATAGAAAATCTACTAAAAATATGATCTATTATTAATTAGATTCATTATTTTTAACAGCTCTCAAAAACCAATATCAAAGGGATCAATTAACAATTAAAACATGGCTAAATGCAAGGAATTTGATATAAAAATATGTTCAAAAATGCGTTTATCAAATATCCCCACACTTAGATCATTGACCGTCCTCGGGCAAACACTAAGGTTTTAGCACAAAGCAAACTCCACAAATTGACTTTCAAGAGAGTCGATAAAAAAAATACATAGCATTTCATGAAGGCACGATTTAACCGGCATAATAACACTCGACACACAAAACAAACCAAAGATGAACTCTTGCTAATTTCACAAACACCTCACAAAGAATATAAATCTACTCTAATCTTTCATTCACACAAAGGTGTAGGTGTTTTCTCTCTTGGCATCAATTCACATGCACATACACTACCATAAGCTTGCATCAAGTCTCAATTCTCCATTGCTAATGGTCAATACTAAGTGTGGATCAAAAGGTCTTTAGAAAGGGTTGTAACTTGGCTAAGGGTTAAGGTAGGAAAAGTTTTGGTAAAGTGGCTAAAATTGGACTTCGGAAACTAAACTAAGAATCAAAGTGCATACTCCCACATATTGCACACCCAAACAATCACATAATTTCTCAACTTTTGAGCTCTTATTTGACTAAGCACTTTATGCCATGGAGACAATTGATTTTTTTTTTCTTTTCAAGCTTGGTCTCCATTATTCATATATAAATATATGTACTTTTTTTTTATATATAAACATCTATATTTTTTTTTCTCTCTTATATACATATATACATAGATTTTTTTTTCTTTTCTCTATATATATACTTTTTTTTTTGACATCTACCGATCTAATATAAGCATTTTCGATCAAGTAGATGAGTTCTTTTTTTTATATATATATAAGCCCAAGGAGTCTAAATAAAACATAGTCTCATTCCCAAAGTCCGGTAAGTGGAATGTATGGTTAGGGGTTAATATGTGGTGTAATAACAAAGATATAGGTAATTAGGCTCAAAATGGGTGATCAAAAAGGACATAAGTGTAAGGGTTGGCTTTAGGCTAAATGGTTAAAATTAACATCAAGAATGGCCTTTCTCATTTCCACACACTAGTATTGCCTAAATGCAACCTCGAAGAGTCAAAATGCAAGTTCTAGAGTGAAATACACATGGAAGATGCAATGCACACAAAAAGAGAATAAGATTGAATATAATGTTCAATCATGGCTCAAAAGCTCACCGGTGCATTTTTGTCTATAAAATTAGCAAGACTCACAAAGGTTGTCTCAAATGTGTTAATCATGACTACACAAGCAAACCGGACAATCATTCACGCTATGGTTTTCATGGCATTACAAGCAGAAAATTATCAACTCATGCTATTTACTTAATAATTGCCCAAAAACAAGCCAAAATTCAAATAAATTGAGCCCTTAATCATGCAATCCCCACACTAATTCCCTCCCCACACTTAAATCATATATTGTCCTCAATATAAGCATGTTGTGGCAAAGTCTAAATCATTGAAAAGCAAAAGGGAACAAGAAAACTTCCCTGAATATGTAGACGATTGCCCAATACATGATCCAAGTTGGTGGCGGGTGTCTCTTTGCGCTGGGGGGGGGGGGGTCTAGAACTCCAATAATCAACGAAAGCCATCCTGGAAAACAAACTCATCAACTCAAAGACAAATAGAAAATAAAACTAAAATAAATAAAAATAAAGCAGTAAAATTGGGTTGCCTCCCAATCAGCGCCTTTCTTTAACGTCTTTGGCTAGACACTCCCCCAACTAATCAATAACGGGCGGTGGCTCAAGACCCATAACATCAATATCCTTAGACTGAAAACCTTCATAAAAAGGTTTCAGTCTATGCCCGTTCACTTTAAACGACTTACCCGTTTTCGGGCTTTCAATATCCACCGCTCCATGAGAATAGACTTTAACAACTATGAAAGGACCAACCCACCTTGATCTAAGCTTACCGGGAAATAGTTTTAGGCGTGAATGAAAAAGTAAAACCTTTTGCCCGACCACAAACTCTTTCCGGGAGATTAGCTTGTCGTGAAAAGCTTTGGTCCGCTCTTTGTAAATCTTGGAACTCTCATATGCATCGTTTCTGATTTCCTCCAACTCTTGCAACTGCAACTTCCTTTGAACTCCCGCATCATCTAGCCGCATATTACATTTCTTGACAGCCCAATAAGACCTGTGCTCTAATTCAACAGGTAGATGACATTGTTTACCATAAACTAACCGAAAAGGGGACATACCTATAGGTGTCTTGTAGGCCGTACGGTAGGCCCACAAAGCATCGTTCAAACGCTCGTTCCAATCCTTACGGTTAGGATTTACGGTCTTCTCGAGAATGGATTTGATTTCCCTATTAGAGACTTCGGCTTGCCCGTTGGATTGGGGATGGTATGCGGTTGAGATCCCATGAGTCACATGGTATTTCTTGAAAAGTGCCTCGATCACCTTGTTGCAAAAGTGTGTTCCGCGATCACTTATGATAGCCCTCGGAGTCCCAAATCTAGAGAAAATGTGAGATCTAAGAAAAGCTGAAACAGTACGAGCATCGTTAGTTTTTGTGGCTTTGGCTTCTACCCATTTCGACACATAATCAACACATAATAGAATATAGGTGAAGCCGGAAGAGACGGGAAATGGTCCCATAAAGTCAATGCCCCATACATCGAAGATTTCACAAACCAAAATTGGGTTTTGGGGCATTTGATTACGGGGGCCTATATTCCCCGTCTTTTGGCACCTATCACAACTTTTACAAAACAAGTATGCATCTTTAAGAAGCGAGGGCCAAAATAAACCACAATCTAAGACTTTATGAGCCGTACGCTTTGAACCAAAATGCCCCCCACAAGCATATTCGTGACAAAACCGAAGTACATTATGTATTTCGTGTTGGGGGACACATCTTCTGATCATCTGATCAGAACAGTGTTTCCAAAGATAAGGATCATCCCACATATAACATTTAGCATGACTTCTAATTCTATCCTTTTCAGTTCTAGTCAACGTACCTGGCAAGGTGTTTGTAACTAAATAGTTTACAATATCCGCATACCAGGGTGTGGTCTCTTGAATGGCTAGAAGATGCTCATCGGGAAACTCGTCCTTTACGGTGGAAGGATCCTCACCATTTAGCAATCGGCTCAAGTGATCGGCCACCAAATTCTCTGATCCGCTCTTATCCCGAATCTCTAGATCGAACTCTTGTAGAAGCAACATCCAACGGATAAGGCGTGGTTTGGCGTCCTTCTTTTTCATCAAATATTTAAGAGCTGCATGATCAGAAAAAACTATGACTTTAGTACCAAGTAGATAAGAACGAAACTTTTCTAAAGCAAATACTATGGCTAAAAGCTCTTTCTCGGTCGTTGAATAGTTGCTTTGGGCACTATCCAACGTGCGAGAAGCATAGTATATAACATGTGGGTCCTTACCAAACTTTTGTCCTAAAACAGCCCCGACCCGTAATTACTCGCGTCGCACATGATCTCAAAAGGGAGATCCCAATTTGGGGGCTGGATTATTGGGGCAGAAGTTAACTTATCTTTCAGCTCATTGAATGCTTGCTTGCACGCCTCATCAAAGTGGAAGTCCACGTCCTTTTGCAAGAGACAACAAAGTGGTCGGGTGATCTTCGAGAAGTCCTTGATGAACCTTCGATAGAACCCTGCATGACCAAGGAAAGAACGGACTTCCCTAACACAAGTAGGGTAAGGTAAAGTCTTAATAACATCAATCTTAGCTCTATCTACCTCTATACCCTTGTTTGAAACAATATGACCCAAAATAAGACCGTGATTAACCATAAAATGACATTTTTCATAATTTAAAACAAGGTTAGTCTCGATGCATCTTTTCAAGATTTTGGTCAAATTATTCAAACACTCATCAAAAGAATTACCATACACAGTGAAATCATCCATAAACACCTCAATTATATTCTCTACATACTCGGAAAAGATACTTACCATGCATCGTCGAAAAGTAGCGGGTGCGTTACATAGGCCAAAAGGCATACGCCTATAAGCAAACGTACCGAATGGGCATGTAAAAGTAGTCTTCTCTTGATCCTCCGGTGCTACAGCAATTTGACGGAAACCTGAATAACCATCAATACAACAATAGTGAGATTTTCCGGCTAATCGCTCAAGCATTTGGTCAATAAAAGGAAGCGGAAAATGATCTTTACGAGTAGAAGAATTTAACCTCCTATAGTCGATGAATACTCTCCATCCATTTTGGACTCGAGTAGGCACCGACTCACCTTCGGTGTTTTTGACCACAGTCAAACCCGTCTTTTTGGGTACTACTTGAACCGGACTTATCCACTTGCTATCCGAAATTGAGTAGATAATACCTGCGTCAAGGAGTTTGAGAATCTCCTTTTTCACTACCTCCATCATAGGTGGATTGAGGCGGCGTTGGGCTTCTCGGAAAGGCTTGTAGTCGTCCTCAAGCAAGATTTTATGCATACAAATCGAGGGACTTAGCCCTTTGATATCGACTATAGTCCAACCAATAGCCTCCTTGTACTCCTCAAGCACACTCACCAACCTTTTCTCTTCATCGCTTGAAAACTTTGTAGAAATGATTACCGGTAAAGTCTTGTCCTTGCCTAAATAAGCATACTTTAGGTGGCTTGGTAACTCTTTCAACTCGAGTTCGGGTGCCTGCACAATAGAAGGAAACAACTTTGTGTAAGAAGAAGGTAAAGTAACTTTTGCTACCTCAAACTTCTTGTGTCGGTCAGATTCTATAGCTGGGACCGTCTCTTTGAGCTCGGGCTCCAACTCATACTCTTCCATCAACATATTGACTGTTTTTACATCTAGGTGCCTTGTAATTGCAACCTCCAACAAATCACGGTTAGTCAAATCATACAAATCATGAGTAATAGGATCTAAAATATCAACAAAATTAACAGATGACACATCACTAGGGTATTTCATGGCATCATACATATTAAACTTTATAATTTCACCATCAAATTCCATAGTGAAAGTAGTACCGGCATCAACATCAATTTTCGTCTTAGCTGTTTTCATAAAGGGTCTTCCCAACAACATTAAAGAGGACTTGGAGGTATTAAGCTCCTCCATATCTATGACATAGAAATCGGCCGGGAAGACCAACTCACCAACTTTTACCAACACATCCTCAAGGACTCCCTTGGGATACACAATAGACCTATCGGCAAGTTGTATAACAACTCCCGTTTGCTCAAGAGGTCCCACATTCATTGACGAATAAACTGAGTAAGGCATGACATTTATAGACGCCCCTAAATCTAGCATGGCTTTATCAATCAAAACATTTCCTATCTTACAAGGAATAGTATACATACCTGGGTCCTTGCACTTTTTGGGCATCTTGGCTCCTCGTAGAACGGCAGAGACGTTTTCTCCCATGCTTACCTTCTCATTCCCAACTAACTTCTCAACACGGCGAAAAGTTTCCAAGATCTCTTTATCTTCTTGCTCCTTCTTTGATTGCTCAAATCTCTTTGGAAATGGTGGTCGGATGACCACTTTGGGTGTTGCTCTTTTGCCCTCTTCAGTCTTTTCCTCAAGTTTATTCTCACTTGGTTTGGTTCCAACGATCTCGGCCTCTTTCTTTTCGTTCCGTGCACTCTTCTTGTTAGGCTCGAGATCCGGTACTATCCTGTTCCGCAATGTAATAGCACTAACATTAGCTTTCGGAGGTGTTTCGGTTTGGGACGGTAACTTACCTTGATTTTTGATACGATTGAGTGAAACCGCCATTTGACCGATTTGAGCCTCCAAGTTCTTGTGTTGGACCACCAAGTTCTAAATATTTGTTCTTTTCTCCTGTTGAAATTGTTGGGTGTTAGTTGCAAGAGACTTAACAATATCTTCTAAAGACATACCTGAACTGCTTGGAGCTTGGTTGTTGAAGAATTTGAAAATGCGACTGTTGTTGGAAAGGCTGTTGGAATTGCCTTTGTTGATATTGTTGTGGAGGTCTTTGGGCACCAAAGTTTGAGTTATAGAACCTTTGTTGTGGCTGTTGGTTCGGAAAGCCTCCAATGGCATTAACGTCTTCGGGTGTAACCAAAACATCTTCTTGCAATTGTGGACACGCGTCCGTAGGATGGTTCACTCCGCTGCAGATTCCACATGCCTTTACTTGTTCTTTCCCAACGACTAGTTGCTTAACAAGGTTAGTCAAATCATATAATTTACTTTCAATGCTAGCGACATTTACCTCATTTGCCCTTTGGGGTTCTCTCCTCATATCACCTCGAACACTAAAATGCTGAGAATTCTCAACCATAGTGGTGATTAAGGCCCTCACTTGAGTTGGGGTTTTATTAAAGATTGCCCCTCACTAGCGGCATCTATCATTTTTCTCTCCATAGGAAGGAGACCCTCATAAAAATATTGCAAAAGGAGTTGGTCAGAAATCCCATGTTGTGGGCAACTAACACAAAGATGTTTGAATCTCTCCCAATATTCATGGAGAGTTTCTACATCTCTTTGTTTTACGCCACAAATTTCCCTACGAAGTGTGGCGGCTCGGGAGGCGGGAAATTTTTTTTCTAGAAATAACCGCGCCATTTGGTTCCAAGTCGTTACCGAACCGGGAGGTAACGAGTAGAGCCAGTCCTTAGCCCGATCTTTTAAAGAAAAAGGGAATGCCTTTAACTTTATTAGATCTTCCGCAACCTCGTGGGGTTTCATACTTAAACACACTACATGGAACTCCTTGAGGTGTTTGTTAGGGTCCTCGTTCTCCAACCCATGAAAGGTGGGAAGGAGATGGACCAACCCAGTTTTTAGCACAAAATTAGCGTTATCTTGAGGATACCTGATACATATGGGCACTTGGGCGACATCATGTGTCGCGAGCTCTCGTAGAGTCCGCTCCTCACCCATTTTGACTTTTGGTTTTTCTTCTTTTTGTTTTTCTTCCTTTTCTTCTCCCGAATCGCTAGATAGCTCAATATCTTGCCAGATATTTACACCTGGTGACGAAGTTCCCTCGCCTAACTCCTTTCGAAGCTTGGCTTGTTTCCTAAGCCGTTTTGCGGTCCGTTCGATTTCTAAATCAATTGACAAAGGTGAACCTGCACGAGAAGATCTTGGCATAAAAGGTTAAATGCACCGAGTCACCGGCAACGACGCCAAAAATTTGACGGATGCCGAGTCCACCAAATAATAAATTCCAACTATTGGCTATTTACAAATAATATTGTAGTAGCGATAAGTCGGGTCGAATCCACAGAGACTCGGCTAAACTTATTATGGCTAGACACTCCAAGTACAAGAATGAAAATTTAAAAGTAAATACGAGGGGGGGGGGGGTTGGATTTGATTAACTAAACTAAACATGCAAACTAAAAACTTTTAAAAATGCAAGAAATTAAAAACCCAACATTAGACCACTCTCGATAATGATGTTGAACACCTATCATTGATTTCGCCATTTATAAAAAGAATAGTACAAGATTAAGCCGATTATAGTTGTCAATAAGCTCTGAGAACCTACGTTTTCACTTAATTAGACATTAGCTAAAATAAGCTCTTTAGCTAAAACTTAACTACAAAAGGAACAATGAATAAGCTCTCAAAATTCCCGGTGCAATTAGCATTAACGAACTAAGAAAACACGACTCAAAGAATTAAGCTCATAAGCTCGGCTTAATAACACTTTGATTGTAAGATTTCAAGAACTCATTTCAAAAACCTTATTGAAATTGAAAGAATCCAATTGTCACTCTATCAAAATCACAAGACAATTACGTATCTAAGATTTTGACTAACAATAATTCACAAGAACATCAAATAATTGGCCAAATTAATTAACATTCAAAGTGAAATTAACATTTAACCTAGAAATCCAACAAATAAACTTGTCCCAAATAATTACAACGAAATCTCAAGGTTGAAAAACATCAAAAATCTAAAGTGTCTAAAGTTGAAATGAAGAAATTAGCCACACATGGCTAAACTAGGGTTAACAAACTAAGAAAATTAAGAAATTACCAAAATAGATGAGAAATTGATGGTGAAATCCTCCAAAATTGGCTTCTTGAGTTTCTCCAATCGGTCTCTTTTTCTCTTCAATCGAATCCCCCTTTAATTGACAGTTATGAACCTCCCTTTATACCCAATCGAACAAACCGCAAGAGTAGGAACGTGGATTGGAAATTGGCGGACGCCACTTGGGTTCGAACTAACCCACGGGAGCAACCCACGCGGCCGAGTTTTTGCAAAATCGAACAGTAGCTTACGCTACTTGGCACGTTGGTTGAGTGAAGCAGCAAGTGGCGATGAAGATGGAAGTCTGATGCACCGTATGAAACTTGATTTGGGTCTTGTGTTCTTTTATTGGGCTGACTTTTTCTTCTTCTCATGGGCTGCGATTTAAAATGGGTTTCCAGCACCTACCAACATTAACCAAATCAAAGATTTAAGCAAACCTAAAAAAATGGATTGTGTAAGCCGTGTGTTTTTTTTTTATAACAACATTTAATTTTTATGTTCACCCCATGGACTATTTGAGATATATGCCCAACATAGAAAATCTACTAAAAATATGATCTATTATTAATTAGATTCATTCTTTTTAACACCTCTTAAAAACCAATATCAAAGGGATCAATTAACAATTAAAACATGGCTAAATGCAAGGAATTTGATATAAAAATATGTTCAAAAATACGTTTATCATCGAACAAGAAACTGAGAAACAAAGAATAAGAAAGTGAAAGATTATTAAATAGGTCGTTGTTGGTGCTTCAAACATAATATTAGCAATTTAGCCACAAGGAAAAACAAAGACGAACACCAAGAGAGTTCAATCTTTAAATTACAGATCTAAGAAGAAGGAACCATGGATTTGTAGTCAATCAAGAATATTACGAATGAGCAAGTCTGATAGAAAAGTGAAAGAATTGGTGCATTTAAGCTAGATTGCTAAAGTATAATGATTGTCAAATCTGATATACTATATCGGTATCTGAGAACCTTGAATGGATTGAGCTAGAACGTGAGCTCTCTCTCTCTCTCTCTCTCTTTCTTTTTCTCTCTCTCTCTCTCTATATATATATATATATATAATTAGGTACATGTTAAAATATTTGAAATTGGGCCCCAAAAAAAAAGTTAGAGGGCCCCAAATTTCAGAATCTTACATCGGTACCTCCTCCGTGTCGGCCTTGATCAGATACGCTGGTAATCAACAATAGTTTTTCCCCTCGAATCATTATTGCCTTTCATAATTAATAACAAAAAGATACCAAATTTCAGTCCTTAGAGACGGGAATTTCCCAATCTTTGAAAAGTCGAATCTAAAAATCAACTTTTGAAGAATTGTTTTCTGGGTAATTTATGACTATAAATTCAGCAAGAACTGCGGATAAGATTGTAAGGTTTAGTTGAGACATAACCAGGTATTCCAACGTCTAGATGCTATATATACACCATAACATTCTAGAAAATGTTATTGCTGAACTTTTGTTTGGTATAACAAAGAACTTAACACTACTAAAAAATAATTTTTTTTGGTGGATTTTTCGTTGGAAAATGATCGATGGATTTTCGAGGGATTGTGAAAAAATCGAATTTCGTCTACTTCTGCCAATAAGTTCTTTTAAAGAAAGTAGAAGAAAATTTCAGTTAGTTTTCAGATGGATTTTAATTAATAAATTATTAATTTTTTGAAAACATTTACTTTTCTAGAAAAAAATTAATAATTATCTTTTAAAACAAATTCCAACTGATCACAGGCAGTCAGATCCGTCGTTAATTTAATCTTAATTACTAAGTTACTTAATTAAGTCAAGAAAGTCTGGAAAATAGAAAAAAAAATCAGTGGTGGATTTCCAACGAGCCTTTTTCCGGCAGTCGAATTCCGCCAGAAATCCAACTGAAAACACGATTTCTGGCGGATTTATCCGCCAAAAAAAGTCTGGCTTTTTAGTAGTGTAAAGGGTACTCTTTGTTTGCTATAACAAGAACTCAAAGTGTACTCTCTGTTTCCTATAACATTGTAAAATCCCAAAATATCAAATACTTAGATATCTCAAAAATATTATCCCAAGATCAAACACTTATATTGCGGCGGAAATAAAAGTTCTAATCGTATAAACTACATCACAATCTACCGTTACAATCTTGACGAACATAACTTTATTCCATATAAGAATGCCTTGATCTGCACATATCTTTTTTTGGAGCCAATCCTCCTATCTCTCTTTAACCCAGTACTAGAAAAGTGAGTATTTTCAACACAGAATTTTTTCAACGGAAAATGTCGTTGAAAATTTTATACAAATTTTAGAGGAATTATTGACAGAAAATAACTTTTCTACGAATTTTCAACGAATTTCCGTTGAAATTTCTCACAAACATGCATTTTTAACCAAAAAAATTTCAATGTCTCGTCACAAAAAATTTGGTTGAAAATGCATGTTTGTATGTTTGGGAGAGATTTTCAACTGAAATCCGTTGAAAATTCGTAGAAAATTTATGTTCTGTTAATAATCCCTCTAAAATTCGTAGAAAATTTTCAACAACATTTTCCGTTGAAAATATTCAATTTTCTAATAGTAACCCACTTTTCTTCCTAGTCTAATAGCCGCCTGGTTGCAAAACATTTAAACTAAAACATTTAAACTAGTTTGGTTGAGTCTAGGGCTTAGTGAATTGATGATTTTAGCGCATACATAATGTCAATAAATAAATTTCACAAAACATCATAATTTATCATGCATAAGATTGAAACAATATAATTCACAAAAAATGGCATCATGGAAAATGTCTACCTCACACAACTTTACCTAGCGAACTCACACAGGATATCCGCATTTAGGGCTTAGACAAGCTCACATAGCATGCTCGTCTCATTATAAAAATACCATATTACATCCCCATTGCCACAAATATACTCAAACACTTATTATAACAAAATCGAATGTTTTATGCATGTATGAGATATTAAAATCATCTCAAGATATTCTAAGAAAGCTTACATTTAATTATAAATAAAACATGCAACCATTTTTAGTAAAAGCACGTAGAACTCACTTTACAAGTCGTAGCCCAAACCGATCTTTGAATTAGATAGCGCCTCCCCTACAAATCCAATGTCGTAACTTTAATTATAAAATAAAATACGACGCTAGTCCTCACGATAATCTTAAACCACCCATGAGTCGTACCTTCGATTTCGACTTCATTTAAGATCAACATCCAAATATATATAGGGAGGTTCATGCGAGGACGGTAACAATTGACGAGAATGCGAGAATAATCCTCAGCCAATCATTTTTGTACATGAAAATTTTCATGTACAAAATCACATATGATTCATGTAGAAAATTTATGTGATTTTGTATAAAATCATAAATGATGCGGGCGACTTTCCATGCAACTTAAGTGGCCCCAAAAGTCGCCCGCTACAGTTAGTACAAAATCACATGTGATATTGTACATGAAAAAAGCTCATTGCATTCTCGTAAATTGTTATCGTTCTCGTATGAACCTGCCCCTATATATATAACTATAAATATATGCACCAATATTTGATATATATATATATACATACATCTTTTCTTCCTAACGAATCAATGCATGCTTGCTTATGATATACATATATATATACATAGAGAGAGAGAGGTGGGTTCAAATGTTGTAAATTTAAAGGAATAAAGGAACACCATGTGGACCACATATGATGTGGGTCCCACATAATATTAAATCATTTCTGATTTAATATTATGTGGGACCCACATCATATGTGGTCCACAAAGTGTTCCTTTATTCCTTTAAAAATGGGTGGTTCTCATATGATCCCTCCCATATATATATATATAAATATATATATATATAGGGTTAGGTTCAAATGTGAACTCAATTTTGGCTGTGAACGTGAGGACGAATCTCAGCCACACATCTTCGGTTATGGTGGACGCGATCACGGAGGATTGACGCGATTCATGGGAGGGTGGAGATTATTAAAGGAGGGGAACCAGGTCAAAGCCGCCTTTATTGACCGGATAAGTTGCTGAGATTCGTCCTCACGTTGACAACCAAAAATGAGTTCACATTTGAACTTTCCACTATATATATATATATAAATGCTAACAATTTCATGCAAATCCTTGACTTGCAGCATGCATTAATAAGAACTTCTAATCAACCCAATAATACTTCGATATCAAGTACTTATCTACGGGTGTTGTGACTTGTGAGTAATTTTCTTTTCTTTCAAATAACAAATGACCAACGACGCTTATCTTGTTGAAAACTCTAGGTTGTCACAAAGAGTTCTCAATCGTTCGACCCATTACGACGGTGAAACGTCGGACCATCCATTTTATAAATATATATTACGACGGTGAAACGTCGGACCGTCCATTTTATAAATATATATTAACCGACACCCACACGAACCATAAGTTATATCTTTTAGAACCGAACGAGGGTCACAGTTTGCAATTAATAAAAAAAAACAAATACACGAAGTTAAAAATGGAAACCAACCTTGAAGGGGTATGTAAATGGTTTAATTTATAGGACCTTTTATCTAACCTTGAAGGGGTATATGAAGCCGGACATCGTCAAGACCTAGAGAACCCTCCTTTGGGGTCGAAGATCCCAAGAGTCCGAACACGTCGGTGTCGACGGGACCAATCCACTCGACTCCCGTGAGCATCGGTCCCCCTTCGTCACAAGATAAGGGGAAGAAGATGGCGGAGACTTCCGCTGCACGATTTAAGATCCCTTCAAATTTTCTGAAGGAGGGATCTACGGGTCATAAGAGGATGTTTAGCGTCCTTGAAAACTTTAATGTTTTCAAGGATATCTTTGAGGTGATGGTTTTGGCCGACACCCATGCAAAGCTCATGGAGCACCACTTCCAGGTAAGCAATTTGTTTAAGTTTTATTGTCGTGCGTTTACGTACGTTCGTGCGACTTGCATTTTTTATTTTTTAGTTCTGGCGATCGTGCTTCGTGCATCGTGCGTTTTCGTACGTTCGGACGAACTCGGCGTTCTTATGGTGGATGCTCGTGATGACCACGAGCATGAGAAGAGCGCGAGCATTGTTAATGCCAAAGATTAACTTATAAAAAGTCAACTGAAGGAGTTTGTGAAACTGATAGATTAAAGGTAGGAATCTCACGACAAACATAGATAAAGCATAAAGAAACTAAAGACAAGAGATTCGGTGATGCGGAAAAACCATTAAACAAGGGAAAAACCGCGGACGATAGATGTTATCGTCGTTGCACTATGAAAAGTTGGACGTCAAACAGGGATGTCGTCCTTTGGAACAGTTGTCGTACAATTACAGATGAAATATAACAAGAAAAATAACAACGTCGTATGAATTATAGAGAGCCTTTGTATATTTCTTGGTTCGAAAGTGTCCGAGCCTGTTTGTTGATTTGAGCGTTGATTTTATAACTAGAATCGCTTGTAACGGTCGTCTGGCATTGATTTTATCCTTGAATGTTCTTAATGTTGACGGTTGTAAGTGTCCAACGGTCCTGTATAAAAGGTAACGTTTAGCCAGTCGTCAGTCGTTAGTTAGAATAAATAATGTATATTTTGTCAAAGGTCTGAGTCGGACAAGTGATCATCGATCATTCGTCGTACGTCGTGAACATTCGTCATGAGTTTCGTTCGACCATTGACTCCGAAGCCATAGTCAATATTTATAAGTCGTGAAATATCTTTGGTCGTGCGTTTTGGTCACTGGTCGAGACTTTAGGAGATGTTTACCCAAACAGTTTTCCCCTAAATTCAAATTTTAAGCGGCAGTTTTGAATTTTGATTTCTTTGAAGGACGCGTGTTGTCACCCTATGAATCAAACCGTTAGGTAACTGAATCGTTTCGTTGGAAACAAAGTTAGTTAGAAAACGATAAGTCTTGCTGAGTCACAACAACTGAATAGTTGTTTGGTTCCTTTTACTAATAAAATCGCTTCCAAAATATCTTTATCCTTTTTTTGAACATCTCGTGATAACAAATTCGTGACCTCTAAAATATGAAACATCAAGTTCAAATAAATCACAAAATCAAATGTCTTCAAATAAGCTAGAATACCAGTTGCTTGAGTGCGACTAAAACCATTATCACCATCCTCTTCAACATATTGGAGCACTTCAACAACATTTGGAAACAAACCAATCAATCTCAAATGGTTTTGTAATGAGAACCCTATCGGGTATCTTCGACTCGTAAAGATAAAGATCTTGGTACATCCCCGTTCCATTTTTAATTTCACACTTACCAACTGATTCTTGCACTCTATCTTTGTAACTTTGTCGAAGCATGTCTTTATGTTTGCAAGAAGTGTTCACCACATTTATCACCATGCTTAACATATTAAAAACGTTCTCAACCAGGTCATGTGTCTTGCAACTGCCACAACAACTAATTGAAGTTGGTGAGCAAAACAATATATATATAATGTGCAAAGCTATTATCATTCAAGATCAAAGGCTTTAATCCATTGAATGCAGATCGCATATTGCTTTCTCCATCATAACCTTGCAGTCTTGCACTCTTACACGTTTCAAACTCAATCCATGTTTAGCAAATAAAGTCCCAATGGCAGATGTAAGAACTGAAGAAGATGTCCCCATCACATGAACAATACAAAAAAAAATCTCTCCTCAACTATACCACATGCATCAACATAACGCAAAACTACAACCATTCGTTCCTTTTTAGAAACGTCACTAGACTCATGAACTAGCAATGCAAACACATTATCACCAACTTCTTCACGAATGGATTAAAGTATTTGATTTGCAAAGCAACTAGTAATATCTTTTTGAACACTTAGAGACACCATTTGATTTTTTTGGAGCATTTTTAGTATAACCTTACCAACATCCTCATTGCAATCACCTATTAAGTTTAATGTTTCCAAGAACATGCCTCTACAAATAGACATTTCGGATTCATCGTGACCACGACAGTTGTGCATTCTTCAACAATAATCTAGAAGTCGTAACTGAAGCATTTAATCGAATTCGGTGCTCATTCATCTCAATCTTGGTTGGCTTATTAAAGGCAACGGCAATAGATCAATTTTGTCTCACTAAATCCTCACTTTTTTTAACTGCTCTATTGTGAAAGCTATTAACGTCGCCAACATCAAGACTAAGTCTTTCAGTTTTATTCCAATTATTAAATCCTTCCGTCACAAAAACATCACTCCCACATTTTCCCTCGTGATGATCTCTAAAAAAATAACAACACAAGTAAAAAGCTTTATCTGCTTTTACATTATACTCTAACCAATTAGCATATTGATCAAACCAATATGGACAAAAATGCCATCCCTTACCCACGATATTTTTTCTTGGAAACTTATGGCCCGTGGTTGGCAAGGTCCTCTAATCAAATATTTACTCCTTATTTCATCTCTCTGATTTGGATGATAATCTGAAATCTTTTTCCTATCGACTAGATCCTAAGGAAGTTCATTCACATCAATTTTAATAGGCATGGAATTTTGTCTGACAATAATAATATCAAAATAAAATCAGGTTCTATAATAGTTTATTCCTAAATCAAAAATCAAAATCAACAAATCATAAACGAACATATAAATAGCAATAACAATAGGTCAATGGCAAGGTCAGATTCTATACTAAATTATAAATCAAAATCAACAATTAAAAGTTTATGGTTTTACCTAAACACCAACAATAGGTCAATGGCAAAGTCATTCATTGATTCCTATTCCAAATTAATTTCAAAATCGCTCCGTCGCTGCTTGATGCCTCGATTTCAGTATTTCACTTGCTACGTCGGTAGTTGATAAATCGATTTCACTAGCTTGTTGTCGCTGCTAGATGCCTCAATTTCAAAATTGATTTCACTCGACGCTAGCTCGCTGCTTGATGCCTCAACACTACAGCTCACATAATGAAAAAATCATAGTCGAAGTCGAACAACATGTTAGTAGCTAGTCGTTCTTTATTTTTCGTTCGATTTCTACTTCAATCTCGGGTTTTGTTCTCGTTTGTTTTCAAATCAAGGCTGGAAGTTTGGATACATGGGATGAGCTGACCTGACGGGCTTAAGTAATTAAGTTTCAGAGTTAGCGAGTTGGGCTAGTTTCCATGTTGGGGTCCCTTTAGGTGATCAAGTTGGGGCCCACTTCATAAAACCTTCTTAAAAAAATTACCCTTGAGCATGTGTTTTCGTAGGGGTCATAGGACCCCTATTGCTAAAGACTAATTATGCCCCTATACATATATATATATATATATAGAGGGAGGTTCAAATGAGAACTTTGTAAATTTTAAGGAAAAAATGGACACCTTGTGGACCACATATGATGTAGGTCCCACACATTAAAAAATCATATCTGCTTCAATGGTGGGTCCCATTGAATCATATATGATTTTTAATGTGTGGGACCCACATCATATGTGGTCCCACAAAGTGTTTTTGTCTTCCTTTAAATATGAGGTGTTTCTGTATGATCTCTCCACTATATATATCTATACTACTTTAATATGCATTTAGACCTAAAGTCTTAAGTACAACCTATAATGCGTAAGGTACAAGCATTTTATGCATAAATTTGAAAAAGCTCTTAAAGACAATTATTTATGCATGAAGTACAACCTTTTAATTCATAAAACTTGAAAATATCCTATTTACAAAATTTTATGCTTAAAATATAAGTTATTTATGCAACCTTATACAAATAGAAAGACTGAAAGTTGTTTTTCCTATCCTGCTAAGACCGTACCCTTCCAAAGAGGAACTGATTTCAAATTCAAATTTCAAAAGTTTCTATACCTAATTTCATGTATGCCTTTTCAAAACCTATCGAAGCCCTCCAAAGCTCTCTCCATGGAAACCATCGCCTCTTTGCCTTTCAATCCTCGTCTCTATATCTCCGTCGCATCCCTGCGCTTTTGGTATGTTTTTTAATTAGTGGTGGTAGATGATAATTATTTCATGGTCTTTCTTAGGATTTGAAATGCATATAACCGGCCTCTCTATTTGATTAAACCTTGAAAATTCGGCTTTCAAAAATTAGGGTTTCTGAAGAATGTCTGAATAAAAATTAACTTGATGTTATTTCAATGGCGTTTTGGTTGGTTTGCTCTGCAGAAGTCTTTAGAGGACAAAGCCTACCAGGCACTCTTCCATCAGAACTCGTCAAGCTCCATTGCTTCCAAAATTTGTATACTTCTTTTTTTGTTATGCTGTTTGTTAATTTAACCTCCAAAGTCGAGTACAAATTATCTTGTGATGCAGAACCAGAAAGTAAGTTAAAATCTAGAATGTTGTACCTCATTTGTTTTCATTTTGCTTTATTTATGATCTTTCTTATATTGGATTTAGTTATAGGCCTTCTTTTTATATTTTTAGTTTTTTTGGACCTGTTGTTTTTTTTAGTTAGTTTATGTTGGTTTGCATACTTTTGACGGCTTCTGTACCTGTTTTCTTACAGCTTCTGGACCTGGTTTTAGTTAGTTTATAAAATGGTCTTTGGTTTTTGTTGTGTTCATTGATCAAGCTGTTTCTGAACCTGTTGTTTTTCTCCCAAATGGTGCAGAATTTACATGATTTGGGATTAGTATCTGATTATCATACACAATTAGGCTATTTCTGGGTGACATTCATCTTTTTAAATCATACACATATGCAAAAGAAAACAAAGTTCCAAATAAAAATATGGTGATAAACAAAATACAAACCATTACACTTTTACTTAGCGGCCATTTACTAAACGTTTACCTGCTTATTGAGTCATTTTATCTTATCGGATGAACACGATAATGATTAATATTTTTACTCAGTAAGAGCGATAAGAAGGTCTACAAGTCTCACCCGGTAAGCATTTAACAGATAAAAAAATCTCATATAATGAACCAAAATCTTATCTAGTAAGTTAAATGAAAATGCTGAATCTCACCGGTAAGCGCTTATAGGGTAAGAATTGAGTAAAATCGAGAGGGACGAATCGAAAAACATGATTAAATGTAAATGTAAAATCGTTTACATTTACGGCTCCCGCCGCATTGCGCGAGTACACTACTAGTATATATAAATATATATAGACACATCTTAAAATACAAACCAACCAAAGGTTATAAACTCGTACAAACTAATATAAAAATGATTTTTTTTTTGATTTTTTTTCATCAAACACTATTATTTAAGATATTACCACACATATGTTTGTTTCACCTTGTGAAAAAAATCACATGTGAAAAATCTACATGTGAAACTCTTATATTATGAAACAAATACATGTGAAACTTTCAACTTATAAAAAGAAATGCATGTGAAACTTTTACATTATTAAACAAACATATGTGAAATAACATCTTAAATCATAGTGTTTGGTGAAAAAAATCATCAAAAAAATCATTTTTTTATTGGTTTGTACGAGTTTGTAACATTTGATTGATTTGTATTTTAATATGCGCCTATATATATATATAGGGGAGAGATCATGCGAGAACACCCTATATATGTTTAAAGAAACAAATGAATAGTTTCTAAGCCACAAATTTTATAAAATCAATTGATATTATATTGGATGACATTGAAGTAACTAAAAGATGCTGAAATATAATTTCCACCAAAGGAAAATTCTTTTAGGAATAAAATTGGTAGGTTTCAATGGTAATAAGATACTATTGTAATATATTATTAGTTTATAATATATTGTGAATGTACCAATTTTGTAAAATCAATTGATAATATATTAGAATGTTATATTATATTATAATTATATCATATATGATATTACATTAACTTTGTACAAGATCACATATGAATTTACAATAACATTTGTACAAAATCATATATGATACTGAAATGATATGCGATTTTGATGACATACTTGGCATTGTGATCATGTGTTGTTTTGACACGATTTAGGAAAGTAAACATTCATAATCATCAACACTTCTCGTTTAAAAAATCTTACCTTCAATTTTTAAAAATAATAAAGTTTTTCAATTTTTAAAGTTTTAAAACTAATAAACTGTTTTTTAAAGATATTTCATATTTAAATTTTTAAAAATAGTTAATTTTTCAATTTTCTAAAATCATATACGATACTGAGTTTATTTTTATATTTCTCTTGATCTTATATTTACTTAAAAATATTTCATATTTATCTTGATCTTATTTTTATTTAAATATATTTAATATTTAAATTGTTAAAAAGTAATTAAAATTGTACATTGAACAATCTGATAAAAATCATAAATACTAATATTTTGACCATAATGCCCTTAAAGTAATTAGATTATTATTAATATATTTTTTAATTCCTTCAAAATATATATGTGGCTAAAAAATTGTTCATGTTTCTTTAAACCCAAAAAGTTTTCAATAGAACCCCCCCTCTCTCTCTCTCTCTCTCTATATATATATATATATAGAGGGAGGTACAAATGACAACTTTGTAAATTCAAAGGAACACCTTGTGAACTACATATGATGTGGGTTCCATACATTAAAAAATCATATCTGATTTAATAGTGGGCCTCATTGAATCAAATATGATTTTTTAATGTGTACGACCCACATCATATGTGGTCCACAAAGTGTTCATTTGTTCTTTTAAAGAGAGGGTGTTCTTGTATGATCCCTCCCCTATATAAATATATATATGTATATATATACATATATAGATATATTGGCGAGTTCAAATAATAACTCAAATTTGTTTGTGAACATGAGAACAAAGGAGCCGCTTGTCATATCCAGACTGAATAATAAAGAAAATATTCAAGCTCAATATAGTGTTATTCAGCCTGAATGTAATGTTATTTAGTCTAAATATTTCCCTTCATTATTCAGTTTGAATATGACACGTGTCACGCTCACCTTTATCTTCATGTTCGCAACCAAATTTGAATTCGCATTTGAACTTTTTCTCTCCACCCCCCCTCTCTCTCTCTCTTTATATATATATACATATATACATATATATACATATACATATATATATATATTATAATCCACTTCTTTTGTTGACCAAAGAAATACTACAAACGTTGTTTTCCTAAATTATTTCATTTATTTAATTGTTTCACCTTTCTGGATTCACCTATGAACTTTATTTATAATAGTTTTTAATTATTTTATTTATTTAATTTTTTTTACTTATAGGCTTCCTAAGCTCACCTATGAATTTAATATTCCTTAATTATTTCATTCATTTAATTGTTTCATATATGAACTTATTTTCGGGGTTCATCTACGAACTTTGTTTGAATTGTTCATAATTATCTCATTCAATTTCTTGTTTCACCTATGAACTCCAGTAAAAAAATTGGAAGAAGCAAAATTTATATATGAAACATTATTAAATTCAAACAAAAATCATTGTTTCACCTATGAACATTAAACAAAAATTATAGTTTCGCATATGAACTTTCTAGTTTCACCCTTAAACTTTGGCAAAAAAAAATGAAACGATCAAAGTTCACAGTATGATCACATGGGGGCATAATTTTGGGTTTCTAAATCAAAATATTAACAATTAGTGATACAAAAAAAAAACAAAATCAAAATTGTAAACTAAATACAAATCAAAACCCTAATATCGAATACAATTTAAATTCAAGTCACTATTTCTACAATCTTCTTTCAACGCTCCTGCTCCAGAAAAATCAAATAGGAATCGAATTCAGGTTGACGTCATTGTTGATGGATAGGTGTTACAGAGGTGGATGATGGAAAAGTCAAGGTGTTGTGGGTTTTGAGAAGACCTGCGAAATGAAACAAAAGCAGGTGACGAAGGAGAAAAAGGTTGATGTTGAAAAAAAAGGTTGAAAGAGTAGATATATATTTCTTCCAAAAATATGGTTTAAATCAGGGATAATGATTAAAAAATATTTCTTATAAAAATAAAAACATAACTATCTTCAAATCTACCCTTCATTTAATTCAATTTAATATGTTTTTTTAATCGGTTTATAATGTTAACACTTTTAATTTTTCTTGTTTCATAAATGATTGGCCCTATAATATAAATATATATATATATACATATATATACATACATATACATACATATATATATACATAAAGGGAGGATCTAACAAGAACACTAATAACTTAAAAGAATAAATGGAATGATCTCAACCATTAAATTAACATGATCTACAGTTGAGATTTAAAATGGAAATTATTTTAATTTTGATTAAAAAAAATTCAAGATTCCAACCGTGTTTTATTTATTTAGGGGTAAAATTGAAAAATATCAAACAAAATTTAGAATCCGACTGATTTGGGCGCGCACTATGTATGGATGATTATCCCTATTAACAACAATGTCCATCAGTGCCTATTTTCACTCGACTTGCCACATATATGACACTTATTTTGGGACATATATAAATAAAAATGTGGACATTTAAATTGAGACGGAATATATATATACACTCTAGTCGGGTTTATATTATTGAAAACGGAGTTACAATATGAACATTTGGCATGGATTAATTTACAAGGAAATCAACGTGTTCTCAAACCTTTTAAAAACCCCAATTTTCAATACAACATAATTAACGCCCTTCTTAAATAAATCACTTTCCGGGGGCAAAGTTTGTGGCATAAGACCAAGCGTTGTTGGCAACGGGGTCGGCAAGGTGGTCAGCAAGGTTCTCCAATGGTCCTTTTCCTGTTACAATGGCTTGAACAAAGTACCCAAACATAGAGAACATGGCTAGTCTTCCATTCTTGATCTCTTTTACCTTCAACTCAGCAAAAGCCTCGGGATCATCAGCAAGACCCAATGGATCGAAGCTACCACCAGGGTAAAGTGGGTCAACAATCTCGCCCAAGGGTCCACCTGCAATTCTGTAACCTTCAACCGCACCCATCAAGATCACTTGGGTGGCCCAGATGGCCAAGATGCTTTGAGCATGGACCAAACTTGGGTTTCCTAAGTAATCAAGACCACCTTCGCTAAAGATTTGGGCTCCAGCCTTGAACCATACGGCCTCACCAAACTTGACACCGTTACGAGCCAAGAGCTCGGGGAAGACGCACCCAAGAGCTCCAAGCATGGCCCATCTGCAGTGAATGACCTCAAGCTCACGGTTCTTGGCAAATGTTTCTGGATCAGCAGAAAGTCCAGCGGTGTCCCACCCGTAGTCTCCTGGGAATTCACCGGTTAGGTAAGATGGAGCCTCACCGGAGAATGGGCCTAGGTACTTGACACGGTCAGGTCCGTACCATGGGCTTCCTGATGGTGCCACCTTCTTCACAGCAGCTTTCCTCATGGAAACTCGTCCATTTCCAAAAACTTCAGAAGATGACGGAGATGTTTTCACCACTTGTCCGGTGAACGGAGAAGAAAGAGCCATGGTGGAAGCAGCCATTGGTTATTTTCTCAAAGTAGAAGGTAAGAATATTGAGAGAATTTATAATCAAGGGGGGCTGACTGCTTGAATATTACGTACTCTTGAAACTGGTATAAATAGGAGTGGGTTTTTGTAGGGTTCTTATCTTTAGGATACAGTCTTTGGATTTTCTAAGAATGACAATTACTCAAATCCAACCATGAAACAACACGTGTACAATCTATTCATTTCTAGATTTTTTAGCCCCATTCAGTTCAGACAGCCATGTGACCCCAATGGCGAAATGGGTAAAATCTGATTGTTCCTTTCTATATATTGATTAATAATTAATAATAGTTTTTAAATATTGTGAAAAGTAAATTATGAATTTGGTTTATATGGTATGGATTTTTAAACTTTTACATCGTTTGTGGTATGCTCTTTGTTTGGTTTTAGCTACCTTAACTCAACCTTCTTTTATCTCCTCCCTAAGTATCATTACTATTTACTACAAAACTTATAATGGTACCAAGTTTACAAAATGTATACTGTATGTAGGGTTACATGAGCAAGGGTAATGGTACCTGGTTAACAACCCGGTGCGATTTCACTAATGAAATCCGGTTTCGAATTAAATGTAATGAGTAGCATTATTATTTTTATTTTATAAACCATTGTTTCATAGACACTACAACGTTTAGATAAAATGCATTTCCTTCATCAACGAACTCGATCTTGGATCAAACATCATTCTAGCTAACTTGATTGATTGGGCATAATGGTCGAAAATTTACAACAAAAATTCAAAAAGTGCACAAAAAAATAAAACTTTGAGCAAACACACAAACCGGATGCTCATTCAACAACCCTGTGATACCCAAACCTGATTCTCGTTCTATCATCATTATTCTTCAAGTCAGTCTTAAAATGATGGCAAGTGATTGTATACCCAAGCATGATGTTAAGATAAATAATCTTGGAGGTGTCTACAAGATACAAGTTATGAGATTTAACTTATACAAAGCAAACCTCTCATACTATAACAAATGAAGATCAATACTACAAAACAAAGAGGCTTTATCAAAGGCCTTTTCCGATGGAATTTGCTGCTCGGACGGATTTGTGGTGGATAACTGGCAGATTGACCAATAATCACAATGAAAAAACCATTAAACTTTCTCATTTTGAATGATTAAGTCCCTAAACATTTATTTTGAATAAATAAACCATCAATTAAGTCCATAAACAATAGTTCAGGGACTTAATCATTCAAAATGATAAAGTTCAATGGTTTATTCATTCAAAAAAATAGTTTAGGGAATTAACCATTTAAAATGAGATGGTTTGTTGGGTTTTTCTTTTAACATTTCCCTAAGTTGTTAATATGAAGTTAACATATAAGAGTTCCCAACTGACAATTGTTGCTATCAAATGGCTATAGTGCTGTCAACAATGACAACTACTATAATGATGAAATAAGTCAACGAAACTGAAGGTCTTGTCGAACAAGAAACTGAAAAACAAAGAACAAGAAAATGAAAGATTATTAAATAGGTCGTTGTTGGTGCTTCAAATATAATATTAGCAATTTAGCCACAAGGAAAAACAAAGACGAACACCAAGAGAGTTCAATCTTTAAATTACAGATCTTAAGAAGAAGGAACCATGGATTTGCAGCCAATCAAGAATATTACGAATGAGCAACTCTGATAGAGAAGTGAAAGAATTGGTGCATTTAAGCTAGATTGCTAAAGTATTATAATTGTCAAATCTGACATACTATATCGGTATGTGAGAACCTTGAATGGATTGAGCTAGAACGTGAGCTCTCTCTTTCTCTCTCTCTCTCTCTCTATATATATATATATATACATATATATATATATAACTAGGTACATGTTAAAATATTTGAAATTGGGCCCCAAAAAAAAGTTAGAGGGCCCCAAGTTAGACGACCTTCTTTCTTCGGTTTTAACCAACACAAGTACCGATTTTTTGTTTCCATTGATATATTTGAGCTTAGGGGAGGCTTGTTATAAAGGAGGAGACTACAATTTTTTTTATCTAGGCAGCAATCTCATATCACCACTAGAAAACGGGTTATCCAGACTAAAATCACTATTGACCGAAACTCATCGATGATTTCTACGTGTTATTGACGACTAATAAATGAAACTATGGCTTGTTTTAATTTTTGTTTGTGTAGCTATAAGTAATCCACCGATGAAAACCATCGGATCTGTCAGTGCAAATCGTTACTGATCCGTAGGTAAAATAAGATGATTTATAGTACTGGTCGGTGACATTTGGTTGTCGTGATGGATTTACCCACCATATTATATCCAACAGACTTTTACCAATGGTAACCAACGAATTTTATTTGTCAATGAAAGCCTTCTATTTTGTAGTGTATATCTTTATTCAAATATTTCTTCTTACTCTAAATGTCGTTAAGAAACTGTGCGACTTGAAATTTGGTGTATATTTTCTACTAAAGAAATATTAATGTGCAACTATTTGAACATATCAAGAAACTTTTTGAATGACAACTCATCTTTTTTATTTTTCAACCTTTGAGGATGAGGTACATAGGGTAGAAAATTTAGAATGTTTTACTTTTGAGATGGGAGTTGTTGTAGCAGGAGTTCTAAAATTCGGCAAACATGATGTAGCATTATTTGGCGTTGATGATTTCTTTTTGGCTTACGCTTGAAATACAAGTGGAAAATAAGTTTTTTCGTCAGTTTTGGATGCGTCTAACCCTTGACAAGAGTTAACTTATAGCCATTCAATTCGATATACCTAGTTCGACCTCCCCTCTACGAACCATTTATGAATCCCTTTTTTTTTTATAAATTATCCCTTCCCCCTTCTTTATCGTTATCCCACAACCTAAATAGATAATAAATGGATAAATTGATTGGGCCGAATTGTAGCATAGATATTGATTTGATTGATATAAGTTCATACAATTTATTATTTGTTAATTTTATTGCAACCGTGTCTCGTTATATAAATTGAGGTGGTGTGTGGCTGGTGATGATGTATAAGTGTATAACATGTTGTTTTTTTGACAAAAGCCGTCGCTTTTAAGGGAGTATCTTTAGCAAGATTTTTTTTCCATATTTTACGGCTCCTGCTTTCACTTGGTTCTTTCCCACTATTCATAGGTGTTTTAGTGTAATTAAGATGTGTGATTAATAAAACTTTTCATCATTTCTTGTAAAGATTGTGAAGTGACCTATGACTTGCGGCTGCTTATGTGCGATTTATAGTTTACTAACTTGTTGGCTCAAGATTATACTATTCCATAAAAAACAAAATTTTGGTGTTACATCCGCCATGCATTATAAGTTTGAGTAGGTATCTCCCCCGTCCTGGTTACTAAGAAAATCGAGTGACTGTAGGTAAGATACACATAACAAAAATGGACAACCTTCTCCACATAATTCACATGCTACAATTTGATTTTGTAGCAACATACTACATCCTAAATTGCATCCCTGAACTAGCTTTATTTTCAGCTAATTGGTTTTGCTGCTTAATTATTGATTGCATTTAGTTGGTAGATCATATAATATCTAATATTCTACTTCAATCTTGAAATTAGAACATTAATTCATTTTGGAGATCATTGTAAATTGATTTTGACCTAATTTTGGGCAAATTGCAATACAATCGTAAATAAGAGTTCATGCTAAGAAGTGTAACATTAGAACACTAGGACACATGTAGAGATGAAAATTTTACCCACTGAACGGGGTGAGGATGGGAATTTATTTTGATACCCGAATTGCGTCGGGGATGACATTACCTGCCCCTAACCCGACCCAATTAATTTTTTTGATATATGTATATATTGTGTATAAATAAATATTTATGTAATGTGTTCATTTATTATAAAAATACAAATATATTTGATTTTTAAATTTTAGTAATTAATGTAACGACGATCGACTATAATTTTAGCTTTAAAATACATTTTTTTTTACTAAAGGGTACCTAACGGGTTACCCAAACCCATCGAGATTCCTTTCACCTGAACCCGTCCAGAATTAATTGAGGTAGGATCAGGGACGGGGGACTTAAATGGAGATCAGGGACAGGGACAGGGAATGCATTACCCCAATACCCGCTTCGTTTTCATCCCTAGACACATGACACACGTAAAAATATTTTCTTAATTTTACTTCTCTTTTTTAATTTATTGTGTTTCTACCTCATTTTTCATAAAACATTCTAAAAGAATCACCTTTTCAAAAGTGTGTCACTTCCTCCCATCCATCATTACACAAATTGTTTAGGCTTGTAGTGAAAATGTCCAATAACATGTCAATAATGACATTGACTTTTTACTAGATTAATTAATTAGATTAATTAACAACACATATATTATGTTCCGAAATAGTGATCTCAACAGAGGCAATGTCTATAGTTTGGGCAAGTGTTGTACACTACAAAACCAAGAGGCATTACTGACAAAAAAATCCGTCGGAAAAAGCCATCACAAATAGATTATCGGCCAATCCCATTTGGAGAAAATGTGACCGATGTCGTTGCGGGAGAAAATGTGACTGATAATCGTTATTACCGGCCGGATTTTCAATCACTAGTGCAAAAATACGTCATAAATCAGCCTGAAATTAGCATTAAAAAGTTTGTTGGAAAAAATTGTCGGTAAAGACTTTTTGTTTGTATTGTTTAGGAACATTGACAAGGAAGAAGCACAATGATGAAATGTTTTGTACCATGAATTTGATTGATGAACATGTATGCATTAAATTAACATAGTGGTCTTTTCTACTTGAAATTAAGTTTCCTAGAAAACGTTTTACCACATTCCAAAGTTCATTTTCCACAAGTCGTTTAAAAAACTTACCCTTCTTTTCATTGTGCAATAAACATCATTCATCTTTGAACGACCACTTGAAATATACAACCTTGATCTTTGTCTACGAGTTCTCTATTATCTTGTTAAAAAGGGTATTTCAGATATCCGATTGATAGTTTATTTAGAGTATAGATAGACCATGAGTGAACTTAAAATTAAATAAAATTAAGAGAGAAATGTTTCAATAAGATATAAGTAAGATATATATATATATACTATACTCAGAGTCTCGAGTTTTCTTATCATTGAAGAATTAAAGAAAGCTAACAAACTTTTTTTGATTGAGAAAGGAGTTACAATCTGAACATTCGGCATTGATTAATTTACAAGGAAATTAACGTGTTCTCAAACCCTTCAAAACCCCAATTTTCAATATAACATAATTAACGCCCTTCTTAAATAAATCACTTTCCGGGGGCAAAGTTTGTGGCATAAGACCAAGCGTTGTTGGCAACGGGGTCGGCAAGGTGGTCAGCAAGGTTCTCCAATGGTCCTTTTCCTGTTACAATGGCTTGAACAAAGTACCCAAACATAGAGAACATGGCTAGTCTTCCATTCTTGATCTCTTTTACCTTCAACTCAGCAAAAGCCTCGGGATCATCAGCAAGACCCAATGGATCGAAGCTACCACCAGGGTAAAGTGGGTCAACAATCTCGCCCAAGGGTCCACCTGCAATTCTGTAACCTTCAACCGCACCCATCAAGATCACTTGGGTGGCCCAGATGGCCAAGATGCTTTGAGCATGGACCAAACTTGGGTTTCCTAAGTAATCAAGACCACCTTCGCTAAAGATTTGGGCTCCAGCCTTGAACCATACGGCCTCACCAAACTTGACACCGTTACGAGCCAAGAGCTCGGGGAAGACGCACCCAAGAGCTCCAAGCATGGCCCATCTGCAGTGAATGACCTCAAGCTCACGGTTCTTGGCAAATGTTTCTGGATCAGCAGAAAGTCCGGCGGTGTCCCACCCGTAGTCTCCTGGGAATTCACCGGTTAGGTAAGATGGAGCCTCACCGGAGAATGGGCCTAGGTACTTGACACGGTCAGGTCCGTACCATGGGCTTCCTGATGGTGCCACCTTCTTCACAGCAGCTTTCCTCATGGAAACTCGTCCATTTCCAAAAACTTCAGAAGATGACGGAGATGTTTTCACCACTTGTCCGGTGAACGGAGAAGAAAGAGCCATGGTGGAAGCAGCCATTGGTTATTTTCTCAAAGTAGAAGGTAAGAATATTGAGAGAATTTATAATCAAGGGGGGCTGACTGCTTGAATATTACGTACTCTTGAAACTGGTATAAATAGGAGTGGGTTTTTGTAGGGTTCTTATCTTTAGGATCAGTCTTTGGATTTTCTAAGAATGACAATTACTCAAATCCAACCATGAAACGACACGTGTACAATCTATTCATTTCTAGATTTTTTAGCCACATTCAGTTCAGACAGCCATGTGACCCCAATGGCGAAATGGGTAATCTGATTGTTCCTTTCTGTATATTGTTTAATAATTAATAATAGTTTTTAAATATTTGCATTGTGAATAGTAAATTATGAATTTGGTTTATATGGTATGAATATTGTTTAATAATTAATAATAGTTTTTAAATATTTGCATTGTGAAGAGTAAATTATGAATTTGGTTTATATGGTATGGATTTTTAAACTTTTACATCGTTTGCTGTGGTATGCTCTTTGTTTGGTTTTAGCTACCTTAACTCAACCTTCTTTTATCTCCTCCCTAAGTATCATTACTATTTACTACAAAACTTATAATGGTACCAAGTTTACAAAATGTATACTGTATGTAGGGTTACATGAGCAAGGGTAATGGTACCTGGTTAACAACCCGGTGCGATTTCACTAATGAAATCCGGTTTCGAATTAAATGTAATGAGTAGCATTATTATTTTTATTTTATAAACCATTGTTTCATAGACACTTCAACGTTTAGATAAAATGCATTTCCTTCATCAACGAACTCGATCTTGGATCAAACATCATTCTAGCTAACTTGATTGATTGGGCATAATGGTCGAAAATTTACAACAAAAACTCAAAAAGTGCACAAAAAAATAAAACTTTGAGCAAACACACAAACCGGATGCTCATTCAACAACCCTGTGATACCCAAACCTGATTCTCGTTCTATCATCATTATTCTTCAAGTCAGTCTTAAAATGATGGCAAGTGATTGTATACCCAAGCATGATGTTAAGATAAATAATCTTGGAGGTGTCTACAAGATACAAGTTATGAGATTTAACTTATACAAAGCAAACCTCTCATACTATAACAAATGAAGATCAATACTACAAAACAAAGAGGCTTTATCAAAGGCCTTTTCCGATGGAATTTTCTGCTCGGACGGATTTGTGGTGGATAACTGGCAGATTGACCAATAATCACAATGAAAAAACCATTAAACTTTCTCATTTTGAATGATTAAGTCCCTAAAAATTTATTTTGAATAAATAAACCATCAATTAAGTCCATAAACAATAGTACAGGGACTTAATCATTCAAAATGATAAAGTTCAATGGTTTATTCATTCAAAAAATTAGTTTAGGGAATTAACCATTTAAAATGAGATGGTTTGTTGGGTTTTTTTTTTAACATTTCCCTAAGTTGTTAATATGAAGTTAACATATAAGAGTTCCCAACTGACAATTGTTGCTATCAAATGGCCATAGTGCTGTCAACAATGACAACTAGTATAATGATGAAATAAGTCAACGAAACTGAAGGTCTTGTCGAACAAGAAACTGAGAAACAAAGAACAAGAAAATGAAAGATTATTAAATAGGTCGTTGTTGGTGCTTCAAATATAATATTAGCAATTTAGCCACAAGGAAAAACAAAGACGAACACCAAGAGAGTTCAATCTTTAAATTACAGATCTTAAGAAGAAGGCAGCCAATCAAGAATATTACGAATGAGCAACTCTGATAGAAAAGTGAAAGAATTGGTGCATTTAAGCTAGATTGCTAAAGTATTATAATTGTCAAATCTGATATACTATATCGGTATGTGAGAACCTTGAATGGATTGAGCTAGAACATGAGCTCTCTCTCTCTCTATATATATATATATATATATATATATATATACATATATATAGAGGCTCCTTCAAGTGTTGACCCAATAATTTGTGTTAACCGTGTTAACCCATCGTTCACTGGTAAACACCATTCGTCAGTATACGAGCATCGTGTTCACCAGTGAACGAGCATGGTGTTCAACAGTGAACGATGGGTTAACACGGTTAACACAAATAATTGAGTTAACACTTGAAGGAGCATCTCTCTCTCTCTCTATATATATATATAACTTGGTACATGTTAAAATATTTGAAATTGGGCCCCAAAAAAAAGTTAGAGGGCCCCAAATTTCAGAATCTTACATCGGTACCTCCTCCGTGTCGGCCTTAATCAGATCCGCTGGTAATCAACAATAGTTTTTCCCCTCGAATCATTATTGCCTTTCATAATTAATAACAAAAAGATACCAAATTTCAGTCCTTAGCACGGGAACTTCCCAATCTTTGAAAAGTCGAATCTAAAAATCAACTTTTGAAGAATTGTTTTCTAGGTAATTTATGACTATAAATTCAGCAAGAACTGCGGATAAGATTTTAAGGTTTAGTTGAGACATAACCAGGTATTCCAACATCTAGATGCTATATACACCATAGCATTCTAGAAAATGTTATTGCTGAACTTTTGTTTGGTATAACAAAGAACTTAACACTACTAAAAAATAATTTGTTTTGGTGGATTTTTCGTCGGAAAATGATCGATGGATTTTCGAGGGATTGCGAAAAAATCGAATTTTGTTTACTTCTACCAATAGGTTCTTTTAAAGAAAGTAGAAGAAAATTTCAGTTAGTTTTCAGATGGATTTTAATTAATAAATCATTAATTTTTTGAAAATATTTACTTTTCTAGTAAAAAATTAGTAATTATCTTTTAAAACAAATTCCAACTGATCACAGGCAGTCGGATCCGTCGGTAATTTAATCTTAATTACTAAGTTAATTAATTAAGTCAAGAAAGTCTGGAAATTGGAAAAAAATCAGTGGTGGATTTCCAACGAGCCTTTTTTCGGCAGTTGGATTCCGCCAGAAATCCACCGAAAAACACGATTTATGGCGGATATATCCGCCAAAAAAAGTCTGGGTTTTTAGTAGTGTAAAGGGTACTCTTTGTTTGCTATAACAAGAATTCAAAGTGTACTCTTTGTTTGCTATAACAAGAACTTATAGGATACTCTTATGCGGTTGAGAGAAACATTATATATAATATTATGGGTCAATTATTTTGAATTTGTAGTGTAGGCTTCGGCCTTTTTCTGTTTTAGCCACATGGACGGTAACAAAGTATATCTTCCAAGATTGTTTCCATGTCATTCAAGTTGATCAGTTTAAAGTATCGTATTCCTAAATCCATCACTAGTTAACACTTTTAGTAAGTGATCAACCTTTTGGGAAGTACAATATGTTCATTATAATCTTGAATGAAAGGCTGGAGATTGATAACTGTTAATGAAAGGCAACCTCCACTTTTATATAGGTTTTAGTCTCAACATCCCCTGACACACCTAAACTAAAATGTTAGCTTATCATTGTTTGGGTTGTAAGAGTAAACTAAAAATTAGAAAACTTGAAGACTTGTTCTCCATCAAAAAATTGAAATTTAGAAGCTAATTATGAAAGGGAAAATTATTGTTATATCAATTTCAAAAAATGTATACCCAAAATATCCAAAATATCTGCCAACTTACCAAAATAACCAAAATTTTCGTAGATACATTTGGTATCATATGAAATCCCTTTTGGTTTCGTATAGGGACACAACACACACATTGACATACCAAATCCATATTTAACACACATATGGATACAAAACGCTACCACACACACAAAAATCACATTTCATATTTGTATTTCACTACTACACACATGCATAGGAAATGCATATTTAAGTAACACACACATGCATACGAAATGCTATTACACACAAATCACATATCGTGTTTAAAACAACACACACACACACATATGAAATCAAATTACAACACACACCACACACACACATGCATTTCGTATTTGTAACACAACACACACACACATACGAAAGGCATTATAAGAAACACACACATATGCATTTCGTAGATGTTACACACACACACACACATTTCCCATACGAAATCCATATTGCATGCACACACATGTATTTCGTAATACATACTAAATGCATGATATGAAATTGAAGATACGAATGGTGGGGAATTTATAAGATACATGGAACATATATAATCGTATAAAAAGCACGTTCTTTAAATTAATTTTTAAACTTGGAAGAGATACACGGAAACACACATTTAAATACTACAAATATTACGTCAACCCTTAGAGAGATCTAGTACGGATAAAGATGCTGACAGGAGACGATCCACTCAGACTTCTTGTTGATCGCCTCCTCCAATTCTGTGTAGGTTTGTTTGATGTAATTGATCTCTCCTCATCTTGACGTATTTCACGTTGTAGGGCCTTTAGCCGGCGCATCTTTTTCTCGAGTTGCACCTCTTTTCTATTTGAATCTTCTAGTTAGCTATCCATAAGTCAACCTTTCGATTTCTTCGTCTGCCTCGTTACATGAGGCTTTGAGTTTTGAAGGCATTACTTGAGTCACTGGAGGGTTTGGGTCACGAATCACAAAATATCTGTCCCCATAGGTTGTTGGTCACGAATCACAAAATTCCATGCGGCATTGTATTCCACTTCTTCATTATCTGCTATTGCATGGAGGCCCAGTCCTGCCAATGTTACTCTACTCCTCTTCCGTTTCTAGCGCTTTCCAACTAAGCGTGGACCTTCCATCGTTCAGCTATTGTTTGTTATGAGAGCCTGAAGAAGTTCCAGCCTCATTTACTGATCTTTTCTCGGAGCCTCGGTTTCCAGCCATTGTCCGATAAGTACACGTTTCACGACTTTTACGTTTTAAGTATTATAATTGTTATGCCGAAAGTTAACGGTCGTTAACATCGTCAGGATTCGTTATAAGCTAACTAACGAGGTTCTAACTCTGTTATTGTTATTCCGTTATGACCGTTATCTTTTGTTTATGACAATTGCAGTTACAAACAGAGGACATTATGAGGAATTAAATACAAAGCGAAATCATGGGATAACCATTCGACCGTTTCAAGCCGTTGCCCCTTACAAATCGAAGTATAAAAGCTCAACTCAAATCAACTAAAGGGGGGAGATATATAAAAAAGCTCTCTAGAAAATCCTCTGAAACTTACGACAACGCTACAGTGATTCACTGCAATCAATCCACGATCATCTATTTTTATTTACATTCTCGTCATCTCTGATCACACATATCGTTCTTAAGGCCAACGTCCCTGATTGACTTATCCATTAGTGCATTGACGACATCCATAGTCGTCCGCGGTTTTTTCTCTAGAAAGGGAGTTTTCCGCGTCAACAATTCTTTGTGTTGTTTCTTTTTATTTCTTGCTCGTTTGTTGGGTATATTTTCTTTATTTAGTTGATAAAGGTCCAAATCTTTAAATCCCCGTTAAACCATTTTTTGGCATTAATAGTTTGGCGCCATCCGTGGGACCCAACTAGAGAAAAGATCTCTTCAACAAACGACCTATGTTACTAACCCGTTTATGACTTATTGATAATTAGGATTGTCGGAATCTAATTAGAACGTACTAGCCCAGGTGCGAGCCGAGCTGGAAGCCGTACGCCAACAAATGAAGTTCTTGGATGAGCAGAATCGCAAGGCCAAACAAGAAATTCACGCCCTAAGAAGTCAGAACGCCAATACATCTTCTACCTCAATTCCGCCCTTTGTCCCACCCTTTGACACAAGAGCTTAGGGTGCATCTCAGTCATTCTTTCCTCCCCCTCCATTTCACCTACGCCTACCGAATGTGCCTCCACCATTGAACCAACCCTTCTTTCATCGACCCATCACGGAACAAATATTCATGTCAGTACCCATTCCGACAGACCCACTGTACTCGCATGTATCGACACCTGTTAGGTCTATTATTATTTAATTGTGACAAAATAAGGAAAATGTATGCTTAATTGTAAAAGGAAGTTTATAATTCCTTAAACTCTTGTTCCCTTAATTAGATTAGACCTAGCAATATAAATAAAACGTTAAGGTTTTACTTTGAGAGTTAGTCGATTTATAATACATAGAGAGAGTGCTAAATCTGATTGTAATCGACATATATACATTCAAGAGATATATGACTACGTAAGTTCTTTAAATCATTGTTCGTGTCATATTACTTTGCTATTAACTGTTTATTGTCATTGTGCTTATTATAATGGGATCAACAAGTGGTATCAGAGCAGACGATCATGTGTGTTATTCTAGTTTTAATTAAAGTTATTCTAGTTTATTTTAATTATTTTTGATATTCTTTACATAAGAAAACTCAGGAACTAGTGACTCTTGCAGCTTTTCTTACTAAAAAATTCTCTAGTAAAAATCATAAACTCCAGTAACTTTAATGTTTTTTCTTGACTGAACAAATAAGAAACTCGAGAACTTAGACATTCTTGTCCATAAAAAGACTTGTTCTTTTTAGTCAAGAACCCTTTGTTCTTGGTTTCTGGTTTATCGGTTAAGAAAATTCAGGTTAAGTTTCCTTGAATTTTTATCGAGTCCTTCCAAATCGACAAAATTTATTAATCAAGTCAACAGAAATATATATAAATTTTTTATCGATCCGTGTTTCTCAAAAGAATTTTTTGTCGAATCTTGATCAATCGAGAAACTTTAGTTATCGAGTCTTTTCTGATTGATAACTTCTGCTTATCGACTCAAGACTTTCTTAGAAAGTTTATCGAGTCCTTTTATCCCGAAAAAAAGTTGTTATCGAGTCCCCTTCACCCGACAAAAATTCTTATCGAGTCACATTCACCCGAGAAATCTTCTTATCGAGCCCATACCTTCTGACTATGACTCTTTTGTATCTCAAATGCATGATTTAATGTGTCAATTAAAGGAATTACACTCCAAATTGAAAACCGAGAAACTCTTGGTTTCCAATTTAGAAGCAAGCCTAGAAAATAATCATAAACAATTACTTCTTATGCAAACCGACCTTGTCAATACTCAAAGTATAGCATACAATCTCGAAACGGAGAAAATGGTTTTAAAAGAAGAAAATGATCTTTTCCAACAACAAATATCTGATCTCACACTTCAACTTCAATCATCTAGGAATGAGACTGCCAAATTTTCATCAAAGTTTGACTTTGTCAGTTTTCAAAGACAAGATATATTAGAAAACTCGAAAAGTTGGAATTAAAACTTTACAAGCTTGGTCAAACTGAACACACTATTCACTTAAATACACCGAAAGATTTAAGCTCAAAAGCCGGATTAGGTTTTGAAAACCCGAAACACTTGGCAAAGGCTATCTATAATACTCCGACGATTTATAAATTCGAATATCTGAACCTTGGTCCAGATTACCAAATTCTATTTATGAAGCCGGACTCTAGTGTTGAGGAAAGAGAAGAGTGGAAGAGACAAAACAAAAACTATTTTCAAATACCTTTCTGCTATCCTCAAATAGTAGAAGATGAATCTTCAAGTGAATCTCTTCCAAACAACTACTTTCCATCATATTCAGCCGAAGAACTTCAAAACAAGATTCCTGAATGTAAACCGTACATTCCCACTCTATTTTTAGAAAATAAAATTATTCAACTCGAACGAGTGTTGGAATCTTAACGTTCTTTAGCGGAAACGGAAAAGGAATCATTTTTATTTAAAATACAACAACTTGAGAACGAGACTTTACAATTGAACAAAACTCGTGAAAATGATACTATTTCAAACATTTCAACTTGTAAAGCCTTCGTTAGCAATTATTTAGATAATTGCGAAGAGTTGTTTAAAATGGACCCAAATTCCAATCTTCCAAAACAAAAATGTTCCTATTCTGACGAACAAATCAATGCTGAATTAGATGCCCTTTCTAACCAATCTTCACTTGAATCGGACGAGTATTTAAATGACATGTGTGATGAGTTTGATTTCAATCCTGTACTTCCTACTCACACTGAATTTTTAGACAAAGGCAAACAACCTATGGAATCAGTTTCATTGCCTACTGAACCAACGGAGTGTTCCACGAGTCAAAATCAAACCATTCATAAACAAACGAAAACCAATCATGTCTTCAAAAACCATACTAACCTTGTTCCTTTCAATGTTTCAGCGCTTCATACTTTAGAAACCAAGTCGGTTTGGGTCAAAAAGCGCACGTATACTACAAAGAAAACACCCTGCAAAGAAGACAAGTTTTTACATTCTAATGTCAAAAGAAACAATTCTAGATTTCGTTTTCCTTATCAAATTAATTCCTTTAGACATTTAATCAAATTTTCTCGTAATAAAATTTGTTGTTCTAATTGCGGTGTGGATGATTTTGTTCGTAAACCTCCTATTGATTATGGTTATGGTTATTTTCCGGACATGCATAATTCATTTAATCATAAATTTTATTATTCATCATCCATTTCTAAATCGGGTCCGAAAAATCAAATGACTAACGCCCATAAGTCTCACCACAAGTAGGTACCCAAGGGTGCAATGTCAACTAACCATGATGGACCCATTTACAAATGGGTATGTAAATCTGCCTGATTTTGTGCAGATCGGTCATGTGTGGTACTTAGATTCCGGATGCTCCAAACACATGACCGGACAAAAGGAGCTGCTTGCCAACTACACTGAAAAGAAGGGCGGATTCGTCAAATTTGGCAACAATCACTTGGCACCGATAAAAGGATATGGTGATATCATTGAAAACAACATCACCATTTCCAACGTCTCTTATGTACAAGGGCTAAGCCACAACCTGTTGAGCATTGGAAAATTCTGTGACAAGCAACTCGAAGTAAGTTTCAGACTTGATAGATGCTGTGTTCGCACGTTTGATGGAAAGGAGCTTCTAACCGGCACACGTAAGTCCAACCTCTACACGATCGATCTTTCCCAAGTAAACGCCCCCTCAAGTGTTTGTCTTCTATCAAACATTTCTAGTCCAAAGACCTGGTTATGGCATCGTCACTTATCTCACTTGAACTTCAAGAACAGCAATCGCCTCTCCATCCAAGGATTAGTCACCGGCCTCCCAACTTTAAATTCGACAAACCGTATCTCTGTGACGCTTGCGAAATGGGAAAGATGAAGAATGTCTCTCACAAACCCAAGTTAGTTCACAGCTCGACTCGACCTCTTCAACTCATTCATATGGACTTGTGCGGCCCGATGCGGACTCAAAGCATACATGGTAAAAAGTATGTTCTAGTAATGGTGGACGATTTCTCTCGATTCACATGGGTAAAGTTCCTTCGATCAAAGGATGAAACCCCCGAAACCATCATCACGTTTCTCAAAGCCATTCAAGTTAAGCTAGAACTTACTGCACAAACCATCCGCACCGATAATGGAACTGAATTCAAAAACCGTACCGTTGACGGTTACCTCGAATCGGTTGGTATAACCCACATGTTCTCTGCAGCTCGTACTCCGTAGCAAAACGGTGTGGTCGAACGCCGAAATCGAACTTTAGTTGAAGCCGCTCGCATTATGCTTACTTTCTCAAAGCTTTCTTTCCACCTTTGGGCCGAAGCTATCAACTCAGCATACTACACTCAAAACCGCTCCATCATCAACAAACGCTTCAACAAGACACCTTATCACTTGGTCTACGATCGCTTTCCTTCCATCGAGCATCTTCGAACGTTTGGCACTCGTTGCTTTGTTCTAAATGAAAAGGAAGATCGTGGGAAACTCAAGCCGAAAGCCGATGAAGCTTACTTTCTCGGATACTCACCAAACGCATCATCTTATCGGGTCTACATAAAACACGCACGTTGCATCACTGAAAGCGTTAACGTACAATTCGATCCAAACGCCGAAATGGCTCCTGAACACGACAGTTCTGGACCCGCACTCACCTGCATATTAGCTTCCGATCACATTCGTTCGGAACCTGCTCCCAACCCCGCTGAACCTTCAACGTCCAAAACCGCCATGTCAAATCTAGATGACTTATTCGAGTACTTCTACTCGGATTACTTTGGACCATCCACTGATATTTCTCTCCAGATTCCCCCGCCTACCTTAGAGATTGCCGAGACCTCGAATCTTTCCGGACCGCCAATTACAACGGAAACCGTCTCAACTGCTGCATCTCCAAGCACATCTACAACTGCTCCTCCCGATCAAACTATTTCATCGGATGCTCCTCTTGTTCCACCTGAACCTCAACCGACTGTTCAACCAAATCCTGCGGAACCGACATCCTCTCCCCCACCATCCACTTCAAACCCTACAGATGTCACAAGTGGTACAAGATCATCAAACATGGCACCAACCTTGGAATCTCTTCAAGATCTTCCGTTAGGTTCTTATCAAGATGACACCCCGGATCCAAATGCATTTCAACCGCTTCCTCATACAACCAAATGGACCCGCTCTCATCCTGTTGAACAAATTATCGGAGATCCGAACCGACCAGTTACAACGCGTTCCGCCTCGGCCAATGATTGCATGTTCTCCTCTTTTATAAGCAAGATCGAACTCACATCCATTCTTGAAGCAATGAATGATCCATATTGCATGCACACACATGTATTTCGTAATACATACTAAATGCGTGATATGAAATTGAAGATACGAATGGTGGGGAATTTATAAAATACACGGAACATATATAATCGTATAAAAAGCATGTTCTTTAAATTAATTTTTAAACTTGGAAGAGATACACGGAAACACACATTTAAATACTACAAATATTACGTCAACCCTTAGAGAGATCTAGGATGGATAAAGATGCTGACAGGAGACGATCCACTCAGACTTCTTGTTGATCGCCTCCTCCAATTCTGTGTAGGTTTGTTTGATGTAATTGATCTCCCCTCATCTTGACGTATTTCACGTTGTAGGGCCTTTAGCCGGCGCATCTTTTTCTCGAGTTGCACCTCTTTTCTATTTGAATCTTCTGGTTGGCTATCCATAAGTCAACCTTTCGATTTCTTCGTCTGCCTCGTTACATGAGGCTTTGAGTTTTGAAGGCATTACTTGAGTCACTGGAGGGTTTGGGTCACGAATCACAAAATACCTGTCCCCATAGGTTGTTGGTCACGAATCACAAAATTCCATGCGGCATTGTATTCCACTTCTTCATTATCTGCTATTGCATGGAGGCCCAGTCCTGCCAATGTTACTCTACTCCTCTTCCGTTTCTAGCGCTTTCCAACTAAGCGTGGACCTTCCATCGTTCAGCTATTGTTTGTTATGAGAGCCTGAAGAAGTTCCAGCCTCATTTACTGATCTTTTGTCGCAGCCTCGGTTTCCAGCCATTGTCCGATAAGTACACGTTTCACGACTTTTACGTTTTAAGTATTATAATTGTTATGCCGAAAGTTAACACTCGTTAACACCGTCAGGATTCGTTATAAGCTAACTAACGAGGTTCTAACTCTGTTATTGTTATTCCGTTATGACCGTTATCTTTTGTTTATGACAATTGCAGTTACAAACAGAGGACATTATGAGGAATTAAATACAAAGCGAAATCATGGGATAACCATTCGACCGTTTCAAGCCGTTGCCCCATACGAATCCAAGTATAAAAGCTCAACTCAAATCAACTAAAGGGGGGAGATATATAAAAAAGCTCTCTAGAAAATCCTCTGAAACTTACGACAACGCTACAGTGATTCACTGCAATCGATCCACGATCGTTCTTAAGGCCAACGTCCCTGATTTTTATTTACATTCTCGTCATCTCTGATCACACATATCGTTCTTAAGGCCAACGTCCCTGATTGACGTTATTCATTAGTGCATTGACGACATCCATAGTCGTCCGCGGTTTTTTCTCTAGAAAGGGAGTTTTCCGCGTCAACAATTCTGTGTGTTGTTTCTTTTTATTTCTTGCTCGTTTGTTGGGTAGATTTTCTTTCTTTAGTTGATAAAGGTCCAAATCTTTAAATCCCCGTTAAACCATTTTTTGGCATTAATAGTTTGGCGCCATCCGTGGGACCCAACTAGAGAAAAGATCTCTTCAACAAACGACCTTTGTTACTAACCCGTTTATGACTTATTGATAATTAGGATTGTCGGAATCTAATTAGAACGTACTAGACCAGGTGCGAGCCGAGCTGGAAGCCGTATGCCAACGAATGAAGTTCTTGGATGAGCAGAATCGCTAGGCCAAACAAGAAATTCACGCCCTAAGAAGTCAGAACGCCAATACATCTTCTACCTCAATTCCGCCCTTTGTCCCACCCTTTGACACAAGAGCTTAGGGTGCATCTCAGTCATTCTTTCCTCCCCCTCCATTTCACCTACGCCTACCGAATGTGCCTCCACCATTGAACCAACCCTTCTTTCATCGACCCATCACGGAACAAACATTCATGTCGGTACCCATTCCGACAGACCCACTGTACTCGCATGTATCGACACCTGTTAGGTCTATTATTATTTAATTGTGACAAAATAAGGAAAATGTATGCTTAATTGTAAAAGGAAGTTTATAATTCCTTAAACTCTTGTTCCCTTAATTAGATTAGACCTAGCAATATAAATAGAACGTTAGGGTTTTACTTTGAGAGTTAGTCGATTCATAATACATAGAGAGAGTGCTAAATCTGATTGTAATCGACATATATACATTCAAGAGATATATGACTACGTAAGTTCTTTAAATCATTGTTCGTGTCATATTACTTTGCTATTAACTGTTTATTGTCATTGTGCTTATTATAATGGGATCAACAAGTGGTATCAGAGCAGACGATCTGAGTTTTTTTTCGTTTTTTTGAATTTATCCACGAAACAGAAGGTAATTTTTCGATTTCTGCGTTTTTTTAGTTTTTATCGATTCATACTGTCTTAGCTTTACCCGATAAAAACTCATACTTTAAAAAAAAAAAATCTCGATTCGTTCTTCATTCTTTTGACTGGTTCTCGATTACGCTTAACCGATAAAAAGTTCATTTTTTTTAAAAATCTGTTTTTCTCGATTCATACTTCATGCGCTTAAATTTTTGTCGATCCATATTGAGTTATTCTTGATTTTATTCAAAATTATTTAATCTGTTTTAATTAAAGTTATTCTAGTTTATTTTAATTACTTTTGATATTCTTTACATAAGAAAACTCAGGAACTAGTGACTCTTGCAGCTTTTCTTACTAAAGAATTCTCTAGTAAAAATCATAAACTCCAGTAACTTTAATGTTTTTTCTTGACTGAACAAATAAGAAACTCGAGAACTTAGACATTCTTGTCCATAAAAAGACTTGTTCTTTTTAGTCAAGAACCCTTTGTTCTTGGTTTCTAGTTTATCGGTTAAGAAAATTCAGATTAAGTTTCCTTGAATTTTTATCGAGTCCTTCCAAATCGACAAAATTTATTAATCAAGTCAACAGAAATATATATAAATTTTTTATCGATCCGTGTTTCTCAAAAGAATTTTTTGTCGAATCTTGATCAATCGAGAAACTTTAGTTATCGAGTCTTTTCTGATCGATAACTTCTGCTTATCGACTCAAGACTTTCTTAGAAAGTTTATCGAGTCCTTTTATCCCGAAAAAAAGTTGTTATCGAGTCCCCTTCACCCGACAAAAATTCTTATCGAGTCACATTCACCCGAGAAATCTTCTTATCGAGCCCATACCTTCTGACTATGACTCTTTTGTATCTCAAATGCATGATTTAATGTGTCATTTAAAGGAATTACACTCCAAATTGAAAACCGAGAAACTCTTGGTTTCCAATTTAGAAGCAAGCCTAGAAAATAATCATAAACAATTACTTCTTATGCAAACCGACCTTGTCAATACTCAAAGTATAGCATACAATCTCGAAACGGAGAAAATGGTTTTAAAAGAAGAAAATGATATTTTCCAACAACAAATATCTGATCTCACATTTCAACTTCAATCATCTAGGAATGAGACTGCCAAATTTTCATCAAAGTTTGACGTTGTCAGTTTTCAAAGACAAGATCTATTAGAAAAACTCGAAAAGTTGGAATTAAAACTTTACAAGCTTGGTCAAACTGAACACACTATTCACTTAAATACACCGAAAGATTTAAGCTCAAAAGCCGGATTAGGTTTTGAAAACCCGAAACACTTGGCAAAGGCTATCTATAATACTCCGACGATTTATAAATTCGAATATCTGAACCTTGGTCCAGATTACCAAATTCTATTTATGAAGCCGGACTCTAGTGTTGAGGAAAGAGAAGAGTGGAAGAGACAAAACAAAAACTATTTTCAAATACCTTTCTGCTATCCTCAAATAGTAGAAGATGAATCTTCAAGTGAATCTCTTCCAAACAACTACTTTCCATCATATTCAGCCGAAGAACTTCAAAACAAGATTCCTGAATGTAAACCGTACATTCCCACTCTATTTTTAGAAAATAAAATTATTCAACTCGAACGAGTGTTGGAATCTGAACGTTCTTTGGCGGAAACGGAAAAGGAATCATTTTTATTTAAAATACAACAACTTGAGAACGAGACTTTACAATTGAACAAAACTCGTGAAAATGATACTATTTCAAACATTTCAACTTGTAAAGCCTTCGTTAGCAATTATTTAGATAATTGCGAAGAGTTGTTTAAAATGGACCCAAATTCCAATCTTCCAAAACAAAAATGTTCCTATTCTGACAAACAAATCAATGCTGAATTAGATGCCCTTTCTAACCAATCTTCACTTGAATCGGACGAGTATTTAAATGACATGTGTGATGAGTTTGATTTCAATCCTGTACTTCCTACTCACACTGAATTTTTAGACAATGGCAAACAACCTATGGAATCAGTTTCATTGCCTACTGAACCAACGGAGTGTTCCACGAGTCAAAATCAAACCACTCATAAACAAACGAAAACCAATCATGTCTTCAAAAACCATACTAACCGTGTTCCTTTCAATGTTTCAGCGCTTCATACTTTAGAAACCAAGTCGGTTTGGGTCAAAAAGCGCACGCATACTACAAAGAAAACACCCTACAAAGAAGACAAGTTTTTACATTCTAATGTCAAAAGAAACAATTCTAGATTTCGTTTTCCTTATCAAATTCATTCCTTTAGACATTTAATCAAATTTTCTCGTAATAAAATTTGTTGTTCTAATTGCGGTGTGGATGATTTTGTTCGTAAACCTCCTATTGATTATTGTTATGGTTATTTTCCGGACATGCATAATTCATTTAATCATAAATTTTATCATTCATCATCCATTTCTAAATCGGGTCCGAGAAATCAAATGACTAACGCCCATAAGTCTCACCACAAGTAGGTACCCAAGGGTGCAATGTCAACTAACCATGATGGACCCATTTACAAATGGGTACCTAAATCTGCCTGATTTTGTGCAGATCGGTCATGTGTGGTACTAAGATTCCGGATGCTCCAAACACATGACCGGACAAAAGGAGCTGCTTGCCAACTACACTGAAAAGAAGGGCGGATTCGTCAAATTTGGCAACAATCACTTGGCACCGATAAAAGGATATGGTGATATCATTCAAAACAACATCACCATTTCCAACGTCTCTTATGTACAAGGGCTAAGCCACAACTTGTTGAGCATTGGAAAATTCTGTGACAAGCAACTCGAAGTAAATTTCAGACTTGATAGATGCTGTGTTCGCACGTTTGATGGAAAGGAGCTTCTAACCGGCACACGCAAGTCCAACCTCTACACGATCGATCTTTCCCATGTAAACGCCCCCTCAAGTGTTTGTCTTCTATCAAACATTTCTAGTCCAAAGACCTGGTTATGGCATCGTCGCTTATCTCACTTGAACTTCAAGAACATCAATCGCCTCTCCATCCATGGATTAGTCACCGGCCTCCCAACTGTTAAATTCGACAAACCGTATCTCTGTGACGCTTGCGAAATGGGAAAGATGAATAAGGTCTCTCACAAACCCAAGTTAGCTCATAGCTCGACTCGACCTCTTCAACTCATTCATATGGACTTGTACGGCCCGATGCGGACTCAAAGCATACATGGTAAAAAGTATGTTCTAGTAATGGTGGACGATTTCTCTCGATTCACATGGGTAAAGTTCCTTCGATCAAAGGATGAAACCCCCGAAACCATCAACACGTTTCTCAAAGCCATTCAAGTTAAGCTAGAACTTACTGCACAAACCATCCGCACCGATAATGGAACTGAATTCAAAAACCGTATCTTTGACGGTTACCTCGAATCGGTTGGTATAACCCACATGTTCTCTGCATCTCGTACTCCGCAGCAAAACGGTGTGGTCGAACGCCGAAATCGAACTCTAGTTGAAGCCGCTCGCATTATGCTTACTTTCTCAAAGCTTTCTCTCCACCTTTGGGCCGAAGCTATCAACTCAGCATGCTACACTCAAAACCGCTCCATCATCAACAAACGCTTCAACAAGACACCTTATCACTTGGTCTACCATCGCTTTCCTTCCATCGAGCATCTTCGAACGTTTGGCACTCGTTGCTTTGTTCTAAATGAAAAGGAAGATCGTGGGAAACTCAAGCCGAAAGCCGATGAAGCTTACTTTCTCGGATACTCACCAAACGCATCATCTTATCGGGTATACATAAAACACGCACGTTGCGTCACTGAAAGCGTTAACGTACAATTCGATCCAAACGCCGAAATGGCTCCTGAACAGGACAGTTCTGGACCCGCACTCACCGGCATATTAGCTTCCAATCACATTCGTTCGGAACCTGCTCCCAACCCCGCTGAACCTTCAACGTCCAAAACCGCCATGTCAAATCTAGATGACTTATTTGAGTACTTCTACTCGGATTACTTTGGACCATCCACTGATATTTCTCTCCAGATTCCCCCGCCTACCTTGGAGATTGCCGAGACCTCGAATCTTTCCGGACTGCCAATTACAACGGAAACCGTCTCAACTGCTGCATCTCCAAGCACATCGACAACTGCTCCTCCCGATCAAACTATTTCATCGGATGCTCCTCTTGTTCCACCTGAACCTCAACCGACTGTTCAACCAAATCCTGCGGAACCGACATCCTCTCTCCCACCATCCACTTCAAACCCTACGGATGTCACAAGTGGTACAAGATCATCAAACATGGCACCAACCTTGGAATCTCTTCAAGATCTTCCGTTAGGTTCTTATCAAGATGACACCCTGGATCCAAATGCATTTCAACCGCTTCCTCATACAACCAAATGGACCCGCTCTCATCCTGTTGAACAAATTATCGGAGATCCAAACCGACCAATTACAACGCGTTCCGCCTCGGCCAATGATTGCATGTTCTCCTCTTTTATAAGCAAGATCGAACCGACATCCATTCTCGAAGCAATGAATGATCCCTATTGGATTGTGGCCATGCAAGAAGAACTCAATTAGTTTGAGAGCCTGAAAGTATGGCGCCTTGTTCCCCGTCCTCGAAACAAGACCGTTATCGGCACGAAATGGATCTTCAAGAATAAACAAGACGAAGATGGAGTCGTTATACGCAACAAAGCCAGACTTGTCGCAAAGGGATACCGTCAACAAGAAGGCATCGACTACGACTAAACATTCACACCTGTAGCTCGCATTGAAGCCATTCGGATGTTCTTGGCTTACGCGGCACACAAGAACTTTGTTCTTTTCCAATGGACGTCAAGACGGCCTTCTTAAACGGTGTCCTATGTGAAGAAGTCTATGTCTCTCAACCCGACGGGTTTGTCGACTCCTCCAAACCAGATCATGTCTACATTCTGGACAAGGCCCTCTATGGCTTGCAGCAAGCCCCGCGCGCTTGGTACGATAGTTTGTCAACCTATTTAGTGAAGAACGGATACTCCAAAGGTAAGATCGATCCAACTCTTTTCATTAAAAAGGACAAAGGTGACATTATGCTCATTCAAGTCTACGTGGACGACATCATCTTCGGTTCGACTAACCCGCAGCAATGCAAAGAGTTCTCCGAACTCATGATTGGAAAATTTATCATAAGCATGATGGGAATGATGAATATTTTCCTTGGTCTTCAAATTAAACAATTTTCTACTGGAATATTCATCAACCAATCAAAATACATCTCGGATATGTTGTGTAAATACAACATGACGTCATGTTCTTGGATTGGTACACCCATGTCCCCGGGTTCAAAACTACACGCTGATCCTTCGAAAAAAGATGTGGATTCTAAAAATTACCGGGGCATGGTTGGTTCTCTCATGTATCTTACGGCTTGTCGTCCGGACATAATGTTTGCCACCTGTCTATGTGCGAGATATCAAGCATCTCCAAAGGAATCTCATCTTAGTGCGATCAAACGGATTTTACGGTATTTAAAAGGTACACCTAATCTTGGCCTATGGTATCCCAAGGATACGGGTTTCGAGCTAACTGCCTTTTCAAATTCGGATCACGCCGGATGCATGCTCGATCGCAAAAGCACTTCGGGCCACATTCAATTCCTCGGAGACAAATTGGTCAGCTGGTCATCCAAAAAGCAAGCTTGCGTCTCCACATCTACCGCGGAAGCCGAATATATCGCTGCCGCAAGCTGCTGCTCCCAAGTCCTGTGGATGCGCACTCAACTTAAAGACTATGGCTTCTGGTTCAACAAGATTCCTATCTACTGTGATTCCAAAAGCGCCATAGCCATTTCAAGCAACCCGGTACAACACACGAAGACAAAGCACATCGACGTTCGCTATCACTTCATCAAGGATCACGTCGAAAGAGGTACAATTGAACTATATTTTGTTAATATGGAACTTCAGCTTGCCGACTTGTTTACCAAGGCACTGGATGAGAAACGATTCCAGTTCCTAGTATCCAAGTTGGGAATGCTCAATCTTAAAACCTGATTATCACAAATCAGTGTGTCTCAAAATCCTCAAAAACGTCTATCCAAGGGTTTATGCACACTTACTCTTCGAGTCAATCTGCATAACACTTGGGTTCTCATTTTTTTAGATTTTGACCTTTATCTTACAGTTCCGTATTTTCAATCTTTCTTTCATATTTTTTTTCTACCTCGCTGTGTGTATCACCTTGGCTCATCGTTCAAGGGGGGGCAACAAGGTACGCTGTCCTATCCATTCACATTCCTAGGGGGAGCACACCACTGTTTGCACACATTAAGGGGGAGCCTTATATTTGTTTTCTGTCTTTTAGTAAAAAAAAAAATTAATTTAATTAAGTGAGGTTCTCGGCCCCTAAGGGCCCGACAACAATGGGATTATCGACCCCCTCTGGCTCGATAACCTCCCAAATCGACATCTCGATAACGGGAAATTTTTCATCGGCCCTATCACACAATGCCACGTGTCATCACCCGATGACCACTATTTAAAGTTATCAGGCCCCACTCTCAAAGAACCTTTCCTCACAAGTTTGAATTTCCCTCTATCTCTCTGAAAAACCCTTCAAGTTCTTGGCTATCCAAGATCAAAGTCTCAAAACTTCGAGTTTTTCAGATCCGAAAGCATCACCAGGTTCGTAATTCTCCCCTTATCATCTTTAATTCTTGCACTTTGTTTTTAAAACCGTTGCATGATCCGTTTTATGCTGTATGACTGTTCGGTTTTTGGGGTTTAATATGGTTTTCCGATTTTGACTGTTCATCAGTCAAAATCGTGGGTAAATAATGGTTTTTTAGACTTAAGTGTGTTACTAATGTTGTTCTAAATCACTAGTCGCACCTAGCAATATAGTTTCCCATTAGTTTTAGGCATTTTTTGTTGGGTCTGAGTACTTAGGACTGTTCATCTGATCATCTAAGTCTAAGGTTGCATTTTTATCGAGTCCTTATACATACTTTGAATTTTTATCGAGTCTCAATGCATTGACCGAGAACACCATAATCTTCACCAAGTGTTTTTATCGAGCCATCATGACTCGATAACAATTGTTATCAACTTCTAAGGATCGATGAATATTCACTAAGTGTTTTTATCGATCCCTTAGGAATCGATAACATTTGTTATCGACTATAATAGGATCGATGAATAATCACTAAGTGTTTTTATCGATCCCTTAGGAATCGATAACATTTGTTATCGATTATAATAGGATCGATGAAAACCACTAAGTATTTTTTATCGATCCCTTGGAACTCGATAACTTTTGTTATCGATTATCAACAGGTCGATGAAAACTACTAAATGCTCTCATCGAGTCATTTGGATCGATATCATGCCCTTAGATTGTCCAAGTCTTTTCTTCGAGCCTCATAGAATTGACAACATGCTCTTTGAATGTTTATCAACCTACTGAGGTTACTAACCAAACATTGATCGAGATAGCAAATACTGACATGAAAACTAAGACCGACGAGGTTCTAGACAAGAAGACAGCTAAGACCACCCGCTTATATTATAATAAAGTAAGTAGGAAGGAGCGAAAGATCCGAGCTCCAGTAGACAGCGAGACAGCCGTTGTCGTAAACGGAGTCTAAATGGATCGATAACACTCTAAAAAGGTTTCAAGTATTTTCATCGACCCTTTAGCACTCGATAACTTGTACCTCTCGATTCTCAATAACTCGACATCCCTTCCACAGGTTTGATCTTAATTTTTTTTTCTACAAGTCTTTTTGTCGATCCTCCTTCACTCGACAACACCTTTTTCCTCGATCCCATTGCACTCGATAACAGTTGTTATCGACCCAATGGGACTCGATAAAAAGACTTATCATTTTTTTTGTTAAGACTCAATACACTAACTTTACACTTGGTTTGCCTAATTGTCTCATTTCAGCAAGCAATGGCAGCCATGAATGATCCGAACCTTTCAGATGATGAACACCCGATGCCGTCCGAACGTTCCACAGAACCAAGCATCAACGCAGCTAACCGGGATGACATCTTGATGCCTAGAGCTCACCTTCGAAAAATCAAACCGAACAACCACCGTCTAGACTTTGGTATCACTCTCGAACACCAAGTCATCCTTGACATTCTTCAACGACATCCGCTTCGTTATGCCTTTGCACTAGACCACCGGGTACCCCTTTTCTACCTCCAGCATTTCTGGTACACACTGACATACCATCTAGACGAAGGTGACCATCATTTCACTGCTCAAATCGACGACTTTGTCACCCACTTAACTCCATCCAGGATTCGCCGCATTCCCCGCCTGCCGCTCGCCACAGCAGAACACCCATACGACGCCTTTGCAACCGACCAACAGCCGGTTGCCGACATCCTAGCCCTTGGGTATGAATCCCCTGAACCATTCACAAGCCCCGGCCAGTTCAAAAGGATGTACCTGCCTCAGATTTGGTTCACGCTATTCACCATCGTCAATCAATGTCTGACTAGCAAACACACTGGCATGGACAAGGCCAGCACTGCGGTTCTTCGAATTTTTCACGACATCGCTTTCAACCGTCATTATGACTACGCGATGCTCATCTGGACGGATTTTATGGAACTAGTGGAAGACAAATCCAACAATCGCGATCGTGCCTTCGTACCTTTTTAGCGGTTTCTTCAACTTTTCATCCATGCCATGATGACTTCCCGACCTGCCATCCCTAGACGAGCCGGACCACCCTTAGGCCCGACCAGTGCCCTTAAATTTCTACGCCTAAATGATCGGGTCTTCAACTATACCATGCCTATCCCTGAAGCGCTCCTCGCTTATGCTGATCAGAATGCACCTAGTGTGATAGCCTATAGGGAGCGACATGGCTTAATGGCCCAACCACCTCCGGTTGCGCCTGCCCAAGAGCCGACCCATGAGGAAAATATTGAGGGAGGTGAGGGTCCTAGAGTAGAAGAGCAGGGTCAGGATCAGGGGGCTCCTGACCAGGGTGATGAGCGTAATGCAAGGGGACATGACGAGGGAGGTGCATCTGATCAGCCCCCCCAACCCAACTACTTCCAACAACCCCCGCACCCGACCCATTATCCCAACTCCCCGATTCAAAACACTGGGCAGCCGACAACGTGTCCGCCCTCGCTCTTCATCATCGGATGAGGATGATTCTGACAACCAACCGCTCCATCGTCGCCAATGAGCTGCAGAAATAGAAGTGCTAGCCGTAAGTCGCATCGGCCCACAACCCTCTATCATCGATTCCAGTTCTGGGAATGAAGAGTCTTCAACTGAACCGAACCCTAAACCAAGCATCCGTACACCCACCTCCGCACCAATCATACCTTCTGATGAGGAACCTCAATTCGACTTTGACTTTGAAGCGAATCAATCCTCCCCATCTATGTCTGACATATTCCCTGAAACCTCAATTGGAGAAATAAAGAGAGAGGAGGGAGTACAAGTTGAAAAAGAAATAGTGAGCATGAGCGAAGGGGAGACAAAAACGATAGAGAGTGAGGGTCCAATATCCCCCAACCAGGTAACCGAGTCAACTAGCCCTACTCATTCGTTGGGTATGACTAGTGGACAAGTCGCTGTGGACCTAGCAGCGCAATTGCACGCCCCCCTAGCCACTCTAAAGGCTCCCAACAGCCAACAGTTTCAAAGATACTTGTGAGTCTAGCACCTTATCTAGCTCCCCTCCACGCGGGAGGCCTAGCTATTAAAACAAGAGGCAGTAGCTCACCTGCTTCGACTTTGTTTGTATGCACATCGAGTCTAGAGCCCGCTAGGGGACACGAGTCTACACACACTGCGAGCCTCTGTGGCCCAGTCGGAACTACCATAGTGATGTCCATTCCGGACATTCCACGAGGATTGGGAGGAAATCCAACCAGCGCTACATCTTTGCCAATGCTGAACATAGGTCATAGAGTTGAATCAACTGTTATGTCAACGGGCAATCTAAGTGATCCCGGAGTTACCCATTCAGCAACCCCATCTCCGTTGTTCTCCATTCCCCCGGAAGGAGAATCAATCATTGCTTCTCACTTACAAAGGGCAAGAGACACCCTTGCTGAACATGTTGCCCTAATGACAGCCGAAAGAGAAGCCTTCGTGCGCCAAATTCGTGAAGCTGCGCGTCTTAAAGAACCGACTCCTCTACAAGCCGACCCTTCACATGCAAGCTCCAGCTGTCCAAGCACCAGCCACTCTTCACCGCCACCATCACCCCCCGAAGATCGACCCCATTCCCCACATCGATATGAGTACAACACCGATGAACTCATGTCGATGTTGTATGCTAATCTGCTAGCCGAATCCAATGCAACCGGCCAACCGGAGGATGGCTTGAGGGTCTTCTTCGCCGCAATCTTCAGATACCCACTGTCACTCTTCATGAGTTCGATGTATTCCGCGCCCATATTGACCAAGAGCTCGCCGACTTGAAGAATGCCCAACAGCGCCAAACGGATGACATCTTGGGTGCTATTACTGCTCTTCGCACCGAAATCCAAGAGTCTTGCCGTCCGGCCGTTCGTGCATCTACATCCAGACCTCACCAGGACGACCCGGGCTCCGCTCCAACTCGTCCTGAGGGGGAGAGACGCCAAACGGTAAGATCACGATCAAGAGCAGCTGCTGCTTCAGCATCAAGACCACCCGCTCAATCTACCCAACAAAGGCAACGCACTACAACGACTCAAGAGGACGATACACCAACGGTTGAAAAGCCTGCGGATATCGAATTCGAGAGTACAGCCGAACCAGCCAAACCTGCCGAACCCGAACCCGAACAAAATGAAGAACGAGTTGATGTTCAACGTCCGCGAAACTCACTTCGAAACTGGTTCCGAGATCCGTACGAACCAGTACTCCAAGAGCAAGACTATGTGAACTTGAGGCATACAGCAAGGAACTATGCTTTAAGGGAACAGAACGAACCAAGACTCCTACCTCATCAGATTCGGTGGCAAAGAATGTTGACGGAAAACAAATCCAAATGGGTGAATCAGCATATTCGTGTGCCATATCTTGAGGAAACTATGGAGAAGATCTTCCGCAAGGAAGCAAAACCTGACGATTTGGCACACATTCATCTTGTGATGGAAATGGACCCTGCTCAGGTCAGAGAGTATCTCCATATCTTGAGGATGAGAGCTTTACTTCAACCAAAAGTGGTCTCAAGGCACAGGGTTGTCGGGATTCTGAAAATTGACACTGCAAGGATCTTTCAAGTCGAGTACCCGGTTTTCACTGTCCAAAGAGAAGATGGTAAAACGTATTCCTTCTCTAAACCTGATATGCTTAATTGTAAAAGGAAGTTTATAATTCCTTAAACTCTTGTTTCCTTAATTAGATTAGACCTATCAATATAAATAGAACGTTAGGGTTTTACTTTGAGAGTTTGTCGATTCATAATACATAGAGAGAGTGCTAAATCTGATTGTAATCGACATATATACATTCAAGAGATATATGACTACGTAAGTTCTTTAAATCATTGTTCATGTCATATTACTTTGCTATTAACTGTTTATTGTCATTGTGCTTATTATAATAGGATCAACAACACCATATGTGACTACTGGTAGCGACAACCATGAATCGATCTTTCAAAATCCACCATACATATCCAATAATATGTTAATCCCCATAACAAACATAGGTCAACCCTTTAATACCAACGAGACCCCCTCCGACAATCCTATCGCATGACGCTTCAAACAACTTGAGGAACAGAACGAGAGGATGTTGTCGCTACTCTCGAAATTACCTGGAGCTGCAGTCGCAGTTGATGTAGAACCTCCCACAGGACTCCAAGCCTCGCCTTTTGCCGATTCAATCGCCCTGGTAGACATTCCCAAAAAATACAGCATCCCACGTTCACACCAAAATATTTAGGCGTCACAGATCCCAACGAGCGCGTCGCACAGTACAAGCAGCTCATGTAGACGGCGTCGATACCGCAAAATTATCAAGAAGTATGTATGTGTAAAAGTTTCGGAGCATCTCTCACAGGTGCAGCGCTACAATGGCTGATCAATTTGAAGCCTAAATCGATAAGCTCCTTCGCCGATCTTGTCAACCAATTCTTCCAACAGTTCGCCAGCAGTCGCAAGATGGAAAAGCAAACCAGCGATCTGTATTATATAATACAGAAAAAAGGTGAAACCGTTAGAAATTATTTCAACCGATTCAACGTGGAAATGATTGGCATACGTAATTACGACGTCACTACGGCGATAGAAGCTTATAAAAGGGGTCTCGACAGCAGCTCAGGCTTATACCTTGATCTCACCAAATATCCCGCCGACACGTTTGAAGATGTCCGGGCACGAATTCTGGCTCATATGCGGGTAGAAGACGATACCGCCTTTCGAGTAAGAAAATCCTCCGACAAAAGAACACTGGGAGTCAAGAAACCCGAATTCAAAAGAAAGAGTGAAAATCCTAGAAACATATCCAACGTCCTTCACGAGAAAAACGAAGATGACAAGATAAAACCCAAGTTCAATCAATATCCAAAGTTATCAACTTACGGTTTTGTAGGTACTTCGAAAGAACTTGTGGAAGCACTAAAAGGTGTTCAGGAGATAGTACGATGGCCTAAGAAGAACGATCGCCCGAATGACAAAAAAGACACGACAAAGTGGTGTGACTTTGACGACGACCATGGACACGATACCAGCGATTGCCAGGCTTTGAAAAAGGAAGTCACATGGTTATCTCAGAAGGGTTACATCGATAACCTAATCTCGATGCGGACAGCAGGTAAGATTCCCTAACCCCACGTCTCCTGAACATACTAAAGTCGTGAATTGTGTGACAGGGGGATCTGACGTATGCAGACTCACCTACTCCGCCGCCAAAAGGCCTGCGGGTCAAAGATTTGATGAATCCAACGTTCCCATCGATTGTCAAAAAGAGGAAGACAAGACTCTCGACTCAATGGTGATAAGCTTTGGCGACGAAGACCTTGCCGATATCAGACGCAAGCACCACGAAGGGCTTATCATTCAACTTACTATTGGAAATTGTCTAACAAAAAGGATTCTCGTTGATGGGGGAAGTTCTGGCAATATCATATTCCTCAACACCCTCAAAGCCATGGGACAGAGTGAAAAGGAGATCACACGATGATCGACGGTCCTGGTCGGCTTCAACGGTGACGCATCCACGACCTTGGGAGAAATAACACTACCTGTCTTTGCAAAAGGAATCAACAAACCCACTCGCTTCAATATGGTCGAATGTTCTTCTGCTTACAACGTCATCCTTGGAAGACCGTGGATTCACGACATGAGAGCGATCCCCTCGACATACCACCAGAATGTAAAATTTCCTACTCCCTGGGGAGTCCAGGAGATAAAGGGTGAGCAAAAAGACGCAAAGGAATGTTACAAAACCGCGATGAAACCTCGAAAGCAGACCATCTAGAAATTACAAAGCCAGGCGGACGAAAAGTCCACTGACGACTATGGACTTCAGGAAATCGCTTTGAACCTCGCCAAACTAGAACGCACGATATTCTTGGGGCGTCCTTGGATGAAGGAATAAAGAGAACCTCATAAAATTCCTCAAAGAAAACTCCGATTGCTTAGCTTGGTCGCATAGACCCAAACGTCGCGTCGCATAAGCTAAAAGTAGACGCCAACTTTTCACCCATAAAACAGAAGCGACGGAAGTTCTCCCACGAAAGGAACAAAATTATCAACGAAGAAGTCGATAACTTGCTAAAATATGGAAAAATTAGAGAAGTCAAATACCCAGAATGGCTCGCCAACGCCGTTGTCGTAAAGAAGAAAAAAATGGGAAGTGGCGTGTGTGCATCGACTTCACGGACCTCAATAAAGGTTGCCCCAAGGACCCATTCCCCTTACCACACATCGACGCCATGGTAGACGCCACTGCAGGATATGAACTCCTTATGTTCATGGACGTCTACTCCAGATACAATCAGATCTTCATGCACCTAGAGGACCAAGAAAAAACGGCCTTCATGACAGATAAGGGGATCTATTGCTATAAGGTGATGTCGTTCGGCCTGAAGAATGCTGGATCCACATATAACCGACTTGTTAAACTTATGTTCAAAGACCTTCTTGGAAAAACAATGGAGGTGTATACAGACGACATGCTCGTGAAATCAAAGCAAGCGACAGATCATATTGGACCCCTCAAAGAATCTTTCGACATCCTCAGAAAGTACGATATGAAACTTAATCCCACCAAATGTTCTTTTGGGGTCTGCGCAGGAAGATTTTTGGGACACATGGTGACCCGTCGAGGTATAGAAGCAAGTCCCGACCAGATCAAAGCAATGCTCGACCTACGTTCGCCAAGGAATTTGAAAGAAGTACAATGTCTAACCGACCGAGTCGCCGCATTAAATCGTTTCATATCCAAATTGTCCGACCGATGTCACCTATTTTATAACGTCCTGAGAAAGAACAAAGGTTTCGACTGGACTAGTAGCCATGAAAAATCCTTAAGTGAGCTGAAAGAATAAATGAAGACTCCACCTCTCCTGTCAAAACTAAAAGATCACGAGATCCTCTACCTCTACTTATCGGAAAGTAACACCTCCATAAGTTCGGTATTGGTCCTGGAAGACGAAAGCCAGCAAAAGCCAATATACTATGTAAGTAAATCCCTCCTCGACGCCGAAGAAAGTCTGTCTTGAGAAAAGCAGAATTAACAGGTAGGTTGGCAAAATGGAGCATTTACCTGAGCGGCTACAGTATTTCGTTCACTCCCCGAACGACGATAAAACCGCAAGCAATCGCCGACTTCATCTCGGATTTCACTGCCGATTTGGAAAAAGAAGCCATCGCAGAAATCTCAGCCGTGGCGACTATGGACGAGGACCGGTGGACACTATACATAGACGGATTGTCTAACGTACGAGGAACAGGCCTAGGACTCGTCCTAAAGTCACCACAGGGGGGCATAATGGTATATTCGGTGTCCTGCGACTTCAAAGCAACGAATAATGAAGCAGAGCATGAAGCATTAATCAAAGGACTAGGAATGGCCCACGACCTGGGAGCGAAACATTTGCATGAAAAAAGTGACTCTCTACTAGTCGTCAACAAGCTAAATAAAGAAATTGCAACTAAGGACGCAAGGATGGCGAGCTACCTCGAGGTCGTAAAGGAAAAAGTGAAAAACTTCGAGTCCTTCACAATACAACAGATACCAAGGGATCAGAACATGCAAGCAGACACACTGGCAACCCTGGATCCTCCCTCAGTAAGTCCAATTTCAGCAACATACCCATGATACATCTGGAAATTCCATCTTTCGAAAGGCGCGACCTCATTGTAATATCCAATGAAGATGAAGGAGAATGGTTCAGAGATATCTAAGACTATCTCACAGACGACCGACTGCCGGAAGACAAGCTAAAAGCCAAGAAAATACGATTTAAAGCCTCCAGGTACTTCATGGCGTCTAATCTTTTGTACAGGAAATCTTCCACTGGACTAAACATGCGATGCATAAGAAAAAGTCAAGTGGAAGAAATACTCCCAGAAATGCACGAAGGCGAATGCAGAAATCATTCCGGAGGGTGAAGTTTGGCAAACCGAATCCCACGATAAGGATATTACTGGCTTACGTTACGCCAAGACGCCTCCAGGTACGTACAAAGTTGCGATTCATGCCAAAGACACGCAGGTACGATTCACAAACACTCAGAAAGCTTACATCCGACGCTAGTCCCATGGCCATTCATGCGATGGGGAGTGGATATAGTCGGAAAGTTACCACCAGCTCCTGGACAGAAAGTATTTCTATTAATGCTTACAGATTATTTTTCCAAGTGAATAGAAGCCGCTGCTTTTTCCCAGGTACGAGATAAGGAAGTGATTTCTTTCATCCATACTAACATAATCTGCAGGTTCGGAATCCCATCAGAAATTGTTTGCGATAATGGGTCGCAATTCATAAGCGAGAGAACAAGAAAATTTTATGAAGACCGTCACATCAAACTCACGACCTGAACGCCCAGATACCCACAGGTGAATGGACTAGCTGAGTCGAGCAACAAAACTATTGTCAATACCATCAAACGACGACTCAGCTCAGCAAAAGGAAGGTGGGTAGAAGAACTCCCGACAGTGCTATGGGCCAACCGAACTACACCCAGGAACGCCGCCGGGCAAACGCCTTTCTCATTAGTTTATGGGTGCGAAGCAGTGTTACCCATCGAAGTTAAGATACCAATCGCCAGACACACGACGGTCGAGCAGAACCTGGTTGACCTCAGTTACGACGTCGATAGCCTAGAAGGACTAAGAAAAATAGCCCTCATACGATTGGCAACCCAACAACAAATCGTCGCTAGGCATTTCAATAAAAACGTTAGGGTACACACTTTCCTGGAAGGGGATTATGTCTTACGACGAGTCTTCCAGAATACCCAAGAGATTAATGCAGGAAAACTAGCGTCCAAATGGGAAGGTCCTTATAAAATTGTCAAAGTCATAGGGAAAGGAGCCTATCGGTTACAAGAATTGAACGGGCGACATGTCCCACGAAGTTGGAACGCCACTCATCTCAAGAAGTATTTCTTTTAAATTCGCAAGTTTTTATAATCGCATGTTATTCCCTTTATCTTTCCATACTATTACTAACTTCAGCGTCGGAGGGTCGTTGGTCAAACCAACGACCACCCCTAACGACTTCGGTCTGAAGCTCTCGCGACTTCCTCTCAGAAGAAGCCAACTTCGTCTCAGCAGTCTCAGCTCGAGCCATCGCTTCTTTAGCTTTGGATCTCACGACCCGAGCCTTTTTTTCATTCTCGGCCAAGGTCACCTTGGTCGAAACCACCTCCGCCTCTAGAGACGAAGCTTTGATCTGGGATGCCTTCAAAAGCTCTTCGAGCCTTTCCTTGGCACGGATTTCATGCTCCCAACGATCCTGGGCCTCGTCCAGATGACGGGAATAATCCTCAGCTTGCTTCAAGGCAGTCGCCTCCCTCGCCAAAGCCGCCTGTTCCCTTGCCTTCCTTTTTGGAACAAGGGATTTCACCTTGTTCATATGGAGTGCAAGTACAGGGACGATTGGAACGTATGGGAAACAAAAAAAAGGGGTTAATAAAAAGCATGGAAAGCAATAAAAGGAAATCATATCCTTACCAGGAACGCCAGACACGTAGTATGGGTATCTAGATCTTCTATAGTCGCCTTATCATAGCGACTCTGGAGGTTGGGGAGCATGAACTTCTGGAGATGAGGGAATAACTTCTCCCGCGACAAGATGTCGTCCATCATAAAATCCTTCGGGATCTTGGTATTCATCGTAGTAAACTCCGATGAATCATCCTCATCACCCCCCTCAGTAGAGACGGGTTTTTTTCCCAGATCCTTCTCCGGAGGCGTCAACGATGATGTCGCCTTCGCAGCGGTCCGAACCGGCGACTCAACATTCTCCCTCGATACGGGAGGAGCGAAACTTAGGGGCTCAGCGTCAACGACACCCTTAGATACCCCTGCAGAAGTAGCGACGCCAGTTTGGCCGCTGCCAACCTCTGGGGTAGGGACATCGGTTTGTCTCACCCTGGCTTTTTTAGCCACGGGGTCGGGGTTCGAGGCCCCAACGGCCAATTCCCTTCCCCTGGGTGCTAGAAGCGTCGCCATCTCTCGTTTCGATGTCCTCCGAAGCGGGACTTCACTTAACAAAGCAAAAGAAGAAAACATTCGATAAAAGCAAAAGAGCCGACAGAAACAAAAGAGGTGATGATGAATCCATACCTGTCATGTCTTCTTCTTCTTCTTTCAACTCTCTTTCCTCTTCTGCTCGTCTCCTCTCTCCTTCTTAAGCCTCCCCTGTCGATCCCGATGCCTGGGGATTTTCCAAGACAAATATATCGTCGTCCTCAATGCTTGGACGAGAGTAAAAAGACCTATCCTAAGGCGGGAAATCTTCCAGGAATTTCTCGATCTTCTCTATCGTGTCGCCGACGATGAAATGAGTAAAGTCTAATCCTGCAGACAGAGACAATCGAAATAAGAATAAAATTCTAAAAGAAAACAAAAAGAAACTAGATCTTATCAAAAGAAAAATAACTCACTAAGGGTATTCCACCCCGACACAATCCATTGATTGTCGTCCGTCAGTTGCGACAGACGACCAAAGATGAAACGCGTCTTCCACTTGCGATCATTCACAGAGGTCACCTGGACCAGCGTCCTAATTCCCCTATATCGGCTAAAAAGGCTATACCTCTGACTATCGTCACTTTTCACGGTATAGGCCGTGAGAAGGTCTTGAATGTTAAACTTGGACGACCGGTTAGCCGTCAAACGCTCGATCGTAAAAACGATCCGCCAAAATTGGGGAATCAGTTGCCCCGGGGATAACACGAAGGTGTTCAATAATTCCTTCGTTTGACCCTTCAAAGGCGACGATATTCCTATCTTAAATGGATATTCGTATAAGACGAAAAAACCCACAGGACAATCTGAAGCCTTAATCATCCCAGGGACACTAAGCAACAGGTCGTCTGGAATACGAGCCAAATCCCTAAAAGCGACCAAGTCGTCCTCACTCTCGATTTTACTAAACGGGACCATCTCACTTTCTACGTTATCTATCGCCTTCGCTTCCGCTACGAAATATGAAAACACTTTGTGCCACTTCCTAGGTTTTCTTGCTAAAGTTTTATGACGCATAAAGGTAGCAAGGCTTTCTGAAAAGCTTACCTTACTTCCTCGAACTTGCAGGTTTTTAAGAAGCTTAGAAGATATGAAAAGAAGTTTAAAGGAGAGGAAGATACTCCAATCGTTTCCTTTTATACTAGAAAGAAACGATTCGATATCCGGCTAAAATCAACAGTTGTCAATGGAATTTGCATGCAACCGTAGGATTCTCGACACCTACTCATCACCGCTGTCATCCGTACGTCACACGGATGACCTCATCATGATATCCAAGATCCTTGCCAACTATACCGAAACCGAATCAGTTACCATTCCAAACTAATTTGGTTACCTAAATTATTCTCAAAAAACAAATCAATTCTTGAAATATTTTTCCCGCTAAATTTTCAAAAATTTGGGTGCAAACTGTTATACCGAAAGTTAACGGTCGTAAACACCGTCTAGGATTCGTTATAAGCTGACTAACGAGGTTCTAAGTCTGCTAACTAACTCCTTTATTGTTATTCCCTTATGACTGTTATCTTTTGTTTAAATAGAAAGCGAAATCATGGGATAACCGTTCGACCGTTTCAAGCCGTTGCCCTATATGAATCCAAGTATAAAAGCTCAACTCAAATTAACTAAAAGGGGGGAGATATCTAAAAAATCTCTCTAGAAAATCCTCTAAAACTTACGACAACGCTACAGTGATTCACTGCAACCGATCCTCGATCATCCATTTTTATTTACATTTTTGTCATCTGTGATCACGCATATTGTTCTTAAGGCCAACGTCCCTGATTGACGTTATTCTTTAGTGATTGACGACATCCATAGTCGTCCGCGGTTTTTTCTCTCGAAAGGGAGTTTTGCGCGTCAACAATTCTGTGTTGTTTCTTTTTATTTCTTCCTCGTTTGTTGGATAGATTTTTTTTTTTAGTTGATAAAGGTCCAAATCTTTAAATCTCTGTTAACTCATTTTTTGGCATTAACAATAATTACGTATTTATAGTCTGTTAATTACCTATATTGATTTGTAAGCACCTAATTAACTGTAACCATATTTATTAAATTTTCCCTACATTAATTTGTAACTACATATTTACTTGCAACCACATATATTAAAATTTTCCTACATTAATTTGTAACCACATATTTAGTTGTAACCACATATTTAGTTGTAACCACATATATTAAAGTAAATTTTCCCTACATTAATTTGTAACCACATATATTAATTTTTCCTTACATTAATTTATAACCACATATTTACCTGTAACCACATATATTAAAATTTTCATATATTAATTTGTAACCATATATATATATATATATATGTAACCAGATATATTAAATTTTCTCTACATTAATTTGTAACCCATATTTACTTGTAACCACATATATTAAATTAAATTTTCCTACATTAATTTGTAACCACATATTTACCTGTAACTACATATATTATATTTTCCCTATACGAATTCATAACCACATATTTACCTGTAACCACATATATTAAAATTTTCCTATATTAATTTCTAATCACATATTTAACTGTATACTAGATATATTAAATTTTCCCTATATTAATTTGTATCGACATATTTACTTGCATGATGATGCATGCATGATGATGTCGCAATCCATTCTCCATCTGTAAATACCAAAGAGTTGTAAGTCATTTACTCCACAACTTCTCATGTCCTACTTACAAATTTTCTTTGTTCATCATACATTTTTTTGTTTTGAAAAAATGAGTTCCAGTGAAGAATGAGTGAATGTGTATTTTCGTTCCCATGGTGAATGGGTGCAAGATAAGAACGGGTGGGATTCTACAAGTTCTACCGAGCATTGCGTAAAATTGCCAACAAACGTTAAACATCGGAAGTTGCTTGGTTATGCAATGAAAAAATGTGGAATCGAAAAATCCAATGTTAGTGTAACCATGTTGGTGCACCTGATTGCTTGTGAAATTTTTACTTATCCGACGATGAGCAGGTTATGTTTTTATAGATCTTGCAGCCCAGTCAAATAAATCTCTTTGTATTGTCGTGTATGTCGATTCATCGATATACTAAGGAGGTCACGACGGAGGTGATGAGACCAAAGTTCAACCTGAGACCGAAGAAAATCAGTTCACGTACGAATTCGTTCCGGAGACACAAGAACTTGACGAAGAAGGTGAAGATGATGAAACACAATTTGTTGGAGTTGATGCCGACGAATCCCATGTTTTCTCAGTAAGTCTATATAGTGATGGCGACGAAGTAGATGCAGATGACGACGAACAAGTAGAAGCAATGTACGTTACTCAAAAATCATTTTCATCTGGGATAAATGATTTTTTTGATATGCCTCGTATCCTTCCAAACCCAGAGACCTATACAGAAAACTACGAAACCGCTCCTTATTATCGTAGTACAAGAATAAAGGCAGGTCAATTATTTGATACGAAGGACGAAATGATTGGAGAGCTGGGAATTAAATTCTTGGAAAAGGGCTACGGGTATGAAGTAAAAAGATCTGCCCAAGACAGATTCGAAGCTGTATGCCTCCAAGAAGATTGTGACTATCGTATGACTGCAATCGGTGTTGGAAAAAAGGGAGGTATGTTTCACGTTAGAAAGTTAGAGGGCCTGCCTACACACTTGTTCCAGTACCCAATTGATTTCCAACCACCGGAATGCAAACAAAAGGATTTTAGGCCATATACTCAAAGGCAAGTTCGTAGATGCTAGCCGGTCATATCGACTAAATGACATTGTTAACGACATTCACCTACAGTACTGGTTTACTATTAGTTACCACCAATTTTGGCGTGCGAGATGTAGGGCACTACTACTAGTGAAGGACTCCCCCAAGGAGTCTTTTCAACCACTCCCTGTGTACTTATTTAAATTGAAGATGCATAATCCAGGTACTTAAACCTGCATAACAAGGTATTCAAGTAATCGCTTTGAGGCTTGTTACGTTGCCCTTGGCGTCTCGGTGCATATTTTAATATGTCATACGTTTCCATAATATAAACAACAACATTATTAAAAATGCTAACACTTAGCAAGATTTTATGCAGATTCGAACATTTTTGGCAAACTTGCGTAAGGTCCTTATTAGACGCCGTCCATTTAAAGGGACGTTACTTGGGTACAATGTTTTTGGCGGTTGATATGGACGGAAATGATAATATCGTGCCCATTGCTTTTGGAGTAGGCAGATTCGAGACCGGGGACGAGTGGAATTGGTTTCTGTTCAGGTTGAGAGAATGTATCGGAGCACCGAAAGAGTTGGTGTTTACGTCCGACAGGGTTGCTTCCATCAGCGGCGCAATTAGCGCTGTGTACCCCTCGGTCCCCCATGCACTATGTTGTTGACACTGGAAATTAACATGAAAAATGCTGACAAGCGTGTTACAATATACAAGTCTACATACTGGAACGCATGCAGAGCGTACATGTCGCATGATTTGACCGATACATGAATGCACTGCGGGTTCAAATACCAGCAGGAGCTCGGGTTATGGACAATGCTCGCAAGGAGAGGTGATCAATGGCCCATTTTTGTGGTATACGTTATAATATCCTGACATCCAATAGTGTAGAGTCTGTGAACGCACCCCGTTCTGCACGTAGATCATCGATTGTCGGACTTCTAGAGTTCTTCCAAGAATTTCAACAACATTGGTACCTAATTCGACGACAAAAGGGAGGTTGATAAACTATTAAACTTTCAACTTATTATAATGTTGTTTTCTTCGTTTTCTTTATAAATTGTAACACATTTAACACATGTTTGTAGATGAAATGCGTAATATACTCACACCTAATGCAGAGAAGATTATTAATATAAGGAGGGGAAGGTCTGCGACATGGAAGATAAAGGGAATTGGATATGGGAGGTTCGAGGTTAGAGATCTACGTACCAACTCGATTGTCGATATGCGAGACCGTCTCCTGTGACTGTAAGGAACGGAAATTTTCAGGGTTACCGTGTGGTCATGCCATCGATACTCAAAGAGATCATGGTCGTAGGGATTGCAGCAATTTGGCGAAAATTTATTTCACGTTTGAAAACTACCAGTCAACATATCGGGAGGTAATCATACCAGTTGGACCCCCTGAAACATGGGTGTTTCCAGATGACCCCCTTGTGCCATGATATCCACCGTTAATAATTAGGAGACATGTTGGGAGACCACGTAACAATAATCGGTTCGTCTCGCGGTGAAGGTCCTATACATAGAAATTGTGGTAGGTGTGGAGCAGTAGGACATACCCAATGGGAATGTTCAATTCTTGCCCCTTTAAGCATGCCTAGGTGTCGAGCTTCAAGCAGCCAAGGCGGACCCTAACAGGATCTAGAACCATTCCCTAGCTATGACCTTAACAGTGATTATTTAATGTAGTATTTCTAAATCGTGTCTATTTAATATGGTTGTCCTGAAGGTGGTCCTGAAGAAGTATTTCTAAATCGTGTCTATTTAACAGGATCTAGAACCATTATTTAATGTAGTATTTCCACATCCAAGTTTACCAAGTTACCCTTTCAGGACTATAAGAAGGTGGTCCTGAAGAAAACTAATACACAACTTGCTATCTACCATTTCATACATTCTACAACAATTTTTTTTGTCTTAAAACAACCGATCTGGAAAGAAGAAAACAACTTTCCAGGCTGGAAAGTGCCCTCCAAGGAAGAGGAGTGGGGAATGCATCGGAGAACTTTTGTTGACCGACCAATAACTGAAGAGGAGCATCGCGATTGGTTAAATGCATGGTATAGCTACATGAACACATCTCCATAAAATGAACCACCAACGTATGCAGACAGGCTTGTTAACCTTGAGCCAAACCCTCCGGCGTCTCATGTTATGCTGGGGAAATTGAAGGCCGCTATTATGGAGGCGAACAAGGAGATCAAAGCACTTAGGGAAAAATGGAACAAGAACAGAAAAATACAACTTGAAAAGAGGTGCTGATTAACGAAAAGAAAACAAAGCTTTCAGTCTTGGAACAAGAAATCAGTGCAGAGGAGTATATGGTAAGGGAAATCCAAGAAGAATATGACGTTCTGGACAACAAGATCAACGAAAAGCAAGGAGCACAATGAAGCAAATCACAGCAGGTGCAATACAGAAGGTTATCTATTGCACATGTTGATAATTTTCTTCAATATGTTCCATGCTTTCGACCTTCTCTTGCAACTCATTCAATTCCTACTCTAAGTTGCTATTGATCTTTCAAGCTCTAAAACCTCATAATTTTCCTTCTCTTTGTTGAAAAAAATAAAGTAACAAGAACAGGAGTTTAAATTATTACAAATTTACATTCATATATACAAATAACAAACTACTCGACAACTACTGCCATGCAATAGAAGGTCTCCGCCATCTCATATCGAAAATCCATGGCCACTTGCGCAGATTCATTTAGAGTATAGGTTCGTTTCAGATCCCCTCCCACAATCGTGGATAGGTTTCTATAAACCCACAATCCATGGCTCCCAGACTATTGTGGTTCGATATCGGAATACATTCATTGAAATTTTTTTGAAGCATCTTTACGCCTTAAATCTTAAATACGATTTATTAACTTTGGCAGTAGCTTTGTAAAGATAGACATTAGTTGGGTAAATTTCATCTCTATAACTTGTACGTGTCAGAGGCACTCGAATATATACATCACCATCTGTAGAAGTTCCAGCACCCCGAGCATCAAATGTTTATTTCCTACGCACTTGGGAATGTAAACCTGGAATATCATAATAACAGAGAAATAGTGAGTGACAAACAAGTTTTAAAAAAACCATGAACGCTCATCTTCCATGTCATTTCCGTACCCTAATGATCGTAGTCCAGTCAAGTTCGCCTTCCACGCTGCCATTGCACATATGGTAGACCAAATCCTCCCCTTGATTTTGCCTGGTGAACAGTTCAAACAATTGATTGTTCATCATCGTCCACTTCAGATTTGTTTCTCTAGAGGAAACGACAATTTTTGCCCAGGCGTCGATGTGCTATACACAACACATAGATTGTTAGAGCTATAATTAGATAAGGAAATTTATAAAAATTAAAAACTTCAATACTAACATGTTCCTCTAGATCCCGTTTTACTCTCACGGGCTAGCAAAACGCCCCACCATCGTCTATCGACTGGAATTAGATTAAAGAATGGAAGTACGAATGTGGGTATCCTATCTTCGTTGTATAGAGCAATTATGGATGAGCCTGGAATGTGTGATAAATCAGATGGTCTAATGGGAACTATGGTCGTAGACGAAGAAGGCATGGTCTCTTTAGAGACCTTTGTCTTTGTCTTTGCCTTTGTCTTTACCTTTGTATTTTTGGCAGGGGAGACGTGGTGTGATTGCTGTCCACGCGAGGGAGATTGCATCCATTGCGAAAGTTTCCTCATCCTGGATCGTCGTTCCACCTCCGGCTCATCGTTTCCCTCGTCCTGTGCCATAGGCATACTTTTCGGCATACTAAAATGTTCTTCATCACATTCAACATCCAACTGACCCATAATAGTAGACTGTGGCATATCGGAGGCTGTGCCGAACAACTCGTTGAACGTCGTGCACTCTGTTCTGAAGTGCTTGCCTATAATTGTACCCAACGAGCCGGCTAACGAGCCTTGCGTGTGGGCTGGCAACGTGTAGCACGATGACGTCATTTGGGGTATGTAGCACGCTGTCCCCGATGTCCCAAGCTGCTTGCCATTTATCTTTTTTTGTACAAATGAATCATTCACACGGTTAAAGCAAAACCAATAAAAAAACTTACATCTTGGGTATAGGGTGGCAGTGTGACGTACGACGAACTGTGACCCTGTATCATGGTCGTCATCTGGGGCCCGACCTCGCAGACGTCACATACTGCTTGCATTTTAACAAATATAAGTACAGAAGGATCATTATCGTAGTAAAAGCAAAACTACTAAAAAAAACTTACATCGTCCATGTAGGTTGGCCGTATGACGCACGACGATAGAGGCATCTCATACGCCGACCTAGGCGTATTGAACGATGACTTGGGCATCTCGAATGATGACCTCGGCATCCCAGTCGGGCCAAATTGTTTGAGGATTACCATCATAAGATTTTTAAAGAAAACAATTGTAATTAGTTAAATAGTATGCGTCGAAACTTGACTTACATTTTGCGGGAAAAACATCGGGAAAGTAAAGTAATTAGGAGGGACAACTCGTGTTTGGTCGCACTCAACCGAGGTTTGGGGCGTACGGCCATCAAATATCTGATAAAATTATGTAGGGTACCATAAATACATAAAGTAAAACACCGTGGACGATAAAACAAGTTAAACACTTACATTACAATTGTTAAATTGGAACACTAGACGATAATAATAGTCGAGGCGGTCCTTAATTGCTGCAATTTCGGTGGTAATTTTGTCCACCTGGTCCCACCTATGTTGATACTGGTCGGGAGGCGGCATATCATGATGGTCGGAGCTGGTGGCCCCCTATGTACGACTTTCTCAATTCGCTCCTCCTCTTGTTGGTCGTTTGGCTGGGACCCTGTAGCGGGAGTGAAGCCATTTGAGGATCGTGTCGGACGTCGGGCCCTCTTGGACGGTCGCCTGGAATCATGGTCTGGAAATAGAGGCGACTGTCTATATACCAAGCCTTCCTCTTCTCGTCTGTCGAAGCCACAAGGTTGGTTGAGGGGTTATACCCCAACTAAGTATTGAGAATGTGGTTACTGAATATTGCTTAAAAAAACTGTAACTTTGAAGGCAGTAAAACCACCTTATTTGCCAATTGAAGAGAATATACTAAGGCATTGAACCTTAGTCAGGTACTACATCCGTTCGCAACTGAACAAGCTAGCTTATCCCCGTTCCAGGTGAATAACCTTCGGGCGATAGGAAAAAGCTTCAAGATCCATATTAGCAATAAATAAATAAAACATATACACGAAGTTAAAAATGGAAACCAACCTTGAAGGGGTATGTAAATGGTTTAATTTATAGCCCCTTTTATCTAACCTTGAAGGGGTATTTGAAACCGGACATCATCAACGCCTTGAACTCACGGTCGGCTCGTCGAATATAGGTGCGATGCATTTTCTTGAATGTGTGTTCCCATAAGTAAGAACCCCATGGATAATTGCTGAAGTCGTCTAAGTCCTCAATGGCACTAAGGACGGTGGACCATACATACGACATAAGCTCACGGCCCATACAGACCAACTCCGCCATCACAACTAAACACACCCGAACGGCATCCTCGTGGCCTAACTCGCACCTGCAGTTTAGGATTGTCCGGGAATTATCCTAAGCTCACGGCCCATACGACCCATACGACTCTAAGCTCATGGCATCCTCGTGGCCTAACCCCATGGATTGTCCTAAACTAACTACCCATACGACTCTAAGCTGCAAATTATTTGATGATTGTCCAGGAAAACCCCTACTAACATAGCTTTGCTCAATTGGAAGGGTTGAAATTGAGGGTTTCTATCCGAAACTGAGTCCTGTTATCAGGCAGCACTCATGTCGGCCGAAACGAAATAATTCCCCGTATGGTTTAAAAATAGCGCCTCGGGAGCTGCGTTTTCCAGTATTACCTTCGTCTAAAGGAACATAGTAACTAGCATTGGGTCGCCTCTAAATTTTCCAATGTCCAACCAAGGACCGAAAGGTGTGTTGCGCTAAAGTTGAGTTCGTTGCTCATTTACTGTAATAGCCTCCCTTAACTCTCAAACAATCGAAAACTTATTCCTCAACGTCAAGGTCGGGTACTTCAAATCAATCTACATAAATTAGGTGATAGAGGTTGTAGTTATTAAAAGTTCAAGGACATAAATAAATTAAAGTTCAAGGACATAAATGCTTCATCAATATTTCAATTTCTGAAAAGAAATGACTCTATCGATTATATTTCCAGGTATTAAGGGAATCACATGGATTTTTTAAGTCCCTACAAACCTTGTGGGTTTTACACCCATTTGACAAAATCCAATCAATATTTTGCGATTTATTTCAATTTGTGAAAACAAATCACTTTATCAATTGGATTTCCAAGTAGTAGGGGAACCCCATTGATTTCTTAAGTCTCTACAAATCTAGGGGTTGTTTACACCCGTTTGACAAAATCCAATCAATATTTTGCGATTTCTTTTAATTTTAAATACAATAAAAGTTATATGTTTTTGGCATGAGGCCAAAAATAATATGACTTTGGCATAAAAGTTCAAAGATCTAAGTTGTAATTTTTTAAAGTTCAATGAACTAATTTGTCATTTCTAAAAGTACATGGGACATAAGTTGTATATTTCTAAATTCCAGGGACATAAGTTCTAATTTTCTTTAGTACGGGGACCTAAGATGTAATTTTTAAAAATCAAGGACATAAGTTGTAAATTCTAAAGTTCGGGGATCTAAGTTGTAATTTTTTACAATTCGGGGACCTAAGTTGTCATCTTTAAAAGTAATAGGACCAACGTCATAAAGTTTTTAAGTTCAGGTACCGAAATTGTACATTTTTAAAGTTCGGGGAGCTATGTTCTTTTAGATAAACTTAACGGTCTAAATATTCATACGGTGTAATTTATAACAAAAAATACATAACATAAGTTAACCGCAAAGAGAATTCCGTATAATGTTCTGATAAATAACAAATAATAATAAACCGTTATTTTTTTGAACATGAAAATAAAATCATCACATAATTTGCACGGGGTTCTATATGTGTCCCTAATTTACATAATTTATGCAAAAAATCATAAAACCTACATGCGCCAATTTTAAAATTTCACTAACTTAAGATCTTTTATAGGTAAACTAAACGGAGTAAATATTTATACGACGTAGTTTATAACTAAATATACGTAACATAACTTAACCGTAAAGAGAATTCGGTATAATATTGTAATAAATAACAGATAACAATAAACCGTCATTTTTGAAGAAAAAAAAACATAAAATCATCACGTAATTTGCACGGGGTTTTATGTGTCCCTAATTTACATAATTTATGCAAAAAATCATAAAACCTACATGCGTCAATTTTAAAAGTTCAGTAGCTTAAGCTTGTTTTTAGGTAAACTAAACGGAGTAATATTTATATGATGTAAATTATTACAAAAAATACGTAACATAAGTTAACCATAAAGAGAATTCCGTATAATGTTCTAATAAATAAAAAATAACAATAAACCGTAAAGAGTAACAAAAAACATAAAATTATCACGTAATTTGCACGGGGTTCTATATGTGTCCCTAATTTACATAATTTATGCAAAAAATCATAAAACCGTCATGCGTCAATTTTTAAAGTTCACTAAAATAAGATTTTTTTAGGTAAACTAAATGGAGTAAATATTTATACGATGTAATTTATAATAAAAAATACGTAACATAAGATAAGCGTAAAAAGAATTCCGTATAATGTTCTAATAAAAAACAAATAACAATAAACCGTAACGAGAATTTGGAGTATACAACGAAAATTAATACGAACACTTACTTCGTTAACGTTAACACGAGCCATCTGAATGTGATGAAAAACGTAATTCCAATCAATATTTTAGATGAAATGCAATGAAAAAGAGAAGATGAAGGAGCAGTGAATTGGTGAATTGGTGAAGCTTCTTCATTTATACACAAAGATAAGTAGGGGTAAAGGGGAGGGTTATAGGAAACTAGAGATACTATTGATGTCATTTCCAATGCATGCAGAATCCTTACAAAGCAATAGATATACCCTCTTTCCAAATGCAAGAGAATTCTTACATGCAAGAGTAGGTTTGTGTGTGTTAAATTGTGGATTCCGTATGTTTTTGTGTGTATACAAAATAAAAATACGAAATATGTGGATGTGTGTGTGTTTAATTGTGTATTTCGTATGTTTGTGTGTGTCTATAAAATACGAAATGTGTGAATATGTGTGTGTGTGTATTATTTAAATATGCATTTCGTGTGTGTAGTAGTAAAATACGAAATGCATTTCGTATGTGTGTGTGTGTTAAATATGCATTTCATGTGTGTGTGTGTGTGTTAAATACGCATTTTGTATGTATGTAGTAAACATACGAAATCTGATTTTTGTGTGTGTAGTAGCATTTCGTATGCATGTGTGTGTTAAATGTATCTACGAAATCAAAATGTGTGTGTAGTAACATTTCGTACACAATGTGTGTGTATGTGTGTGTTGTGTCCTACAAGAAATTAGAATGGATTTCGTATCATACTAAATGTGTCTACGAAAATTTTGGTTATTTTGGTAAGTTGAGAGAGATTTTGGATAGTTTGGGTATACCATTTTCTGAAATGGATAAAACAATATTTTTCCCTTTATGCAAGATAAAACCTCTTAAAACACCCATAAAAAAACATAAAGACAACAATATCTAAAGGGCAATAACCTTTGGATAATATAAATTAGTAAAAAAATGAAGAAGGCAACAATAAATCTACAAAATGTCAAAACATTACAACTCACATCAAAAATGTACATCATTCAAGAAAATGTTCACTTACATTACACGTTTTTCTTTTCCTAAATCATCATCCATGTCCATAATACATCCTTACAACATATATGGTTGTTTACATTCATCTTTCTAAGATTAGAACCATATTAGACATACATTATTCAAAATTATTGTGTAGCTTTAATAAACACGAAAGATGTAAAAGTAATATAATAAAAGACTCAATTTGTGGAATTAGGAAATAAAAACATGTGTAAAGAGGGAAAATAGTGTTGCAACATCATTGTTGTCAACTCGAGCAATAAACAAAGTTGTTGAGGGATTGAAGAATATACATATGTTTGTAATAAACAATAACGATGCAGTACAAAACAATAAACAATAAATATAAAGATCTTGAATCCCTAAATGGTCGGTCACCTACGAAGGTCTTTAGAACCCAAACTTGTAGTAACTTTATCTTGTAAAATGGGAAGGAGATAATACTAACTTAATCCCAAAGAGTTTAACCAAAGTGAAACAAGTGATAAGTTAGTGATCCAAATGAATCTCAAGTTTGAACACTCAAGGGTTTGCTTAGTGTACAAGACAAAAATTCCCAAAACATACAAATACGATGATTTACAAATTAAATATGCATCCACCACCAAGATTTACATGGAAAGCCAAACAAGGAGAAAATCATCGGTGGACGAAACCACCGAGAGGAACCCACTAGCGAAAGATGAAGATTAAATGCTATTGAAGGAGTAAAATCTCAACTATAGTGAGTGTGTTTATTTGGATATATAAATGATAAAGATGGTTAATATCTAAACATGTTCTTCGGTTGTAATTTATCTATGAGCTCCATCTATTTTGAGAAAACACTAAAAAAATGAAGTGTAAAATTGTGGATTTCAAAGATGAAGTTATTTAATTTTTGTGGCCTAAGGAGAGTGATTTCAAAAGAGACATGACAATCACTTAAATAAGTAAAAAAAAAAATCTATTGAAAAGTAACCTTTTCAGAAGTTGTGAAAAACTCCCGCATTGGCGTCCATAAAAGCCTCGCATACACGTGTGCCTCCCTAGAATTTTGATGCCTCCCAAAAGTATGTTTGGTGCCACCGCGAATGAATATCCAAAAAAAACCATAGGGTTTTGACACACCATTTAACAATCTCCACCTTGACTCAAAATCCACTTCTAAAGAACATAACCCAATCAAATATCTTTCAAGAACAAAGCTCCATATATCATAAACCATCATCATTAGCAAACGTATTGACTTCTCTGAAAAATAATCAGTATTAGTCTCTCCCACCTTCGCCCCTCATTGGATACTTCAAAGAACGAACACCAACCAAGTTCGAAAATAAATCAAAATTAGCCGTAGGAAGAATCTTTGTCATTATACCTATAAAATTGTCTAGAGTTCAAATTTTATTCAACTTGAAGTATCCTTTAACAATGACTTTACGCACAAAATGACAACGCATATCAATGTGCTTTGTGCGCTCATTGAACATTTAGTATTTCGCTAAGAAGATAATGCTGTGAAGATCACAAAAGGCTGAGGCCACAACCAAATCATTGCTAAGCTCACTAAAGGTTTCAAACTATACGTTGCTAAGCTCATCATTGAGCCACACTCTTCTTTAAATGCTTCTCCTATAGCCATATACTCCCTTCAGTAGTAGATAAGGCAACGATAGGTTGCAAAAGGTCCTTTAAACTAAGCACACACGAGCCAATAGTGAACACATAGCCTATAAGAAAATCACATATATCCTAGTCTTTCCCAAAGTCCAAGTCAATGTACCCAATGACACCATATTTAGATGTTCCACAATAAAAACAAGTATCTCTAGTACCAGATAGTAATCTAAAGATTCATTCCACCGCCTTCCTATGCTCTTTTCCCGGGGTTGGCCATAAAACTACTTATTTCACAACATTTGAATAAGGCCAAATTGATATGCGTTGTCATTTTGTGCGCTCATTTCAATGTATTTTCCCGGGTTGGCCATAAAACTACGTGCTCATTGGGGCGTGTATATATCATTGCATACATTATTTCACAACATTTGAATAAGGATCACATGAATATATGCATTCTCAAAACTTGAACCGATACTCATCTTGAAGATACATTGAAATACGGAGCTAACGGAGTAGAGACCACTTTAGCACCAATCATGTTGGATCTTTTCAACTCCTTCTCAATTAGAATCAAAGTCTTGCCTTCAATTCTCTAATGATCTCTATTCCGAAAATCTTTTGTGCATACCCCAAGTCCTTCATCTCAAACTCTTGATTAAATTAATCTTTAGCAACTTGGATTTCATCTTTGCTTTTTGCCGCACTAAGCATATCATCGACATATAATAAAAGGTACATCATTGATTCATATTACCTCTCCTTATGTAGATGAAATTGTCATACAACCAACGAGAAACACTATGAGATATCATAAAAGAATCAAATTTCTTATCCATTGTCTTGATGATTTCTTTAGGTCATATAATGTAACACCACAAAATTCATCATATATATGTTTAGAGTTAAATAAGGTAATGGTGCAAAGTATGTGAAATTATATAATGCTAGTGTGTTTTGAGAAATATCACATTCAGTATTAAGCCATGGTTTCGTATGGAATGGTGTTTCTAATTATGATGTAGTGATATCCATATTAGTATCATTTGAAATAAAATGATGGAGAGATGATTTTGAAGGTATTTAGACAAATAAAATAGAAAGAAGGAATACAGACACATAAAGGAAAAAGATGTATATATTTATATACATACATACATACATACGGTTGGGAGAAAAATGGAAAAAGACTTTCAATTATCATCCTCTCTAAACATTTTCGGATTTTCGTTCAGCACTGTGCAACTTTCATCAAGTGAACTGATCGACAAGCCAACGTGCTCCGATTGAGCTGAGTTTTTACAGGTAGATTCCTAACTCACTGGTCTTAAATCTGAACGGTTGGATGTGGATTTGGAAGAGTTTTGATATGATTTTTGTACCAATTACAGTGACGTTTTATTAGGTTTTCAAGGTTCGAAAACAGAAAGAAACTCCGTTTTTCAGTCACGATTTCTTAGGATTTAGCTATTGATTTCTTCATAGCACTTGTTCATATTATTGAGGAGATCCACATACTTAAAAATCAGATGATTTGGTGAAGGCTTCATTGTATAATTGAAGGTATGTATTGGAATTAAGAAATTTGGTCATTTGTGCAAATATCCTTTGATTTTGGGTTCAAGATTGGAAATTTCATAATTTTATTTTGATACGTATGTAAGTATATAACCCGGTATACGATTGAATGGTTCATAGGCATGCAAACCTTATTTGATACTTTAAGGTGAAAGTTGGTTAAATGTTCAAGAATGGTGGAACTAAGGAGGTTGCATGTTATTTTGATGAATTTTACATTAGAATCATGAGATATGTAGAGTTTTAAAATTTGTTCACAAAGAATTTTATTAGTCTATTGAAACGAGTTAGTGATAGACTTCTACTATGAGATTGTTTTATAGGTCGAGGACCTAGGCATTAGAGGTTTGGTAAAGGGGTCGGATCATCATCCACCCAATAAGGTGAGTTCAAGTATATTTTAAATGGATACACGTCAAATATATGTATTTTGACATGAACGATGTATGTTGTTTGTATTTGAATGTGCTTTGTGAAAAATGCATGATTTATACATTGTTATAAAGTGTGGGTATTGGATGCCTTATAAAAGTGAATGAGAAGCAAACATGTTAAATGATTTTGAAATACTATGCGAAATATACTTTTGAAGTATTAAGACTTGAGGTTTACTTAAAGCATGTTTGAGTTGTTATGATGGACATATGTGATATGTTGGATTCTTGATGCAAATTGAATATCGAAATAGAACGTGAGACGTTCAGATTGGATGTCTAAAGTCCAATGATGGTAATAGATTTGAAATATCTTAGAATGAGTGGGTACATATTGATAAAAGGAATGGAACGTGGGACGTTCACTGGAAGATGTATAAAGTTGGGGTGCTGGGAGCCCGATTAGGCGGCTATCAGGCATGGGGCCCGGGGGGCCAAATACATACATAGACCTAGGAGGTCATATTTATGTATGTACACAGACCTGGGAGGTCACCTTTACGTACCTACACAGACCTGAGATGTCACATGACATGCCTAAGTTAGCCAACGGTATTGATGAACTGCTCAATGCTCCTTCATCGGCCGGTTATGGTAGGACTCCCCTACCTAGAGATTAATAATGTTGTTCAGGGTGATTTATTGTTATGAGTTGAATATTGCAGGAAGGAGAGTATTTATAAGGAGACTTGGACATTTTATCTAATATCTATGAGCGTTATCTGTGGGACATATACAAAAATAAAATGAAATGAGTGAAGGTTGATGTTTATACTTGTGTAATTGTATTATACAAATATCTAATGAATAAACACATCTTTTATTGATGTTTTGAAAAAGTATGTAATTATGTGGTTTGCTTATATTCAATATTTATAATCATGCATTGTTTTCAAATCTATGAGTCTTTTTGATTTTGACTGATGGTTTTATAACGAAAACTCTTGAACTCACCAGGAGTAAAGCCTGACTTGTTTTGTTGTTTACGTGTATTCCCAAACTATATTGGGATGCAGCTGATAGTGCTAGCGGTAAGAATTAAAAATTAGTACATGATATGGAAAGATGATGCAGGGTTGATGACTTGCTTGGACAAAAAAATGATTTATTTTCCATTAGTATTGTGTCGAGAAATGTAATGGTATCATATTCAAAACTAGTTCTATGTAGATGGATTAGCTCTTATATTTGCGGCTTTTTGTGTAAGTTTGGTTTTGGGAATCATACTATATATATGTAAGCAGGTTATGAAACAGGCATATGATGAATTTATGAATAGGTCATGCCGAAATTTTGGTAGAAATTTGTATCCTGAAAGTAGGGTGTTATAAGTTGGTATCAGAGCGATGGTTTAAGAGAATTAGGTTGATCACCTAGTCTAAACTGGAAGTTGTTGTTACGTTTGGGTCATGACGGGTGTCAATGATAAAAGGAGGTAACTATAAGATATTACTTATCCTGAGATTATTTTGGAGATAATAGTTGAATAAAAATTTGTTGAATGAAAGACTTGTTGCATTTGAGGTCAAGATTAATGTTTGAAGCGTAATCTTATGTATGTTTGATGAGAAATTATGGTTCAAATATGGGTATAGTTGGGAGTTGGAACTAATAAACCTACCTCAATCGAGGGTCGGGAAAGATTGTGATCGATAAGGGCAAAGGTCCGAATTAGTGACAGTTAGATTACTTATGTTTTGATTTACATTTATAATAATGAGATTGTTAATTAGTTTTTTGTCACCGTTGTTTAATAGACCTTGTGAGGTATGTTTTAAGACTAGTGCAACATGTCTTGGAAGAATGCATGTTTTAAATATCATGTGTCGCTATGGCCCCGCGTGTTTAAGAGTCACACTTGTTGAGGATGGGTCGATATTTTATGTTCTGAAAATATTAAGCGAATGGTGAGAGTAATAGCCGATGTTGGTTTATGAAAATCACGATCAAGAGATATTGGCTTTGTATCAATGACAAAGCTCAATACTATCTTGTTTAAGGAAGCTAGCCTTCTTTAGCATATGTGATTCATGCCAAGATAAAAATGAATAAGTTTATGGATGTCCATATAGTTTGTAAGTTTCAGATATGTTTCTAGATGACCTACCGGAGAGGCCATAAATTTGCAAGGTCGAGTTTTCTATCAGTGTAGTTCCTAGGATTATGCCCATAGTCGTGATCCTTTCCATCTAGCACTGACCTATCTCAACCATATGAGTTACTTGATAAAGAATTTATCTGTTCGAAGGTCTCTATCACATCTGATGACTATGATAAAAAAAATTATTATCTCGTTCATGATTTGGAACTTACAGCGGTTATGTATGCTTTGAAGTTATGGCATCATTATCTATAAGGTATAACTCTTTACTGATCTTAAAAATATGATGCAATGACATTGGTTGAATGAAACTAGTGACTAATATTGTTAAGTTCTTTACCATCCTGGTAAAGCAAAGGTTGTAGTTGATGCCTTAAATAAGAAAGAACATTATGCGACTGTATTAAGTGCGATACGTTCAAAGCAAATTAAGGTCAAGTGTGAATGGTGGCTCAGATAGAAGCAATTTGGAAATTGTGTCCATGGTGAAACAAAATATTTTAGAGGAACATAATCGAGGAATGAAGTTTATTTAAGGGATGAATCTAGGTGCTTAAGCTCGTCGAGCATAAAGATATTTTAATTGAAGATGCACACAAATCCGGATACTTCATTCAGAATACACAAAGATGTATTAAGATTTGATGTACTATTGGTGGCATGTAATTAGCCTAGATGTAGCTTGAGATATGGAGAAATTTCCGATATGTTCATAAGTTAAAGTCGAGTAGCGAAGACGATAGATCTTATAGACGCCTATTGTCTTTAGAGATTATTGAATAGAAATGGGAGCATGTAAATATGCAATTTGAACCAATAGGCTAAAGACGCTAAAAGTTATGACACCAATTAGGTGATTGTTAATAGCCTGATAAAGGGTGCTCATCTCTTAGCATGAAAGAATCAAACCACAAGGGTGGTGCCTCAATGGTTTGATCTTGGGCTCCAAAGGTCATGTGTACCAGGAGGTCTCAAGTTCAAATCCAGGGAGGATTAAAAATCCTCTTATGGCCACGGAGGTTCAAATGCGGTGACTCCGGGCTACCCGCAAAGCGGATGGTCGCTCTGGGTTTAGTCGGCTTGTATAACGGGTTGGATATCCAGGTTAAAAAAAATCATGATCGATGAATATACTAGCCAAAAAAATTGTATATTAACATGGTTGTCTCAAGGCAAGGGGTACTGCTATATATCGCATTGGGTCAATATAATTGTTTTATTTCCAGGTTTTGAGAGGGATTTTAGAGAGGACTGCTTACAATAATAAATTTGAGTATTCCACATCATCCCCTACAGGTGGTCGGGGAATGGACTATTCAAATATTGGAAGATAGACAGAGAGGATGTGTTTTCGACTTCGAGGGAAGTTGGGATTTTATCGCTCGTAAGTTTTTGTATAATATTAAGTATTATGAGAGTAGAAGTATGGATCTGTTTAAGGTATTGTATGGTCGAAAACATTGAGCTCTGATGTCTTGGTTCAAGGTAGGTGAGAAACAATATACAGGTCTAGAGATCGTTCATGTAGCAACTGATAAAGTAAAGGGGATTATTCAAATAAAAAGAGAAAAGGCCTGTAGAACTTCAGGTCAGGGATTAGATTTTTTTTAGTATCTTCAAGGAAGGAATTAATTGGTTTGGGGGAATATGGAAACTCATATATCTTTTCGTTGTAGCGTTTGCAATGCTTAAAAGGGTAGGATCCAAACCTGGCTTATGAGATCTTATACTTAAGATGTTGGTTATTCACAATGCATTTCATGTGCATTATACACGCAAGTGTATGACCAATGACGAAAATGTGATATCAAAGTTCGAAACTCACATGAATAATCATATTATAGAGACAGGAAAGTCAGAGGTTGTATTGGAAAGAAAGCCATAATTTGCAAACAAAGATAATTCTCAAAGTAAGGTGGACTAGAGAAACCTGTAAGAGGCAAATGTTACACGGGAATCCAAGGTGAGAAGTGATATACTCAATTATTCGTGTAACTCGATTTCGGGGACAAAATCTTTTGAAAGGTGGGGAGAATTGTAACACCCGGAAATTTATCATATATATTTTTAGAGTTAAATAAGGTAATGGTGCAAAGTATGTGCAATTATGGAATGCTAGTGTGTTTTGAGAAATATCACATTCGGTATTAAGCCATGGTTTCGTATGGAACCGTGTTTCTAATTATGATGTAGTGATATCCATATTTGTATCATTTGAAATAAAATGTTGGAGAGATGATTTTGAAGGTATTTAGACAAATAAAATAGAAAGAAGGAATAAAGACACATAAAGGAAAAAGATGTATATATATGTATGTATATATACATACATACATACATGCGGGTTGGGAGAAAAAGGGAAAAAGACTTTCAAGTATCATCCTCTCCAAACATTTTTGGATTTTCGTCCAGCACTGCGCAACTTTCATCAAGTAAACTGATCGACAAGCAAACATGCTCCGATGGAGATGAGATTTTACAGGTATATTACTAACACACGGATCTTAAATCTGAACGATTGGATTTGGATTTCGAAGAGCTTTGATACGATTTTCGCACCAATTACAGTGACGTTTTTATTAGGTTTTCAAGGTTCGAAAACAGAAAGAAACTCCTATTTTCAGTCACGATTTCTTAGGATTTAGCTATTGATTTATTCATAGAACTTGTTCATATATTATTGAGGAGATCCACATACTTAAAAATTTGATGATTTGGTGAAGGCTTCATTGTATAATTGACGCAGCGGAAAATATGGAACGGATTGACAAACATCGAATCCGAAGAAAATAGATCTTACAAGCGTAAGAACTAACGGATAACGAGGTAAAACTCAAAGCAATCTAGAAAGAGAAGAAATATTATTAATGATAATGTGTTTAACAAAATATAACTCAACCCTATTTATAATCTAAAACTAAGAATAAATTAAGAAAAAGATAACTACTAGATTAACAATCCTAATAACTATGGAAACTTGAAGATAAATTAAAAGAAAAGGAATAAATTAAATTAGCAAACTTCTATTTGGAAAACGAAAAGATGATGGTATCATGGATGAGTAAGGATTGTAATATGGAAGGTATTCACGAAGTGCAGCCGCCAAAAGAGTTGAAAACCAAAACTCAACAGTGGCTAAAGTGGGTTTCATGCGGGTATAAGTCGCACGAAACTCACTTTTGTTTCTGTTTGTTTTCGTCAATTTGTTCTTCGATTTTCATCGCAACCCGCTCTACATCAGTCTCCTCCACTTCAGAAGAACTCGACCCCGAGTTCTCTTCAAAAGAAATCATATCTATGGAAAGATATGTGGTTGGCGTGGAATGGCAGAAAGCATAACAACAAACAGTGTGTTAGGCGCCTTCCAATGCGGGTATAGCCACATGCTACCCGCCAAAGGGGTTTGGGTGCGGGTCGAGCCATTTTACACACACGTTCTTTTCTGTTTCCTTTGTCCGATTTCTGACTTTCGGGCTTTCTTCGAACTCGTTTCCTTTTTCTCCAAAGAACGAAAGAAACTCTCGTTAACCTCCTAATTCTCCCTGTATCAGTCATCCTCACTTGAAAAGAGACAGGAGAAGTCTGCTCTGATACCAACTGACACAGCGGAAAATATGGAACGGATTGACAAACGTCGAATCCAAAGAAAATAGATCTTACAAGCGTAAGAACTAACGAATACCGAGGTAAAACTCAAAGCAATCTCAAAAGAGAAGAAATATTATTAATGATAATGTGTTTAACAAAATATAACTCAACCCTATTTATAATCTAAAACTAAGAATAAATTAAGAAAAGATAACTACTAGATTAACAATCCTAACAACTATGGAAACTTGAAGATAAATTAAAAGAAAAGGAATAAATTAAATTAGCAAACTTCTATTTCGAAAAGGAAAAGATGATGGTATCATGGATGAGTAAGGATTGTAATATGGAAGGTATTCACGAAGTGCAGCCGCCAAAAGAGGTGAAAACCAAAACTCAACAGTGGCTAAAGTGGGTTTCATGCGGGTATAAGTCGCACGAAACTCACTTTTGTTTCTATTTGTTTTTATCAATTTGCTCTTCGATTTTCATCGCAACCCGCTCTACATCAGTCTCCTCCACTTCAGAAGAACTCGACCCCGAGTTCTCTTCAAAAGAAATCATATCTATGGAAAGATATGTGGTTGGCGTGGAATGGCAGAAAGCATAACAACAAACAGTGTGTTAGGCGCCTTCCAATGCGGGTATAGCCACATGCTACTCGCCAAGGGGGTTTGGGTGTGGGTCGAGCCATTTTACACACACGTTCTTTTCTGTTTCCTTTGTCCGATTTCTGACTTTCGGGCTTTCTTCGAACTCGTTTCCTTTTTCTCCAAAGATCGAAAGAAACTCTCGTTAACCTCCTAATTCTCCTTGTATCAATAATTAAAGGTATATATTGGAATTAAGATATTTGGTCATTTGGGCAAATATCCTTTGATTTTGGGTTCAAGATTGGACATTTCATAATTTTATTTTGATACGTATATATGTATATAACCCGGTATACGATTGAATGGTTCATAGGCATGTAAACCTTATTTGGTACTTTAAGGTTAAAATTGTTTAAATGTTCAAGAATGGTGGAACTAAGGAGGTTTCATGTTATTTTGATGAATTTGACATTAGAATCATGAGATATGTTGGAGTTTTGAAATTTGTTTACAAAGACTTTTATTACTCTATTGAAACGAGTTAGTGATAGACTTCTATTATGAGATTGTTTTATAGGTCGAGGACCTAGGCGATAGAGGTTGGTAAAGGGGTCGAATCATCATCCGCCCAATAAGGTGAGTTCAAGTATAATGGATACACGTCAAATATATGTATTTTGAGATAACCGATGTATTTTGTTTGTATTTGGATGTTCTATGTGAAAAATGCATGATTTATGCATTGTTATAAAGTGCGGGTATTAGATGCTTTATAAAAGTGAATGTGACTGTGAAGCAAACATGTTAAATAATTTTGAAATACTATGTGGCATATAATTTTGAAGTATTAAGACTTGAGGTTTATTTAAAGCATGTTTGAGTTGTTATGATGGACATATGTGATATGTTGTATTCTTGATGCAAATTGAATATTGAAATAGAACGTCAGACGTTCAGATTAGGATGTCTAAAGTCCAATGTTGGTAATAGATTTGAAATATCTTGGAATGAGTGGGTACATATTGATAAAAGGAATGGAACGTGGGACGTTCACTAGAAGATGTATAAAGTTGGGGGGCTGGGAGCCCGGATAGGCAGCTATTAGGCATGGGGCCCGCGGGGCCAAATACATACATAGACCTAGGAGGTCATATTTATGTATGTACATCGACCTGGGAGGTCAACTTTACGTACGTACACATAACTGAGTGGTCACATGACATGCCTAAATTAGCCAACGGTATTGATGAACTGTTCAATGCTCCTTCATCGGCCGGTTATGGTAGGACTCCCCTACCTAGAGATTAATAATGTTGTTAAGGGTGATTTATTGTTATGAACTGAATATAGAAGGAATGAGAGTTTTTATAAGGAGACTTGGACATTATATCTAATATCTATGAGTGTTATATGTGGGACATATACAAAAATAAAATGAAATGAGTGAAGGTTGATGTTTATACTTGTTTAATTGTATTATACAAATATGTAATGAATAAACACATCTTTAATTGATGTTTTGAAAAGGTATTTAATTATCTGGGTTTGCTTATATTCAATATTTATAATCATGCAATGTTTTTAAATCAATGAGTCATTTTGATTTTGACTGATGCTTTTATAGCGAAAACTCTTGAACTCACCAGACGTAAAGCCTTACTTGTTTTGTTGTGGACGTGTATTCTAGGACTATATTGGGATGCAGCTGATAGTGCTAGCAGTAAGAATTAAAAATTAGTTCCTGATATGGAAAGATGATGCAGGGTTGATGACTTGCTTGGAAGAAAAAAACATGATTTATTTTCCATTAGTATTGTGTCGAGAAATGTAATGGTATCATATTGAAAACTAGTTCTTTGTAGATGGATTAGCTCTTATATTGTGGCTTTTTATGTAAGTTTGTTTTTGGGAATCATAGTATATAGATGTAAGCAGGTTATGTAACAGGCATATGATGAATTTATGAATAGGTCATGCTGAAATTTTGGTAGAAATTTGTATCCTGAAAGTAGGGTGTTATATATAACGACTTTTTTAAGTGACACACCATGTCTTTCTTTCTAACGTCACAAATCCTTTAGGTTGGTCCATAATGATGTCTTCTTCCAATCCTCCATGAAAAAAACATTGTTTTGATGTCTAGTTTCTTAAGCTCCAAATCTTCCAAAACAACAATGTCTAACAAGCCACGAACAGAAGTATGCTTGACAATAGGAGAGAAAAAAACGCTCGTGAAATCTTTACCTAGGATATCAACTTAATACATATCTTGGCTAATTCACACATCCAGGTATGGGTGTTTACTTGCGACTTGGTAATAAAGTAAAAGGATTATTTGCACCGTATGATGAGGGTTTGTTGTTCCCATTAAGACAAAAAAATGATAATTATACCCCTTCAATCCAAGGCCTTGCCATTTCGTTTCAATTTAGACCCTAGCCAAATCGCTTCTCGAATGAACTATGGTTTGTTTTAATTTTTGTCGTGTAGCTATCAGTAATCCACTGATGAAAACTATCGGGGATCTGTCAGTGAAAATCCTTAGTGATCCATTGGTAAAACAAGACGTCAGTGATTCATCGGTTATAATGCTTGTCGCTGACATTTGGTTGTCGGTGATGGCTTTACCCACCATATTATGTCCAACAGACGCAGGTAACCAATGAATATTTTCGTCGATAAAATCCTTTTTTTTGTACTGTGTATCTTTATTCAAATATTTTTTTTTCTTACTCAAAATGTCGTTAAGATATTTTCTGTGACTTCACATTTTTTGTATATTTTCTACCAAAGAAATATTAATATGAAACAATTTGAACATATCAATAAATTTTTAAATGACAACTCATCTTTTTTATTTTTCAACCTTTGAGGATGATATACATGGGCTACAAAATTTAGTATGTTTTTCTTTTGAAATGGGAGTTGCTGTAGCAAGAGTTATAGAATCCGGCAAACGTGATGTAGCATAATTTGCCACTGATGCTTTCTTTTTGGCTTATTATTAGGTCTAAATATATTGTATCTGAGATTACAATATTGAAGACGAGGAAGTCAAAGCATAAAGTCAACATGTCAACATGAGCATAGTTGTAGTTTACTTTTATATTAGAGTTTGGAGTATAAATACTCCTTGTCAATGTACCTTATACTTAGAATACTTAGGGTCCCTTGGTTTGCGGGAATGTAGTGGATTTGGGAGGATTTGGATTTCGAATCCATTCAAGTCCGGTGTTTTTGGTTGGCGGGATTATCCGGATTTGAAATCCTACAAACATAGGATTTTGAAATCCTTAGGAGATGTTTGGGATTTCACGGGATTTCGTAGGATTGTATGAAGTAATGTGTTAAAAAATGTTAAAAATATTAGTTTTGTACTAATTGATCAATAAATATGTAATTTAATTAATTTTAGAATTTTTTATATTTTTTTATAAATTATTTATAAATTATTTATAAATTATTTATAAATTATATGGAATCCAATTCCATTCCAAATCCTACAAACCAAACACACCTATGATTCAAATCCATTCCAATCCAAATCCCTCCAAATCCAAATCCCTCAAAAACAATCAATCAAACCAAACGGACCCTAGATCATTCATTAGAACTTTCATAGAGAATCTTATATTGATCTAGAGAGAGAGATTGTAGAGAGAGAACATATATGACATATGAGATTTATTCATATTGATTGTTGATATTTGTTGTTAAATTCATCTATCTGTAGCAAGTCCTGACGCAAGCCTGTTTCGGATTCCCCATAACGTACCGTCAAAATATGCAGCCAATTCGTGAAATCTGAGAAGTCGCTTTTCTCTAGAAGCATGCATCCAAACTACACCATGTATAGGACGAGTGATGATAGTGGCGACCAAAGTACTGTCAGGTACAGGCAATGATTGATCAGGCTTAGTAATGTGTATCTTCTTTTGCTCGCTTTCGATCCCTCGTTGAAGATCATGAAGATAACTGTACCGAAGCTCTTTCTGAACATGTCTTACCACTGCCCTTAATGCCCTTTGCTCGTGTACGTTTCGGTTGCGCTTGTCTCTCAGATCGTTGTAGATGACCTCCAAGTCCATAATATCGAGATTTGCAAAATCAGCTTCAGAGAAGGAATACATTTTACCATCTTCTCTTTGGACAGTGAAAACCGGGTACTCGACTTGGAAGATCCTTGCAGTGTGTATCTTCAAAATCCCGACAACCCTGTGCCTTGAGACCACTTCAGCTTGAGGTAAAGCTCTCATCCTCAAGACATGGAGATACTCTCTAACCTGAGAAGGGTCCATTTCCATCACGAGATGAATGTGTGCCAGATCATCAGGTTTTGCTTCCTTGCGGAAGATCTTCTCCATGGTTTCCTCAAGATATGGCACATGGATCTGCTGATTCACCCATTTGGATTTACTTTCCGCCAACATTCTTTGCCACCGAATCTGATGAGGTGGGAGTCTTGGTTCGTTTTGTTCCCTTAAGGCATAGTTTCTTGCTGTATGCCTCAAGTTCACATAGTCTTTCTCTTGGAGTACTGGTTCGTATGGATCTCGGAACCAGTTTCGAAGTGAGTTTCGCAGACGTTGAACATCAACTCGTTCTTCATTTTGTTCGGGTTCGGCGGCTTCGGTTGGTTCGGCTGGTTCGGCTGTACTCTCGAATTCGATATCCGCAGGCTTTTCAACCGTTGGTCTATCGTCCTCTTGAGTCGTTGTAGTGCGTTGCCTTTGTTGGGTAGATTAAGCAGGTGGTCTTGAAGCTGAGGCAGCAGCTGCTCTTGATCGTGATCTTGCCGTTTGGCGTGTCTCCCCCTCAGAACGAGTTGGAGCGGAGCCTAGGTCGTCCTGGTGAGGTCTGGATGTAGATGTACGAACTGCCGGACGACAAGACTCTTTGATTTCGGTGCGAAGAGCAGTAATAGCACCCAGGATGTCATCAGTTTGGCGCTGTTGGGCATTTTTCAAGTCGGCGAGCTCTTGATCAATGTGGGCGCGGAATACATCGAAATCGTGACGAGTTACAGTGGGGATTTGAAGATTGCGGCGAAGAAAACCTTCAAGCGAATCCTCCGGTTGGCCGGTTGCATTGGATTCGGCAAGCAAATTAGCATACAACATCGACATGAGTTCATCGGTGTTATACTCATATCGATGCGGGGAATGATGGTGGCGGTTGAGAGTGGCTGGTGCTTGGATGGCTGGAGCTTGCATGAGAAGGTTCGACTTGTACAGGAGTCGGTTCTTTAAGACGCGCAGCTTCACGAATTTGGCGCACGAAGGCTTCTCTTTCGGCTGTCATCAGGACCAGATGTTCAGCAAGGGTGTCTCTTGCCCTTTGTAAGTGAGCAGCAATGAGTGCTTCGCCTTCCGGGGGAATAGAGAATGACGGAGATGTGGTAGCAGTATGGGTAACTCCGGGATCACTTAGATTGCCCGTTGACATAACAGTTGATTCTACTGTATGACCTACGTTCAACATTGGCAAAGATGTAGCACTGGTAGGATTTCCTCCCAATCTCGTGGAATGTCCGGAATAGACATCACTATGGGAGTTCCGACTGGGCCACGGAGGCTCGCAGTGTGTATAGACTCGTGTCCCCTAGCTGGCTCTAGACTCGATGTGCACACAACCGAAGTCGAAGCAGGTGAGCTACTACCTCTTGTTTCAATAACTATGCCTCCCGAGTGGAGGGGAGCTAGATAAGGTGCTAGACTCACAAGTATTGTTGAAACTGTTGGCTGTTGGGAGCCTTCAGAGTGGCTGGGGGGGGGGGCGTGCAATTGCGCTGCTAGGTCCACAGCGACTTGTCCACTAGTCATACCCAACGAATGAGTAGGGCTAGTTGACTCGGTTACCTGGTCGGGGGATATTGGACTCTCACTCTCTATCGTTTTTGTCTCCCCTTCGCTCATGCTCACTAATTCTTTTTCAACTTGAACTCCCTCCGTTCTCCTTATCTCTCCAATTAAGGTTTCAGGAAATATGTCCGACATAGATGGGGAGGATGGATTGGCTTCAAAGTCAAAGTTGAAATGAGTTTCCTCATCAGACGGTATGGTAGGTGCGAAGGTGGGTGAACGGATGATTGGTTCAGGGTTCGGTTCAGTTGAAGACTCTTCATTTCCAGAACTGGAATCTGTGATAGAGGGTTGTGGGCCGATGCGGCTGACGGCTTGCACCTCTATTTCTGCAGTACGTTGGCGACGACGGAGCGGTTGGTTATCAGATTCATCCTCATCCGATGATGAAGAGCGGGGGCGGATACGTTGTCGGCTGACTAGTGTTTTGAATCGGGGAGTTGGGATAATGGGTCGAGTGCGGGGGTAGTTGGAAGTAGTTGGGTTGGGGGGGCTGATCAGATGCACCTCCCTCGTCATGTCCCCTCGCAGTACGCTCATCACCCTGGTCGGGATCCCCCTGATCCTGACCCTGCTCTTCTATTCTAGGACCCTCACCTCCCTCAATATTTTCCTCTTGGATCGGCTCTTGGGCAGGCGCAACCGGAGGTGGTTGGGCCATTAAGCCATGTCGCTCCCTATAGGCTATCACACTAGGTGCATTCTGATCAGCATAAGCGAGGAGAACTTCAGGGATAGGCATGGTATAGTTGAAGACCCGATCATTTAGGCGTAGAAATTTAAGAGCACTAGTCGGGCCTAAGGGTGATCCGGCTCTTCTAGGGATGGCAGGTCGGGAGGTCATCATTGCATGGATGAACAGTTGAAGAAACCGCTGAAACGGTACGAAGGCACGATTGAAAAAGTTGGATTTGTCTTCCACTAGTTCCACAAAGTCCGTCCAGATGAGCATCGCGTAGTCATAGTGGCGGTTGAACGGAATGCCGTGAAAGATTCGAAGAACCGCAGTGCTGGCCTTATCCATGCCAGTGTGTTTGCTAGTCAGACATCGATTGACGATGGTGAATAGCGTGAACCAAATCTGAGGCAGGTACATCCTTTTGAACTGGCCGGGGTTTGTGAATGGTTCAGGGGATTCGTACCCGAGGGTTAGGATGTCGGCAACCAGCTGTTGGCCGGTTGCAAAGGCTTCGTATGGGTGTTCGGCTGTGGCGAGCGGTAGGCGGAGAATGCGGCGAATCCTGGCTGGAGTTAGGCGAGTGACAAAGTCATCGATTTGAGCAGTGAAATGATGGTCACCTTCGTCCGGATGGTATATCAGTGTGTACCAGAATTGCTGGAGGTAGAAAAGGGGTACTCGGTGGTCTAGCGCAAAGGCAAAGCGAAGCGGATGTCGTTGAAGAATGTGAAGGATGATTTGGGGTTCGAGAGTGATACCAAAGTCTAGACGGTGGTTGTTAGGTTTGATTTGTCGAAGGTGAGCTCTAGGCATCAAGAGGTCATCCTGGTTAGCTGCGTTGATGCTTGGTTCTGTCGAGCGTTCGGACAGCATCGGGTTTTCATCATCTGACATGTTCAGATCATTCATGGCTGCCATTGGTTTCTGAAATAAGACAGTTAGGCACACCAAGTGTAAAGTTAGTGAATTGAGTCTTTAACAAAAAATTCCAAGTCTTTTTATCGAGTCCCATTGGGTCGATAACAATTATTGTCGAGTGCAATGGGATCGAGGAAAAGGTGTTGTCGATTGAAGCAGGAGCTACAAAAAGACTTGTAAAAAAAATTAAGATCAAACCTGTGGAGGGGTTGTCGAGTCAAAGAGAATCGAGAAGAACAGTTTATCGAGTGCTTAAGGGTCGATGAAAGTACTTGAAAACTTTTCAGAAAGTTATCGAGCTATTTAGACTCGATAAACCTTCAAAGAGCATGTTGTCGATTCGGTGAGGTTGGATGAAAAGACTTGGACAATCTAAGGGAAGGATATCGATCCAAATGACTCGATGAGAGCACTTAGTAATTTCATCGACCGTTTGATAGTCGATAACAAAAGTTATCGAGTTCCAAGGGATCGACAGAAAATACTTGGTGGTTTTCACTGATCCTATTATAGTCGATAAGAAATGTTATCAAGTCATAAAGGCTCGATAAAAACACTTAGTGATTTTCATCGAGTTTATGTTGTTCGATAAGAAAAGTTATCGAGTCATAAAGGCTCGATAAAAACACTTAGTGATTTTCATCGAGTTTATGATGTTCGATAAGAAAGGTTATCGAGTCATAAAGGCTCGATAAAAACACTCAGGCAAAATGAAGGTGTTCTTGGTCACTGCAACTAGACTCGATAAAAATTCAAAAGGCTCAACTATGACTCGATGAAAACTCATAAACCAGACTTAAAGTTTCTAAGTGCTCAGATTTCAAAAAGGGCCTAAAACTAGGGCAAAGCCTTATTACTAGGTGCGATTAGTGATAAAGAACAAGTTTAATAAATGACATAAGGCCAAAACACTAAATCGAATCACGATTTTGACTGATGAACAGTCAAAATCGGAAAAACCCATACTAACCAAAACCCGAACAGTCATACCTTAAAAAGTGGATCATGAACAGTGTTAGAAACTAAGTGCAAGAATTAAAGATGATAAGGGGAGAATTACGAACCTGGTGGTTCTTTCGGATCCGAAAAACTCGAAGTTTTGAGAACTTGATCTTGGATAGCCAAGAACTGAAGGGTTTTTCAGAGAGAAAGAGGGAAATTCAAACTTGTGAGGAAAGGTTCTTTGAGAGTGGGGCCCGATTACTTTAAATAGTGGTCATCGGATGATGACACGTGGCAGTGTGTGATTGGGCCGATGAAAAACTTCCCGTTATCAAGTTGTCGATTGGGGAGGTTATTGAGCCAGAGGGGGTCGACAATCCCATTGTTGTCGGGCCCTTAGGGGCTGAGAACCTGACTTAATAATTTTTTTTTTAAAGAACTTAAAAGACAGAAAACAAATATAAGGCTCCCCCTTAATGAGTGCATACAGTGGTGTTCTCCCCCTAAAAATGTGAATGGATCGGAAAACGTACCTTGTTGCTCCCCCTTGAATGATGAACCATGGTGATATACACAGCAAGGTAGAAATAAAAATGAAATGAAAATTTGAAAATACGGAACTGTAAGATAAAGGTCAAAATCTAAAAAAATGAGAACCTAAGTGTTATGCAGTTTGACTCAAAGAGTAAATGTGCGAAAACCCTTGGATAGACGTTTTTAAGGATTTTGAGGCACACTGATTTGGGATAATCAGGTTTTAAGATTGAGCATTCCCAACTTGGATACTAGGAACTGGAATCGTTTCTTATCCAATGCCTTGGTAAACAAGTCGCCAAGCTGAAGTTCCGTATTATCAAAGTATAGTTCAATTGTACCTCTTTCGACGTGATCTTTGATGAAGTGATATCGAACGTCGATGTGCTTTGTCTTCGTGTGTTGAACCGGGTTGCTTGAAATGGCTATAGCGCTTTTGGAGTCACAATAGATGGGAATCTTGTCGAACCAGAAGCCATAGTCTTTGAGTTGAGTGCGCATCCATAGTACTTGCGAGCAGCAGCTTGCGACAGCGATATATTCGGCTTCCGCGGTAGATGTGGAGACGCACGCTTGCTTCTTGGATGACCAGCTGACCAATTTGTCTCCAAGGAATTGAATATGGCCCGAAGTGCTTTTACGATCGAGCATGCATCCGGCGTGATCCGAATCTGAAAAGGCAGTTAGCTCGAAACCCGTATCCTTGGGATACCATAGGCCAAGATTAGGTGTACCTTTTAAATACCGGAAAATCCGTTTGATCGCACTAAGATGAGATTCGTTTGGAGATGCTCGATATCTCGCACATAGACAGGTGGCAAACATTATGTCCGGACGACTAGCCGTAAGATACATGAGAGAACCAACCATGCCCCGGTAGTTTTTAGAATCCACATCTTTTCCCGAAGGATCAGCGTGTAGTTTTGAACCCGGGGACATGGGTGTACCAATCAGAGAACATGACGTCATGTTGTATTTACACAACATATCCGAGATGTATTTTGATTGGTTGATGAATATTCCAATAGAAAAATGTTTAATTTGAAGACCAAGGAAAAAATTCATCATTCCCATCATGCTCATGTTAAATTTTGCAATCATAAGTTCAGAGAACTCTTTGCATTGCCTTGGGTTAGTCGAGCCGAAGATGATGTCGTCCACGTAGACTTGAATGAGCATAATTTCACCTTTGTCCTTTTTAATGAAAAGAGTTGGATCAATCTTACCTTTGGAGTATCCGTTTTTCAATAAATAGGAAGACAAACTATCGTACCATGCGCGGGGGGCTTGTTTCAATCCATACAGAGCCTTGTCCAGAATGTAGACATGATTCGGTTTGGAGGAGTCGACAAACCCGTCGGGCTGAGAAACATAGACTTCTTCACGCAGAACACCGTTTAAGAAGGCCGTCTTGACGTCCATTTGGAAAACCACAAAGTTCTTGTGTGCCGCGTAAGCCAAGAACATTCGGATTGCTTCAATGCGGGCGACGGGTGCAAATGTTTCGTCGTAGTCAATGCCATCTTGTTGACGGTATCCTTTGGCGACAAGTCTAGCTTTGTTGCGTATAACGACTCCATCTTCATCTGGTTTGTTCTTGAATATCCATTTAGTGCCGATAACGGTCTTGTTTCGAGGACGGGGAACAAGGCGCCATACTTTCAGACTTTCAAATTGATTGAGTTCCTCTTGCATGGCCACAATCCAGTCAGGATCATTCATTGCCTCATCAATGGATGTGGGTTCAATCTTACTTATGAATGAAGAGAACATGCAATCATTGGCCGAGGTGGAACGCGTTGTAACTGGTCGGTTTGGATCTCCGATAATTTGTTCAACAGGATGAGAGCGGGTCCATTTGGTTGTATGAGGAAGCGGTTGAAATGCATTTGGATCTGGGGTGTCATCTTGATAAGAACCTAATGGAAGGTCTTGAATAGATTACAAAGATGGGGCCACGTTTGATGATCTTGTGGCACTTGTGACATCCGTCGGTGTTGACGTGGATGGTGGGGGAGAGGATGTCAGTTCCGCAGGATTTGGTTGAACAGGCGGTTGAGGTTCAGGTGGAACAAGAGGAGCATCCGATGAAATAGTTTGATCGGGAGGAGCAGTCGTAGAGGTGCTTGGAGACGCAACAGTTGAGACGGTTTCCATTGTAATTGGTGGTCCGGAAAGATCCGAGGTCTCGACAATCTCCAAGGTAGGCGGGGGAATCTGGAGAGAAGTATCAGTGGACGGTCCAAAGTAATCCGAGTAGAAGTACTCGAATAGGTCATCCAGATTTGACATGGCGGTTTTGGACGTTGAAGGTTCAGCGGGGTTGGGAGCAGGTTCCGAACGAATGTGATCGGAAGCTAATATACCGGTGAGTGCGGGTCCAGAACTGTCGTGTTCATGAGCCATTTCGGCGTTTAGACTGAATTGTACATTAACGCTTTCAGTGACGCAACGTGCGTGTTTTATGTAGACCCGATAAGATGATGCATTTGGTGAGTATCCGAGAAAGTAGGCTTCATCGGCTTTTGGCTTGAGTTTCCCACGATCTTCTTTTTCATTGAGTACGAAGCAACGAGTGCCAAACGTTTGAAGATGCTCGATTGAAGGAACGCGATCGTAGATCAAGTGATAAGGTGTCTTGTTGAAGCGTTTGTTGATGATGGAGCGGTTTTGAGTATAGCAAGCTGTGTTGATAGCTTCGGCCCAAAGGTGGAGAGGAAGTTTTGAAAAAGTAAGCATAGTGTGAGCGGCTTCAACAAGAGTTCGATTTCGGCGTTCGACCACATCGTTTTGTTGTGGAGTACGAGCTGCAGAGAACGTGTGGGTTATACCAACCGATTCGAGGTAACCGTCAAGGGTACGGTTTTTGAATTCAGTTCCATTATCGGTGCGGATGGTTTGTGCAGTAAGTTCTAGCTTGACTTGAATGACTTTGAGAAACGTGATGATGGTGTCGGGGGTTTCATCCTTTGATCGAAGGAACTTTACCCATGTGAAGCGAGAGAAATCGTCCACCATCACTAGAACATACTTTTTACCATGTATGCTTTGAGTCCGCATCGGGCCGCACAAGTCCATATGAATGAGTTGAAGAGGTCGAGTCGAGCTGTGAACTATCTTGGGTTTGTGAGAGACCTTCTTCATCTTTCCCATCTCGCATGCGTCATAGAGATGTGGTTTGTCAAATTTAACAGATGGGAGGCCGGTGACTAATCCGTGGATGGAGAGGCGATTGATGTTCTTGAAGTTCAAGTGAGATAAGCGACGATGCCATAACCAGGTCTTTGGACTCGAAACATTTGATAGAAGACAAACACTTGAGGGGGCGTTTACTTGGGAAAGCTCGATCGTGTAGAGGTTGGACTTGCGTGTGCCGGTCAGAAGCTCCTTTCCATCAAACGTGCGAACACAGCATCTATCGGGTCTGAAATTTACTTTGAGTTGCTTGTCACAGAATTTTCCAATGCTCAACAGGTTGTGGCTTAGCCCTTGTACATAAGAGTCGTTGGAAATGGTGATGTTGTTTTGAATGATATCACCATATCCTTTTATCGGTGCCATGTGATTGTTGCCAAATTTGACGAATCCGCCCTTCTTTTCAGTGTAGTTGGCAAGCAGCTCCTTTTGTCCGGTCATGTGTTTGGAGCATCCGGAATCTAAGTACCACACATGACCGATCTGCACAAAATCAGGTAGATTTAGGTACCCATTTGTAAATGGGTCCATCATGGTTAGTTGACTTTGCACCCTTGGGTACCCACTTGTGCTGAGACTTATGGGCGTTAGTCATTTGATTTCTCGGACCCGATTTAGAAATGGATGATGAATGATAAAATTTGTGATTAAATGAATTATGCATGTCCGGAAAATAACCATAACCATAATCAATAGGAGGTTTGCGAACAAAAGCATCCACACCGCAATTAGAGCAACAAATTTTATTACGAGAAAATTTGATTAAATGTCTAAATGAATGAATTTGATAAGGAAAATGAAATCTAGAATTGTTTCTTTTGACATTGGAATGTAAAAACTTGTCTTCATTGCGGGGTGTTTGCTTTGTAGTATGCGTGCCCTTTTTGACCCAAACCGACTTGGTTTCTAAAGTATGAAGCGCTGAAACATTGAAAGGAACACGGTTAGTATGGTTTTTGAAGACATGATTGGTTTTTGTTTGTTTATGAGTGGTTGGATTTTGACTTGTGGAACACTCCGTTGGTTCAGTAGGTAATGAAACTGTTTCCATAGGTTGTTTGTCTTTGTCTAAGAATTCAGTGTGAGTAGGAAGTACAGGATTGAAATCAAACTCATCACACATGTCATTTAAACACTCATCCAATTCAAGTGAAGATTGGTTAGAAAGGGCATCTAATTCAGCATTGATTTGTTCGTCGGAATAGGAACATTTTTGTTTTGGAAGATTGGAATTTGGGTCCATTTTGAACAACTCTTCGCAATTATCTAAATAATTGCTAACGAAGGCTTTACAAGTTGAAACGTTTGAAATAGTATCATTTTCACGAGTTTTGTTCAATTGTAAAGTCTCGTTTTCAAGTTGTTGTATTTTGAATAACAATGATTCATTTTCCTTTTCCGCCAAAGAACGTTCAGATTCCAACACTTGTTCGAGTTGAATAATTTTCTTTTCTAAAAATAGAGTGGGAATGTACGGTTTACATTCAGGAATCTTGTTTTGAAGTTCTTCGGCTGAATAAGATGGAAAGTAGTTGTTTGGAAGAGATCACTTGAAGATTCCTCTTCTACTATTTGAGGATAGCAGAAAGGTATTTGAAAATAGTTTTTGTTTTGTCTCTTCCAATCTTCTCTTTCCTCAACACTAGGGTCCGATTTCATAAATTGAATTTGGTAATCTGGACCAAGGTTCAGATATTCGAAATTATAAATTGTCGGAGTATTATAGATAGCCTTTGCTAAGTGTTTTGGGTTTTCAAAACCTAATCTGGCTTTGGAGCTTAAATCTTTTGGTGCATTTAAGTGAATAGTGTGTTCAGTTTTACCAAGCTTGTAAAGTCTTAATTCCAACGTTTCGAGTTTTTCTAATAAATCTTGTCTTTGAAAACTGACAAAGTCAAACTTTGATGAAAATTTGGCAGTCTCATTCCTAGATTTTGAAGTTGAAGTGTGAGATCAGATATTTGTTGTTGGAAAAGATCATTTTCTTCTTTTAAAACAATTTTCTCCGTTTCGAGATTATGTGCTATACTTTGAGTAGTGACAAGGTCGGTTTGCATAAGAAGCAATTGTTTATGGTTATTTTCAAGGCTTGCTTCTAAATTGGAAACCAAGAGTTTCTCGGTTTTCAATTTGGAGTGTAATTCCTTTAATTGACACATTAAATCATGCATTTGAGATACAAAAGAGTCATAGTCAGAAGGGCTTACCTCGGGTGTGTAGTCGGAAGCGTGAGAAGGACTGTCATCAGAGTAAGCCATTAAGCTGAAATGTGCTTGAGTATCCCCTTCCATGTCATCTTCATCATCTTGATTAAGCCATTGTTCATCTTCAGCTAGAAGGACTTTACCGGCTTCTTTTTGTTTGGACAACATCAGTTTGTAAGTGAAGTAGTTAGAGTCCTTCACTATTGGCTTCTTACATTCCCTTGCGTAGTGACCAGATTTGCCGCAGTTGTAGAACAGACTTCTCTCACCCTTGAACTTGTCTTCTGGCTTGGGTGTAGGGCGAGGTTCTTCTCTTCTTGGTTTAGGTTCAAACATGGCCTTTCGCTCATGATTATTAGATCCCGAGGCATACCTTTGTTGATTGGGATTTGAGCGACGTGAGAACTTTTGTTGAAAAGATTTTGTAAGGAAGGCCAGTTGATGTTGAAGTTTGGCAATTTCTGGCTCATAGTCAAAATCTTCGTCTTCTAATTCGGGAAACATCTCTTGAGGAGCGGAAGAGGATTCTTTTGCCATTAATGCGACTGGATCCGGGTTCTTCTTTGAATTTAACCCCATTAGTTCGAGAACCTCCTCTTCATCTTGTTGAGGGGTTTCATAGACTTCATGAAGGTCAAGGTCAGCAAGATATTTGTTGTGTTTGATTTGATTAGCAAACCGGCGCCATTCCGGTTGAAGATTGCTAACAAATTTAACATTGTTTTCGATCTTTGTCTTACGAATTCCGTTTTTGCTAAGTTCGTTCACCAGTTGTACAAAACGAGTATAGGTGTTTGTAAGACTTTCTCCATCTTTTGCCTTGAATTCTTCATATTGAGAAATGCAGTTGGTGATTTTGAGTTGTGTGCCAATCTTCGTTCCAAGCATGAATTTCTCTATGACTTCCCACATTTCTTTGGCCGTCTTCTTGTGGCTATCAATGCTCATGTAGATCTCATTTGGAAGGCTCATAAGTAGATAAGAACGGGCAAGTTGGTCACCTCTCATTATCCTCTTCTCGTTTGCATCCCATGAATTTTTGACTTTGACTTCCCTTCGTGCGGGCGTAGGAGGAGTGTTGTTTGGCATAGCAGGATACTCCTGATAAAAAGGTGGAGGAGGACCCTCTTTGATTGAACTCATGATCTCATCGGCATAGTCATGGCGTTCAATGAAATCAAGGAATCTATCCTTCCATTGAGAATATTCTACCGGAAAGAGAATTGGAGGCTTGGTGTCTGATCCAATGGACATTGCTTCTCGGGTGGTCATTGTACTTTTTGGTTGGACCTCGATCAATGAGTTTTTAAAAATTTCTGAGTTGACGCTTGAAACAGTAGGTTATTATCGAGTGACAAAGGACGACGAAAAAATATCGATTTGAAGGAATTTTATCGGGTGTGAGGTGCTCGATGAAAATTGTTATCGGGTGACTAAGGATCGATAATAATTGTTATCGAGTGAACAAGACTCGATAAAAATTGTTGTCGAATTGAATGGAACTCGATATAAAAGTTATCGAGTGAACAAGACTCGATTAAAAAATGTTGTCAAATTAAATAGACTCTAAAAACAATTCTCAAGTGAACAATACTCGAGAAAAAAATTGATTAAAGAAATTTATCGAACACTGACCTACTCGATCAAAATTTTCTCGATTCAATAGGACTCGACTAAAAAAATTCTTTAATTCTGAGTTTTCTGTTTATTGAAAACCCAGAAAACAAAAACACAGTGTTCTTGACTAAAAAGAACTAGTCTTTTTATGGACAAGACTGTCTGGGTTTTCGAGTTTCTTATTTGTTCAATCACAAAATATCAAAATTACGAGAGTTTATGATTTTTACTAAGGAAATCTTTAGTAAGAAAAGCTGCAGGAGTCACAAGTTCCTGAGTTTTCTTATGTAAACATATTCAAAAGTAAATAAAATAAATTAAAGTAATTTTAACTAAACAGATTTAAATATTTTATATAGGAGTCGATAAAAATTCATGATTTAAACAGTAGAATCGATAAAAATTCAATCAACAGAAGAGATATTCGATAAAAATTCAATAAGTCGAGAGAAAAATTTAAATCGATAAAAACACAGATATACTTAATCAAGAATAACACACAGAAACTGATATAATGATCGAGAAAAATTCATTGAGCAGATATGAGTTTGTCGACAAAAAAAATTAAGAAGTTTTATCGGGTAAAGCGTGACACGGTATGACTCGACAAAAATTCAATGAACAGTAGAACTTGCAGAAATAGAAAAAAGTACCTTCTGATTCGTGGTTTGCTCAGAAAATCGTAAAAACTCGTGATCTCAGGCTCTGATACCACTTGTTGATCCCATTATAATAAGCATAATGACAATAAACAGTTAATAGCAAAGTAATATGACACGAACAATGATTTAAAGAACTTACGTAGTCATATATCTCTTGAACGTATATGTATCGATTACAATCAGATTCAGCTCTGTCTCTATAAAATATGAATCGACTAACTCGGAACCGTAACGTTGTATTTATATTGCTAGGTCTTGTCTAATTAAGGAAACAAGAGTTTAAGGAATTATAAACTTTCTTTTACAATAAAGCATATATTTTCCTTATTTTGTCACAATTAAATAATAATAGACCTAACATCTAATCTTGATTGGACTTACACTTGATGTGAGAGCGGGAATCAAGGATTTGAAAGAAAAATTTGAAGAAATTTGAAATTTTTGGAGTTTTTAAAAAACTATGGTATTTGATCGATTCTGATCAATTTAGTGGTTGAATTTGATTGAGATTAGGATCATATGATTCGTATTAGTTAGGAGATTATTCGACTGGAAAGAATTGGATTTTAGAAAAGTTTATGTTTGATTTGGATCGATTTATGACACTTTTGGGTTTTTTTGAAAAAGTTTATGTTTGATCTTCAAAGTGCAGATATAGGACGTTTTATGGTTAAGTGATTGAAGTAAAAGTGCTCAGAATCTGATCATGTGCAACCTCGCAAATTTTCAAATCAATCGGAGTTGAGTTGAATAGAATGAGGGTGATTTTTGTGTTTTTCGAAGTCTTGAATATCTGACAAGTTCTTAACCCTCGCACGACCTTCTTAATCCTCACATGATGAAGATATTCATGGGCCTCGCACAGACTTATGCGAGCCTCGCATGCCGAAGGTCATTCTTGTGTGCTTAACCCTCGGGTGGTTCATCTTCATAACCCTCACACTATATTGAGCGAGCCTCGCACCATATTGAGCAAGCTTTGCACACCCTCACCCTCGTTTAAAGCATATGAGAGCCTACCCGAGCCTCGCACAAGATTAGTCGAGAACAGCTTCACACGAGCCTAATCTTCGTACACTTGATTTTTCAAAACAAAAAAAAAAGACCGGAAATTTCCAAAGTTGCCCATTCAAATTTTGACTTTTCGGGTTAAGTTTCAGATCTATCTTCCAAAATACATTTCGAATTTTGAAAACTTTTTCTCGAGGTTTGACTTTACTGTTGACTTTTTCTCGAAAATTGACTTTGATTTTTTATTTTTCCGCCCTAAATTGTTGTTTTTCAAATCTTCTATAGATCTTATTTGATTATCGATCATTTGTATCTGATAACGATGTCTACTTCTGACCTCATTTCTCAGGAATCGTCATTGCAAGCACAGGTTGCAAGCCAAAAGAAAGAAATTTATAAGCTCAAAGTCGACTGTCTTGCAAGTCATGAGTTGAATGCATCCTTGAGAAATGATGGCGCTGAAAAGCAGACTTTGAAAGATCAACTACATGAACTCTATCAGAATCCATACACTTTAACATATGAAGATTCAAGTAAGAAGATGAATATTTATTTGATAAAGAAAAATCTTGATCTTCACAAAAAGATTACTAATCTTGAGCTTGATAAAAAGATTACTAATCTTGAGCTTGATAAACAGTTTTCTGAGTATGGGATTGAAGTTAAAGAAGAAAACAAAATTTCCTATTTTGATGAGAAGTATGAAAATGAAAGAAATTTACTCTCTGATGAGAAAATCATATTTGAGGCTGAGAAGAAAAGTCTTCAAAGCAAGATTAATTCTTGTAAATTGACAAATGTGAAACTTTCAAAGAAAATATCCGATTTTGAGAAGGTACATATAATTGAGAGAGGTACGATTAAAGAGGAAAGAAAAGAGAACGAGAAGAAATTTTTGGAGCTTATCAAGAAGATTTCCGATCTTTTGCAATGATTAGAAAAACAACATAAGAATTTGGAACTGAACGAAAGTTGATTGAGAAGAAGAATGTTGCTTTGGTCAAAGATTCATCTGAAGAAAGAAAGTGGCTAGAAATCAACTTTGAGAATGAGAAAAGAAGTTTTGAATTTGAGCGAAAAATTCTTAAGCAAAAGATGCTACTTTTTCAAAGAAAAAAATTGAGCTGGAAAAGAAAATAGAGCATGGCAAAGCTGTTAGACTTCATTATGTGAAAAGTATGAACCAGAATATTACAAGTATCGAAGATCAGAAGTTAAGTCAGAAGCTCGTCTTCTGACTTAAGTCATCTCAGATGCACCCAGAGACTTGAAGAACCTTGGGACTCTAACTGTTATCTCACACGCGCTTGGGATGACATGGCGATCATATTTCCGTGCGTCCCTGTATGTAACTGATTCTGTTACTAGTATAGCTGACGTGTCAAATCCTGATAGGTTAGATCGTTGACTTTTACTTTGTAATAGTATAAATAAATTCATTCTTCACTGTAATAGTTGACGATCATGGTGAGAAATTGTGCTATTCATTCATACGTATTGTAATCAATTTCCAGGTTATTAATACGATTTCTCAATTGTTCTTCAAATCTGTTCTTACTGTTCTTACTGTTTATTATCACTGTTCAGTATTAAACATTGCTTCCTCTCATACTTTGTTATACGATCTATTGATTTGTTATAAGAAACGGATCTGGGTTCCAAGAATTGGTATAAGAGCCTGATAATCAATCTATTGATTATTAGATCTCATCCAGTTTGGAGAAATCCCTTTTCTACTAGCAGTTAATTTCATTTTTAAACTATCGTTCTCAATTCTACCCTGTATTTCGAGATTTTGGTAATTTCATACAATTCTCTCTAAATAAGTGGTAATTTTAGTTTAAATCTGAAAATCAGTAAGAATATCGTCTCGTTTCAAATCATTTGAAATTTATTTGCTCCAAATTTCAATAGTATTTCCTGCATCTCTCTTAATCTCTGTTTTCCATAAAAAAAATGGCTAATCAAAACATAAATGCCATATACACCTCCGGATCCTTGACCAAACCTCTAACTCTAATCTGTGATGAATATTCTCAATGGAAGATCCACATGATCAATTTCTATGAAGGATTAGATGTTGAACTTTATCCTACTGTTTTGAATGGTCCATTTATACCAATGACCACCATTCCAAGGATTTCTGCTACAGCAAATATTGATGAAATTCTCGCTCGTCAAGTTCGAAAACTTAGAGAAAATTGGTCTGATGAAGAAAAGGCTAAGGTGGAAATGACCAAGAAAAGACCAAAAAGGCAAAGAGTCTTTTGATTATGGCTATTCCAAATGAGATTTTCCAATCTCTGGATTCATGCGAAACTGCAAAAGAGTTGTGGGATCAGCTTGAAAATATTCTCGAAGGAGGAGCAAAGATGAAGAAAAACAGAAGAGCTCAAGCTCTAAATGAATATAGTAGTTTTCAAGCCATTTCACAGATTTAACACTCTCATAAATCTGTGCAAGAGATGTGATATAGTAAGATCCAAGGAAGACAACAATGTTCTATTTCTTAAACGACTAAATCTAGAATGGTCTAATTTCTCCATGTCTCTTTAAGCTAACCAAGACTTAGAAATGTGGTCTCTACACGATGTATTTGGCACTCTTCAGGCACATGAAAAGGAAGTTGTTCAGAAGAAGACTTTAATTGGTGGACCTCTCACCCTAATCTCTGAATCCAGAGGGAATCTCTGAATCCAGAGGGTCAGGCAGAAGGAGTAAAGAAACTGAGAGGAAAGGAAAGAGCAAGGCATTCATTTCAGAAGCAAGTTTAGAAGGTGCTTTTGATTCTGATGATGATGCGATCAAATATTTTGCAGAATCATTAGCACTTATTACCAAACAATTCACCAAAAAGTTTGGTAATAGATCTTTTCAAGGGAACATAATATTTGATCGCCCCACTCAAACTTATACTCCAAGGCAAGAGATCCAGAGAGCTGAAAAATCAGAAGCAGAAAAGAAAGAGGAAGAGCTGAAGAAGAAAAAGGATGTGGAAAGTCAGGTTACTCCAAAGACTGCAGAGGTGCTCTTGTAAAAGACAAGCCATACTACAAGAACAAATACAACTACAACATTGTCGAAAGAGCTCACTATGCTGAAAGAGAGAACTGGCTGGATGACCAGTCTAGCGGAGATGAAGCCATGTTCTGTGGAATGGCCAAGGCAGATGAGTCAGAAGATCAGCCTTCTGAAACTTCGGTTTGTACTCTATCTGAATCCTCTGAACTTGAAAACACCATAATGATTTTAACCAATGATTTTGAAAATCTAAAGCAAAAGCTTATTATACAAAAGAAATTGAGGAAAATTCTTGAACAAACTCTTTTTACAATTCAACGAGAAAGAGATATTTACAAAAGAGAAATAGATATTTTAACTGATGAAAAGATGGAAATATATGTTGGAAATGAAAAGATTTCCAAACTTTTGAAAAATACAGAAGTCAAACTCAAGGAAGAGAAACAGAACTTCGTTAAACTTCTGTAAGGCAAAGATAAAGAGATTAAGGCTAAAGAAAGTGACAGATTGAATTCAGTAGCACTCAAAAATTAATTTCAAAAGGAAAGAGAATTTTGCACATAGAGCTTCAAAACAAAGATCTACAGATCAAAAAATATCTGGATGCTCAGAAAGTGCACGATAAAATCAATACACAAGTAAGGAGAACCGAGAATGGTTTTGAGGATTTGGATCCCTACACGTGTAAAAAGCGGTATACACTAGAATCTGTATTTTGTTTAGAAAAAGAACAAAAGCCTGTTTTTCCTATCTTATATGAGCAATCAGTTTTCAAAAAATCAAAATACCAAAATGGTCATTGTGTGAGAAAATTAAAATACAAAAATATCAAGTACTCTTCTGAAAAAACAACTCACGTTGATCTAAATTTAGTCCAAAAGAAAAGTGATATTTTCAAGTTTAGATCGATTACTCATATAACTTTGAATCCAGAAGCTGATGAATTTATACCTATACAAGCAGAATAGGAGCTAAGACTTACTTTTCAAAACCAACTTCTCTCAACTCTGGATGAGTGTTTTAAACTTGAACATATGGATGCTTAACAAAACTCAATTGAAAAACATCCATAGATCTTTCCTTGTTCTTTTGTTGACTTAAATCTTTCCGAAACCCAAGACAATTTGGAGATTATTACTTATCCCTGGGAAACTGATGATCAAAATGATTATGATTTCTTTGATGATTCAGAGATATATATTTTAACTTTTGATAATCTCTTGCCACAAGAATACTTAAAGGCTCCAGAGGTAATAAAAAATGAGGATGCACCTTTCCAATACACTAATGAACCTTTGGAAATATGAGCCTCTGGACCGAATGTTGAAAAACATTCAAATGGAATACCAATACTCTCAGTACCTCCAAAAGGACAGAGAAAAGAGGTTTCCATTCACCCAAACTTTCTCGGGATGTGTCTTAAAGCTAAAACTTGTCTTGAACTCGAAAAGGAAGAAAGTCTCAAAAAGCAAGTCAATACTCAGAAACAATCTCAACAATCAAAACCTCAGAAGTTTACTTATGCTCAAAAAGGAAAATGGAAATCTAATTCTGTTAGGTCTGAAATTATTGTATCTGAGATGACAACTATTGAAGACATGAAGGACCAAAAGTGCAAAGTCAACAAAGTCATCAATTAGGAAGGTTTAATATGAGGAAAGGATAATTATCTTGTAAATGGCAATTGTATAATGCCTAAAACACTTACCTTCCTTATATAGTATAATGGTTTAATATAAATAGGAGTCTTAGGCTATTCATTAACGTGTATGTGAGATTAGAATTCGTTAGAGAGCATATTGTTAGATCATAGAGAAAGCTTAATAGATAATATTCATTCTAATATGTTTAAGTGAGATATTCGACATAGTGAAATCATTCGACGTATATTCAACGTGTTCTTCATGTTCTTGCATACATACATACATACATACATACGATTACCTAATTATCTGGGATTCACAATTGGTATCAGAGCCTGCGATCTGAGTTTTGGCTATTTTCTGAAGTGTTCAACGAGAAAAGAAGGTACAAATTCGATTTCTGCATATTTTTACGTTTTTGTCGAGTCAAGCTTCCTTAGTTTGACCCGATAAAAAGCCATATTTTTCAAAAACCAGATCTGTTAAATTTATTCGATTCTTTTCTATTGATTAAAGATTCATACCCTTGAATCGACAAAAATCCTATCTTTTCTTCGAAACCCAGGTCTGAACTTCTGTCTAGTCTCAGTACCCGATAAAAATTAAAACCTGTTGTTGCTTGAAATTTTGTTGATCCATATTAAAATAAACTTGATTTTTATTCGGATAATTTAATCTGTTTTGATTAAAATTATTCTAGTTTATTTTGGTTACTTTTGAAATTTACATAATAAAACTCAGAAACTAGTGACTCTTGCAGCTTTTCTTACCAAAGAATTTTGATTTTATTCTTGACTGAACAAACAATAAACTCGAGAACTTAGCTATTCTTGTCCATAAAAAGACTTGCTCTTTTTGGTCAAGAACCCTTTGTTCTTGTTTTCTGGTTTATCATTTAAGAAATTCAGATTCAATATCCTTGAGTTTTTATCGAGTCCTCTTCAATCGACAACCTTTGTTATCGAGTCAATAGTAATCGATATAATTTCTTATCGATTCTGTTTTCATCCATGAAATTTTTATCGAGCCCCTTCAATCAACAATTTTTTTATCGGGTCACTAGTAATCGACATCTTTGGTTAAAATTGATGTTTTTCCGACATAATTTTTTGTCGATCCGATTACACCCGACAGTTTTTTTTATCGAGTCTTCTTGACCCGACAATAAATCTTGTCGACCAAGTCAAACCCAACATAAATTTTTGTCGGACCCTTCCCTATCGAGAAACACCTTCTGTTTTCCAAAGAAAACTCAGAAAATTTCCAAAACTCACCGATCGAGATCACTTTATCAAGTAACCGGTGCTTATATTTTTTAGATGGATTCTCAAAAACAAATTTCAGAGCTAAATGCTAAAATTGCTAAACTCGAAGCAAGACATACGAATAACATTAACGTGCTTGATGAACTTTTAAGAGAACATGTCACTCTCAAATCTAAGTTTCATAACTCTGAAAAATCAAGAAAAGATCTGAAAAATGAATATGAGTTTTTGCAAGAACGACACAATGAGCATATTAGGAATACAACTCATACCTTTTATGAAGATTTTTGCAAAAAGAAAAATCTTGAGTTGATAAATTTTGATCTGAAAAACAAAATTTCTGAGTTGGAAAAATTTAGAGATTCTAAGACGTATAGTGTTTCCCTTTCAAGTAAAATATTTGAATTTTTGGAAAATGAGAATAAAAGGATTTTAACTTCTGATGACAAACACAAGTTTGAAATTGAGCGAACATCCTTTGAAAACAAAGTTAAAACTTATGAGTTGACCATTAGAAAACTGTCGAAACAAGTGGAAGATTTTGAGCAAATTGTGATTTTAGAGAGAAAATATTCCGAAACAAAAAGTCTGGAGTTTTCAAAACAAATTTCTGATCTTGAGAAACTTTTGAGAAATGAAAGAAATGCGTTTAAAATTGAAAAAACGAATTTAATCAAGAAATGTAGTTTGATCATTACTAAAAGCAAAAATCTGGAAAAAGATTTTGGAAAAGAGAAGCAAGTCTTTGAAAATAAAATTGTCAAACTTTCAAACAAATTATCTGTTTTCGAAACAGCTCTTGTAACAGAAAAGAATTTGAGTTCTGAATTTAAGAATAAATATGATTTGGTAACAAAAGAAAGAGATGATTTATCATGCAAAATTAAAGAACTTGAAAGAAGATCCTTGCAAACTGAATTTGACAAAATATCCAAGGCTTCTACATGCAAATTTTTATTAGCAACTATTTGGATGACCAAATCAGTACCTTTTCAAGAAGCTCTAAAACTTCCGACGATGAATTAAACTATGTTGAGGAAATGCCTCGTTTTGACGAATATATTGATTCCTTTTCAAATAAAAAATTGAAGGAACAGATAGATGATCTTGAAAAAATGATTTTTCCTAATGATTCTAATTCTGCTTCATGTTCGAAGATGACCCCTCTTTCTCCTGTCTGTAAGAATAACTGTTCTTCAAATGATAAATCAAATAGTTATTCTAACGGCTCCAAATCATATAGTTTTTCAAATTCTCGAACTCATAATTCTAAACAGTTTCATAATGATTTTGTTGCTAAATCCGGGAATTTCAAGAAGTTTAAGATGGTTTGGAGAAAGAAATCAACTACAGATGATAGTGTTAGAAACATGCCACATACATCTTCTGTAGTTGATGAAAAATCATTTGTGTCCAAGAGTGATTTACCTCATTTTGTCAAGTCAATCAAACATCTAATCAGTCTAAGCGCCACAAATATTTGTTGTTCTACTTGTGGAACAAATGATTTTGTCAATCAAAGGTTTGTTCATAAATGGTATGGTATTTTTAGTATCCCCACTTCCCCATTTGTTGTTACTAAAGCTAACCTCCGAGGACCCAACAAAGCTTGGGTACCAAAATCTTTTTAGTCTGTTTTGTAGGTACGTCATGTGTGTTTTAAATTCCTAATATTCACACACATGACAATCTTTCAAAAGGTTATGCTACATTTGAGGGTGAGTAACACATTTTTATCATTTTTTTATTTTATTGTATAGCTTCATAGTATCTCGGTTATGAACCTGCTCTTAACATTATGACTTCTGAATACATCAGTTCAGAAATCGGACTTCAATATTTCAAACTCTTTATGCGTTAGGAATAGAAGTTTCAATGGTCAATCCAAAGCCAGAGGACCTACCCATGAAACAAATCCCTAGGTTAAAATTTTTGAAAGGATATATTGAGTGCTTGTGAGATAAAAGAAAACTAAGGGTGTGGCAGGACTTAAAAGAAAAAATTTGCTTCTTACCAAACCTAAACAGTTATCCGGGTAACCACACAATCTATTCATTCTAGACTCTTTGGAGATGAATATTGAAATAGACATAGACCCAATGTCGATAACTCGTGTCACCCCACCCAGCTACTCAAGTATCTCACAAAAGATATTTGTTTCATAAATCACGGAGAATGAGCATATCTGCTATCTTTTCTTCACTCGGAAGATTAAGATATTGAAAAAGGAAGACACACTCCGGTCTCCGAACTTCATATTTTGTGCACAATCGAGTCTATTTTGAGCCAAAATATATATACTAATTTTTTTTTCACATTGCACGAATCTTTGTGATTCACCAAGCATAACTTCGTGTTAATGTCGGAACGGTTTGAGAAGTTAGTTTTTAACTTACTTCAATGATAACTAGAAGTCCTATCAGAGATTCATCATTGTCAACTCTGAATATTTTTAACTTACTTCAATTGAATTTATTTTGATTAAGTGATAACAGTTGCTTCACGTACTTCTGTATGTTAGTTTTTACACGCTTCATTAGTTAACTATTTTTTTGTCTTTGGTTATTCATAATGATTCGGATTCTCCTTATCATTCTGAGGGGGAGAGATTGTATATCAAAGACACGACATGCTTATTTGGGAGAAAAGTTGATTTTTTGAAGACTGATTTTGTCGAGTTTCCTTACTTGATTTTTGAAGAAAAATGATTTGTTGAAGACTGATTTTGTCGAGTTTCCTTACTTGATTTTTGAAGAAAAATGATTTTGTCGACTGCTGAAGATAAAGTTGAAGACTTATCTAGTGCTTAAGACCCGACATAAATTTTCATCTACTCATCTTGGCCCGAGATCTTTTTATGTTGACCCGATATTTGTTTTAAATCCACATCTGAGCTTATCGAAATGGTTGACCCGACAAAGTTTTGAATAAAGGAAAATACCCTACGACTTCAAGGCTCCTTCGAATTTCTTTTCATGCTAATGTTAAGGGGGAGCTTTGGAACTTACAATAGATCATTTTCGTAGGGGGATCAAAAGAATCAAGAGAAAAGATTTGTTGACAAAAGTTTCATGATCTTCAAAAGAAGAGTGCTGATTTGCTGAATTGTAATCTCGAATACAAAAGGGGAGATTGTTAGGTCTGAAATTATTGTATCCGACATGACAACTATTGAAGACATGAAGGACCAAAAGTGCAAAGTCAACAAAGTCATCAATTAGGAAGGTTTAATATGAGGAAAGGATAATTATCTTGTAAATGGCAATTGTATAATGCCTAAAACACTTACCTTCCTTGTATAGTTTAATGGTTTAATATAAATAGGAGTCTTACGCTATTCATTAACGTGTGTGTGAGATTAGAATTCATTAGAGAGCTTATTGTTAGATCATAGAGAGAGCTTAATAGATAATATTCATTGTAATCTGTTTAAGTGAGATATTCGACAGAGTGAAATCATTCGACGTATATTCAACGTGTTCTTCATGTTCTTGCATACATACATACGATTACCTGATTATCTGGGATCCACAAATTCTTCTACTCCTGTTTCAATAAAACCCAAAGTTCCTGAGAAGTCTCATCAGAGGAAGCCTCCACAAAAGAACACATTTACGTCTAAGCATAAGTCTAGCCTAGATAAGAAGTTCGATAGAACTACTGATACTAGAATAGACAAAAATAAGAAAAATTGTAATTATTGTTCTAGTAATGAAAATTTCAAACAATCTTTTATGTTTCAGAATTCTGAATGTTTCTCCTTGTTCTTAAAACATAAGCAATTTTTTTCAAGGCCCTCTGATTACTTCTCTAAAAATCAAAAGTACAACTTCAGGAATCAAACCAAAAAGAACTATGAAAACAAAAAGGGCAAACCAATAACCTCTGCAAAACCCAATCAAGCATATGATAAAAAGGATCAACAATTCAAACCTAACATTAAAGGACCCATTATGAAATGGGTACCTAAATCCCTCTGATTCTGATTGCAGAAACAGCGTGTGCATATCTGGTATCTTGACTCTGGATGCTCGAGGCACATGACTGGAACGAAAAACTTACTCTCCAAATTCAAAGATAAAAGTGGAGGAGCGGTAACGTTTGGTGATGATGGTAAGGGTCAAATAAAAGGCTACGATACTCTACAAGAAGGTAATATTACCTTATCCAAAGTAGCTCATCTTTCTGGTTTGAAACATAACTTGTTAAGTGTAAGTCAACTATGTTACTCTAAAATACTAGTTGCATTTGATGAAAAACATTGTTACTTATTCTCTAAGGCAGGTGAAGAACTATGGAGAGCTGACAGAAAAGGTAATCTATACATGATGAATTTTACGTCCAAGGATGGTAAGGAAACTCTCTGTCTAATCTCCAAAAAGAGTGAAGTTGCTTGGCTATGACATCATAAAATGTCTCACTTGAACTTTGAAAATCTTGAAATGTTGGTAAAACATAATCTGGTGAAGGGTCTTCCAGAGGTACACTTCCAGAAGGTTCACCTCTGCCCTGCATGTGAAATGGGCAAAATAAAAAGAGCATCTCACAAAACCAAAAGTGATCATTCGTGCACTAGACCTCTGCAAATGCTACATGTTGACCTCTGTGGTCCCATTGGAATTTAGAGCTTGTCTGGAAAAAAGTATATCTTGGTGCTAATGGATGAATTTTCCAGGTATACATGGTTGCTTTTTGTGCGTAAAAAATCAGAAGTGCCAATCGTATTAAAGAATACGATGACTAGAATACAAGTTCTTCTACAACAGAAAATACAACAGCTGCGAAGTGATAATGGTACTGAATTCAAGAATGCCAAGCTTGAAGAATACCTTGTAGCGAATGGAATTACCCAAAACTTCTCTGCTGTACGCACTCCTCAGCAAAATGGTGTAGTAGAAAGACGCAACATAACATTAGTGGAAGCAGCCAGAACAATGCTTGCAGCTTCTGGACTCCCTATCCACATTTTTGGGCAGAAGCTGTAGCCACAACATGTTTCACTCAGAATCGATCCATCATATTCAAGAGGCATCTCAAAACCTCTTATGAGCTGATAAATAAGAGAAAACCCTCGGTTAAATTTTTCCACATTTTTGGCTGCAGGTGTTTCATTCTAAATGATAGAGACAAACTTGGCAAGTTTGACAAGAAATCTGATGAAGCCAAATTCTTGGGATATTCGTTAAATTCAAAAGATTTTACGGTTTTTAATTTATGAACTAAGACTGTAATGGAAAGTATAAATATCGATTTTGATGATCAAACTCAATTGACTTCTGATTATTGAAACTCATAACTCAAACTTAATATTGTTACCTCTGATTACCTTTCAGGTTCCAGAGAATCCGATATTGATGCTCTATTCGATGATTTTCTGGGCGAAGAAATACCTTAGAGCAAGTACCTAATAACCCACCCTTGAATATTCCTGAAGTACTTTAAGCTTCTGGAATCACTCTCTCTGGTCCTGTATCATCAAATAAGAGTCCAACGGTAACCTCTGCGCCTCCTGTATCATCAAATGAAAGTCCAGAGGTAACCTCTCAGCCTTCATTAGAGGGGGAGACTTTAGGTGCTTCTCTTGATCCAGAACCTATTCCAATATCAGATGAGGTTATTCAATCTTTGAATATAGAAGTTCAAGCTCAACAGATACCTCAAACAAGCATGAAAAGATGGACAAAGTCTCACACTCCAGATCTAATTATTGGAAGTCCATCTGAAGGGGTTAAAACAAGATCTGCAACTGCCAATGAAGCCTTCTTTGTAAATTTTCTGAGCATGATCGAGCCAAAGAAGGTTCATGAAGCTTTACAAGAGCCAAGCTGGGTGGCAGCTATGCAAGAAGAACTGCTTCAATTTGACAGAAACAAAGTATGGAACTTAGTACCTCTGCCTAAAGACAAAATAGCCATTGGTACTAAGTGGGTATTCAGGAACAAGAAGGACGAAGATGGTATTGTGATCAGAAACAAGGCAAGATTGGTGGCTAAGGGCTATTGTCAAGAAGAAGGGATAGACTACGATGAGACATTTGCCTCTATAGCAAGACTTGAAGCTATAAGACTTTTTCTAGCTTTCTTAGCATACAAAAACTTTAAAGTATATCAGATGGATGTTAAATGTGCATTTCCGAATGGAAATCTCAAAGAAGAAGTGTATGTTGAACAACCTCCTAGATTTGAAGATGCTAGACATCTAGAATATGTATATCTTTTGGATAAAGCTCTATACGGATTAAAGCAAGCACCAAGAGCCTGGTACGAACGATTATCTACGTATTTGATCAGTCATTCATATGAGAAAGGTAAGATCGATACCACGTTATTCATCAAAAAAGGCAAAGGTATGTTAACTGTAGTTCAAATATATGTGGACGACATTATATTTGGTTCTACTCATCAGTCAGAAGTTGACTTGTTTTCAAACCTGATGGAAAAAGAATTTGAAATGAGCATGATGGGAGAATTAACATTCTTCTTAGGACTCCAAGTCAAACAAACTAGTTCTGGCATTTTCATAAATCAAGCCAAGTATGTTTCTGACATGTTAAAGAAATTCAAAAACTTCAAAATTCCAACACTATGAAAACTTCTATCTCTCCTAGCACGAAACTTGATCCTGATCCCTCAGGGAAATCAGTTGATGTTACATGTTATAGAGGTATGATCGGATCACTTCTATATTTGACTGCAAGTAGGCCAAATATCATGTTTGCCACTTATCTCTGCGCGAGATTTCAAGCAAATCCAAAAGAATCTCAATTTGGCTGCTGTAAAAAGAATTTTTAGATACCTAAAATAAACTCCATCACTGGGTCTCTGGTATCCTAAAAATTATGGATTTGATTTAATTGCGTATACTGACTCTGATCATGCAGGTTGTAAGTTAGATAGAAAAAGTACCTCTGGTAGTTGTCAACTTCTGGGAAACAGACTAATAAGTTGGACATCTAAGAAACAAAACTGTGTTTCAACATCTATAACAGAAGCCGAATATGTTGCTTCTGCTAATTGTTGTTCACAAGTCATCTTGATGAAAACTCACCTCAGAGACTATGGTCTGGTGTACGACAAGATACCCATCCTATGTGACTCAGAAAGTGCTATTGCGATCACTGAAAATCCAGTTCTGCACTCAAAGACCAAGCACATTGATGTAAGGTATCATTTCATTAAGGATCATGTGGAGAAGGGGACAATTGAAATGTACTTTGTCTCCACTGATTACCAACTTGCTGATATATTTACAAAAGCTCTGGATGAAAAGCGATTCAATTTTCTGATCAGCAAGTTGGGTATGCTAAACATGTACTTACCTTAATTTCTATGACCTTCATAGGATTAAGTCAATTCACTTGTTCTGTATATCTCAATTTTCTTTACTATCATTTATTGTGTGTTAAACAATAAATCAGAACCACCTAGAAGCACTCAGAAGCCTCTGGTCACTTCTGATGATTAACCCAGAAGCACTCAGAAGCCTATGGACACCTCTGTTCTTAAATAAACAATTGTTCACTTTTTGATCCAAGTATAGACAGAAAGGGCAGCATGATTTGAAAAAGCAAGGGGGAGTAAATACTCAAAGTTCAGGGGGGAGCATACAGTGCAGCTTTTGAGGGGGAGCACAGACATGCTACTTTTTAAGGAAATATTTTCAAAACAAGTCTAACAGAAATTAGTTGTCTTTCGAACCTATCTTTCCTTAAAAAGTTTTTGCGAATTGGTTACTTCTGAATAACTCTTGCTATCAAGGTTAATAAGAAATCTCAAATTCAACTAAAACTCTTCTGAAAAGACGTTCTCATGACAAAACTCTTGGTCTCAAAATGTTTTATATGACCAAAAAACTATTCTCTGATTATGTCTTTCTCTTGAATTTTTTTTAATAAGTTACTTCTAAAATTAACTCTGAATCAAGGATATCCTTCAATCTTCTGAATCAAGCACAGCCGGGGAAACCACATCATCTTCATCATCCTCTCAAAAGGGTGATGATGAAAATATAAGAGTTCTATCGCCCCATAACCTGCCACAACCTACACAATTCGTTGATGTCACGGTGACCAACGAAGCCTTAGGAAACGCAGAGGGTACGTCCATACCCTTTGATAGTGTAGAAGCTGAAGAATTCCCATCAGAGGGGTTACAGCATCAGGATGCACCACTTACTGAAGTTTTCCTACTCCCAAAAGGTAAGCACTTTGTGTTCAGCTCCCCATCCTCTGATGATAGGGAAAAAGTTGATCCAATCAGAACAACCAAGAGGTGTTTATCAATGATAGCTCTCAAAGATAGGTGGGAAGTCCCTCCACGCTCAACGTCAAAACAGGCGTGAACGAGGGCCTCTCTGAACGCGAGAGACAAGGGGCCCCATGTGTTGGGGATGCACCGGTTACCTCTTCTGAATTTGTCACCAATGCAGCGTTCCAGGCATTTGGTGATAAAATTCAGAGATCTGTGGAATATCTAAAACTCTCCCTTGAGACCCAACAAACCACACTCAACAATATTCAAAGTACTCAACTTACACAGACTCAAATTCTGGAATCTATCTAGAAGATGATTTTTGATACTGCTGAATCCCAGAAGACTTCTGCCTCTGACTACTTCAATAAGCTAGACGCAGGGATCAAGGCCAATGCAGAAGCAATCTTCCATATTCATGATGACATTCCGTCTCCAGAAGTCACTATCTCTTCAGATGAGTTTCGATCTTTCATTGCTGACATCAAGAAACTCATTGATGCTGTGATCCATCAGAAGCCTCTGTCTTAACATCCTCCTCTCTAATTCGGCAATCTGATATGGCGCTATTTTCAGAAAACAATGATGGACAGATTTAATGCGTTGAACACCAAATGTGTCTCTAAGACCAACTCCAGTTCCACGAACTTCGCTCAGAAGGTATCTACCTTAGAAACCTCTGTTTCAAAATTGTCGTCTCTGGTCAGCTCTGTATCTGCAGATTACGAAGAAAAGAAGAAAGCCAAAGAGGCCAGAGCATGCAAAAAGGCAGAATTGAAGCGAAAGAAGTCTGAGGATCAGGATCCTGATTCTCAGAAAGGGGAGAATACATCCAAAAAGGCAAAAGTTGATGGTGCTGATACGGCTCAACCTCAGGATAAAGGTAAAGCTCCTGCATCTACACCCTCTGAACCACCACCATCCAAACAAATCCCTCTTACACCAACTTCACTAGCCGTACACTCTGGCCCACTTCCCAAAGATCCAGATATGGCTAAGTTCATTCTTGATCTTTTGGGAAACAAAAGAAAGCCCCAACCTCAACCTTCACAATCGCAGCCATCAAAATCCCAACCTCAGAAAGATCAATCAATCCGCTCCTGTGCCAGAACTAGAGAATTCACAGCCACTCAAACTCCAAAACCCTCTGACTCTGTCTCCAAACAACCCACTGTTGATCAAGAAGCTGAAGAAGCTAAAGCTAAGGCTGAAGCTGATAAAGCCAAGGCTGAAGCTGATAAAGTTAAGACTGAAATTGAAAAACTCAAGAGAGAAGCGTCAATCAAAAGAAGGGTTGAGATCCAAGAAAAGAATCATAAGTTGAGGAAGTTTGAACTTCCAACTTCATTGGAAATTGAGCACAGGCATATGTTCGCAATCACAGATCAGAAAGTCTTCTTAATGCTTCCTAACTTTGCCAATGACTATAATGTAAGCGATGAAGTCAAAAATTAATTCATTTGTCATAGGCAAGTAAGGAAAGAGACTTACTCAAAAATACCAATCAAGAAAATCTCTTGGATTAAGCACGTTAATTTTGAAGACACAGAGATTAAGTACACTATCTATGAAGTAATAAGAGAAGACAACGACAAATACTACTTCTGTGATAATGATCTATTGTCCATCAATCCTTCTGATCTCTTGACTCTAGGAAAGTATATGAAAAATAAAATGAATCAAAAGATTGATGATCAGAACAAAGTTGCCTTCTTCTGAATCATTGACTGCATGAAAGCCTTCATCAGGTATAGAAGACAGGTAGACTTTCAAACGGGCCTAGATCACAAGGAGGTAAATTTAAGCATCTCTGCTCCCAACGAAGACAAAGAGGGCCTCAATCATCTGCCTGTTGGAGAAGTGTTGACAGAACCTGAAGTGGGTATTGTGTTTAAAAGACCAACCAGAAGAAGTTTCTTCAGAATCTCAGAAGCATATAAGTACTCTACAGGGGTTGTCCAAATTGTCAAGAGTTATGCATCTCTCCAGATTGATGACAGAAGAAAGATAAAAGAGATAGAGACATAGCTAAAAGGATGGATAAGCAACTCGACACAATCTTAAAGGTTAGAGAAATTACTGATCTGTTTCACAAGATTGTCACTTTTCATCCTAATGCTCCCTTTTAATCCACTATACGAAGCCCTTTATCAAGAATTCAAATATTGTTGACAAAATGTTAGATACTGCACCAACTGGAAGTGGGAAGACTATTTGTGCTGAATTTGCAAATTTAAGGAACCATCAAAAAGGGTCTGACAGTGTCATGCGTGCTGTGTACATTGCTCCTGTTGAAGCACTTGCCAAAGAACGATATAATGAATGGAAAAAGAAATTTGGAGATGGTCTTGATTTGAGAATCTGAAATTGCCTAAGGAAACAACAAGAGATTTGAAATTGCCTAAGGAAACAACAATGAATTTGAAATTACTTGAACGAAGTTATTATTTCCACATTCTGGACTTCATACTTAGGGGGAGATCGTTAAACTTCATTCTGTGAAAAGTATAAACCAGAATATTATAAGTATCGAAGATCAGAAGTTAAGTCAGAAGCTCATCTTCTGACTTAAGTCATCTCAGAGGCACCAGAGACTTGAAGAACCTCTGGACTCTAACTGTTATCTCACACGCGCTTGTGATGACGTGGCGATCACACTTTTCGTGTGTCCCTGTATGTAACTGATTCTGTTACTAGTATAGTTGACGTGTCAAATCCTGATAGGCTAGATCGGTGACTTTTACTTTGTAATAGTTTAAATAGATTCATTCTTTACTGTAATAGTTGACGATCTTGGAGAGAAATTGTGCTGTTCTTTCATACGTATTGTAATCCATTTCCAGGTTATTAATACGATTTCTCAATTGTTCTTCAAATTTGTTCTTACATTTATTATCACTGTTCAGTATTAATCATAGATCGACATTGCTTCCTCTCATACTTTGTTATACGATCTATTAATTTGTTATAAGAAAGGGATCTGGGTTCCAACAAAAGCAGTATTGGAAAAGAGTAATGATTTTGGAATTGATAAAGTTACTAAAAGAGAAAAGGAATTTGAGAAAGAAAATGAAGTATTTGATAAAAAGATTGTAAATCTTACACGGATGTTATTTAGACTTCAAAAAGATATTATGAAAGAGCAGAATACGAAGTCTGAACTACAGAGAAAATTTGATTTGATTGTTGAAGAACGAAATGTGCTGACTGCTAGGATCAAGGAGCTTGAAGACATAAATTTCAAGGTTGAATTATCTGATAGAGCTAGTGTCGATACTATTGCTTAACCACCATATAATGATTCAGCTGAGTCAGTGTATCATTCAAGACTTCCTCAATCTCTATTCATGCCAAGATTCCTTCAACAACGTTCGTCAAATAAAATGGTTTCTCACAACATCAGATTCGTTCTTCTAATATTTTCTATAATTTTTTTGTTTCTGGTTCCAATACTAACCATTCTAAGCAGGTTAAGATGGTTTGGAAATGGAAAACAACTATAGATGAGCATGATGGAAACAAGTCAGATCAATCTCCTGTAGTTGATGCAAAGTCAGTTGCTTCTAGGACTAATCTACCTTACTTTGTCAGATCAATCAATGAGCTAATCAGTCTGAGCCAAAACAAGATTTGTATGTGGAACAGATGAATTTGGGAATAAGAGGCATGTGAATAAATGGTATGCTATGTATTCTATTCCTGATTCCTCAATGATAAGATATACTGTTAGAACATCAAATTGAAATATATGGTTAGGATCTTACAATATACCTTAGATCAAAACTAACATGCGAGGACCCATGAAGGTATGGGTACCAAAATTTGATTAATCTATTTTGCAGGTTATCATGTGTCGTGCAGAATTCAGATTATTCAAACATATGAACAAACTAATGTTTGGTTTGAGGGGAAAGTATTTTATACCATATTATATTGTTTGAAAATTTGTATATCAAAAAATCGTGGTAGTTCAATTCAAGAAACTTATTTGTGTTGTTTCTTTCCGATTGAAATTTTATTCTTGGATTACCACGTGTAACATTCTCTTGAAAAAGTTATTTCCACATCTCCTACTTTGTTGCATATTCGGTGGAAATACACTCGTTTTATATTCTTTAATTATTTTCATTTTTTGTCTTTAATTTATTTCAATGATTCTATTCTTATCGAAATAATAATTGTGACTTGTTCTTCACAATGAATCTCAATAATCATTGAATATTCATTTCGATAAACATTGTGCTTACTGAGTTATTTTGTTTAGGGTTCGTATTTGTTCCTTGACATTCCTAAATAGAAACATTCATGTTTTAGATTATGAATACCGCAGTTCAGAAAATGTACTTTATTTGTTTGACTTCTAAACAATCCACTTTACAACTCGGAGTTAAATGTTTCTGCTCCTAATATCATCAACATTTCAGCATATCAATCCAGAACCGGAAGGACCTACACAAGAAACTGTTGATCCAAACTCCTTTCAGTAATTTGAATATGATTCCTCTTATACTTAGTGAAAATTCTATTTATAGGATAGTCTTCAGAAATTAGCGATAGCACACACTGACTGTGTTCAGTGATCGCTTATGATCAGGAACAACATTCTATCTCTGAAGATCTGAAGAACAATACTCGCACCACAAAGTCATTCAGCAATGTTCATCTATCTGAAGTGTGAGATCTTGCAAAAGCTTCAGTGATACCCGAAGACGTCATCCTTGAAGCTACTGGTTCAGTGATCAAAGTGGGGCCTACTCAGCAAGATCAATGTTGAACTTATCCTCGATGCACAAAAGTCAAACCTCAAATACCTGCAGACAAAGGACGTACATATTGTTCTTATGTCCCCATTAAGTCTGATTTGGTTACTGTTCATATCCGACCAAAAGCATGGTTGCTTTTGAACAAAGGACAAGTCTCGAATAGAAACTTGACACATGGCATATACCTTTTGCTTTGCATTTAATACAACGAGTATAAATAGATGAAGAACCCTTCTTCATCTTTAAGCATGCTACCTTCTTCAAACCTCTATTGCTTTTCTTACTTGTTCTTTTGCATCAAACTAAGTGACTTCTTACTTGTAATAGAATAGGTTTAATATATGTTCTAATCCCGCTTACAACTGTAAATTTGTTTATTCAATATCCAGTTAATATGTTTGTATCCAAGCCCCTTTCTACAAACTGTTTCTATATCCATTGAACTCTTGTAGACTTCTTTGGGACCATTAAGCGGTATCAGAGTAGTGTTTTATTGCTTTAAACTTCTAAAAATCTTTAAAACGAACTCATTTCTTGTTTTCATTTTAAAATGGCTAGTACAAACTCAAACTATATAGACAATGGATCTTTAGCTAAACCTCCAAGATTTAGTCGTGATAATTTCCTAGTCTGGAAGGAAAGAATGATTCTATTTCTAGAAGGGTCAGATCCTAAGATCCATTACTATCTAGAAAATGGACCTTTCGTTCCAACAATCCTGGTTCAAGCATTACCTGCCACTGCTACAACCCCTGCTATTCCTGAAAGAAGGATTCCCAGAGCTCCACATCATTGGGGTGAGTAAGACAAGAAAGAACTAGCTGTTGATTCAAAAGTTAGATCTCTCATTGCCATGTCTCTACCGGATGATGTTTATCATTCAGTAGTGAAAATGAGGATATCTAAAACCATGTGCGACACTCTCTGTGTTCAATATGAAGGAACATATCAGGTTCAGATTACTCGTAGTATTAACTTGGTGAGACAATATGAAAGTTTCATGTTTCTGAAAAATGAAACACTTTCACAAATCCATCAAAAGTTTAATTGTCTTTTAATAGATATGAAAATTGTTAATAGAGAGTACTCTAACTCTGAAATCCTGAAAAAATTCATCGAAGCTCTTCCTAAACATTGGAAACGTTTACTACGTGTCTTAAATTGTCAAAGAACATCGAAACGCTTTCTTTAAGTGCGTTGTACGGAATATTGCTCAATCATGAGCAATCTTTAGCCTTAAAAGGAAATCTCATGAAAGACACTAAGTCTGCCAAAAGTACTTCTTTGGCTTTAGTGACTTCAGAGATGGAACCTTCTACACTCGTATCTTCTTCTATTACCTCTATCACTGAGTTAGATCAATCTAACCCAGGAGACGTCACTAATGCGGATATCTCTGAATTCGATAACAATCAGGAGATTTACTTGAAAGAGCAATTTCAGAAAGACCCCCGCCATCACTGACTCTGATAAGTCAAAGGCTGTCCCAGCTGACAAAGCTTCAGCGATCTGCTTCAGCTGTCAACGCAAAGGTCACTTTGCAAGTGAATGCAGATCAAAGAAAGTTGCAGCTCCAACCACCTCTCAGACTACCGCTAAAAATAAGAATGAGAAATATTCAAAATTAAAAGAAAAATATCAGATTTTGAAGAAGAAAAACCAGCATAAAGGCAAGGGCCTTATCGTTGAAGAAGTCGACTGGATCAAGAAGAAGAGTGGGCACAAACCACTGATGAATCTGGATCAGATGAAGAAGACATAGCCTTCTTATGTCTTATGGCAAGAATAGAGGAAGTTGAAGAGGCATCTAACACCTCTTCTTCAGAGTCTCCATCGACTCAAGTACACATTCCTTCTAACTCCTCTAAACCTATATCTGACAGTGTGTCAGATCTCGATTCTATGACTGTTGATTTTTACAAAGCTCTCAATGGTAAAATTAAAGTTGAACAAATAAATATAGATCTCTCTGAACAGCTTAAAAATTGTCATCTTAAAATAAAAGAACTTACTAAAATCGAAGAAGATTTTAAAGACCAAATCTATGTAAATCAGAAAATTAGCATTGAGAAAGTGCAAGCTATCACTGAGCGCGAAAAAGTCATCACTGATCTCAAGGCTGAAAAAGCTACCATTGAAGGATGGTGTAAGACTTCTGACAAAGTCAGTGAGACTATCAATGCTCATATCTCGAAAAAGGTCAAGAGCGGTCTAGGATATTCCTCTGACCAAGAAGAAATAGACACTGACCGTTCCATGTTAACATTTGGAATGTTTGTTTCTTCTATCCTTGGTCCCGCTTCTCAAAGTATTCATACTCTTGAGAAAAGACCTTCTAAACCCTTTACCAAGAATTCAGGGAAGGTGATCAAAGACAAGTTCCTTGATCATGTTCCCACGATCAAGAATTTCCAAAAACTGAAGAAGAATCCTTCAGTTCCTTTAGTGAGTCGTCCTAAGTATGGAAAGATGATCGCTGGATCAATTCAGATATAAACTCCCAGAATTACGATTGATCTCACTCCATCTGAACTTTAGAAACTTGTAGTTCCTCCTAGGACGATGGAGAAAGGAATTCTTGGTCCTGGTCCTGAAATTGTTTTGATCTCCTCTCTAAATGCTTCCTGCTCAAAACCTTTTTTTAAATATAGAAAATGCTATCACTATGGTGAGACTATCCACATTGCTAGCAAATGCCCTAATGTTACTAAAGCTGAAAGATTGGCTCATGGTAAGAAAGTAGCTCTCGCTGATAAACCAGCTAAAGTAAAATCCACTTAGCATGGGAAAACGTCCACGACGAAGATAACTACTGAAAAAAATTCCTCAACAAGTAACATATCCGCCAAACCTGTTGTTTCCACTAACACTGCAGGACCCATACTAGTATGGGTACCTATGAAAAAATTAATCCTCTTGTTTTATGCAAAGTGGAAAAGGTATCTGGTATCTCGATAGCGGATGCTCAAGGTACATGACTGGCAGAAAATCTCTGCTCTCCGATTACAAGGAGGAAACTGGCCCCTCAGTGACCTTTTGTGGCTATGGCAAAGGATACACCAAAGGGTTATGGCGTTCTATCCAATAGAGCAACCTCTATTAGTCGTGTTGCTTATGTTAAAGGACTAAAGCATAATATCTTAAGCATTAGTCAACTATGTGATAAAGACTTTAAAGTCTTGTTCACAAAGATCAGATGTGCGGTCACTGATAAAAATGACAAGCTTACCTTAAAAGGCAAAAGATCAGATAACGTATATGTCATCAATATGGATAGTACTCAACCAGAGAATGTTTGCTTTCTATCAAGAGCCTCCTCTGATATTAACTGGCTCTGGCACAAAAGACTCTCTCATCTAAACTTTAAAATGATTAATGATCTGTCTAGAAAAGAAATCAAACGATCATTGAAGTCGTACGATCAATGCTCATCGAATCGCATCTACCAACTGTATTCTGGGATGAAGTAGTTAACACTGCATGTTTCACTCAGAATAGATCTCTGATAGTTAAACGATTCAAGAAGACCTCCGATGAATTATTTCATGGAAGAAGACGCACTCTGAAATACTTACATATCTTCGGATGTAGGTGCTATATTATGAATGATAGAGGTCATTTAGGAAAATTCGATCCAAAAGCTGATGATGGAATCTTTTCTTAGAAACTCCTCTGTATCTAAGGCGTTCAGAGTCTTCAACAAAAGAAGACAACAAGTAGAAGAAACCACGCATGTTCGTTTTGATGAATCACGCTTATCAAGTCCTATTCCCGTCCCTGAAGACGACGAAGAATTAGATAATCGGATGAAATCTCACTATGGGGAACCTGAATCTTATTTCAATGCACCTCCGGTCGCTGAAAATAATGATGATGAAGGACAAAACTTCAATCCTACTACAAGTAACACTCCATCTTCCTCAGGGATAGATGTTACTCCCTTAAATCAGATTCCTCCTACAGATTCCTCTAACGAGGATGCTTCAGTGAACAACCAAGTCTCTCCTCATCTCAAGAGAATCTGACTCCTTTAGAGTCTTCTCCAGGGATGATAAGAAATGCTGAAGAACCTATAGTTGATGCATCTTCTACTCTCCCTGAACAAGTCACTGAATCTATTGTTGATCACTCACCTCAACCTCCGGCTCAGCGATGGACCATAAATCACCCTATTGCTCAAATGATTGGTGATCCCTATACAGGTGTAAGAACCCGTCGTGGTCTAGGTTACATCTGTCTCTTTGTAAATTTTATTTCTATATCTGAATCTAAAAAGATCGATGAAGCTATCACCGAACCTAGTTGGGTCAGTGCTATGCAAGAAGAACTAACTGAGTTTCGCAGGAACAGAGTTTGGACTCTTGTACCTCGTCCCTCAGACAAGACTGTTATTGGAACCAAATGAGATTTTCGTAACAAGTTGGATGAACATGGAACTGTAACTCGCAACAAGGCTCGACTTGTTGCTCATGGATATAGACAAGAAGAAGGTATAGATTACGATGAAACCTTCGCTCCTGTAGCCAGGTTAGAAGCCATAACACTTTTCTTAGCTTACGTTGCCCATAAAGACTTCAAAGTTTTTCAAATAGATGTTAAAAGTGCTTTTTTAAATGGCAAACTAAAAGAGTAAATTTATATTGACCAACCTCCTAGTTTCTCTGATCCTAAATACCCTGGCCATATTTTCAAACTTCAAAAAGCTCTTTACGGGTTAAAACAAGCTCCTCGAGCTTGGTATGATACCCTTTCGAAATACCTTCTTAAAGAAAAATTTGTACGTGGTAAAACTGACCAAACCCTCTTTCTTCAAAAACACAAAGGTCATACCAAACTCTGTACTCATATCACTAAACGCATGAAGAATATAAAATGATTATGATGGGTGAACTAACCCATTTTATTGGTCTAAAGATTAAGCAATCTAAGAAAGACATATTTATATGCCAGAGTAAGTATATGTTAATGATATGCTGAAGAAATTTGAGATGACTAAAGAAATTTGAGATTACTCAAAGTTCTCCAATGAAAACTCCTATGGCACCTCCTCCGACTCTTAAGAAGGATCCAAATGGGACACCTGTTAATCATACTACCTATAGAGGAATGATAGGCTCTCTGCTATATCTTACAGCGAGTCGCCCTGATATCATGTATTCTACCTGTCTCTATGCACGATATCAAGCTGAACCCAAGGAATCCCATCTGATCGCTGTAAAGAGCGAATATTCAGATATCTGAAAGAAACTCCTAATCTGGTTCTTTGGTATCCCAAAGGCTTAGGGTTCGATCTAACTGGTTACTCTGATAGTGATTTTGCAGGTTGCAAGATTGATAGGAAGAGCACCATTGTTGGCTGTCAGCTACTAGGTGATAAGTTGGTAAGTTGGACAAGTAAAAAAGCAAAACTATATGTCCGCATCAACCGTTGAAGCTGAATACGTAGCCACTGGAAGTTGTTGTGCCCAAATCCTATGGATGAGGAACCAACTCAGAGACTACGACCTCAAGCTCTCTAAAATCCCTATCTATTGTGATAGCACAAGTGTTATGCCATCACTAATAACCCTGTACTTCACTCTAAAACCAAGCATATTGAGATCAGATATCACTTTATCAGAGATCACGTTATGAATGGTGAAATTCAACTTCATTTTATACCCACGGAATATCAGCTCGCTGACCTATTTACTAAGTGTGGATCCTAGAATAATATCAAGCACAAATATAATACGGTAAGCACACTAAGAACACGATGAATATGAATATCCGAAGTCGTATATCTCACCTGATAGAATATATCGATTACAACAAGCTCTCAAATAATACGACTCTCTCTCTATCGACTTCTTTAATAATGATACCCCTTAACCTCTATTTATTGAAGGACTAACGCATATAAGGAAAGTAAGAGTTTTAGGCATTATAGAATTGCCTTTTACAAAATATATAATTATCCTTTCCTAATTTTGCAACAATTAAAATAGAGTCCTAAAAATCTCCCCCTTTGGGGAAAAATAAGTCTTCATCTTCTAAACTCAAACATGCCTTCAAATCTTCTTAGAATCTGGCGATAGATTATGCGTTTGTCTATCATATCCAGTGCATCCAAAATCTTTTTCCATTGATCCGGCTTTAATTGCTTTATTGTCTTTTTCATATCAGAACTTATCTTTGCAGATAACCTGTTTCGGATTCCCCATAATGTACCATCAGAATAAGTAGTACTCTCGTTGAACCGTAAGAATCATTTCTCTCCAGTATCTTTCATGTAAACCATACCATGAGTTGGCTTGGTCAGGATGGTTAGAACATGTAACTTCTCCAAGTCAGGGACATCTTGATTTGGTTTAGCCAGATACACCCTCTTTTGTTGACTTTCAATTCCCTGTTTTAGATCGTGAAGATAACTGTATCGTAACTCCTTTTGAACATGTCTCACGATGGCTCTTAATGATCTTTGCTCATCAAATGATCTCTTGGGTTTGTCTCGCAGCTTTATGTATAAAGTTTCCATGTCGACTACATCAATGTTCGCAAAATCTGCTTCTAGTAAAGTAGTATTCCTTGCCATTGTCTCGCAAAACTCTAAATGTTGGAAACTTTACTTGAAACAACTTCTCAAAACATATTTCCTTAATGCCAACTATCTTGTTTCTTGACATCACTTCTTCCGGTCTCTTTGCTTTCATTTTCAACAACCATACATACTCTTTCACTTGATCGGCATCCATTTCAGTGACGAGATGGATATGAGATAGATCATCTGGATTCTTCTTGTCAACAAATATCTTGTGCCTTCAAGATAGGGCATTTTGATCTGTTGGTTTACCCATTTTGAGTTATTACTCTTGAGCATTCTTTCCCACCGGATCTGATTAGACAGTAACCCTGTTCCAATAGTAGATCTCAGATGATAGTTCAAGTTTGTATGCAGTAAGTTCACATAATCTTCTTCATATAATACCGGAGCGTATGGTTCTTTGAACCAATCTTTTACTTGGGTTCGCAGATTCTAAACATTAACCAGTTCATCGTTGAACGATTTCGGTTCTACTGCACCAGACATACTCCCAAAGTCAAAATCTACCGTGGGTTTTTCAACCGTTGGTTGATTTACTTGTTGATGTGTGGGAGGTGGATTAGTTTGTTGTCGGATTGATGGAGCAGATGATGAAGTGCCAGGAGCATTAGTGGATATTTGTCTACTGGAGGTTGGGCTCTTGTAACCCGGCGTCGCGTCTCCCCCTCAGGGCAATTAGGAGCGGAATCCGAATCGTCCTGATCAGGTCGACGACGCTTAAAACGTTCAGCTGGCTGGCAGGACTCCTTAATTTCTTAGCGAAGAGCAGTAATCGCGTCAAGTATATTCTATTCACTCTGCTTCATTTGAGTCTGCATATCAATTAGTTTCTTCTCGACTTCTACTTTGAAGCAATCAAATTCATGACGAGTAATTGTAGGAATGACCTCGAGCTTTAGCTTCCGCGAGTAGGTTTGCTAAGAGCATAAACATCAGTTCATCATTGTTGAACTGAGATTTACGTGGAGAAGGAGGCCTAGGTCGGGGTTCAGATTCAGATCGAGGCTCAGATTCAGATGATGAATCATTTGATAACTCAGAAAGTGGAAATCGGCTGGTACTCGGTTTAGATGTACCGTAAGCGAATGGTAGATTCTTGAGAAAGAGTAGTCGCATTCGTTCCTCGTGAGCATCCATGTATGGCAGGATCGATAGTGAAAAGTGTGGGAGTAGTACCTGGAAGAAAAACACCAGGGTCACTTAGAACACCTATTGACACCATAGTTGAATCAACCGTGGGACCTACGTTCAGTGTTGGCATGATATTAGCAATGGTAGGATTTCTTCCAATCCTCATGGAATGTCAACAGATGACATCACTATGGAAGTTCCGACCGTGTCACGAAGATCTACGGTGTGTACTGACTCTAGTGTCCTAGGGGGCTCTAAACTCAATGTGCTTGGAATGGAAGTCGAAGTAGGCGGGATACTACTTCTTGTTTCAATAGCTATACCTCCCGCCAGGAGGGGAGCTAGATGAGGAGCTAGACCCGCAACAAGTGATGAAACTGTAGCTTGTTATGAGGCTACGGAGTAGATGGTTGAGGTGTGTACTTGCGTTGCTGGGTCCACAACGTCTTGTCCAATATCGTTACCCAACGGATGAGTATCGAAAAGAGACGCGGTTACCCATCTTGTGGTGATAGGAATCTCACTCTTAGGCATATTGACCTCCCCTTCACTCAATCTTACTTCAACATTTTCAACTAATTCTTCCTCCGATCTCCTTATTTCTCCAGCATTCGGCTCGGTAGGTTGGCTGGATAGATTTTCATATAGGGGATCGGACTGATGAACCGGTTCAGCAATGGAATCCGAGTTAGTTGCATCAATAGAGGACTCCTGGGTTGACGGTTGGCCGCCGATTCTGTTTAGGGCATCATCCGCAGCTGAAATTCTTCGACGACGTCTTGGTCGTAGATCTTCTAAACTGTCATGGAGCTCAAGTGTATCGTCGGTTTCTATGTCTGAAGGTGAGGGTTGGCAAAAGATGCGGCTGCCACGAACTAGGAGCTTCAAGCGAGGGATTCGGGCAGTGGGTTGAGAGGTGGTTGCGGTTGCAACATTTGGTTGAGGTGCAGCAGTAGTAGGGATAGGCTGATCAGACGCACCACCGTCGTCATTTCCCCTCACTTCTTCTCTTCTCTCAATGCCCTGTTCAGGATCCCCTTGATCCTGAACCTGCTCATCTATTCTATGACCCTCACTTATCTCATTATGTTCCTCACGGATTGGCTCTTGGGCAGGCTCATCCTGTATTGGAGGAATCATTAAGCCGATTCTCTTCTATGCGCTATCACACTTGGTGCGTGCTGATCAGCATGGGCTAGTAGGGCAGTGGGAATAGGCATTACGTACGGGAACTCTTGATCGTCTAGCTTTAAGTACTTTTGTGTGTATGTTGGTCCGAGTGGTGTGCCGGCGCGTCTTGGAAATTCGGGGTGGGAGCGTATCATAGAATGAATGAATAGCTGCAGGAACCGTTGGTAGGGTAGGAATTGACGATTTATGGAATTCCCTTTATCTGTAACAAAATCTACCAAGTCAGACCAGATTAGTGTAGTGTAGTCGTAGTTACAACTGTAGATTAATCCATGGAAGATCTGAAGTATTGTCGTGCTTGCTCTGTTAACGTCAGACATTGATTGATTAGAGAAAATACGGTGAACCATATGTGTGGTTGGTGCATGCGCTTGAATTTACCAATAGTTGTAAGGTTAGAGTTGAATCCCAAGGCGTGTAGGTCGCGGCACAGTTCTTCTTTAGTCACGGGGTCTTCATAGGCATCCGAGGTAGGAAGTCGTAGGACGCGGCGAATTCTAGATGGAGTGAGTCGGGTCACATAGTCATCTATTTGTGCCGTGAAGTGATAATTGCCTTCCACTGATGTAGATAAAAGGCAGGGACGCGCTGCTCCAAGAAGCAAGCAAACCGAAGAGGATGGCGTTTGAGAATCTCCCTGATGACGGGATGTTCGAGGTTCATACTGAAGTCTAGGCAATGGTTGTTGGGTTGAAATTTTCGCTTTTCCGACGGAGGCATTAACACGTCGTCTCGGTTTGAAACATTGATGCTTGGGGCGGTAGATCGTTCCAAAGGCATTGGGGTCATTAATAGCCGCCATGGAAACTGAAAGTACATTGTTAGCAAACCATAGAAAGCAGATCAGATTGAAGTGTAAAATGGAATAAGTCGGACGAAAAAAAATGCTAAGTATGAATATTGGACCATGAAGATGAGGTGAGACTCGATATAAAAAGATGTCGAGTGAAGTGCTATTGAGAAAACAATGTTGTCGAGTATCAAGGAGTCGACAAGAGTTAAATAGTTAAGAACAGGTAATGAAAAGTTGTCGATCCTTGCAGAGTCGATATAAATAGATGTCGAGCTAAGTTGGATAGATATATTAACTTAAATACTTGCTAAGACAAATTAAGTGAGTATGTCGAGTCTATAGGTGTCGACATAAATGTATGTCGAGTCTAATAGAGGCGAGATAAAGACTTAAGATTGCCTAAGAAACTTTAAGGAGATGTGTTGAGCAACAAAGAGGCGACAAAAACACTTAGTCCTACTATAGTCAATAAGAAACATGTCGAGTAAGAAAGACGCGACAAAAACACTTAGTCCTAGAAGTCGAGCCTTTGGGACGCGATAAGAAAACATGTCGAGTCTATGTGACACGATATAAACCCTTAGGCATGAATGTCGATCCTTGGGGACTCGACAAGAAAACATGTCGGATCCATTAGACTCGACAAAACTTCAAAGATTCACAAAAAAATTCTCTAAGTGTTCAAAGAGTCGATAAACATGACCTGTTAACTACCCAGAATCCAAAAGTGTAAAATAGTTAGTTTTAAGCCTAGATCTAAGGAGGATGGGATTCGCCTAACATATCAAACACTAATCCTAGGGCCAGATTCGATCCAGAAACACGACAAAGCATTGAAATCGGAAAACCCAAGGGTTTTCGGAACCGAACAGTCAATCATGAAATTTATAAGCATGTAGTGGTTACAACAGGAATGAGCAAGAGTTAAAGATGTTCAAGAAGTTATTACGAACCTGAAGGTGTGATTGGAGTTTCAAAATTCGAAGATTTTGAGAGAAATTTTGAGTGTTGTTTGCTCGGGTAAGTTAGAGAGAAAATGAGGGAATTTTGGTTTTTCTAAAAGTGAACAGTATGTGTGGGTCCTCGAGTTTAACTAGTGAGCCAGGGACACGTGGCATGTGTTCATTGGGCCTAGGACACAAACAGGGTGTTTGTCGAGTCTTAGTAACTCGACATCGTGAGATGTCGAGTCCTATTGAGGTGACAAGATGGGGGATATTGAGTCCTATGATGCGATAAGAAAGATATTTGAAAAAATTCTAAGTGCTCCCCCTTGCAATGTGCCTATGGTAAGAAAAACTTGTCTCCGACTAGACGTGGTAAGAAAAACATACCCAACCGCTCCCCCTTGAAAACTGAAAGACTAGTAAAACAAACATTGAAATATCTTAAAAAAGAAAAAGACACACACATGTCGAAAAATGTATGAGAACGAAAAAACTGTGAAAATACAGAACATTTTTAAGAGTTTAAAAGTTTACAAAACGAGAATTCAATAATGAAGATTCACTCTAAAGAGTGAATGTGCATTTAAATTTGAATGGGCTTTTTGTGAAGTTTTAAGTATACTTGGACACTAGAAATTGGAAGTGTTTCCCATCCAATGCCTTTGTGAACAAGTCGGTAAGTTGTATTTCTGTATTAACAAAGTACAATTCGATTGTACCTCTTTCGACATTGTTTTTAATAAAATGGTACCGGACATCGATGTATTTTGTCTTGGTATGTTGGACTGGATTGCTGGATATGGCGATTAGGCTCTTCGAGTCACAATAGATGGGAATCTTATTGAACCAAAATCCATAGTCTTTGATTTGCGTGCACATCCAAATTACTTGTGAGCAACAACTTGCGACAACGATGTATTCGGCTTCCGCAGTAGATATAGAGACACACGTTTGCTTCTTTGAAGACCAGCTGACAAATTTATCTCCCAAGAATTGAATGTGGCCCGTTGTGCTCTTTCGATCAAGCATGCATCTGGCATGATCAGCATCTGGAAAATCAGTTAGCTTGAAACCCGCGTCCTTAGGATACCATAGGCCAAGATCAGTAGTACCTCTTAAATAAAGAAAAATTCGCTTAATGACACTAAGATGAGATTCCTTAGAAGAAGCTTGATATCTAGCGCATAGACATGTAGCAAACATTATATTCGGACGACTAGCCGTTAAATACATTAAAAAGCCTATCATGCCCCGGTAGTTCTTTGCATCCACTACTTTGCCCAAAGGATCAGCGTGTAGCTTAGAACCCGGAGACATGGAAATTCCAATCGAGGTACAATTCGTCATATTAAATTTCTTTAACATATCTGAGATGTATTTCGATTGGTTGATGAATATTCCAGTAGAAAATTGTTAGAGTTGAAGACCGAGGAAAAAAATTCATCAATCCCATCATACTCATATTAAATTTGGCAATCATGAGGTCGGAGAAGGTTGCAGTTTTGCAAGTTAGCCGATCCGAAAATAATGTCATCTACGTATATCTGGATAAGCATGATATCACCTCTTTCCTTTTTGATGAAAAGGGTAGGATCGATTTTACCTTTGGAGTAACCGTTTTTGACAAGATAGTTGGATAAGCTGTCATACTATGCACGTGGCGCTTGTTTGAGTCCGTATAGTGCTTTATCAAGGATATAAACATGATGTGGATTTGCAGAATCTACGAATCCGGCGGGCTGAGAGACATATACTTCTTCTTGGAGAACGCCATTAAGGAAAGCAGTTTTTACATCCATTTGAAAAACGACAAAGTTCTTGTGAGCCACATATGCCAAGAACATGTGAATGGCTTCAATCCGAGCAACTGGTGTGAATGTTTCGTCATAGTCAATGCCTTCTTGCTGACGATATCGTTTTGCGACAAGCCATGCTTTGTTGCGTATGACAAGTCCATCTTCGTCTCGCTTGTTTTTGAAGATCCACTTTGTGACAATGATGGTCTTGTTGCGGGGTCGGGGAACGAGGCGCCAAACTTGACTTTCAAATTGATTGAGTTCATCTTATGGTCTTATGACTTTCAATAATCTGATCAGGTGGGTGAGATCTGGTCCACTTATGAGAATGGGGAAGCGGTTGATTCGGTGGTTGATCAGGATTGTCGTCCACATAGGTTCCAAGTGGTAAATCTTGAACTGTTTCCAAACCCGGAACCACTTCGGAAGGTCGAGTTGAACTAGAAACATCCTTAGGAATGGAAGTTGAAGGTGGGGGTAGAGGATGTCGGTTCAGGATTCGATGGTGAAACTTCATCCGGAAGTGGTTCCTCTGGAAGTAGATTCGGATCGGTGGTGACGACAATATCCGAGCTGGGTGGAGTGATGACTTCAAGGGGTGCAGCTTCGTTAGGTTTTGAAGTAGGATCAGGTAGCAATGAGGTGCTTGAAGTTGCATCCATTGAGACTGCATTCGTCGATACAGGCGGTCCGGAAAGATCCATGGTCTCTGCAACTACCAAATTTGGGGGGTCTAACGGTTTGGGCACAAGAATGTACGGTCCGAAACAATCTGAATACAAGTGCTCAAACAGATCATCCAAATCAGAGGTATTTGCTTTGGAGGTAGAGGCGTGATTTGAATGGGACGGGTTAAAAACAGGTTCCGAACTGAGGCTTTCACAAGTTAATACGCCGGTGAGTGCGGGGCCAGAACTGTTAAGTTCGGGAGCCATTTCGGCCTTTGTATCGAATTGAACATTGACGCTTTCTGTGACACATCTTGCATGCTTCATATATACCCGATAGGCAAATGCGTCTGGAGAATATCCGAGAAAGTATGCTTCATCAGCTTTGGTGTGAATTTTGCCACGATCCCCTTTGTCATTCAGAATAAAGCAACGAACACCAAACATATGGAGATGATGTGTGGAAGGAAAGCGTTTGTTGATCAATTCATAAGGGGTTTTGGTAAACTGGTTGTTGATGATTGAAAGGTTTTGGGTGTAGCAAGCGATATTGACGGCTTCGGTCCAAAGATGGTGTGGTAATTTGGAGTGAGCGAGCATGGTGCGAGCAGCTTCGACCAACATACGGTTACGTCGTTCGACCACACCATTCTGTTGTGGAGTACGAGCCGCGGAGAATGTATGAGAAATACCAACTAAGGTGAGAAAGGTGTCGAGCGTGCGGTTCTTGAACTCGGTTCCATTATCCGTGCGAAGGGTTTGGATGGAAAGCTCCAATTTAACTTGAATGTTTTTCAAGAAGGCAATGATTGTCTCGGGTTCTTCATCCTTTGTGCGAAGAAAGTTGACACATGTATAGCGAGAATAATCATCCACCATAACAAGAACGTACTTCTTGCCGTGAATGCTTTGAGTTCGCATGGGGCCGCACAAATCCATGTGAATAAGCTGAAGAGGACGAGTCGTGTTGTGTTCCACTTTGGGCTTGTTTGAAACTTTCTTCATTTTTCCAATCTCGCAAGCACAGCATAAGTTAGTCTTTTCAAATTTAATATTTGGTAAACCGGAGGCCAACCCTCCACTTGCGAGTTTACTGATATGTTTGAAGTTCAAGTGGGAGAGTCGGTGATGCCACAACCAGTTTTTGTCATTTTCGACGTTGGAGACTAGACAAACATCGGATGGTTTTTCAACTTTTGACAGATCGATGGTGTAGAGATTTGACTTGCGAGATCCGGCTAATATCTCATTTCCTTCGTAGGTTCTAACGCAGCGTCTTTCGAAATGAAAATTCACTTCAAGTTCTTTGTCACACAATTGACCAATGCTTAGCAGGTTGTGACTAAGGCCTTGAACATATAATACTTTGGAGTTTGTGAGATTATTGTTAATGATGTCTATGTATCCTCTGATTGGTGAGAAATGGTTGTTCCCAAAGCGCACAGTGCCGCCATGTTTTTTCTATGTAGCACAATTTGAGCAACAAATTTTATTTCTTGAAAATTGAATTAAATGTTGAACAGAATGAATAGTAATTGGAAATTTAAAAATATGATTTGTGTTTTTGATATTAAAATTGTCTCTCTTATTGCGGAATGTAGACTTTGCTTGATTTGTGCCTTTTTCAATCCAAACTTGTGTATGCTTTAGAGGGCGTAACTCTGAAACATGAAACGGGCGTTTAGTAGCATTTTTAGTATGTTGAGATTTAGTCTTTTCTAAAAAAATTGGTTTGTTCCTTTTGTTGAGATGAGTTGGGTTGTGAAGAACTAGTGGAGCATTCATTCTCAACATTAGGAATTTGGATCATATCAATGGGTTTCTTGCCTTTATCTACAAATTCCTCATGACTTGGAAGAATAGGATTGAAGTCAGACATGTCAACCAAAACATTTGAACACCCCGTGGAGTTAGTGTTAGAAAGATTGATGTTCTCAAGTTCGTCCAACTCCTGATCTATTTGTTCGGGAGTGAGGGAAGATTTGGGTTTGGGAGGACAATAGTTAGGATCAATCTTTTAGTAGGAAAAATCAGAATCATCCAAATATTAGCTAACAAATGCTTTACATGAAGAAATATTTGAAGTTGTATCAACTTTGGGGTTTTGAGATTGTAAAGCTTTGTTTTCTAAAGTTTGGATTTTGCTGATTAATGCCTCTTTTTCCTTTTCCGAGGAAGAACGTTCGAATTCCAACACCGTTTCTAGTTGAATGATTTTCTTTTCCAAAAATAAGGTGGGAATGTAAAGTTTAAAACTTGGTGGCTCCGTGTGAAGTTCTTCGTCGGTATAGGAAGGAAAGTAATTATTTGGAAGAGATCCGTTTGAAGAGTCCTTTTCTACTTCCTTTGGGTAGCAGAAAGGAATTTGATGAAATTTATTGTTCTTCCTATTCCAATCTTCCCGTCTCTCAACTTTAATATGAGACTTCATAAATTGAATTTTATAATCTGGACAAGGTCTAGATATTCAAATTTATAAAGTGTCGGAGTGTTATATAAGGCTTTTGCCAAACATTTGGGATTTTCAAAACCTAGGCCTGCTTTTGAACATAACTCTTTTGGAGCATTTAGATGAATCGTTTGTTCGGTTTGACCCAATTTGTAAAGTTTAAGTTCCAAGTCCTTGAGTTTGTCTAAAACATCGTTTTTTTGAATAGTGGCAAATTCATATTGTGATGAAAAGTCTTCAGCCTCACGTTCGGATTTGTCAAGTCGTCTCGTGAGATCTGAAATTTGTTGTTTAAGGTCTAAATTCTCATTTTTTAAAAGCAGTCTTTTCCGTTTGTGAGTTTTGAACATCACTCTTATAGTTGGCAAATTCGGACGTTGCAATTAGAAGTTGGTTATGGTTATTTTCTAGACGAGCTTGTAAGTTGGAAACCAAGAGTTATTCGGTTTTCAACTTAGATTGTTATTCATGCAATTGTATCATTAAATCATTCATTTGCGCAACAAAATTGTCATAGTCAGAATGACTTAGCAGAGGAATCAGAGTTAGCAATCAGAATGAAGTGAGCTTGGATTTCCTCATCTGGTTTGTCATCATGATGTAGCCAGTGTCCATCTTCCGCCATGAGAACTTTGTCGGATTCTTCTTGTTTAGCAAGCATTAGTTTGTAAGCGAAATAATTAGCGTCTTTGACGACTGGCTTCTTGCATTCGCGTGCATAATGACCAGATTTGCCACAGTTATAGCACAAGCTCATCTCTCCTTTAAACTTGTCTTCAAATTTGCCCGGTGGACGCTTTTCGTCTTTGTTTGGCTTTTGTTCGAAGATTGCTTTTCGCTTGAAATTTTTTGGTCCCGAAGCATATCTTTGTTAGTTGGAGTTGGGATGACGAGGGAATTTGTGTTGGAAATTTTAAGTGAGAAGAACCAATTGTTGTTGAAATTGGGCTATCTCGGGATCATCAAATTCTTCGTTTTCCAATTCCGGAATATTATCATGTGGGATGCTTCATAATGGGATTGTCTCTTCTTTGGCCACAAGCGCGATTGGGTCGGAAGGCTTATTGAGTTTGTTATTGTCCTCCATCACTTCTAGAACTTCATCTTCGTCTTATTTCAAGGACTCGTATACTTCGTGAAGATCGAGTTCTGCGAGAAATTTGCTATGTTTAATTTGATTGGCAAATCGGCGCCATTCGGATTGAAAATTGCTAACAAATTTCACGTCGTTCTCGATCTTTGACTTACGGATTTTGTTTTTTCTTAGTTCATTTACTAAGTAAATAAAGCGAGTGTAGTTATCCGTAAGACTTTCATCCTCTTTGGCTTTGAATTCTTCGTACTGAGTGATGCAGCTTGTGATCTTCATTCGGGTTCCAATCTTCGTGCCAAGCACAAACTTCTCGATTTGTTCCCACATCCCTTTGGTTGTTCTTTTATGACTACCAATAATCATGTAGATTTCATTCGGGATGCTGAGTCTTAGGTAAGAACGTGCATGTTGATCGCCTTTCGCTCTTCGAGTTTCTGCATCAGTGTATTTTGACTTAGGCTTGATCTCTTGTCTATCCAGAAGAGGTGGTTCATTGTTTGGCATTGAGGGAAGCTCATGATATAGGACAGGTGGTGGTCCTTCAGTAATGGAAAGCATAATTTCTTCCGCATAGTCATGTCTTTTGACAAAGTCGAGAAAACGATCTTTCCATTGCGGATATTCTCCCTGGAAGAGAATTGAGGGTTTTGTGTATGAACCAATAGCCATGGCTTCGCGTGTAGTAATTGTACCTGATTTTGATTAGATCTCGATCAGTGGGTTTGGAAAAATTCTAAAATTTCTATGAATGTAGGTGAAAATTATCTCGACTGACTAGGAGCGATAAAAATTTATGTTGGGTAATGCTGGTGCGATAACAATTTATATCGGGTAATACGGACTCGATAAGAACAGATGTCGACTCAATGAGGTTCGATAAGAATTGCTTATCGGGTTACTAAGACGCGAGAGGGCAGTCTGACTTAAAACAAAATTAAAAAAATAAAAATAAAGATGTCGCCCTAAAAAGAGTCGAGAAGAATTCAGAGATATCTAATCCTGATTTTTTTTTCTTTAATCGATAAACCAGATAGCAAGAACGAAGGATTCTTGACTAAAAAGATCTAGACTAACAGAAGTTATCTAGTCTTTTTGTGGACAAGAAGAGCTAAGTTCTTGTGTTTCCAACTTTCTCAATTAAGTTTAATGCAAACTTACTAAGATTTATGATGTTACTTGAGAATTCTCTAACCAGAAAAGCTGCAGGAGTCACTAGATCCTGAGTTTTCTATTGTTAAAGAACAGCAAGAGTAACCCAAAATAAACGAAAGTAATTTAATTTAAAAAAAAACAGAATTCGATGAACTGGTTGAATACTTCTCGAGTAAAATTACCAAGTGTGGTGCAACAAGTCTTCAACGGGATGAAGGTTTCGATATCTAACTAAACATAAATTTCTTGATTAAAAGAAGCACAACGAGTAAAAGAACTCAAACAAACAGAGAAAAACTATTGTGGTATGACTCGATAAAAAACTCAAACAAACAGAGAAAAACTGGGTTTTAAATATATATCGATTAATTCTACTGTTGCTTAGACTCGATAACAATAAAAACAGAAAAAGTCGAAAATTCAGATCGATTGGCTCAGATACCAATTGTGGATCCCAGAATAATATCAAGCACAAATATAATATCTTAAGCACACTAAGAACATGATGAATATGAATAACCGAAGTCGTATATCTCACTTGATAGAATATATCGATTACAATAAGCTGTCAAATAATACGACTCTCTCTCTATTGACTTCTTTACTAATGATACCCCTTAACCCCGATTTATATTGAAGGAGTTTTAGGCATTATAGAATTGCCTTTTACAAAATACATAATTATCATTTCCTTATTTTGTCACAATTAAAATAGAGTCCTAACACTAAGCCTCTTGATGAGATTAGATTCAATATGTTAATCAATGAACTTGGTATGTTGAACGTTGAAGCATGAAAATTCTCAGTAATCGACTCTATGCAGTGAATACCAAAATATCTTTCAATATCACCAATCACTCCCTAAACTATGACTCAATGATACATATATCTCGCCAAGGTATGTATTTCTATTACTTTCTCTCTCTGAATGTTTTATTCAGGGAATGGATCTAAAAAAAACTCATCACTGACAATCATTTATTGTTAATGATGATGAGTTTAAAGGGACAATGATTATCATTTATTATTTAAATGATAATCTTATCATTTTTCCAAAAGAAAAGGACACGTCAAACCTTTTTCTGACACATGACGGACCTCAACGTTTCCTATCCTGTCAAATCCTAGGAACGTGCGCTAGGTCATCATTACCTTTTTTCAAAAAGCTAAACCGTCGTTTAGCATTCTTCTCTCTCCTCTTTCTTCTTCATCCTCCTATAAAAGTAAACCTCTTTTTCATTTCACTCTTTACGCGCTCATACTCACTTAAGCAAGAATTTGAATTTTCTCTGCATTTTCTCAAGAACACGCACTTGTGCGTTTTATCTCTGTTCCAGTTTTTCTCAAGGTTTGATCTTTCCTATTACCTTTTCTGTATAAACAACAACTTGAATGTTCTTTACAACTTCTACTCATCTTTTATAACATCCTGTTATAAAGATTTGTTTTGTAAAACTGTTTCATAACACCAAAACTTCCAAACAAATCCTGTTCTAAGTTTCTTCTTAGAACAGAAGACATTTTGGTCTACTTTGATCCAAAATTTCATCGAAACTTTTCTCAAAACTTTTTATGGCATACTTGTATCCCATAAATATTCACCTTGTTTAAAAACTTCTTTCTAAAAATCTACCAAATACAACAAGTATTTTGATTTTGTTCATCAAAGCAGTTGTTTTTCTTATTATTTTGGTATTCTTCGTACCAAAATATCTGGTTTATACTCTTTTGTATTAAGCCATGATTTTCCTATTTGATGTTCCTATTTTTGAAACAGAAATGGCATCCTCAAGCAAGAACGTCTACGCTGAAGGTGAAGTCCTCCCTGTCAGACACTTCGTAGGGGCTCTTGAAGCCACATTCACCACTGAACAAGCAGTTGAAAAACCAAGCAACTACATCGCCTTGGTGGACATTCCCGCTGACAAATCTCACTTCGCTGATGGTGCAAAGTTTATCAGGAAATGCCCCCTGATGTATGCATCTACCCACAACCCTGTTGGCATCACCTCTCATCTCCAACAGTTTTGGTATACTGCTCACTACACTACTGTCACCACTGACAAGGGAGCTAAACACACTGCTATTGAGTTCACCATCAAATTGGGAACTTTTGCTTTTACTGCTGGAATTGACAGAGCTACTCTTCGCCTTCCTGTAAGAGGAAAGAATTAGCAACACTGCACCTTCAAGCGAAGAACTTATCAATTTCCTCCACACTATTGGTTATGGATGGGAGTCTGACGTCAAGACCATAACCAAAATGGAGAACAAGTGATTGCCAGCGAGATGGCAATACATTTTCACTCAGGTGATTCAGTGCTTAGGCACTAAGACTGGCTCCCAAGATCAAGCAACTAGGCACTTTCTGGATATGGGCTACGCTCTCTGCCATGGACAGAAGTTGAACTTCGCTGACTACTCGCTAATGAGATTATTATGAAAGCAAAGACACTCATTCCAATCGAACCCCAATCCCTCTACGATCAGCAACCATCTCAACAGAATCCCATCCCTAAAAATGGAGATGAAGATGAAGAAAAATATGATGAGGAAGAAGATGAACATCCCTCATTAATCATTTGGTGGAAATGATGATGATGATGACGATGATGAAGGATATTCAAGATTCTTCATAAATAACCGACCAGGAGTATCCCTACCTGGAGTGGTTTTCACAGAACCTTTGGGGGACAGGCCACCTCCTAGCCAGGAGCAGTTTGATCCCTCAAGGAAGAATAAGCAAGTCGTGGATCTCGATCCCACTTCAATAAATCTAGAGGGGGAGCTTTTCACTGAAGTATGCCTTCCTCTTGTCAGATACTTTACTCCCTCTGAAACTCAAACACCATCTACCTCTCCTCCACCTACAAACGTCTCAGATGAACCTCTCTCCTCATCTCCTATTCTCAATGATCCCTGTTCCCTCAAAGAATTCTCGAAAAGAAGAACAGAGAAGGGCGAACTTCATAAGAGATCTCGAATTGGTCAGAGTAAAAATTCCTTTTCGTACCTCTGATCCCGAAGCCCCTATTCCGGTAAGCGTCTATGACACGTTCTCCTTCTTATCCTATGAAGAACGAGCTGAAGCCCTAGAAGCTCAGCGACGAAGGGATGATGAAATAAAGCAAGCTCAGGAAAGCCTAAGAGTTGCTCAGAAGATGGTAAGAGAAGATACAATATAAGCTAAACATCAGAAACATGCTGAAGAACAGAGTGCGCGAGTTGCTGAGAAGCTAGCTGAGAAGGAACTGACCAGAGACAACTTACGAGTAAATCCATCTCAACAGAAAATTCTGCAAGCCCTGAATAGAGAAATTGAAGAACCTAAGGATGCTGAACTCGAATGGTGTACTAGAAAGGTTAATTTTCGCATTCGTTATGCAACAATTACTCGTGCAACTATCCAAGGACAAAAATTAAGAAGAGGTCTAAGGATAATAGTAACTATGTTCAGAGATAGAAGAAGAAGAAGAAGAAGAAGAAGAAGAAGAAGAACCTCAATTACTTAAGTTCTATGGATTCTCTGAATGACTAGAAATCTGATATGTCATTCAAAATTTCAAATCTCAATTCAAAGATGCTGTAGAAAGATATCTTGATCAGCTATTCAAAGGATATCACAACATGTCAGCGTTCCTCCACTCCCTGAGAAAACCAAGAAGAGAAGATCCAAGTCCGATGTTGAAGAAGGTCCATCGTTCAGAAATGAACAAGAGACTAAATTTGACTTTGCTAGTCTTTTTGCCCACCTCATTATTCCTGACACTTCAATGCTTAATACATCCCTGCCTAAGTCGAGAAAGTACGAAGAAAATGAGATCACTACTCTCCCTGAAGCAGGAATGACATTTCTAGGAAATGATGGGCAAACAAGGTTTCTCAGAAATAAGGAGATTCAAAAAGCTCCATCAAAACTCATAAAGATCATGTATTGTAACTACTTGACCACCTATAGTCCAAAATTCCTTCAGAAGACGATCTATGAGAAATAATTACGAAGAATAAAGGAAAAGCTCTCTGACTAGTCTCCTTTGTAATTTTCTTCAGTGTATTGTACTTTTCTCAGATTGTAATTTCATTTCACTTGTAATTCTTCAAATTATACTTTTAAATGAAATTCAATAAAGTAGACTACTCCATCTGTGTACTGAAAAGATCCCATAAAACAGTTAAAAGGGACATCGAACATAAGAGTTCTGTTTTCTTTAAAACCCTCATACTCACTGACATTACACTTTGTAATCAATCAATGAATGTACTTTATAGCTTTTATACTTGTAAAAATTGTGATTTCATATATCCCTGTAAATGAAACTCAATTCAGGCAGTAGATTAGCTGAAAAAGATCTCACAGATTAGTAAATAGAAGTTTTTACTTTAAAACTTCTAAGTCCTTACTAATTTCTTCAAGCAATTTTCTTTTGTTGCTTAATCATAATCAAATAGGGAGAGATTGTTGATCCAAACTCCTTTCAGTGATTTGAATATGATTCCTCTTATACTTAGTGAAAATTCCATTTATAGGATAGTGTTCAGAAATCAGCGATACGACACACTGACTGTGTTCAGTGATCGTTGATGATCAGGAACAACACCTTATCTCTGAAGATCTGAAGAACAACACTCACACCACAAAGTCATTCAACGACTGTCGAAGGTATAGCTGAAGAAAGAGATGGATAGCTCGTGATCTGAAGCGGTTCAGTGATAACAATGTTCATCTATCTGAAGTGTGAGATCTTGCAAAAGCCTCAGTGACACCCGAAGACTTCATCCTTGAAGCTTCTGGTTCGGTGATCAAAGTGGGGCCTACTCAGCAAATCAATGTTCATCTTATTCTCGATGCACAAAAGTCAAACATCAAATACCTGTCAGACAAAGAACGTACGAATTGTCTCTTATCTCCCCCATCAAGTCTAATTTGGTTACTGTTCATATCCGGCCAAAAGCATTGTTGCTTTTGAACAAAGAACAAGTCTCGAATAGAAACTTGACACATGGCATATACCTTTTTCTTTGCATTTAATGCAATGGGCAGAAATAGATGAAGAACCCTTCTTCATCTTCATGCATGCTACCTTCTCTCCTCAAACCTCTATTGCTTTTTATAGTTGTTCTTGTGCATCAAACTTAGTAACTTCTTAGTTGTAATTGAATAGGTTTAATACTTGTTCTAATTTCGCTTACAATTGTAAATTTGTTTATTCAATATAAACTCATTTAAAAACCTTAAAAAGCTTATGTTTGTATTTAACCCCCCCCCCCCCCTTCTACAATTGATTCTATATTCATTGAACTCTTGTAGACTCCTTTGGGACCAACAAAAACATACCCAAGGTGTGACATCTGTCAAATCTGAGTCTTCAGGTTAGTTTCTAATAAGTTTATTAGCATTAATATAGATTAGTTATAAGAGTTAAGAGTTAGAATATATTAGATTAACCGAAATTTTTTAGAATTTCCGGTAAATGCTTAGAAAGTCCGGTTCCGACCCGTAACTGTCTGAAACGTCCAATATAGTGCCAAATGCCCTAATTTATACCCAATTATTATAAAATATGAAATTTTAAAGTTTCAAAAATAAAACTTTTTATTTTAATTGAAATTAACCATTTTGGACATTCATTTTGAGAAAAAGGCCAAAAAAAAAATTGAGAAAAATTGCATTTTTATCATTTTGGGCTTGTGTTATTTTTTAAAAAAACAAAATATTTTGGGCTTGGGATGGGGCCCATAAGCCATGGCCGGCCCCTCCCTCTTTCCCCATATAAATATATATTTTTTTTCATTATTGCCTCATTTCAACATCAAAATTTTGAAAATCCTCTCTCTCTCTCTCAAGAATTCAAAGGGGCACCACTAGAACTCTCATCTTCATCATCATTCCAGCCTCTTTTAGCTTCAAAATTCATCAAAGTAGTGTTTTATTTGAAGATTTAAAGATTTAAAACATCATCCAATCAAGGTATGAACTCTTGTTTACGTTTTTGCATCATATTTTGCACACTTTGTGCCATTTTCTTGTGTTCTTGTATCATATTTATGAATCTGAGTTTTGAGACATTTTGCATGCATAAACTAATACATATTTTGAGTATTTCTTTGTGATAAACACAATATTTGATGGTGGGGATAGCCTCTTTAGAAATGAACCACCATTTTTATGGGTTTTCATGCTTAAAAACCCTATTTTGTACTTTTAACTTGCTGTCCAGAAAATGGTCTGTGTTTGGACGACCACTTAGAGTAAATTTCAAGTTCAAATTCGTATTTATTTTAAATGGTGTTTATATTTTATGATTTGGGGTTCTAATTCAAGTGGTTTCACTCAAAAACATTGCGTTTTGACCCCTAAATGCTCAAATCAAATGGAATATGCAACTGGTGATTCAACAGTAGGTAAACCCTACTTTGAATGGCCATATCTTGCAAAATAATGCTTCAAATCTTTTGATTTTTCTTCTGAAAGTTTGTTTAATGAGTTACCTTCCAAATGTTTTTAATTTCATTCAAAAATATAGTGATTTGAGGTTTCATTTACTCAAAAATATAGTGATTTGAGGTTTCATTTACTCAAAGTAATTTCATTCAAAAATATAGTGATTTGTGCATGCATGTTCTAATGGTCATATCTCTTTCAAAACTCAATGAAAAAGGATGATTCTTCCTTTGAGAGTTAATTACATGAGTTATCTTCTGCATGCAAGTGGAATCACATTAAAATATGGAGTTTTGATCTCCAAACACCTAAAACACTTTAGGTGTGCAATCTGTAAAAACCACCAGCAGATAAACTCTACTTTGTGTGTTAATATCTCTTTTGTTATTTGTCTTTAATGCATGAATCTTCTTATACAACCTTCTTTATTGAGTTAAGGTTCATATGAATCCAATTTCACTCAAAAATATGAAGATATGAGGCATTAACCAAATTTTTCAAAGTAGGTGTGCAATCTGTCAAGAAATGACAGAATGGTACATACCACTTTGAGGTGCTATATATTCTTCATAATTTCTTCAAAATGAGTGATTTTTATCTCAAAGGTTTCCTCTATGAGTTATCTTTCCAATCAAACTGGAAGTTCTAGAAAACACTTAGTAGAACTCCTTAAATGAGTGATTTACTAACATGGTGTAATCTGTTTTACCGGTTGTGACATAACGTTTTGCATGAATTATTTGAACCACTTTTGCATGTCCAAAAGTCATGAAATTTGGTCACAATGACCATAACTCAGTACTTTATCTTGTATAAAAATATAGGAAACTAGGTCATTTTAGAAGCCCTTGAAAACTGATCATTTTTAGGACAATTGGTTTCTGTCCAGAAGAGAAATTCTGGACTTAATTGATTTTTATAAATATTGATCATGTGATGGATAATAAGATTACTTTCGGTATAAATTACGATATTAACGAGCATATGGGCATTTTGTATAATTGGACATATATAGACACTTATGGGCTTAAGATTTATTCACCTCTATAAGTAGTATTAGACCTATAAGTGACGGTTTTGAGTATTACTCTTTGATAGGGAAGCGTTAGGTCGTCGTGTGGGGATCGGATTATGTTGTCTTGTGTCGCGGAGCTTTGCTATAAGGTGAGTATTCACAGCCCCTCTTTCAAAGTATTTTATACGATTTTGCGTGAAAAACATGATTGAATATGTTATATGAGCTATTTCATTATGATTATGAAATTTTGTTAAATTTGATGTTGTAGGCACTAAGGCATGCACACTAATAGTTATATTGAGTAAAATGTAACATAAAAGTTTGTACACTACTATTAACTCAAGTAAGGAGCCGAGGGTATTTGTGGATAGCGCTATTTGGACGGACAATCCCACCTAGAAACTACAGGTAGGGGTGCACTGTACTTAAAAAAAAAAAAAACAAAGGTTCTACATATGTGGGGTATTAGTCCCACCGCTAAGGTAGAATTAACAATAAATTTTTTTTGTGGTCGAAAGGTTTAGTGGTGGCTCTTTATATACTAAAAATTAGAGTACATAATGCCTTGACGTTTTAAGATATTAATAAGTGCCAAAAATTTATTTTGCTCATATTCACTTACACAAATGGATGTTTGAAATATTGAAAACCTGTGAACTCGCCAACTCTTTGTAGTTGACCTTGTTTTTATCATGCTTTTCAGGGGTAAGAAAAGATTAACCGAATCTTTCTATTACGTGGGCGCATCGACATCAATCATCTTGTTTATTTGAAACTGTTTATTTGAAACTGTTTAGTTGAAACACTTGGTTTACTTTATTTTGTTAGAACTTTTAGTTGATGCGATGTAAAATTTTTAAACTTAAACTGTTATGTATTTGAATGGATGGTTGGTGTTGTTTTTATCCTATTGTTATGAAATCTTGCGCTATCACGGCTCGTGTTTCCGCTTTAGTTGGGTGTGACACAAGGCTAGTCATCGGAAAGGGGTCTAGATGCTAGTTGAGTTTTTTGATCATTGGGATGATCTTGAAAAGGGGTGTGCTGAGATAAAATGGAAATGAGAGGGAATTTGAAGGGTAGAGTCTTAAGCTGCAAAGATTATTTCTTAACTTAGAATCATTATCAAATTTGAAGGGGTACAGTCTCAGACAAAGGACGTACGAGACTGAAATGAGGGAGATTTAGTTGAAATTTTTTGCGAGCTAAGTACTAGTGAGCTAAAAGAATATGGTGAGTGTGTGAAAAGATCAAAAGAATAAAAAGATCCTTACCAAACCAAGGCAGTAAACCGGGTTGCCACATTATCTATTCATTCTCATTCTTTAGAGATGAATATTGAAAAAGACATGGACCTCGTGTCAACTACTCGTGTCAACTACTCGTGTCACCCCACATAGCCACTCAAGTATCTCACAAAAGATACTTGTTTCATATATCACGGAGAATTAGAATATCTGCTATCTATTATTCGCTCGAAAGATTAAGATATTGAAAAGGAAAGATACACCTTCGGTCTCCGAACTTCATATTCAATTCACATCGAGTCATGTTTAAGCCACCATATATACACATTGCACGAGCCTTCGTGATTCCAATGCATATCTTTGTGGTATTGCCGGAACAGTTTGAGAAGTTAGTTTTATAACTTTACTTCAGTGATAACTGGAAGTCCTATCAGAGATTCATTATTCCCAACTGTGAAAATAGGCGACTCAATTGAATTTATTTCGATTGTTTGGTGTTAATAGTTGCTAAATGTACTTCTATGTTAGCCGATTACCTTTTGTTCTTCAAAAAATATTCGTTCGAAAGCGATATATTTTTAAGGGGAAGCAACTTCTTCGAAAGGATATATTTTGATGAGGGGGAACTAACTGACGTATTTGATATAGCTGAATTGGTTTAGTCTTTGATCGTTCATGATGTTCAGATAATCATCATGAGGGGGAGAAATTATATATCAAAAGCACATGCAAAGACCTGAACACGAAGTCACATGCGAAAAGATTATTCAAAGTCTTAATGATGAATGTTGAGGGGGAGCTGATAGAGCTAACATGTGTTTATCTGTGCAACAAAACAAAAGAACAAATTGTCAAAGTTTGTTTGTTGTCAAGTCAAAGATACTTGAAGATTGTTGTTGAAGACTAATATTCTCATGATATATAGGTGACAAGCTTAGTACACATAGTATTAAGGCTTCGAGCAGATTAATTGTTGACTGTTAAATTTTCTAATGAAAAGTATTCTGAAGACTCTAAAAGATTTATTCAAGTTGAAAATGTTGATCTGAAGATTCTGATTTTTATAAAAGGGAGCTTGTTTGTCTTCAGATGCAGTTTTCTTGAATATACAGGGGAAGATTGTTTCAAAGCTGAAGATTCTGTTAGTTGACAAAGTTTGATCGCCTTCAAAGAAATAAGAAGATTATTAGAGCAGATTTGTTGAATTGTTATCTCGAATACAAAGAGGGAGATTGTTAGGTCTAAATATATCGTATTCGAGATTACAATATTGAAGACGAGGAAGTCAACGCATAAATCAACATGTCGTGAGCTTAGTTGTAGTTTACTCTTCTAATGGAGTAGGAGTATAAATACTCTTTGTCAATGTACTTAGAATTCTTAGATCATTCATTAGAACATTCATTGAGAATCTTATATGGATCTAGAGAGAGAGATTGTAGGGAGAGAACAAATATGACATATGAGATTTATTCATATTGATTCTTGATATATGTTGTTAAATTCATCGCTATCTGATCTAGATTGGACTTACACTTATTCTTAAAATATGAGTGGAAAATAAGTTTTTTCATGGGTTTTTATACCAATCGTGTCTCCTTCTATAAGTTAAGGTATAACATGTTTTTTTTCGACAAGATAAATCATTTTTTGAAGGAAATGTCTTCTAAAAGAGCTTTTCCATATCTTACAGCTATTGCTTTCACTTGTTCCACTAGGCTTGTTTCTCAACTTACGAGCTAAATATCCAAATTTAGCTTTTAGATTTCTTATGGTTGCTCATGTGTTCCTTATTAAACTTTTCATCGTTGCTTACAAATATTTTGAAGTGACTTATGACTAGTAGGCTTGGTTACCTTGACACACAAGATGATTCTAGAGTGATCTTGGTGAAAATTTGGTTAGTGGTTGTTAAAACCACTTTGATATTGTTGCTGAAAACCTAGGGGTTCTTAAAGTATACTAACTTGTTTGATCAAGATTATACTACTATATAAAAAATAAAATTGGGTGTTACATCTGCCATGCATTATAAGTTTGAGTAGGTACCTCCCGCATTTTGGTTACTAACAAAATAAAGTGACGGTTCGTAAGATACACATTCCAAAAATGGATAACCTTCTCCACATAATTTGCATGCTACAATATTAATAGTAGAATTTGAATTTATAGCAACATACTGCATCCCAAACTGCATCTCTGATCCCCTGGATTGGCTTTATTTTCAGCTAATTGGTTTGCTTCTTATTGATTGCATTTGTTTGGTAGATTATATAATTGCTAATATTCTACTTCAATCTTAGAAATTAGAACATTGGTTCATTTTGGAGATCATTGTAAATTGATTTTGACCTAATTTTGGGCAAACTCCAAATTAGGGGATTGCAAATTACAACAATCTGGTGAATAAGAGTTCTTGCTAAGAAGTGCAACTTTAGGAACACTAGGACACATGTAGAGATGGAAGTTTTACCCATAGAACTGGGTGGGGACGGACATTTATTTTGATACCCAAATCGGGTTTGAGACAAGGTTGGGGATAACATTACCTGCCCCTAACATGCCTCGATTAATTTTTTTATTTTATTCAATATATGTATATATGTGTATAAATATTCACGTATATATGTATACATTTATATTTAATGACAAATATATTTTATTTACATTGGTAATTAATGTAGTGACAATTGACTATAATTTTAATTTTAAAATACCTTATTTTTTTACTAAACGGGTACTCAACGGTTACCCAAACCCCCCGGGATTCCTTTCCTCCAAACCCGTCCAGGATTAGTTAGGGTAGGACCAGGGACGGGTGACTTAAATGAAAATCGGGGAAGGGGACAGGGGATGCATCATGCATTACCCGTCCAATACTCGCTCCATTTCCATCCCTATACACATGACAATGGTAAAAATATTTTCTTAATTTTACTTTTGTTTTTTAATTTCTTCTCTTTCCACCTCATTTTTCATAAAATATTTCCAAAAGAATTTACCTTTTGAAGACTGTGTCACTTCCTTCGATCCATCATTACAGAAGTTGTTAAGGCTTTTAGTTTGAAATGTCAATAACATGTCAATAATGACATTGAATTTTTAGTAGATTAATTAGATGAATTAACAACTCGTATAATACTATCTCGCCGTGCACATATTATGTTCGGAAGGAATAGTCTCAATACAGGTTATGTACTTATGTCTATAGTTTGGGCAACTTTTTGTAAACTACAAACCGAAGAGGCTGCACCAACAGAAAAGTCTATCTTAAAAAGCATTCACAAACAAATTATCGGTCAATCTCCTTGTTGAAAAATGTGACCGATGATCGTTGCTTGGAGCAAATGTGGCTAATGATCGTGAATACTGACGAATTTTCAATCCCCGACGTAGAAATTCATCATAAATCAGCCTGAAAATACAATTGAAAAATTCGTTTGAAAAATTCACCGGTGTAGACTTTTTGTTTGTATTGGTTAGGAAACATTGACAAGGAAGAAGCACAACGATGAAATGTTCTATACCACGAATTTGATTGATGAACATGCATGTGTTAACATAAATGGAGGTGTTTTCAACTTGAAAGTTCCTAAAACACATTTTACCACATTCTAAAGTTCATTTTCCGCAAGTACAGGGGCAGATTCACATATATAGATCTGGTTGCATGTGTAAACCATGAATTTTTGGAGGTTAGTGTAATTTTTTTAAGGTTCTAACATGTAAAACCAAAAGTTTCATAGGGTGAAACCATAAGATTTTTGGGATTAAACCATAAACTTTAAAAAACTTAGGGGTTTTATATGAAAAATTAGCATCTTCTCGCTCCACCATTCCTGCAAGTTAGGATGGTGGTTGATGGTAAGTTACAGTTTACACCTTTCAAAGACTTTTAACATTTTAAATTTAATTCCTTTTTTTTTCATTTTTCATTTTACACCCAGCTTATATTAATTAGTTAATTAATTATGAGTCAAAATACATTGAAAAATACGTTTTTTTTCTTTTTGCAAATTACACCGTAGAAAGATCTTGTCGATACCTTCGAAATGAGTCCAATATTAAGTATTTTTAATGTTAACACAAAAAAATGTATATATATATATACATAATGCATGTATGATAAGTGTTGATGCCAAAAAATAACTTAACAAAAGTCAACTTGAGGTGCTTGTGGACCTGATCGATCAAAGGATGTATTCTCCCAACGAACATAAATAAAACGAAAAGTATATAAGAGATAAGAGATATGGTGACGCGGAAAAACCCTTGTACAAGGGAAAAAACCGAGGACGATAGGATAGTATCGTCGATGCACTATGAAGAAGTGTGGTCGTACGATTACAAGCGAAAAGACGAATATAAAGATTAAGCTAGCGTATTAAAATTAGAAAGCTATTGCGAGTTCTTTGGCTTCAAGAATGCGGGGAAAAGTTCACATAAATCCTCTTTGATGATTTATGCGTTGTATATATAGTCTTCGTTGCTTTGTAACGGTCGATCGATATTGATTTCCTTCATAAATGCTCTTGATGACGATTGAACGTAACCATCCAACGGTCTTGCTAAGAAAGACAACAGTTAGCTCATAATGAACCTAAAGTAACGGTCTACGTCGAGCGTTTGCAGGTCTGTTGTGCCTTGGAGACTTCGTTTGCGGCTTTCTGGTCGATCGTTCGTCCGTGAAGCCTTCTTGGTCGAACCTTTACATCTGTCGTAAAATGTTTTACTCGACCATTACTCCTTGGGTCTATAGCTAGTATTCGGAGGTCACGAGAAGTCTTCGGTCGGGTGTTTTACTCAACGGTGGAGGGTTTGAGAATTTTACTCAAACAGTTTGCCCCCAAATTCAAAATTTAAGCATCAACTTCATTTTTGAATTTTTTCGACACACGTGTCGCTGGTTCGCTGAATGTGTTCGGGGGGAATGGAGTCGTTTGATTTTGAGCGAGGATAGTTAGGATCTAACTTATCCGATTAGCACAGGCTGACGAGGCGGAGATAACCGTCTGGATAGTGACGGTTTTTTATGATGTCATGAGTACGTATGGATCACGCGCGGGTAGCTGTCAAGGACAGGTGTCGCCCATCCGTCGAGCAAATGTAGAGAGGCGCGGACAGGTGTCTTTTCAAGGAGACGGGAGGACGATTCTGTGCAGGCATAAAAGGAAACGATTGTCTTTTGCATGTTCGTCTTCCTTAGTCCGCGAAAATTGCTTTCTAAAACCTGCAACTTTTTTATTCTTCCCCTAAAGAATGTTGAACCTCCTGAGCACCATTTCTCCTGCCGATCTCCCTACCATCCGCGAGTGTCCTGGGGATCTTACGGTCGAGGAATTCCCCGAGAATCGCTTTGTCCTGTATGAGTACCCCTTGAAGATAGGGTTTTCATGGCGTTTTTCTGCGCTTGTCAGGGATTTTTTGGGCCGATTTGGTATCTCTCCCGGGCAAATGATGCCCCTGTTCTGGAGAGTTACGATGATGATAGATCGGTTAACCCTCGATTGGGATTCCCCTTTTAGCGTCCATGAGTTGTTGTTGGCTTATGCAGTGAAGGCGGATGCCAACAATCGATATAGCCCTTATGTACGAGGGCGTCGGGATCAGGCGCTGATCACAGATACCGGGGTGAACGATCGCGACTGGAAGGAGCGCATTGTCTTTTGCCAGTCGTTGGACTACGCCGAAAACGAGGAATGGACCGTCTGTGGCGGGCCCAAACAAGGAAATACCAGTGGTTTTACGTTTTTTGAGTGCCATTGGTTCGTTCTGACTTTGTATTCTTCGTGCAACGGTGACATGCGAGATTCCCCTTCTCCCTGACTCGCCGGCCAAGGATGAGCTCTTTCCTCAGACCTCGAACTGGGCGTTCTCTGTGTTTGACCCTGCATCAGGGAATGAAGGAGATGACGACACTAAGAAAGGAGAGGATGTTGTTGTCGTCGGCGCTTCTGGTCCTCCTCCCTGTTCGAGGGAAAGTGGTGAGTGTTCTTGGCGGTTTTTCGTATTCATTTTCTCGCTCCTTCCTGATTCTCTCTCGTGTTTGTTTTCATAAGGAGCTGCGGCCTCATCTGCCGGTCGTAGGATCCTTCTTGCTCGGCGGCGTTTAAATAGAAGAAGGTCGTTGGGGCCGGCTTTGAGAGAACCGTCTTCTAGAGCCGAGGGATATAAGAGGGCGAAGAAGTCGAAAGCGGATATGCCTTCACACGTGTCTGCTTTTCCTCCATCCCAAGGCGAGGGGAAAAGACCGAGGGCTGGTGCTTTCATTGGCAACCCATTCCAGGTACTATTATCCAACGTTTTGTCCGATGGGGTCATGACTCCCATTTATTTCGTGCGTCGTGCGACGTAGGTTCAAGCGACCGTGCGTTCTTGCGATACTAACGCTAAGCGGTCTTTTGTTTTCAGGCCATACAGGCGTCACTTGGTCGGGTTATTGCCATGGCCTCCGAAGCGGTGGAACTCGTGCGGAGGAAGAGGAAGAGGAAGCTCTGGCTAGAGCCGATGACTTCCATCGTTCGCTAGAGGAAGTCCGGGATGAACTTGCGTGTGAACGGGTCACCAGTTCTGATCTCGGGCGCCGTCAGGCGGAGGCCTTGTAGAAGATAGGGGCACTGGAGGCTAAGTTGGAGGTGGCTAGGGAGGCCTTGTCTGAGAAGACCAAAGAGGTCGACGACCTGAGAATCCGGTTGGATCGAGCCAAAGGGGTCACCGGGACATCTGCACAACCGGCGCCGCCCGGTTTCCCGCATCCCTAGTTTTTTCCTTTTTGTTTCTTTATTAGGGCGATGTTCTGGGTCATGCCTTGTTTTGTAATCCGCTCATGTTTTAATGATACGATTTACTTGGTAACAGTTGACTGTTTTTTCAAAGGATAAACGAATTAAGCATAATCGAGTTCCTAATAAGTAGGTTGAACGTCTCGGCGGTATATTTGGTCGTGCATTCCTGCGACAAAAATTATTAGGGGTGGTCATTGGGTTGACCACCGACGCTCCGATGTTTAAGTTAGTAAATCAAAACGAAAGGACATTACGTGCGCGTGATAATTTTAAAAGAAATACTTCTTTGGATGAGTTGCATTCCAGCTACGTGGGACGTTCCGATCGTTCAAGGCTTGTTACTGGTAGGCGCCTTTTCCAACGACCGAAGAGATTCGATAGGGCCCCTCCCATTTGATCGATAGCTTACCCGCATTTCGTTCTTGGGTGTTTTTTTTAAGACGCGTCGTAAGAAGTAATCTCCAATCTTGAAGGTCTTTATCGTGACGTTTTTTTTGAAATATCATGCGACAGACTGTTGTTGGAACGCCAATCGGACATAAGCCGAGTCTCTCAGTTCTTTGAGTGCGTCCACGTCATAGATAAGGTCTACCAGATTTTGCTCGACGGACGTATGCCGCGCGGTTGGCAGGTTTGTCTCGATCGATAGGACAGCTTCGCATCCGTAAATTAACGAAAACGGTGTTTGTTCTGTCGAGGTACGAGGAGGCGTACGATTAGCCAATAAAACTAAGGGTAACTCCTCGCTCCGACATCCTTTGGCAGCTCCGAGTCTCTTTTTGAGCGAGTTGATAATCGTTTGTTACTTGACTCGGCGAGTCCGTTAGACTGTGGATAGCGGGGTGTAGAAGTCGTGAGTTTTATACCCCACTCTTCACAGAATCGCCTAGTCTTATCGCTTATGAATTGAGAGCCGTTATCACACATAATCTCGGAGGGTATGCCAAATCTGCAGATAATGTTAGTCTGGATAAAAGATATTACCTCTTTATCTCGTATTTGAGAAAAAGCGGCGGCTTCTATCCATTTTGAGAAATAATCTGTAAGAACTAATAGATACACCTTTTGTCCAGGTGCTTGCAACAATTTGCCGACGATATCCATTCCCCACCGCATGAAAGGCCATGGGACTAGGGATGAATGTAGGAATTCAGAAGGCCGGTGAGTCATACCTGAGTACCGCTGACAAGCGTCGCATTTTTGTATGTATGTTATGGCGTCCTGCCGGAGAGTGGGCCAGTAGTAGCATTGTTGTGAGATCCTGTTTGCTAGGCCTCGTCCTCCACAGTGGTTCCCACACTCTCCGTCGTGCATTTCCTGTAGTATTTTTTGGGTCCCGCTCGGAATGACAGCGTAGGTTTAACCTGGTGGATGATCGCCTATAAAGTCTTCCTGCGATCATGACATATCTGGAGGATAGCGAGTTGATAATCGTTTGTTACTTGACTCGGCGAGTCCGTTAGACTGTGAATAGCGGGGTGTAGAAGTCGTGAGTTTTATACCCCACTCTTCACAGAATCGCCTAGTCTTATCGCTTATGAATTGAGAGCCGTTATCACACATAATCTCGGAGGGTATGCCAAATCTGCAGATAATGTTAGTCTGGATAAAAGATATTACCTCTTTATCTCGTATTTGAGAAAAAGCGGCGGCTTCTATCCATTTTGAGAAATAATCTGTAAGAACTAATAGATACACCTTTTGTCCAGGTGCTTGCAACAATTTGCCGACGATATCCATTCCCCACCGCATGAAAGGCCATGGGACTAGGGATGAATGTAGGAATTCAGAAGGCCGGTGAGTCATACCTGAGTACCGCTGACAAGCGTCGCATTTTTGTATGTATGTTATGGCGTCCTGCCGGAGAGTGGGCCAGTAGTAGCATTGTTGTGAGATCCTGTTTGCTAGGCCTCGTCCTCCACAGTGGTTCCCACACTCTCCGTCGTGCATTTCCTGTAGTATTTTTTGGGTCCCGCTCGGAATGACAGCGTAGGTTTAACCTGGTGGATGATCGCCTATAAAGTCTTCCTGCGATCATGACATATCTGGAGGATAGCGAGTTGATAATCGTTTGTTACTTGACTCGGCGAGTCCGTTAGACTGTGAATAGCGGGGTGTAGAAGTCGTGAGTTTTATACCCCACTCTTCACAGAATCGCCTAGTCTTATCGCTTATGAATTGAGAGCCGTTATCACACATAATCTCGAAGGGTATGCCAAATCTGCAGATAATGTTAGTCTGGATAAAAGATATTACCTCTTTATCTCGTATTTGAGAAAAAGCGGCGGCTTCTATCCATTTTGAGAAATAATCTGTAAGAACTAATAGATACACCTTTTGTCCAGGTGCTTGCAACAATTTGCCGACGATATCCATTCCCCACCGCATGAAAGGCCATGGGACTAGGGATGAATGTAGGAATTCAGAAGGCCGGTGAGTCATACCTGAGTACCGCTGACAAGCGTCGCATTTTTGTATGTATGTTATGGCGTCTGGGAGAGTGGGCCAGTAGTAGCATTGTTGTGAGATCCTGTTTGCTAGGCCTCGTCCTCCACAGTGGTTCCCACACTCTCCGTCGTGCATTTCCTGTAGTATTTTTTGGGTCCCGCTCGGAATGACAGCGTAGGTTTAACCTGGTGGATGATCGCCTATAAAGTCTTCCTGCGATCATGACATATCTGGAGGCCTTGAATCGGATTTGTCGAGCCTTCATTTTTTCTTCTAGCAGGTGGTCGTTTGATAGGTAATCCCGAATTTCCTTTGTCCAGTCGTTCGACTCGTCTAGTACCAACATTTGATCGGGCTGGTTATCTTCCATCGTTGGACTTAATAAGTGGATTATGGGTATCATGTCGAACGATGATTTCTCCAAGGCGGATCCTAGATTGGCAAGTGCGTCGGCTCGAGCGTTTTGTTCCCTGGGGATTTGATGAATGCTAAATTTTTCGAATTTCTTTGTTCGTCCCAGGGCGATTTGCCAATATGCTTCCATCCTTGGATCTTCTGTTGCAAACACTACTCTCATTTGATTTACGACGAGAAAAGAGTCGCTCATGACTATAAGATTTCTTGCCCCCAGGTCGTACGCCAGATCCATGCCTACGACTAGAGCCTCGTACTCCGTTTCATTGTTGGTGGCTTTGAAATCGCAGGATACGGAGTAGACCATCGTGCCCCCTTGTGGGGATTTCAAGACGATGCCTAATCCCGACCCTCGCGCGTTGGAGGACCCGTCAACATACAACATCCAGGGTTGTTCGTCTTGGATCGCCACAACGTTCATTTCGTCGGTCGCTACCTTTTCTAGTTCAGGACTGAAGTCTACGATGAAGTCGGCTAGGACTTGCGACTTGATTGTGGTCTTGGGTTTGAAGTTTATTTTGTAGTTGCTGAGGTAAATGCTCCATTTCGCCAGCCCCCCGTCAGCTCTGGTTTCCTTAGGACGAATTTTAGCGGGGAGTTGGTGACGACGTTGATAAAATGCGACTCGAAATAATGTCGGAATTTTTTAGCCGAGGTGACTAACGACAGAAGAAAATTTTCCATTGAAGAATATCTTTTTTCTGCGTCAAGTAAGAATTTACTGACATAATAAATTGGGAATTGTTGTCTTTCTTTCTCTCGGACCAGAACGGCACTGACTGAGTTTTCGCTTACGGCGAGGTACAGTTGAAGCTCTTCCTCATCCTTGGGTTTTGACAACAGGGATGGCGACTCCATAGAGTCTTTCAGAGCCTGAAGTGCTAATTCGTGGTCGCTCGTCCAGTAAAGCCTTTGTTTTTATTAAGACATTGTAGAATAGATGACACTTGTCGGACGATCGAGAAATGAATCTATTGAGCGCAACTACACTGCCCATGAGTTTTTGGACCTCTTTGAAATTCCGAGGTGATTTTATTTCGCGAATCGTTCTGATCTGATCAGGGTTGGCTTCGATTCCTTGCTGGGTAACCATATGCCCTAGAAATCTTCCCGCACGTACTCCAAATGAACATTTTGCTGGATTCAGCTTCATTTGGTATTTCCGTTGTATTTCCGTAGTATTTTGAACGACTGGCGTAAGTTATCTATGTGGTCTATCGCATGCTTGGATTTGACCAGCATGTCGTCGATGTATACCTCCATCGTGTCCCCTAGGTGCGGTTCAAACATTCGATTGACGAGTTGTTCATAGGTGGAACCTGCGTTCTTAAGGCCAAAGGGCATTACTTTATAGCAGTAAATCCCCCTGTCAGTCATGAAAGTCGTTTTTTCTTTATCGTCCGGGTGCATGAGGATCTGATTGTACCCTGAGTATGCATCCATGAAGGTTAACAATTCATGACAGGTGGTTGCGTCGACCATGGCATCGATGTGGGGCAATGGAAACGGGTCTTTGGGGCAGGCTTTATTGAGGTCGGTGAAGTCTATACAAACTCGCCATTTTCCATTTTACTTTTTGACGACCACGACGTTCGCTAGCCATTCCGGGTATTTACCTCCCGATTTTTGCTAGATCTCAGTAGGTTATCGACCTCGTTATTGATAACCTTGTTTTTTTTCCGAGGCGAACTTCCGGCGCTTCTGCTTCACGGGTTTGAAGGATGGTTCAACGGATAATTGGTGCGATATGATTTTCGGGTCGATCCCAATCATATCTTCGTGTGACCAGGCGAAGCAATTGCCGTTTGTTCGAAGGAAGTCGACCAATTTCTGCTTGACATCAGACCCAAGCTGTAACACCCGGAAATTTCGTATGAAAGGATTTTGGGAATAGCATTGTAATATTATTCTTTATGGCCGAAATGGAAGGTTTGAAGTGTGTAAAGGTGGGTTGCATTGGATTGGAGGGAAAGAACGGAAGTCGGAAGCAATTTTAGCTACGGTACACTTTTGGCGACAATGACAGACTACAAATACAATGCCCTTGTCATTGTCGCAAGGCAATGTCGCAAGGGTCATCAGACGAAAAAAATTCGAGATCACACTTTCGGTACAAACTCGGCGACTATGACATGCGCCTATGAAATGTCAATGTCGTCGAGGCATAGTTGCAGAGGAGGAAATCAGATGCAATTTTGGAGCTTTCGGTACATATATGGCGACAATGACTGGCGACAATGCCATGTCAAGGTCGCCAAGGGCATAGTCGCCATTATCTCAGTTACGTATCGGATTTCAGAACCTCTGCATCGAAGACGATTTTAGGGCATTTATTACCCTCATCTACCTCATCTCAACACACTTATTACTTCAAATAAGTGGAAGATCCAAGGGTTGATTCAAGTATTAAAGCTTCAAGTGGTGGTGTTCTTGACTCCTCTCATGTGGCTTCATCTTCTTCATCCTGTTAAGAGATTTTCTAGGGTTTTTCTAACCCTAGCTTTGTGAGTTCATATCCAAACCCTTTAACCTCAAATACATGTTATAAATGTTGTGCCTTGTTGATTTTAAGCTTATGTTATCAAGAGTTTATGTATTTGGTTGAGTTTAGAGATTTTAGGTCAAAACGAGGTATCTTGGGTATTTTGAGTTAGATGATGAAATGAGCATCATAGTTGGTTTAAAATACTTGGGAAAGTTTTATATTGAATTATACTTTGATTTTGGAAATAAAATGATTTGACTTAACATTTGGTAGAATGAGTATTCCAAAGAGGATTGATTAAATAAAAGTTTTCGGTGTTCGGAAAACTATAAATACGTCTCGTTTGATGTATTTGGAGAGTAGACTAGTATGTAATGGATCCATAGGCATTTAGTCGGTTTTAAATCGGGATTGTTATCTTTTTTTGGTTTCGTTAGTAGTCATCGAAGGCCTTACACTTAGGTATATTAGTCGGTTGTTACCGATTGCCATTGACTATGTTGGGTGCATCGGGAGGTCATCGAGGGTCTTACACTTGAGTGTATTAACTGGGAGTTGCCGGTTGCCATTGACCTATTGCACGGGCTTAGTAGGAGTCATCGAGGGCCTTACACTTTGGTGTATTAACTGGGAGTTGTCGGTTGCCATTGATTTCTATAGATAGCTTGAACATTGAGTGGTGACCCACTTTTGTATCTGTCACTAAAGATGGAATATCGGGTCTCCCCCGGTTGTTTTAAAAGATCCTTGCTCACCAAGAGTAAGCTTTTCAAGTAGAGTTAAATAGGATAAACTGAACTGTATCTTTGTTTAAATATTTTACTGATTTATCCATGTAACTGTTTGTTCTTACTAGGCGTAAGCCTAACACTTGATTTTAAATGTGGCTTAGCAGGTGATCGGGATAGAGGGGCTCCCTAGAAGGGAGTGGAGTATAGTGCCGGTGGAGGCACCTTTTGAGGAATGTACTTAGAGTGTACATGGTTGGAGATTTTAGATCAGTTATTTTGAGGTTGCTAGTAACACCCGAATGTAATCTATATTCTGAATTGTATAGATTAATAGGTTGTTATTTTAGTATCCATGATTCAGATGTAAACTCCCACACTATATCCCCATTTTGTGGGTGATTTTGTATACTCCGCATTTTATTATTCGGTTTTATTTTACTCTAAATTTTAGGACGTTCAGGGTAGTTCGGGTCGAGTACAACCTCTGCCAGTTGTAGATCGTCGTTCGAGTCCTCTTTGTGTTGCAGTTGGTTGACATGCTGTTTCCGAGACTTCATGGCTGTTTTGTAACATTTTCGTGCCACCTTCGGCTCACTCTTTATTTCCTGCATCCCCCACGGCGTCGGGAATTTTAGTACTTGATGATAGGTCGAAGGACCGGCTTTCATTTCGTGGATCCACGGACGCCCCAAGATAACGTTGTATGTAGAGGGGCAATTGACGACGTCGAATCTGGTCGATTTGCTGACTCCCTTGGCATAGACGGTGAGGCTGATTTCCCCGAAGGTGTGGGCAGCATTTCCGCTGAGTCCCACCAAGATCGCGGTTCTCTGTGTGACCTCGGTTTCATTTACCCCCATTTCTTTTAGGGTGCTGAGAAAAATTACGTTGACCGAGCTGCCTCCGTCCACGAGCACTCTTTTCATCGAACAATCCCCAATTGATAGCCGAATCGCTAGTCCGCCATGATGCTTCGGTCGTAAGCCACCCAGGTCGCGAGCGTCGTACACGAAGCGAGCGTTTTCCGAATCGATGCTCGCCCCCTATTTGCGTATCTGAGAGGTGACAGAATCATCAGATCGATATGGCGCTTGTCTACCGGCGGTTGAATGGGTGAGTCTGCAGATGTCCGTTCCACCTGTAATACAATTCACCGTCTCAGTGGCGTTCGGGGACTTGGGTTTGGGGATCATACATGGGCCGTCGTTAAACGGGAGCTCTTGCGAATGTTCCTTGGATATGGTTTCTTTGTGAGAAAATCCCCGAGCCTCCAGCTGTTGAATCCGCAGAATTGCAGCGTCTAGTTCAGCTCTTTGGTTCGCTTTGGTGGTGTTATCTCCTCGGTATGCCATTGATAAAAACAAAAGAAAATCGTAAGTAACGCATGGTTCGTTTGGAGAATTCCTCTAATCGGGTCCCATGGATGGCGCCAAACTGTTGGTGTCAAAAATTAACTTAACAAAAGTCAACTTGAGGTGCTTATGAACCTGATCGATCAAAGGATGGATTCTCCCAACGAACGTAAATAAAACGAAAAGTAAATAAGAGACAAGAGACTTGGTGATGCAGAAAAACCCTTGGACGAGGGAAAAAACTGCGGACGATAGGATAGGATCGTCGATGCACTATGAAGAAGTGACACCAAGCAGGGGCGTCGTCCTTTAGAACTGTGGTCGTACGATTACAAGCGAAAAGATGAATATAAAGACTAAGCTAGCATATTAAAATTAGAAAGCTAAAGCGAGTTCTTTGGCTTCAAGAATGCGAGGAAAAGTTCACATATATCCTCTTTGATGATTTCTGCATTATATATATTGTCATCGTTGCTTTGTAACGGTCGATCGATATTGATTTCATTCATAAATGCTCTTGATGACGTTTGAACGTAACCGTCCAATGGTCCTGCTAAGAAAGACAACGGTTAGCTCATAATGAACCTAAAGTAACGACCTATGTCGAGCGTTTGCAGGTCTGTTGTGCGTTGGAGACTTCGTTTGAGGCTTTTTGGTCGATCGTTCGTCCGTGCAGCCTTCTTGGTCGAACGTTTACATCTGTCGTCGAACGTTTTACTCGACCATTACTCCTTGGGTCTTTAGATAGTGTTCGGAGGTGATGAGAAGTCTTCGGTCGGGCATTTTAGTCAACGGTCGAGGGTTTGAGATTTTTACCCAAACAATAAGTACGATATTTAATATTCTCTAATGCAATATAACGTCATTATAAATTTTTATTAGCAATTTTTTGGATAAGGTTAATTTGTTTATAATGATGTAATTGTGTTAATATAATAACTTATTAACTATTTTAAGGTTATTTTGTGTATAGTTGACCCTCTATATAGACTTTAGAGTTATTTCCTTAGAGTTAGCCCGATTACTAAACTCTTACCTGGTAAGTGATTACCGGGTAGTTTTCCTCACCGGATGAACATGATAAAAGTCGAGAATCTTACCCCATAAGAACCATGATAAAAATGGAGAGTCTTACCTGATAATGGAGGTTGACGATTCTTCACCCAAATAAGTGTTTTTCGAATAAATCGTTGTATACGATACCAATTTAATGTATTACAATCTAATCCGATAAAATAAATTATAGTGTTGACTTCTACTGATAAACGCTTACAGGTAAGCATTTCACTACTAAACAAACTGGCTATTGCGACGGCCAAATCCTTCGGAAATCCGTCGGAAAAACACGGTTTCCGAAGGATTTGGCCCTCGGAAAACCCCTGCGGCAAAATCACATTTCCGATGGATTCTAACATTTTCGGCGGATTTTTTCCATCGGAAACAATATTCCCATTTTTTTAACAAATTAATCAGATAATCAATAATAGGAAGTTATTTTTATTAATTATAAAATCCGTCGGAAATCCATCGGAACTTTCCGACGGATTTCCGGATTTTCGACAGAAGTTTGCGGTTGTTTACTTTTGTTGACTTTTTTAGAATCCGTCGGAAATATTTCCGACGGCCAAATCCGTAGGAAAATTCCTCGGAATATGCCATTTCTTTAGTAGTGTTTGGGTAAACACTCTTTAATTTAATTTGGGTTAATATTTAGAGACTAGGTTTTGTTTTTAAATATGAACTAACTTTGTAGGTTAATTTGTTTATATTTGTAGTTAACTCTTTTGACTTTAGGTTAACTTATTTATAATTTAGGTTAATATATATGTTGCATATCGAGCTGATCATGTATATCAACACGTGGAAAACATAAAATGCACCAAGAGTCGATTGGTTTTAAAGTTTTAAAAGATAGTTTTTAAATAATAAATTAGTATAAAAAAAATTTTAAGACTTAAATACTTAATGTATATTTAGTAGACAAAAAATAGACAAAAATATAGTCCGTACAATAGTTTTTAATTATTTTTTAAATAATTTATATTACGGTAATTATTTTGTGCAATCTCTGTTGAAAATTGTTGGATCCGCCACTACTAAATGTAATACTTTTGCATACGGATGTTTCCTTGGAAAATATGTCACTAAAGGGTGATTCTTTACAAAACCGTTACAAAAGTTGGCGGATAATTCAAATCAGTGACAGATTACCCAGGTATTATCTGAGTAATTCGTTGGTATTTTCTTGAAAACATAGAATTTTACCGAAACAATGGTATTTTCTGGTGATCCGTGAGTAATCACTGACGGAAATTTCCTATGTAATTTATGTGGGTAAAAGTCATTTGTTTTGTTTTACGCCTCTCCACAGATAGTTTCAATAGCATACCCCTCTTTTCATTGTGTATTAATTAACTTTAGAATTCATTTTTCACAAGTAGTTTCAAAAACTTACCCTTCTTTTCATTGTGTAATAAACCTCATTCATTCGAGCGACTACTTGAAATATACGACCTTGATCTTTGACTATGAGTTCACTGTTATCTTGTTAACAAAGGGTATTTCAAATATCCGATTAATAGTTTATTTATATTATAGATAGACAAAGTGAACTTAAAATTAAATGAATTAAGGGAGAATATTTCAATTAGATATAAGTAAGATATATATACTTAGAGTGGGTTTTTTTTATCAACCAAGAATTATCTAACGAAAGCAACAAACTTTTTTTTATTGAAAAAGGAGCTACAATATGAACATTCGGCATTGATTAATTTACAAAGAAATTAACGTGTTCTCAAACCCTTCAAAACCCCAATTTTCAATTTAACATAATGTCCTTCTCAAATAAATCACTTTCCGGGGGCAAAGTTTGTAGCGTAAGACCATGCGTTGTTGGCAACGGGGTCAGCAAGGTGGTCAGCAAGGTTCTCCAATGGTCCCTTTCCTGTAACAATGGCTTGAACAAAGTACCCAAACATAGAGAACATGGCTAGTCTTCCATTCTTAATCTCTTTTACCTTCAACTCAGCAAAAGCCTCTGGATCATCAGCAAGACCCAATGGGTCGAAGCTACCACCAGGGTAAAGTGGGTCAACAATCTCGCCCAAGGGTCCACCTGCAACTCTGTAACCTTCAACTGCACCCATCAAGATCACTTGAGTGGCCCAGATAGCCAAGATGCTTTGAGCATGGACCAAACTTGGGTTTCCCAAGTAATCAAGACCACCTTCGCTGAAGATTTGTGCTCCAGCCTTGAACCATACGGCCTCACCAAACTTGACACCGTTACGAGCCAAGAGCTCGGGGAAGACGCATCCAAGAGCTCCAAGCATGGCCCATCTGCAGTGAATGACCTCAAGCTCACGGTTCTTGGCAAATGTTTCTGGATCAGCAGAAAGCCCGGCAGTGTCCCAGCCGTAGTCACCTGGGAATTCACCAGTGAGGTATGATGGAGCCTCACCGGAGAATGGGCCTAGGTATTTGACACGGTCAGGGCCGTACCATGGGCTTCCAGATGGTGCAACCTTTTTGACAGCAGCTTTCCTCATGGAAACCCGTCCATTTCCGAAAACTTCAGAAGAGGACGGAGCTGTTTTCACCATTTGTCCGGCGAACGGAGAAGAAAGAGCCATGGTGGAAGCAGCCATTGGATATTTTCTCAAAGTAGAAGGTAAGAATATTGAGAGAATTTATTTCGAGGGGGGCTGACTGCTTGAATATTACGAGTTCTTGAAAGTGATTTAAATAGGACTGGACATTTTAGGGTTCTTATCTTCAGGATCTGTATCTTGATTTTGATTTGTTGATGATATCTTCGATAGCTATAATTACTGAAACCCAACCAAGAAACGACACGTGTACATTTCATTTATTTCAGGATTTTCTATCCGAATTTTCTTTGAAAACCATGTGCAAGTGCAGAAAGCAGGCAAAACCGGAAAACGTACAATCTGATCGTTACTTTCATAAATTGATGAATTTATTTTAATTATTAATGTTATCTAATAATTACGTAATATTTGCTATGGATAACTAAAATGTAATTTATATCGTAAACAAATGTTTTATTTTTCAATTTTAAATAGAAAAATTACAAGGAAATTAAACTTGGTTTATAAACTGGGTTTATAAAATGTAAAATGATATTTAATTGTTTCAATATATTTTTTATAACATCAAACTATAAAACATTTTATGTAAAATGTTATAATTTTTTAAAATGTTTTTGAATTTTATAACAAGTTTTTAAACATTTGAAAATTAAAATATCATATTGGTTATTTTATAAATCACTTTTGAGATGTATCCTATAAACAAATATTTTTATAAGGCAATTGGTTTTTTATAAGACAAATTTTCAAATTATGAAGCCTAAAAGCATCGATTAAATTTATAGTAACACTTTTACACATAACACTTTATTGTTAAGTTCTATAAACTTAAGTCTTATAAATTACCTTAGTAGAACACTTACACATTTTTGGCATCCTATATAGGGGTGGCAAAAAGTGACTCAATCCGCTAACCCAACCCAAAATAAGCAGGTTGGGTTGAGATTTTCATCCAATTTAGGTTAAATGACTCAACCCGGGTTGGGTTGGGTTGGGTTGGGTTGAAATTTCGACATATTTTCAATCCATTTACAACCTGTTTTCAACTCATTTAAAATGTTAAATATTTTTATTTTATTTTTAATTACAATGTCTAATATTATCTATAAAATATTGAAAATTTGAATCTCTCTTAGTTTTGCCAAATGTGAAATCTTAATAAAGTAATATCTAACCCGATTCTTGGCTCTTTCTCTTCCCATCGTCCGCCTCTAAAGTCCCAACATAAATTGAAGTAACTTAAGTAAATGCTTAGGTATTTGAACAATTCATTGCATTTGTAGTTGTGTTTTAATCAAAAATTGAACAATTTAGCTTTTATTTGTGATTGTGTTTTATTAATAAAATTAAATAATATCGTTTTTATTTTTTTTAAATTTTAAAATTAAATGGGTCAACCCAGGTTCAACCCATTTATTTAACAAGTTGGGTTGAAAGAATTACCGTTGTCAACCAGGCCATTTTGGTAGCAAATTGAAAATGGTTGAAAATCTCAACCCATTAAACTAAATGGCTTGACGGTGTGCCTTTTGTTAACCTTGGCAAAGGCACGCAAGTGCCTAGCCAAATGATGTCCTTCGTTTTTAGCATATTAAACAAGGCAACCGTGAAGAACAAATGTCCACTCCCAAGAATTGATGATCTTTTTGATCAACTTCAAGGGGCAGGTTGTTTCTCGAAAATCGACCTTCGATCGGGATATCGCCAAGTAAGGGTGAGAGAATATGATATGGCGAAGACGGCTTTTAGGATGCCTTTGGTTTGACATATGCACCGACCGTGTTCATCGATTTGATGAATTGAGTGTGTCGACCTTTCCTTGACAAGTCGGTAATCGTGTTCATTGATGACATACTCGTCTACTCTAAGAACGAGTTGGACCATGAGTAATACCTTCGAAAAGTCCTGGAAGTTTTGAGAGAAGAGAAGTTGTACGCCAAGTTTTCTAAGTGCGACTTTTGGTTGAAAGAAGTCCAATTCTTAGGCCACGTTGTCACTCGAGACGGGGTAAAGTCGGTAATCGTGTTCCAAAACTTTTTTAGATTGGAAGGTTGTAATAGAACATTTATCCATGATTTCTCCAAGATTGCATCTTCCTTGACGGCTGTTAGATCTATTATTTTAATTGTGACAAAATAAGGAGATGATATGCTTTAATTGTAAAAGGAAGTTTATAATTCCTTAAACTGTTTCCTTCCTTAATTAGATTAGACCTTTCAATATAAATAGGAGTTTAGGGTTATTGTGTAGAAGATGTCGATTACTAGAGAGCTAAATTTCTATCAAATCATATTGTAATCATACAAAGTAAGATATATGACTACGGAAATTAACTAATTACTTTGTTCTTATCGCTTTAGTCGTTCAAAATCATTGTGCTTGCATAATCTGGGATCTACAAGTGGTATCAGAGCAGACGATCAGAGTTTTTTTTTTCGAATTTCTGAAGTTTTTCACGAAATAGAAGGTAAATTATTGATTTCTGCTGTTTTGAATGTTTCTCGATTACGTTCTACCCGATAAAAACTCTTCTTTATTTTTAAGATCTGTTTTTCTCGATTCATACTTCATTCGATTAATTTTTTGTCCATTCATAGTGAGTTATTCTTGATTTAAATCAAAATTATTTAATCTGTTTTAATTAAAGTTATTCTAGTTTATTTTAATTACTTTTGAAATTCTTTACTTGTGAACTGACCATTCAAAAACTTTCTACACAAGTGTCTGATTTCAAACAAGTTGTGATTTTAGAAATAAAATCATCTGAAACGAAATGTCTAAAACTATCAAAGCAACTTTCAGAACTTCAAAATCTTTTAAAGCTGAAAGAAAAGTGTTTGAAATTGATAAGACGAATTTAATCAAGAAACGTGTTTTGATCATTGCTAAAAGCAAAAATTCGGAAAAAGTTTTTGAAAACGAAAGTAAAACTTTTGAAGAGAAAATCAGTAAACTTTCAAACAAATTATCTGTTTTAGAAACAACTCTTGTGAATAAATGGAAAATGAGATCCGAATCTCAAACAAAATTTGATGTGATTTTGGAAGAAAGAGATCATCTATTGTGCAAAATTAGAAAACTTGAAAGTTCTACAACTGCTTCAAGTTCAATTTTTCAGTTGAATTCTCTTTCTACAATAAATGTCTGTAAGAATAACTCGTCTTCAAGTGTCAAATCAAACAGTTATTCTAACAGCTCCAAATCATATAATTCTCCAACTTCCCGGACTCATAATTCTACTTTATCTCACAATGATTTTGTTGCTAATTCCGGTAATTCTAAGAAGTTTAAAATGGTTTGGAGGAAGATTTCAGCTACAGATGATAGTGTTGGAAACATGTCACATACATCTCCTGTAGTTGATACAAGATCATTTGTTTCCAAGACTAATTTGCCTTATTTTGTCAAATCTATCAATCAGCTAATTAGTCCAAGTACCACAAAGATTTGTTGTTCTACATGTGGAACAAATGATTTTGTCAATCAAAATTTCAATCATAAATGGTATGGTACTTACAGTATTCCCACTTCCCCACTTATTGCATCGAAAGCTAACCTCCGAGGACCCAACAAAGCTTGAGTACCAAAATCTTTTTAATCTATTTTGTAGGTATGTCATGTGTGTTCCAAACTCAGAATATTCACATCACATGACAATCTTTCAAAAGGTTATGCTACATTTAAGGGGAGTACCACATGTTTACCATTTATATTAGCTTCATAGTATCTCAGCTATGGACCTGCTCTTAACCCGTTTTTTATGTACACTATTCTGAATACATCGGTTCAGAACTCGGACTTCAATGTTTTAACTCTTTGTGTGTGATAGGATTTAGATGTTTCAATGGTCAATCTACAGCCGGAAGGACCTACCCATGAAACACATCCCTAGGTTAGATGTATTTTGAAAGGGTGTGATTGAGATAAAATTGAGTACATGTGCGTTAAAAAAATGTGCGAGTGTGACAAGACTTAAAAGAAAACATTTGGTCTTCACCAAACCTAAACAGTTATCCGGGTAGCTACATAATCTATTCATTCTCGATTCTTTGGAGATGAATATTGAACTAGACATGGACCCAATGTCGATAACTCGTGTCACCCCACCCAACTACTCAAGTATCTCACGAGAGATATTTGTTTCATAAATCACGGAGAATGAGCATATCTGCTATATTTTCTTCACTCGGAAGATTAAGTTATTGAAAAAGGAAGACACACCTCCAGTCTCCGAACTTCATATTCTGTACACAATCGAGTCTATTTTTGAGCCGATATATATATACAAATTCTTTCTACACATTGCACGAGTCTTTGTGATTCACATTGCATATCTTTGTGTTTATGTCGGAACAGTTTGAGAAGTTAGTTTTATAACATACGTTTGTGATAACTGGAAGTCCTATCAGTGCCAACCCGCTGCCAACACTGAATATAGGCCACTTAATTAAATTTATTTTTGATTAAGTGATAACAGTTGCTACATGTGCTTCTGTCTGTTAGCCCATTACCCGATATTCCATATTTACATTTGATCATATTCGCACTTATTGTCTTTGATTGTTCATAATGATTCGGATTCTCCTTATCATTCTGAGGGGGAGAAAAGTTATATCAAAGACGTAATAAAGGTTTATTATTCCCCGTCTATAAATATCCAAATTTTGATGCCTAATACCCCATAAATCGTTCGAACTGGGGTTTCAATTAAAAAGGCTAAAAGAAAAGCCGCTTACTTAGACGATTGGACACGATTTTTCAAAGCACCCACAATTCAGGGGCGGAAAGCCCCTATTTTGAGCAAATTAAGAATCCCGCGATTGATTATGAACAGCCCACTATTATGAGGGGGAGAAATAAAGTTTTTTCGATTCGGAAAGTGGTATCAGAGCAGACGATTAGAGTTTTTTTTTTCGATTTTCTGAAGTTTTTCACGAAACAGAAGGTAAATTATCGATTTCTGTTGTTTTGAATGTTTCTCGATTCATACTAAATATGTTTCACCCGATAAAAGGTCTTATCTGTTTTTTCTCGATTCTTACTTCTTTCGATTGACTGTTTCTAGATTACGTTCTACCCGATAAAAACTCTTATTTTTTTTAAGATCTGTTTTTCTCGATTCATACTTCATTCGATTAAATTTTTGTCGATTCATAGTGAGTTATTCTTGATTTTAGTCAAAATTATTTAATCTGTTTTAATTAAAGTTATTCTAGTTTATTTTAGTTACTTTTGAAATTCTTTACATAAGAAAACTCAGGAACTAGTGACTCTTGCAGCTTTTCTTACTAAAGAATTCTCTAGTAAAAATCATAAACTCTAGTAATTTTGATTTCTTTTTCTTGACTGAACAAATAAGAAACTCGAGAACTTAGACATTCTTGTCCATAAAAAGACTTGTTCTTTTTAGTCAAGAACCCTATTGTTTTTGGTTTCTGGTTTATCGGTTAAGAAGAATTCGGATTAAGTATCTTTGAATTTTTATCGAGACCTTTCTAATCGACAAAATTTATTTATCGAGTCATCTGGAATCGATATAAATTTTTTTATCGATTCGGTTTTTATCAAGTCAAAAGATTTTTTGTCGAATCTTAATCTATCGAGAAAATCTTAGTTATCGAGTCCTTTGATATCGATAACTTCTCTTTATCGATTCAAATCTTTTTAAGAATTTTTCTCGAGCCCCCTATACCCGACAATAATTTCTTATCGAGTCTCAAACACCCGACAAAACTTCTTGTCAACACGAAACCTCCTATTCTGTTCCCCGGAGAATATTCTCAGTGGAAAGACTGTTTCCTTGATTTTATTGAACGCCATGATTTCGCCGATCAAATCATGCGTTCAATCAATGACGGCCCTCCTCCAGTTTTCTATCAAACTCTTCCAGCCAACCCAAATGCAGATCCTCCCCTCCTTGCTCGACAAGGAGTCAAGCCTAAATCTGCCTATGATGACAACGAAAAGAGGATCATGAGAGGAGATCAACTTGCAAGATCATAACTCCTCATGAGCATCCCGAACGATATCTATATGAGTATCGACAGCCACAAAAGAACTGCCAAAGCTATTTGGGAAGAAATAGAGAAATTCATGCTTGGCACAAAAATCGGGACCCAGCTCAAAATTACAAATTGCATCTCACACTATGAGGACTTCAAAGCCAAAGAAGGTGAAAAACTCACTGTCACTTACTCCCGATTCATACACTTAGTAAATGAACTAAGTAAGAATGAGATTCGCAAAACAAAGATCGAGAACAACGTAAAATTTGTAACCAACTTGCTACCTGAATGGCGTCAATTTGCCAATCATATTAAACACAACAAATATCTTGTTGATCTCGATCTACATGAAGTCTATGAAACCCTCCATCAAGATGAAGAAGAAGTGCTCGAAGCTATGAAGGCCAACCAAAAGATCAAGAAGCCTTCTGATCCCATAGCTCTAGTTGCAAAAGCTAGCTCTATTACTTCTCATAGCTCTCCTCAAGAGGTTATTTCCGAGCTGAAGAAGTAAAGACATATTTTTCCACAAAGGGGGAGATTGTTAGGTCTATTATTTTAATTGTGACAAAATAAGGAAAGGATATGCCTTAATTGTAAACGGAAGTTTATAATTCCTTAAACTCTTTCCTTTCTTAATTAGATTAGACATTTCAATATAAATAGGAGTCTAGGGTTATTGTGTAGAAGATGTCGATTACTAGAGAGCTAAATTTCTATCAAATCATATTGTAATCATACAAAGTACGATATATGACTACGGAAATTAACTAATTATTTTGTTCTTATCGCTTTACTCATTCATAATCATTGTGCTTTCATAATCTGGGATCTACAACGGCGTAGACAAACAAGAGTGTGAAGTTTGTTTGGACCGAAAAGAAAGAGAAAGCTTTCTGGACCCTCCAAAAGAAATTATGTGAATCGCCAATCCTTTTGTTTGCCGAAAGGATTCGAAGATTTTGAGGTTTATAGCGACGCTTCCAAGATGGGTTTGGGTTGTGTGTTGATGCAAAGAGGCAAAGGGATTGCATACGCGTCGAGACAACTCAAAGATCATGAGAAGAATTACCCAACTCAAGACTTGGAACTAGTGCCAGTGGTTTTTGCTTTGAAGTTGTGGCGGCACTATCTCTACAGTACCAAATGCACCCTCTAAACCGACCATAAGAGCCTAAAGTATGTCTTTGATCAAAAAGAGCTAAACATGAGGCAACGACGTTGGCTCGAATTGCTCAAGGACTATGACCGTGAGTTGCTCTACCACCCGGGTAAAACGAATGTGGCACCAGATGCGTTGAGTCGAAAGGAGTATGGTAGCGGGACACGAGCCGTACTTACAAGAATCGACATTGTGTCTAGTTTGATCGACCGGATCAAGGTATCCCAAGCGGAGGCACTTTTGGAAGAGAATCCCAAGACTGAGGTGATGGTCAAGCCACAATTACTTTTGACGGAAGACAGTCGCGGTTTGAAGTTGTTCTAAGGCCGTAGTTGGGTGCCCAAGAACAGGGACAACTGCGAATTACTACTAAAAGATGCGCACAAATCAAAATATTCCCTTCATCCTGGTAGCACCAAAATGTATTGAGGCTTGAAGTTGATATATTGGTGGCCTGTTATGAAGTTGGATGTGGCCAACTATGAGAGATGTGTGACGTGCTTGTAAGTGAAAGCGGAGCATGAACGACCATATGGGAGTCTCCAATCCTTGGAGATACCAAAATGGAAATGAGAACACATTACCATGGATTTCGTGACTAAATTGCCAAAAACCTTGAAGGGCACGACGCCATATGGGTGGTGGTGTGCTCACTTCTTAGACATGCGATAGGCCGGTCTAGTTGGCAAGCTTGCAAAGTTGTATGTTGATGAGATCGTTTTGACACATGATGTGCCTTTTACTATCGTGTCGGATCGAGATAGTCGTTTCATTTCCAACTTTTGGAAGGGATTACAAAAAGTGTTAGACACCAAGATACATTTAAGTATAGCGTACCACCCTCAAATCGATGGGTAAAGCGAAAGGACCATCCAAAATCTCGAGGACATGCTTAGATCGTATGTCATAGACTTTGGTGGGAATTGGGACTCGTAGTTACCGCTTGTGGAGTTTTCCCACAATAATAGTTACTATTCTAGTATTGTAATGGATTCATTTGAGGCCTTGTATAGACGGAAATGTAGGACAACAGCGTGTTGGTTGGAAGCGGGTAAGAAACAATTCGCCGGCCCCGAGATCGTACAATAGACGACCGATAAGGTGAAGAGTATTCGCGAGCGGCTAAAGGCGGCTCAAGATCGTCAAAAGAGCTACGCCGACAAAAAAAGAAGACCAATGGAGTTCCAAGTGGGAGAATGTGGCATGCTAAAAATATCTCTGTGGAAGGGTATCATCCGATTTTGGAAATGGAGGAAGCTTAGCCCTCGTTTCATTGGACCGTTCAAGATTTTAGAAAGAGTGGGACGAGGTCAAGCCTATAGGTTGGAATAACCACCGGAGATGGTCGGAATACATAACACGTTCCTTGTATGTTATCTACGGAAGTGTCTAGCAGAAGATGAGAGTGTGATACCCCTCTCAGAAATTCGTGTTGACAATAACTGGTGTGTAGAAGAACCGGAAACGATCTTAGAGAGAAAGTCCAAGATGTTGTGTCACAAAGAGATTGTCATGGTAAAAGGTCAATGGAAGCATCATCGGGGTTCAAACATGATGTGGGAAGCGGAAGAAGACATGAAGAGAAGATATTCGCTTTTGTTTCGCTAGATTGAGATTTTGAGGACGAAATCAAATTCAAGGGTGGGAGGATTGTAACACCCGGAAAATTCTAAAAATATAAATGATTTGGTGAAGCCATATTTCATGTACTGCTATAATTATTAGATTTAAAATTTGGCGAATTTAATGACAATAAGTTGAGAATTATGAGTTAATTAGTTAGAATTGAGCTTCGGTTAAGTGGGTTTTGGAAATCAGCTTTCATACTAAAAAAGAACCCAGCCAGGCATGAAATCGCACCCACGCGACCTATGCTGCGACCTTCCCCGCGTGGGAAGTCGCGTGACCTTTTGTTTGTTTATCCTCATGTGCGCTGGCGACCATGCCGCGACCTGGTCGTGTGGCCTGTCTGGTGAGCTTCTGTTAAGCATGCCCTGAACTTAAAAATCGGATTTCAGCTGACTTGCACTTATTCCTCACCTCTAAACTCGATTTCTTCTCTATTTCTCTCCCAAGACTGAATTTGAGAGTCTTAACTCCCCAAACCTACCATACTTCAACCATTTACTCCTCTTTAATGCAAAGGATTTAAGGTTACTCAAGGCTACTGTGCTCCTCATCCCCTACTCTAAGTTTTCAAATCCATCAAGATTTTGGGGGTTTTTTTTCCTAGGGTTCTTCAACCTAGCTTGTGAGTTCAATTTAACCTTATATAAACATTATACATGTCTAAAATGCTACATTTTACTTCCTTAAAGCTTATATTTCAAGTAGTTATGCAATTTGTTGATTTTGATAGACTAGGTCAAAATGAGATATTTGAGGATTTTGGTTTTTATTTAATAATGGGCATGACAAATGGTTTTACATGCTTGGTATTGATTTATTTTAAGGAAATTATTGGTTTTAGAACTTAATACCCTTTTGACCTAATTTTGGGAAAATGGTTAGTTAATGAGAAGTGTTAAACATACAAAGTTTTATGTTGGGAAAATTATGAACATGTCTAAATGGATGTATTAAACTTTATGACTAGAATGTAATGGATCCATAGGCACAATATCGATTTTAGATTTTAGCAAGGTATGGACCTAATTTGGTTGAACTTGTTGGTTTATAAATATCGAGGTATAGACCTACTCTGGTTGAAAGACTTAATTTAGTTGAGGTTAATTACGCATTAAACTAAAGACCTAATTTGGTTGATCTTAATGCAATATCGTGCCTCCCCCGTTATCCCTAAAACTATGTTCTCCCAAGAGCAAACGTGAGTAAAAGAAATAGAGAAAAGAATAAAGTTAACTTGTTTAAAGTTTATTATCTCTTTGAAAGGTCCAATGAAATTTCTTAGTTAACTGTTTGTTCTCACTAGACGTTAAGCCTAACACTTTTCTTAAATGATATGTATAACATGTGGTGACTCTAGCAGGAATCCCAAGGGTTGAGCGGAGCGTTATGCCAGTCGAGTTATCTTTTTAAAATACGCATTCTAGTGTATATATTTGGAGTTACTAGTTTTATTACTTTGAGGATATTAGCTACACCCGAACATAATACTTGTTTATGACTTACATTGATTAATAGGTTTTTGTATTAGTATCCATTTATTGATGTAAACTCTAATGTCCTTTTCCCATTGATTAGGTGATCTTTATTTCATTTAGTCTCTCCCCGTAAGGGATTTCGGTTTAAATTAACTCCTATTTTTAGGGTGTTATAAGTTAGTATCAGAGCTCTAGTTTAAGCGAACTTGTATGAACTTAAGATGCCTAGACTTAAGCTTAGACTTTAAGTATTAAAATGTGAGATGTAGGTAAACACTCTTGAGATAGGAGAGCTTTAGAGTCGACGGAAATGCACTAATCATGAAATGTGACTTTGGTAATGAGAATTCTTATATGTATGATATATTCAAAATATCACGTAGCTAATGCTATTTTTGGTATATTGTTATGTGAGTATACTTTCGTTACTATTGTTGCGATGAATGGTGAATGTGTTATACGTATTTATATTAGCCTTGTCTTACTCCTGCTGTATACTCTTGACAGACTAAAATGGTTAATATGCATACTAGATCGCGAAACAAATTGGAAGGTGTGGCTACTAGTATTTCGACTCCGGGTCCGCGGGAGACAGTGGATGTCACTCAACCATCCCTGATCCCTAATGTCTCACGAGGATTTGTACCCCTAGTGGAACGCATGCCAGAAGTCAACCTCACCTTGACCGATCCTTTAATGGTAGATATGTGCTCTCAAGAAGAACTTAGGCTTAGTATGATGCAAGCGATTATTTCCGCTATGGCTCAACAGCATGAGACAATTTTGAAGATGTTAGAGGAGCGGGATGCTAGTCACCGAAGACACGAAGCAACTGCAGGGAACATCATAAGGGGGTTCCAGAGGGAACGGGGCTGGTCATGGTACTAAAGAGACTCCCCGGGGTGATGTAAGGAGGATGGGAAAAGGTTGCTCGTACAAGACCTATTTGTGCTCTAAACCACCCGAGTTTCCGGATCAGATAATCCGGTGGTTTGTATGAATTGGTTACGTGAGATCGCGCAATCTTTTGGCTCGAGCGAGTGTAAGGAGAAACAGAGGGTGAAGTTTGCTTCACAAATGCTTAGGGGCGAGGCCTTGGGGAGGTGGAACATCACCACAATTACACTTGGGCCGGCCATCGCCTCCATGCTTACATGGGAGATGTTTAAAGCGAAAATTGTTAGATCCCAAATAGAAAGAAAATAGAATATGGAACAAGAATTATAGCAAGGAAGTAGGATATAGTATTGATAATGACAAGATTTCACAAATATGTCTTTACAGTACAAAAGATCTATGAACGTTAGTTCTAACCAACTAACAAACCTTCTATTTATATACAATAGGAAATGCTAAAGTAACAGTATATTATGTGACAGACATACAGAAGTAAGTTCAGAACTACTTCTGAACATCTTCAGAACACAATTCAGAAGTTCTTCAGAACTTCTTCAGAACAGTATGAGAATCTTCAGAACTTCGGAAGTAGCCACTTCAGAAGTTATGCCTTAGGCTTATCATCACTTTAGCATCCTGTCTTTGTACTTCTGAGCTTCTGGGCTTTCTTTATCTGTTCTGACCTTCTTCAGAACTACTCTTCAGAACCAGGGCTTCTTTTGAAGCTATCTTATGAACTCTATCAAAAATCTTGGAATAATATTGCAACGAGAGAGCTATTGACCGCATTGTGGACGAATTTCGAGCTCTCAAGAAAGAGAGCAAAACTGTGAGAGAATTGTTAGGTCCAATTCAACAAGATCAATAGAGGAATTATACGCAAATCATTGAGTCGTATGTTTTATTGATGAAAGCATTAAAGATTACAAATGCAAATGTACTTTCGACGACTCTCATTTACGAAACCTCTACCCTAGACTCCTTTATATACTAGTTGTCTATTACATGGTAAGGCCAAGCCCATAAGATATAAACACAATTTAGAATGTTACATTAAATCATTTCCATCTTTATAAAACTTTCTTAATTTAGGATATTTGATCCTATCAATCTCCCCCTAAAGTTTTATAAAGGAAGCATCTTCAAATTGAAACATACGATATTTGATCCTATCAAGAATACACACATTTATTTGTGGAGAAGTTGAATCTAGTGGGGCATGTGGCTCCGGATGAAACAGAGAGGGTGAAAGCTTACGTTAAAAGGTTGCCATCCGACGTGATGGCAATGATACGAATTTTAAAGGCCTCTACTTTAAAAGAGGTCATCGACCAAGCTCAACTGTTGGAGAATGCCTATGAACTAGGCAAGGAAGAGAAGGTGTTAGTCGGGGAGAAGAGGAAGTAGGAGGGCCACTCGGAACCTTTCAAGAGGCCCAACTACAACAACAACAACAACCGGAGGATCGACTCTAGAAAAGAAGCTAGTTCGTGCTTCAAATGTCGGAGCAAATACTATGGAGCACGCAACTCCTCCTCATGTGGTTGTTACAAGTGTGGGAAATCCGGTCACCTCAGTCATGAGTGCCCAATTAAAGGACCTGTCTGCTTCAAGTGCAAAGAATAGGGCCATTTCAGATACGAGTTCCCAAAGTTGAAGTCTGCGCTCCCCCCCCCAAGCAAAAGCAAGTGGTACTCCGAAGGAAATGGGGAGAGCCTTCAAGATGACGGTGGATGAAGCGAAGGCGTCGGCGGACGTGGTGTCGGGTATGTTCCTTGTTAACTTCCTCGTGTTCTTTTTGATTCCGGTGCTACTTTTTCTTTTGTGTCCATGACTTCTTGCACCCATTAGTAATTTAGAGGATGTTTATACTGTTGAAATAGCCGATGGTAATCAAGTCTTAGTTCGGGATGTTCTTAAAAATTGCATTTTAGAGATTGAAGAGAAGCACTTTTCAGTGAACCTCTTGCCTACGGCAATAGGAGGATTTGATGTAGTGATTGGGATGGATTGGTTGGCCAAGAACCAAGCCGAAATTATATGCTCTAAGAAATTGATTTGGATTCCTTTATGGGATGGCGGCATGGTGGTAGTCTACGAGGAGAGAAAAAAAGGCGAGGTAGCATTGTTAACCTTGGCAAAGGCACGCAAGTGCCTAACCAAAGGATGCCCTCAGTTTATAGTCTATGTCTTGGATGCAAAGTTAGAGAAGAAAAAGCATGAATACGTTCGGGTTGTTAGTGAATTTCCCGATCTATTTCCCGAAGACTTGCCCGGTTTGCCACCCGATCGACTAACAAGTAGAGTTCCGGATTGATCTTGTACCAGGGGCCGCTCCCATTGCTAGAGCACCTTACCGATTGGCACCATCCGAAATGCAAGAGATGATGTCACAATTACAAGACCTTTTGGAAAAAGGATTTGTGAGACCGAGTTCGTCACCTTAGGGAGCTCCGGTCTTATTTGTGAAAAAAAAAAGCATGGCACAATGAGAATGTGCATCGATTATCGAGAATTAAACAAGGCAACCGTGAAGAATAAACATCCACTCCCAATAATTGATGATCTCTTTGATCAACTTCAAGGGGCGGGTAGTTTCTCGAAAATCAACCTTCGATCGGGATATCACCAAGTAAGGGTGAGAGAAGATGATGTGGCGAAGACGGCTTTTAGGACGAGTTATGGCCACTAGGAATTTTTAGTAATGCCGTTTGGTTGGATAAATGCACCGAAGGTGTCCATGGATTTGATGAATTGAGTATGTCGACCTTTCCTTGACAAGTCGATAATCATGTTCATTGATGACATACTCGTCTACTCTAAGAACGAGTTAGACCATGAGCAACACCTTCGGAAAGTCCTGAGGGTTTTATGAGAAGAGAAGTTGTACACCAAGTTCTCTAAGTGCGACTTTTGGTTGAAAGAATTCCAAATCTTAGGCCACGTTGTCACTCGAGACGGGGTAAAGGTAGATCCATCCAAAATCGAAGCAATGATGAATTGGGAACCGCCCTAGAGTCCGTTGGAGATCCGAAGCTTTTTTGGAATTGGCATGTTATTATAGAAGATTTATCCATGGTTTCTCCGATATTGCGTCTTCCTTAACAATGTTGACAAAGAAGAGTGTGAAGTTCGTTTGGATCGAAAAGCAAGAGAAAGCTTTCCGGACCCTCGAAAAGAAATTTTGTAAAGCCCCAATCCTTTCTTTGATGGAAGGATTCGAAGATTTCGTGGTTTATAGCGACACTTCCAAGATGGGTTTAGGTTGTGTGTTGATGCAAAGAAGAAAACTGATTGCGTACGCGTCGAGACAACTCAAATATCATGAGAAGAATTACCAAACTCATGACTTGGAACTAGTGGCGGTGGTCTATTCTTTGAAGTTGTGGCGGCACTATCTTTACAGTACCAAATGCACCCTCTGCACCGACCACAAGAGCCAAGAATATGTCTTTGATCAAAAAGAGCTAAACATGAGGCAACGACGTTCGCTCGAATTGCTCAAGGACTATGACTATGAGTTACTCTACCACCCAGGTAAAGCGAATGTGGTAGCGGATGCTTTGAGTCGAAAGGAGTACGGTAGCGGGACACGAGTCTTACTTACAAGAATCGATATCGTGTCTAGTTTGATCGACCGGATCAAGATATCCTAAGCGGAGGCACTTTTGGAACAGAATCTCAAGAGTGAGGTGATGGTGAAGCAATAGTTACTCTTAACAGAAGACGGTCGCGGTTTGAAAATTGTTCCAAGGCCGTAGTTGGGTGCCCAAGGTAGGGGCAACCGCAAATTACTTCTAGAAGACGCACACAAATCAAAATATTCCATCCATCCGAATAGTAGCAAAATGTATAGAGACTTGAAGTTGACGTATTGGTGGCCCGTTATGAAGTTGGATGTGGCTAACTCTGGAGCGAGATGTGTGACTTGCTTGCAAGTGAAGGCGGAGCATCAACGACCATACGGGAGTCTCCAATCCTTGGAGATACGTAAATGGAAATAGGAACACATCACCATGGATTTCGTGACTAAATTGCCAAAAACCTTGAAGGGTCATGATGCCATATGGGTGGTGGTGTTCTCACTTCTTAGCCATGCGATAGACCGGTCCAGTTGGCAAGCTTGCAAAGTTGTATGTCCATAAGATCGTTGCAAGACATGGTGGCCTTTGACTATCGTGTCGGATCGAGATAAACGTTTCACTTCCAACTTTTGGGAGGGATTACAAAAAGGTTTAGGCACCAAGATATATTTAAGTACAGTGTAGCACCCTCAAACTGATGGGTAATGCAAAAGGACCATCCAAACTCTCGAGAACATGCTTAGATAGTGTGTCATAAACGTTGGTGGGAATCAGGACTCGCACCTACCGCTCGTGGAGTTTGCCTACAATAATAGTTACCATTCTAGTATTGGAATGGCACCGTTCTAAGGCTTGTACGGACGGAAATGTAAGACTCTGATGTGTTGGTTAGAAGCGGGTGAGAAACAATTCGCCTGTCCCGAGATCGTACAAGAGACGACACATAAGGTGAAGAGCTACCCCGACAAGAAAACAAGACCAATGGAGTTCCAAGTGGGAGAATGTGTTATGATAAAAGTATCTCCGTGGAAGGGAAACATAGGAAGCTTAGCCCTCGTTTCCTTGGATCGTTCAAGATTTTAGAAAGAGTGGGACGTCAAACCTATAGGTTGGAATTACCACCGGATGGTCGGAATACGTAACACGTTCCATGTATGTTATCTACGGAAGTGTCTAGCGCAAGAAGAGAATGTGATTCCCTCTCAAAAATTCGTGTTGACAATAACTGGTGTGTAGAAGAACCGGAAGCGATCTTTGAGAGAAAGTCCAAGATGTTGCGTCACAAAGAGATTGTCATGGTAAAAGTTCAATGGAAGCATCATGATGTGGGAAGCGAAAGAAGACATGAAGAGAAGATATTCGCTTTTGTTTCGCTAGATTGAGATTTCGAGGACGAAATCAAATTCAAGGGTGGGAGGATTGTAACACCCAGAAAATTCTCAAAATTTAAATGATTTGGTGAAGCCATATTTCATGCACTGTTATAATTATTGGATTTAAAATTTGGTGAATACAGTGAAAATAAGTTGAGAATTATGAGTTGATTGGTTAGAATTGAGTTTGGGTTAAGTGGGTTTTGGAAATTAGCTTTCATACTAACAAAGGACCCAGCCAGGCGTGAAATCACACCCACGCGACCTATGCCGCCACCTTCCCCTCGTGGGAAGTCACGTGACCTTCTGTTTGTTTATCCTCGTGCGCGCGGGCGACCATTGCCGCAACCTAGTCACGTGGCAGGTCGCGTGAGCTTCCTGACCTAAAAATCGGATTTTAGCTGACTTACACTCATTCCTCACCTCCAAACTCGGTTTTCTCCTCTATTTCTCTCCCAAGACCGATTTTGAGAGTCTTAACTCCCAAACCTACCATACTTCAACCATTTACTCCTCTTTAATGGAAAGGATTTAAGGTTACTCCTCCAAGGCTAGTGTGGTCCTCATCCCTTACTCTAAGTTGTCATCTCCATCAAGATTTTGGAGGGTTTTTTTCTAGGGTTCTTTAACCCTAGCTTGTGAGTTCAATCTAACCTTTTATAAACTTTATACATGTCTAAAATGCTACATTTTACTTTCTCAAAGCTTATATTTTAAGTAGTTATGCAATTGGTTGGTTTTGATGGACTAGGTCATAATGAGATATTTGGGGATTTGGTTTTTATTTAATAATGGGCATGACAAATGGTGTTACATGTTTGGTATTGATTTATTTTAAAGAAATTATTAGTTTTAGAACTCAAAACCCTTTTGACCTAATTTTGGGAAAATGGTTAGTTAATGAGAAGTGTTAAACATACAAGGTTTTGTATCGGGAAAATTATGAGAATGTGTAAATGGATGTATTAAACTTTATGACTAGAATGTAATGGATCCATAGACAAAAAAGTCGATTTTAGATTTTAGCAAGGTATAGACCTAATTTGGTTGAACTTGTTGGGTTATAAATATCGAGGTATAGACCTAATCTGGTTGAACTCGTTGCCCGTAAGCAAAAGACTTAATTTAGTTGAGCTTAATTATGCATTAAACTAAAGACTTAATTTGGTTGATCTTAATGTATTTATCGGGCCTCTCCCGTTATTCCTAAAACTATGTTCTGCCAAGAGCAAGCATGAGTAAAAAAAAGGAAAATATAAAGTTAACTTGTTTAAAGTTTATTATGTCTTTCAAAGGTCCAATGGATTTTCTTATTTAACTGTTTGTTCTCAGTAGGTGTTAAGCCTAACCATTTTTCTTAAATGACATGTATAGCAAATTGTGACTCTAGCGGGGCTCCCAAGAGTTGAGCGGAGCTTTATGCCAGTCGAGACATCTTTTTGGAATACACTCTCTAGTATAGATGGCCAAATGGGCCCGGCCCGGCCCGAGACCCACGGAGGACCGGGACCGATGGAGGACAGGCCCGATCCGGGACCGGTAAGGACCGGTTATAGGACCGAAAACAGGGACCGGTTACAATTTTGGAGTGATTCGTAGCACCGGTCCCGCCCGGCCCCGGACCGGTTATGGGACCGGTTAGGGGACCGATTGGGACCGGCCCGATTTTTACAAAAAAAATGTATGTTTATATATATTTTTATATGTATTTCTAACTTTCTAAGTGTATTTGATTGAAAACCAATTACAATTTATAATAAAACGTATTTTTTAAATGTGTTTGACTGAAAATCAATTATAAAACTATAATAAACGTATTTTTAAGTGTATTTATTTGAAACTCAATTATAAAACTACAATAAAATGTGTTTTAAAGTGTATATGAGTGACCCAATTTCATATATGTAATAATTATATATATAATAGTATAACACCCTAAAAATTTGAACAAAATTAAACCGAAAAGTAAAAGTGGTATTAAATAAAAACGCCCAATAAGTGGGGAATGAGTATGAGAGTTTACAACACAAAACGGATACTAAAACAACAACCTATTAATCTACATAAACAGGAACATAGATTATGTTCGGGTGTTGCTAATATCTCCAAAATTTCAATTCTAATATCTCCAATAATTACACTCTAAAGTGCATTTCCCAAAAAGAGTGCCTTCACCGGCACTTCACTCCGCTCCACTCTAAGGAGCCCCATCAAACCCAATCACCTGCTAAACAACATTTAAAATCAAGTGTTAGGCTTACGCCTATTGAGAACAAACAATTAAATGGATAAGGCAGTAAAATATTTAATAAAATAAAGGTGATGTATACTTTATCCCATTTAACTTAACTTGAAAGCTTACTCTTGGTGAGCAAGGATCTTTTAAAACAATCGGGAGAGACCCGATATTACCATTAATTGTGACTATTCACAAGGTAGGCCACGAACCAATGTTATGGAGCGGCACATAAAGGTCTGGTAGCCATTGACATCAACCACAATACAGTCTTTAGTCATTTGTACACATAAGCTCGAGCCTCAAGAATTGCACGCTAACCACAATGCATATTCCGAGAGAGTGAAAGGATAGATTGGAAATTACACAATTTATCGCAATGCCTATTTCCAATTAAAAGTGGGTTCATTCTATCCTTCACGACATTACATACCGACTCTTATGCCTATGGATCCATATCATACTAGTCTAATAATCAACTACATCAAAAGAGACGTATTGATAGTGTTCCAAACACTGAAAACCTTTATATAAATGATTTCCTTGAAAAACAAGTTTTACCAAAAATTAGGTCAAACTATTTTAGTTCCAAAATCAGATATTTTCTTATCAAGAGACATTTACCAGTAATATGATACCATCTAAAATGCCCATTTTAAATCCAAGATCAAAATCCCCAAATTTCTCATTTTGACCTAAAACCTCCAAACATAACCAAACACACAAATACTTGAGTTTATAACCTTGAAAGAGTAAATAAGAACATTTATGACAAGTATTATGGTTGTAGAAGGTTGGATTTGAACTCACCAAGCTAGGGTTAGGAAAACCCTAGAAATCTCCCTAAGAGGATGAAGATGGTGATGAAGCTTGGTGAAGGGCACGAATCCTTGAAACTCTAGCCTTAAATCTTCAAGCTTGAGGTGCAATAAATGATTTGGAGTGAGTAGGTTTAAGGAGTTAAGACCCTCCAAAATGGTCTTGAGAGAGAAGAAGAAGAGAAAATAAGTTTGGGTGAGAAATGAGTGTGAAAGTCAAGAAAAAACGGAGGTTTTAATGTAGATCAGGAGCTGGACGCCAGTTGTCCCGCCAGTTATAACTGGCGTACTAACTGTCCCGGACCAAAACAGAGGCTAACGCCACTTGTGGTGTGGGTTAGTTTTTGTAACTGGCGCCGTAACTGGCCCCAGACAAACAGAGGCTAATGCCACTTAGTGGCGTGGGTTAGTTTTTGTAATTGGCGGCGTAACTGGCCCCAGCCATTTAAGTCAACCCGAAACTCACAAACTTGATTTCCGACGCATGGCTTCGATCTTTTTCATTAACCAACCCATAACACTTTTAAAACACGTCTTTTCTAGAATATTTTTATTCATCAAAAATTTCCGGGTGTTACAAATAGTATTATAAAACTAATGTTTTTATAAAAAAAATTAAAAAAATAATTTTTTATTGAAGGTCCGGTTTGGGACCATTTAGGCCCGGGACCGGGACCAGTTTTCGGGACCAGTTACGATAACACTAAACGGGCTGGCTTGAAATCGTTGGGACCGGAACCGAGACCGGGACCGGTTACAAAAAGTCCGGTCCAAAAATTACTGTTAAGGCCCGGGACCGATTGAGGCCCGGTCCGAGCCCGGTTTTTGGCCATCTCTACTTTCTAGTGTATATATTTGGAGTTACTAGTTTTATTATTTTTTAGGATATTAATTAGCAGCGCCCGAAGATAATCTATGTTTATAATTTACGTAGATTAATAGGTTGTATTAGTATCCATTTATTGATGTAAACTCTAATTATCTTTCCCCATTGATTGGGTGATCTTTATTTCATTTATTCTCTTTTCGTAAGGTATTTCGGTTTAAATTAACTCTATTTAGGGTGTTATACTCTTGATTAATGAAAATATTCCAATTAATTATTTTGGATTTATGGAATGAAATTTCTTTAAAAACGTCGGATTTGGATAGTTCTTTTGTTGTTCTTTTTTTTGTTCTAAAAAAATCCTTGACTTGTATTTATTTTGAGAATTTGGAAGTTGCTTATTATTTTTTGATTTACTGCGATGGTATATTTAGAACATCTTAAAACATCATAAACGTTTTTGTATGTCATTCATTTAAAAAACAATTAAAATCAAAAAAAAATTTAAACTTGGCTACTAGCCTACTACAATTGAAGAAAAACAACTAATGGTATACTCATATTTATAAGTGCACTTTGGTTGAATTATATAATTTATTATTTTCATAAATAGTCAAAACATATTAGCAACTAGTTTGTAGGAAACGTACAAGTTTGACAACAATCATATTGAATAGCAATTTTCTATTACTATAAAGGGTGGCTAATGGCATTCCTAACCTTTGCTAATGGCATCCCTACTATAATATACCATTTTGGCCGGCTCGTTATCCATCAAATCAAATCCTCTAGATCTAACAGTGATGGAATTTCGATTCTATGAATCTTTGACTGGAATCTATGAGATAGGTGGAATAAAAATTTATACTTAACTAGCTTGCGAGTGCCCGATCGAATTGATCGGGTCATGTAGGAACAAGGTTCAAATCTACTCTATACCCTAGTATTTAGCCCGCATATTTTTAATACGTTAAAAAAATTTCGAAGATGGGATCCTAGTAGATGTAAATGCTAAAATATCGTCTAGTGACATCAAAATTATGTAAATATGTAATAATTCAGATAGGAGATTGAATTAGAAATATGGACTAACTATTATTGAATAAAAGGATGGATAGAGACTCCTATGTGTTAAAATAGTATCAGAGTTGATCATCTTGTTCGGGGGTTGGCTCTACTAAACCTCTTTTTTTATTCATAAACATATATGCAGGGGCAGAGCTAGGATTTAAGTATAGGTGGTGCACAAATAGAAATTGTCTCCCCTGTCTCTTCTTCGCCTCCTTTTCTCCCCTTACACGATCATGATCATTTTTATCAAAGATACTATTGTTATTTGACGAACAAGCAACTCATGATGCAATTTAATTCCATGTGAATTTTCTGAATGAAAAACGTTGGTGAAAAAATTGCAAATTTTATACCATGCACGAACAACTCCGAAGTGCATAAAATTTAAATAAGCACGAATTGATTCAAGAAGCGTGTTGCTCTAGAGTTTAGAGAAATATATTTCTCCAGATGCTACAATGAAGATCAACAATAAATAATTATCTCGGGTTAAGATATTATTCAAGTTTTGAAATGAAATATCAACATAGAAAACAAGTGATCAAAATTATAAACTAGATGAGATATCTATACGTAGATCTTGCAAATATTTTTTCTATCTCAATGTAACTATCTCAATGTAACTAATTTCAAACAATTTGGTTTAGAGTAAAAAAATGTTTGCTTCAGAGAAAATCACATTCTTTAATCGTGCTCGCTACACTATTTAACGATTAAATTTCAAAAAGGACAATGTCCAACTAAAATATCTAAATGCCAATACCTTCGTATGCGAAAAATCTTGGAGTCTAAATAGAGGTATTCATCCGATACTTTGAGAACTTTTTGACACTTGAAAAGTTCAATGATGTTCTCCGTAAAACCCATTAGTTTTGGTAGGAAACTTCAACACACATGCATTCATATAAGCTGAATTCAAAATCACTTGTCCGCTTCAACTGATGTTATAAAGATTATAAGAGATTTATTTAAGAGTATATAAGAAAACCCATTCCATGTTCTTGCCAAAGGAAAGCATTGTGTAATTGAACTATGAATCAATAGAATCATACAAACCAAATTGTTTCAGTTTGACCTGTATTAGGCCGAGCCATTCCATACGGTAGGTTTAGTGAAAATAACCTTTTTTATCTATAAAAGTTTAGCGTTTGAATTGCCTAAAACAACTTTCTATATGAACTACAAGCCTCATATACAACTCTTATATTTTATGTCATTAGATACGTATTAATAATCAAAAGGATTTTATCTACGAAGATAATTTATTGGTTTAAAAAAGATAAATATCGAAGGTTGAAATGAACAGGACTAAGATGTATTGATCAACCAACTAAAAGAAGACACATATTAATGTTGGATGGTAAGCATTTAATACAATGATGACTATAAAAGGTCACTCTTACATTCAACGCTACTTACCTGTTTTGAAAAAACATCCTTGCGAGTGTTTCTTAAACAAAATTGGCGTCATCCTCTAAAGAACTTCCTTAGTTATTTGTATTTGAAAGAGTAATTTCTCCCTTTACTCTTTCAGTTTAGAAAATTTGTTACAGTCACATTGTTTAGGATTACATGTCTTATCATCCTTGCTTCATAATTCTTTCTTTTATGTAAAACATAGAATCTAGAATTAAAAAGTGAAAATTTGTTGTGTTTATATTTAAACCCCCCCCCCCTCCTCTACAAACACTTCTTGTGTAATTCAGCACTTCACAGGATGAACACATTTACATGTGTATACCCTAAAGATAAACGGTTATGAAGGAGTTCCTCGGTTTTTCAATTTTTGGGGGTTTTCTCGTTAACCACACACTCTCTCTCTCTATATATATATGTAAATATATATATATATATATATATATATAGAGGCGGGTTCAAATTAGAACTCAAATTTGGTTGTAAATGTGAGAACAAATGATATATTCAATCTGAATATACAAAGAAATATTCAGACTGAACATAGTATTTGTTCAGTCTGAATATTTCTTTGTATATTCAGTCTGAATAATCTATATTCAGACACGTGTCGCGGTCTCATTTGTCCTCACATTCACAACCAAATTTGAGTTTGTATTTGAACTTTCCTCTCTCTCTCTCTCTCTCTCTATATATATATATATATATATATATATCCACACACATATACACAAACTTGGGATCGTTATAAGGTTAATGATTGTTAGGACTTTATTTTAATTGTGTTAAAATAAGAAAACAATGATATTTCTTGTAAAAGGTAAGTGTATAATGTCTTATTCTACTTTCTTTATATCATTTAGTCCTTCAATATAAATAGAGGTGCTAGGGGTCGATATTTACAAGTTAGAGAGAAAAACCCTATTGTAATCGCATCATTGATATGTGCGCAACCTTGTAACCCGATTACAACAAGTAAGATATCTGACATATTATTCTCTCAACATTCATCATGTTCTTCGCGTTATTTGCATATTCATATGTACTTGATCATATGTGGGATCCACAATTGGTATCAAAGTTGTTTCTAATCGATTTCTGGAATCAAGGTACAATCTCAATTTCTTTCTTCTCAATCCATACTTCAACAAGTTTCAATCGATAAAAATCCAACATATTTTCAAAAACCCAGATTTCGTACTTGTCCTCGATATCTTTAATCTGCTATACGTTTGTTATTAACTTTTGAATTAATCTGTGTCTGTTTTAAAGAAATCTGGACATTTTTGCATCATAAAATCTCGGACCCAGTACCTTGTCACACCACTCACTCATCCATATCAATCGAAATCTTTGAATCAAAGGAATATCGAATTCTATTTTTCCAAAACTCATTACTTTCGTTTATTTTGGGTACTTTTGCTTTTCTTGCAATAGAAAACTCAAGAACTTGTGACTCTTGCAGCTTTTCTGGTTAAGAATCCTTAAGTAAACCTTATAAATCTTAGTAATTTTGGTTTCTTCTTATTTGAAAATTTTGGAAACTCGAGAACTTAGCATTTCTTGTCCATAAAAAGACTATATAACTTTTGTTCCTCTAGATCTTTTTAGTCAAAAATCATGTATTCTTGCTTTCTAGTTTATCAATTAAGAATTCGATCTCTGTTCATGCTTTTTAATCTTGTCGAGTCATATTGTGTCGACATAAGTCTTCATCGAACCCATCTGACTCGACATCAATTTTTATCGAGCCATTCTTAACTCGACATAAATTTTTGTCGAGCCCTCCTAATTCGACATAAATCTTTATCGAGCATTCTTAACTCGACATAAATTTTTGTCGAGCCCTCCTAATTCGACATGAATCTTCATCGAGCCCTTCTGACTCGACATCGCTGAATCTCGAGCCCTTATCAATCTAGATAATTTACCCACTTTCAAAGAAATCTTAGAAATCTTTTCAAAACTCACCGATCGACAATGATCACACGCAAAGCAATGGCCATAGTATCTAACACAAAGCCTCCAATTCTATTCCGAGGAGAATATTCATAATAGAAGGATCGTTTCCTCGACTTTGTTGAACGCAATGATTAGATGAAATCATGCAATCCATCACCGAAGATCCACCGCCCGTCATCTATCGAGAAGTTCCTCCTACGAGCAATACTAATCCTCCTATGCCAGCCCGGCAAGAGGTCAAACCCAAATCCGCTTATAACAATGCTAAAAAGCGGATTGCCAAAGGGGATCAACTTGCACGATCATACCTACTTCTCAGTCTTCCCAATGACATCGATATGAGCATCGATAGTCACCGGACTACGGCCAAAGGAATGTGGGAACAAATAGAAAAGATCATGCTTGGCACCAAAATTGGAAGTCAAATGAATATTACGAATTGCATCTCGCAATATGAAAAATTCAAGGCAAAAGACGGCGAAAGTCTTACGGAAACTTACGAACGCTTTGTTCACTTACTAAACAAATTAAGCAAAAACGATATCCGTAAGACGAAGATTGAGAACAACGTTAAATTGATTAGAAATCTTCAACTTAAATGGCGTCGTTTTGCAAATCAAATCAAACATAGCAAGTTTCTCGCTGACCTTGATCTTCATGAAGTTTATGAAACCTTAAAGCAAGATGAAGAGGAAGTTCAAGAGGCAATGGATGCCAACAAGAAACTCACCAAAACTTCCGATCCAATTGCCCTCGTTGCCAAAGAAGAACCAAACCCACCACGAATCATCCATAAAAAAGTCGTGTTGAATTTGAAGAAGACGACTTTCAAAATGATCCCGAAATTGAAGAATTTCAACAACAATTGGCTTTTCTCACCCAAGACTTTCAAAAGAAATTTTCTCGTCGTCCCAACTCCAATCAACAAAGATATGCTTCGGGACCAAAACATCATGAACAGAAAGCAATGTTTGAACCAAATCAACAATGATATGCGTCAGGGAAAATTCACGAAAAGAGGAAAAGCGTCCACCAGTCAAACCTGAGGATAAATTCAAAGGAGAGATGAGCTTATGCTACAATTGTGGCAAATCCGGTCACTATGCCCGAAATGTAACAAGTCGGTCGTCAAAGATTCCAACTACTTCGCCTACAAACTAATGCTTGCAAAACAAGAAGAAGCCGACAAAGTACTTACGGCGGAAGATGCTTATTGACTTCACCAAGATGATAATGAACCAGACACTTCAGCACACTTCAGTTTAATGGCTTACTCTGATCCCTCCGATGAAAACTCAAAATCTCACGCATTCGACTTCTCACCGGAGGTAAATCATTCTGACTATAATAATTTTGTTGCTCAAATGAATGACATGATGGAAAAAATGCAAGATCTGCAATCTAAATTGAAAACCGAGAAACTCTAAGTTTCCAAATTAGAAGCACGTCTAGAAAACAATCATAACCAACTCTTAATTATTACATCCGACCTTGCAACATCTAAGAGTATTGAGCAAAATCTTAAACACGAAAAGACCACTTTACAAAATGAGAATTTTGATCTAAAGAAAAAACTTTAGGATCTCATAGAAAAACTTAACAAATCCAAACGTGAAACCATAGATGTTTCTTCCAAATTAGAATTTGCTACCATCCAAAGAACTGATCTTTTAGAAAAACTCAAGACTTTGGAACTCAAACTTTACAAACATGGTCAAACGGAGCAAACAATTCACTTAAACACACCTAAAGATTTCAGTTCAGGAGCTGGCCTAGGTTTCAACAACCCTAAATGTTTAGAAAAGGCCATTTACAACACGCTCACTCTTTATAAATTTGAATATCTAGACCTTGGTCCAAAATACAAAATTCAATTTATGAAGTCACCTATGAAAGTTGAGAAAATGGAAGAATGGAATCGCAAAAATAAGAAATTTCACCAAATTCCTTTTTGCTATCCTACATTCGTAGAAAAAGATTCCTCAAAAGACACGCTTCCAAACGATTATTTTCCTTTCTATAGCGACGAAGAACATCAAACTGGACCCCCATCTTATAAACCCTATATTCCCACCTTATTTTTAGAAAAGAAAATTGTTCAACTCGAAAAGGTGTTGGAATCCGAAAGATCGTCGTCGGAAGCGGAAAAGGAAAATTTGCTCACCAAAATTGAAAAACTTGAGAACGATGCTTTACTCAATAAAAACTCTGAAGTTGACACAACTTCAAATATTTCATCTTGTAAAGCATTCGTTAGCATGTATTTGGACGATTATGAAATTGAACATTTTCACGATATTCCTAACAACTATTGTCCTCCCAAGCACAAAACTTCCCTCACTCACGAACAAATGGATGCGGAATTAGATGCTCTTGAAGAAATGTTTTTTCCTGATAAAAACACAAACCTTTCAAATAAATCTGAGGTATGTCCAAATGACTCGTTTGCCGAGTTTGATTTCAATCCTGTTCTTCCAAACCATGAGGATTTTTTGGATAAAGAAACCAATAGAAACAAACTCCAAACCAGACGATGCTATTGAATGCTCTACAAGTTATTCAATACCCACTCAATCTCAAGCTCCAAAACAATCTCAAACGAACAAAACTCATCATCTCAAAAATATTAATAATGGTTCTTTCAATGTTTCATCTCTACACCCTCTAAAGAAAACGTAAGTTTAGATTGAAAAAGGCGCAAGTCAAGCAAAGTCTTCATCTCGCAATAAGAACGAAAAATTTTCTTTTTCAAATATCAAAAGAACAAATCATAGCTTTATATTTCCGTATACTATTAAATCTTTCCGACATTTAATTCAATATTTTCGAAATAAAATATGTTGCTTAAATTGCAGTGTGAATGATTTTGTGCGCTTGAATTCATATGGTTATGATCGTTATCCCAATATGCATCATTCTTACAATTCCCCTCAAGTCAATCCTTTTCATGTCAATCCTGTTTTTAAATGGGTCCAATAGGCCCTTGATAAACGCACCTAAGTCCCGATTTACTTGGGTACCCAAGGTTGCCAAGTCAACTAACCCCAAATGACCCATTTACAAATGCGTACCTAAATCTGCTTGATTTTTTACAGACCGGTCATGTGTGATTTTTAGATTCTGGATGCTCCAAACACATGACCGGACGAAAGGAACTTCTCGCCAACTACACTGAAAAACATGGCGGATCTGTACGCTTTGGTAACAATCATTTTTCACCAATAAGAGGATACGGAGATATTATTCACAACAATCTTACCATCTCCAAAGTATCCTATGTTCAAAGCCTTGGTCATAATCTTCTAAGCATTGGTAAATTCTGTGACAAAGAACTCGAAGTCAATTTCAGATCCAAACGCTGTTGTGTTAGAACTTACAAAGGTAAAGAATTGCTGGTCGGTTCCCGCAAATCCAATCTATACACCATTGATCTTTCAAAGGTTAAAACACCATCCGGTGTGTGTCTCCTCTCAAAAGTTACAAATGACGAAAATTGGCTTTGGCATCGCTGACTATCCCATCTCAACTTCAAAAACATTAGCCGACTTGCTAACGGAGGATTGGTCAACGGCTTGCCAAAGATTAAATTTGAGAAGATCCATCTGTGTGGTGCTTGCGAAATGGGGAAGATGAAGAAAGTCACCCACAAACCCAAAGTTGAACATAGCACAACCCGCCCACTTCAACTCATTCATATGGACCTTTGTGGCCCTATGCGGACACAAAGCATTCATCGAAAGAAGTATGTTCTCGTCATGGTGGATGACTACTCTCATTATACATGGGTTCACTTTCTTCACACAAAGGACAAAACCCCTGATACAATTATTGCTTTTCTGAAAAACATTCAAGTCAAACTAGAGCTTATTGTTCAAACCATTCGCACTGATAATGGAACGGAGTTCAAATTCGCACCCTCAGCTCTTTCCTCACCTTAGTTGGAATCACACACACTTTCTCTGCGGTTCGTACTCCACAACAAAATGGTGTGGTTGAATGTCGTAATCGTACGTTAGTCGAAGCTGCTTGCACCATGCTTGCCCATTCTGATCTTCCATACTATCTTTGGGCTGAAGCTGTTAACACTGCTTGTTACACTAAAAACCGTTCCATCATCAACAAGCGCTTCAACAAAACCCCATACAAGTTGATTTACCACCGCGTTTCTTCCATTCATCACCTCCACACCTTCGGTTGTCGTTGTTTTGTTCTAACTGACAAAGAAGATCTCGGCAAACTTCAAATGAAAGCCTTTGAAGCATGTTTTTTTGGCTATTCGCCAAACGCAACTGCCTATCTGATCTACATTAAAAAACACAAGATGCGTCACGAACAATCTAGTTCCGGACCCGCACTTACTGGAGTCTTAGCTTCTGAACACCTTAGTTCGGAACTTGTACCTAGCCCACCTCATCCAACTCAAGCCTCCACTTCCAAAAATGCTACCTCTGATTTGGATGATTTGTTTGACAACTTCTTCTATTAAGATTATTTCGGACCATACATCCAGTGCCTAAACCATTAGATCCACCAATCTTGGACGTTGTCGAGACTGCGAATCTTTCTGGACCGCCCATATCTACGGAAACCGTCTCAACTGCTGCAACTCCCAGCTCTTCTGCATTACCTGCCTCAGCTTCCCAAGTTATACATGTCAATCAAAAAATTGCTGCACCCCCAGTCCAACCAAGTACTGCTAGCATCGAAAATATAAACCCTGTTGCCCCCAACAATCCCAACCCAAGACAACCAGACTCACTTCTTGAAAACTTTCCGATTACACCTACGAATCATGAACCGTCATCCTCTCCCCCACCGTCGACTACAAACCCCAAGAATGTGTCTTGTTCAACTTGTCCTTTCGAAGTGACTCCGGCTTTGGAAATGATTCAATATTTAACACTTGGCAGCTATGTGGATGACAATATTGATCACTCATCGCTTCATCCGCTTCCTCATTCTCATAAATTGACTAGATCTTACCCACCTGGTCAGATAATTGGATATCCATCCAAACCGGTCACTACACGATTCGCCTCGGCCAACGATTGTTTATTCTCTTCCTTCCTAAGAAAAATCGAGCGAACCATTATAGAAGAAGCCATGTCTGATCCTGATTGGATTACGACTATGCAAGAGGAACTCAATCAATTTGAAAGTCTCAGAGTTTGGCGCCTCGTTCCCCGACCCCGTAACAAGACCGGCATTGGTACGAAATGGATCTTCAAGAACAAACGAGACGAAGATGGGATTGTCGTACACAACAAAGCACGACTTGTCGCGAAAGGATACCGTCAACAAGAAGGCATTGACTACGACGAGACATTTGCACGACTTGCTAGAATAGAACCCATTCGCATGTTCATGGCATAGCGGCTCACAAGAACTTCATTGTTTTTCAAATGGATGTCAAGACTGCTTTCCTAAATGACGTTCTCCGGGAAGAAGTCTGTGTCTCTCAACCCGACGGATTTGTAGACTCTACAAAAGCAAATCATGTTTACATTCTCGACAAAGCCCTCTACAGACTCAAACAAGCCCCGCGTGCATGGTATGAAAGCCTCTCTAAGTACTTAATCAAACACAGTTATTCCAAAGGTAAGATCGATCCGACTCTTTTTATCAAAAAGAAAGACGGTGATATCATTCTTATCCAAATCTATGTATATGACATTATTTTTGGATTGACTAACCCGCAACAATGCAAGAACTTCTCTGAACTCATGATTGCCAAGTTCAATATGAGTATGATGGGAGTAATGAATTTTTTCCTAGGACTTCAAGTTAAACAATATTCGACGGGAATATTCATCAACCAACCGAAATACATCTCGGATATGTTAAAGAAATTTCAAATGACAAGCTGTACCTCGATTAGAACTCCCATGTCTCCGGGTTCTAAACTTCATGTCGATCCTCTAGTAAAAGCAGTGGATGCAAAGAACTACCGAGGCATGATAGGCTCTTTAATGTATTTAACGGCTAGTCGACCGGATATAATGTTTACTACATGTCTATGCGCTAGATATCAGGCCTCTCCAAAAGAATCTCACCTTAGTGTCGTTAAGCGTATTTTTCGATATTTAAAAGGTATTATTGATCTTGGCCTATGGTATCCTAAGGATATGGGTTTCGAGTTAACTGATTTTTTAGATGCTGGTCATGCCGGCTGCATGCTTGATCGAAAGAGCACTGCGGGTCACATTCAATTTTTAGGAGACAAATTAGTCAGCTGGTTTTTAGAGAAACAAACATGCGTTTCCACATCCACTGCGGAAGCCGAATACATCGTTGCCGCAAGTTGTTGTTCACAAGTCATTTGAATGCGTACACAACTCAAAGACTATGGCTTCCAGTTCAACAAAATCCCAATATATTGTGGCTCCAAGAGTGCCATTGCAATATTCAGCAATCCCGTTCAGTACACCAAGACCAAACACGTTGATGTCCGGTATCATTTTATTAAAGACCATGTCGAAAGAGGTACGATCGAATTATATTTTGTCAATACAGAACTTCAACTTGCCGATTTGTTCACAAAGGCATTGGATGAGAAATACTTCCAATTCCTAGTGCAAGTTGGGCATGCTCAATCTCAAAACCTGATTCAATATCAGTATCTTCAAAATTCACAAAAAGCCCATTCAAGATTAAATGCACATTCACCTTTAATTGTGTGTCTTCATTATTCTTGAATTCTCATTTTGTGACTTTTGAAAAGTTTTAAATGTTCTGTATTTTGAAAATTATTTTCGCTCTCGTACAAATTTCGCCATATTTATGTCTTTTTCCTTTTAGTCTCGATGTCTGCTTTAACGTTTTTTCAGCATTCAAGGGGGAGCAACCAGGTAAGTTTTCCTTAACTCGCACAGTCATAGAGGGAGATAAGTTTTCTTATCTTAAAGCACTAATCAAGGGGGAGCACTTAAAAATTTTTCGAATTTTTTTCAAAAGGCTCGACATCTCCAACTTGTCGAATCAATAGGACCCGACATTTGAAGATGTCGAGTCACTAAGAACGACAAGCTGCTCTCGACTTCTTTTTGCCAAATGCGTTACCCAATGATTTCACGCCACGTGTCCTTGCCCCCGGTCCCACTATTTAAACTCAAAGACCCTCTTGCACTATTCACTTCTTGAATCGGAATTTCCCTCTCTTTCTGTCACAAACCCACCCGAGCACACACAGTGATCAATCTTTTTTTCATAAGCTCGATTTCCACAAAAAGGAAAGCATCACCAGGTTCGTTCTTACTTTTTGAACAACATTAATTCTTGAAATTTTTCGATTTAAACGTTGCATGATAGTTTATATGTTGAAAAACTGTTTGAATGCCAAACCCTTTAGGCTTCCGCTTTTTAGTGTTTCAGGTGGATTTGACCAAATATCACCTTAAGCCTAGTTCTAATTATGTTAATCGATGCCTATCGACCTTAGACCCAGGCTCAGAAACCAGAAATTCATACTTTGAATTATGGGTTTGGTAGCTGTTCTTGCTTGTCGGAATTTAGAACCACTTAGGAACTTTTTTAAAGTTTTGAAGACTTGTCGAGTTAACTCGAAATATAACTCAGCATGGCTCGACTTCTTTACTTAGTTTATTTTAAGAAATTCTTAAGTCTTTATGTCAACCCAGTTAGAATCCACATATATTTATGTCGATCCAGTTAGGCTCTTTTTAGAGTTCTCTTTTGCTTTCTCAATAATCTACCACCATCACCAACTTTTCTCAAAAATCTCTCATCTAACCTTAGGATTAAGCTAAGCTCTCAAGTCTCCTTCAATTATTGTAGTTTTAGTCTTTAGTTTCTACCCAATTATTAAAGCTTCATCTTGGTAGTAAGGCCATTGCTAAGCATTATTCTTATGCTTAGTACTTTCCTTATAATTCAAGTGGGTTTTAAGTAGTAATTATATGAAGTAATTTATGTTTCTTCAAGTTTTCATCACCTTTCATGGTTTCATCATGATCTTCTCTTTTTAGTCTAATGTGTTCAAATTTCTTCACGGCTTCTTGGTCGAACCCTTCACGTTTAATTTACGATCGCATATTTTTCATCTTGTTTTAATTATTGTACTTTTCATATTTGAACTCAAGATTATTCACGGTGTTATTGTCCATCAGTGTTTCTCAAGATTGTTAATGGTAAACTTGTCCTAAAACATTCTATTCAAGAATATTAATGATAAACTTGTCGAAGTTCAACTACTCAAGATTGCTAATGGCAAACTTGTCCATCTTTTACTATTTTATGCAGTCAGTTCCCTTTTTATTGCTTTTTGCAATTTATAATTATCACTTGTTCTCTCATTTACGTTTAGATTTTACTTTCATCTTAGTTAACTGTTGTCAACATTTCTTGTTTATTTTTTTATTGTTCACCACAATACTTTATAAAAACCCATTTTTAATGGAAGGCTAAAAACCATAAGTTTGGGGTGTAAGTTAATAAATTGAAACTTGAGATTTAGTAATAAAATAAAGATGTGTATTGAACTTATAATAATAGTTTATCAACATGTCGTTATTGGATCTTTAATATTTCGCGGTAATACCCCTACGGTTACTTGACAACTAATTATCGGTATTTAAACGGCTTAACCTCAATGAGGTTGTAAAAAGTATTAATTTTCTAAGACAACGATTATTATTATAAAATATCTCTTTATTAAGTTATTAACTCAGTCTCAATTTATCTTTACACCCCAAACTTGCTTTTTATAATTGTATTTCTCCAAAGTTACCAACCAACCAAACAAATTAGTTAATCAACAAAAATCCTCTTGTTTTTCACCTTCTGAAATCAATCTTTTTAGAAGTTGAGTTTTTCACATTCTGCAAGCTTTAATTACCATCTCTGTCGGTACGATATCTGGTACTTAGTACCATTATTACTTGTTTTAATACGACAGTATTCCGAGGTGTATACTTGCGCCGAGGTTTATTTTCTGTATTGATTTTAAGGGTAGCGATATTCTTACAACAAGTTTTTGTCGCCGCTGCCGGTGATGGTAAGCTAAAGTTTAAAGCTTTTGAAGATCACGATTTTTATAAGATTGATTTTTCTACCACATTTTCTGAAAAGAAAAAAAAATCATGTTCAGCTTATCTCTTCGGTTGTTGTTTCTAGTGAATTCTAATTTTGAACAAAACGTCAGACAACGTAGGAGAATTCAACAAAGTTCACCAACTTTGACAACTCCCACGATGTCCGAATATCAAACGGAGACAGACGGGATGGCGTGAATGAGTTGTCTGCTCCTCTGGAGGAGGCCAAAGGTGTTTCTAACTTTTGTTTTTATTATTTGCTGTGATATTAGAATTTTTTCACATGGTTGTAAGCCTTCATTTTTGTTGTTTGCAATGAGTAGTTTTTTAGGTTTATTTGTTGTTTGCAATGAGTAGTTTTTTTTAGGTTTATTTGTTGTTTGCAATGAGTAGTTTTTAGGTTTATTTGTTGTTTGCAATGAGTAGTTTTTAGGTTTATTTGTTGTTTGAATATAGTAGTTTTTGCATTATTAGGAAATTGATTAAGTCAGTAACTTGAGGCTTCTTGGGTTCACCTGATTTGACAATTTTTTTCACATGCGATTTGTTGTTTTTGGGAAATATATAACCCACTTTTGTTGTTTTTAGTAAAATAGGATCTAGGGTTATTAGTGCTACACTTCATGTCTCACTAAGGTCAATTTTTTTCTTTTACCCATTTTTGGAACATCTTTGTTTCCTGTTTTGGTCAACAAACTTAGTACAAATGTCTATTTGATACAAGTCTTGCCCCAAAACAGTTGCCAAGATCCCAATTGTTCACTCTAGACTATAGTGCAAACTGAAAATTTTGTTTTTTTTTCATCCATCACATGTTTTTTTTGCAAAAACATTGTCTGTTTTCAATTTTCTATCTTGCATGGTTGTATCTTTCATAGAATTCAATGAGGACAATGAATAATTCAAGTTTGGAGATGTGGAGATTTGTATCGTGTTCATTGTCAAGAAACAAAAATATCACTAAATACAAAGATCATATACTCTACACTCTAAAACAAAAAATTTGCACTAAAATTCAAATTTTTTGAGTGCATAAATAAAATAAAGCATGCAAAAACACGCTCAAAGAAGCATAGCTTCAATCAAAATTGCATGCATGTCTCTCATATATATTTTTCTTTTCCATACACGCATATTTGATGGTAGAAAAGTCACCATCACAAGGAAGGAAACACCATACACATAAAAATGGCAAGAATTGAAAGAAAGACAAACTTTGTTCTTTGTTGCAAACACATGATTTTGAATTTTACAAATTTGATTTTTGCACCATAAAAAGGAATGAACATTTGGGTTTTGGTTAACCATTTGTTGTCAGGATTTGTATCTTATGGACATAAATAATAAGTTTGTGTTTATTTTTATTTTTGGAGTCATAGAATTTTGAGTCAATGTTTTTGAGTTTTTCTTAGATTTATTGTTTGAGGACAAGCAATGATTTAAGTTTGGAGATGTGATACAGTTAATTTATTATTTTAAGTCATTTTTAGCTACTTTTAATTAGTATTTTTAGTTAATAGTGTTAGTTGTTAGCTTTTTAATATAATGACTAGGAAATAAGAAAACTTGAGTTTTTTACTATAAAATGATACCGAAACTCATGTTTTTCATTATCGTCCTTTTCAGATATGTAGCCGAAACTTTTTGACGAGCGCCAATACGATCGAGATGACCAAAGATGAGCCGAACTTGCTGCGTTGGGCCAGATCTGCTGTGCTAGACCGAAACCCACATATGTGTGTGGAAGATGATTTTTTGTAATTTATTTTTGGGTCAAAGTTTTGATGTATTTTAGGATAACTCTTTAACATTGCATTTTGGGCTACTTAGTAGTAATAGGATTTGCTAGTAATTTTGGGCTTGGATTTGGTTAATGTTACTAGTCCATTTGGCTTAGTAAAAAGCCTTATCCATTAAGACACTAGTATATATATGTATGTTGGGTGTAGGAGAAAAAAACACACCAGGAGGCTATTTTTAGAGTTCTTCTTTGGTTTCTCAATAAGCTACCACCATCACCAACTTTTCTCAAAAATCTCTCATCTCACCTTAGGATTAAGCTTAGCTCTCAAGTCTCCTTCAATTATTGTAGTTTTAATCTTTAGTTTGTACCCAATTATTAAAGCTTCATCTTGGTAGTAAGGCAATTGCTAAGCATTATTCTTATGCTTAGTATTTTCCTTATAATTCAAGTGGGTTTTAAGTAGTAATTATATGAAGTAATTTATGTTTCTCCAAGTTTTCATCACCTTTCATGGTTTCATCAAGATCTTCATCTTTTTAGACTAGTGTGTTCGAATTTCTTCACGGTTTCTTGGTCGAACCCTTCACGTTTAATTTACGATCGCATATTTTTCATCTTGTTTTAGTTATTGTACTTTTCATATTTGAAATCAAGATTATTCACGGTGTTCTTGTCCATCGGTGTTTCTAAATATTATTAATGGTAAACTTGTCCTAAAACATTTTATTCAAGAATATTAATGATAAACTTGTCGAAGTTCAACTACTCAAGATTGCTAATGGCAAACTTGTCCATCTTTTACTATTTTATGCAGTAAGTTCCCTTTTTATTGCTTTTTGCAATTTATAATCATCACTTGTTCTCTCATTTACGTTTAGATTTTACTTTCATCTTAGTTAACTGTTGTCAACATTTCTTGTTTATTTTTTTATTGTTCACCACAATACTTTATAAAAACTCATTTTTAATGGAAGGCTAAAAACCATAAGTATAGGGTGTAAGTTAATAAATTGAAATTTGAGATTTAGTAATAAAATAAAGAGGTGTATTGAATTTATAATAATAGTTAATCAACTTGTCGTTATTGGATCTTTAATATTTCCTGGTAATACCCCTAAAATTAATTGAAAACTAACTATCGGTATTTAAACGGCTTAACCTCAATGAGGTTATAAAAAGTATTAATTTTCTAAGACAACGATTATTATTATAAAATATCTTTATATTAAGTTATTAACTCGGTCTCAATTTATCCTTACACCCCAGACTTGCTTTTTATGATTGTATTTCTCCAACGTTACCAACTAACCAAACAAATTAGTTAATCAACAAAAATTGTCTTGTTTTTCACCCTCTGAAATCAATCTTTTTAGAAGTTGAGTTTTTCACATTTTGAAAGCTTTAATTACCATCTCTGTGGGAACGATATCCGGTACTTAGTACCATTGTTACTTGTTTTAATACGACAGTATTCCGAGGTGTATACTTGCACCGAGGTTTATTTTCTGTATTGATTTTAAGGGTAACGATATTCTTACAACAAATATTTTCTCGGTAGCACTTCAATCGACATATTTTTATATCGAGTCTCTCATATCTTTTGGTCAATCGACATCCATACTTAGCATATTTTTTTACATGGTACATTGATCTGCTCTCTATAGTGTGCTAACTTTTTCCTATCAGAATCAATGGTGGCCATCAATGATCCCAACCTGTCTGATGATGAAAACCCGATGCCGTCAGAAAGGTCCTTCACACCAACTATTACCACCGAGAACCGAGACGAATAACTAATTCCCCAAGCTGAAAAGAGAAAGTTGTAACCAAACAATCATCGACTCGACTACAATATGAGGCTCAAACAATCAGTGGTCATGGAAATCCTCAAACGACAGACTCTTAGATTTGCTTTCACCTTGGAACAAAGAGTCTCGGCCTTCTACCTGCAGCAGTTTTGGTATACACTGACTTACCATCCTGAAGAAGGCAACCACCACTTTACTGCTCAAATAGATGAGTATGTGACCCATCTCACACCGTCCAGATTTCGCCGCGTACTTAGACTGCCTGCCGTGAACGATTTCCCTGGTCGTCAAACCTACGTAGACCCCGCAACTGAGGAGGATATGTCGTGATTTCCGAGCCTTGGGATTCAATTCTGACCTCAATCACATCGGTCAATCCAACCGAATGCATCTGCCGCAACTATGGTGCACCCTCTTCCCCATCATCAACATATGTCTTACTGCTAAACACACAAGGATGGACAAAGCAAGCACTACTGTTTTACGTATCTTTCACGGGATTATCTACAATCGACACTATGATTATGCAACTCTCATCTGGACAGATCTTATGGATCTTGTATCTGATAAAGGGAACGCACGAGATCGTCAATTTCTTCCATTCCAACGATTCTTCCAACTCTTCATCCATCACATGTTACGCTCCTGATCGGAAATTCCCCGACACACCACTTGGTCCCCACTATGTGCAAAAGTACCTGAAACTACACGATACCGGATTTGAAAGAACCATGGTTATTTCGGAAGTCCTATTAGCCTATGCTGATCAGAACGCACCTTGTGTGATAGAATATAGGGAGTGAAACGGCTTAATGGCCCCTCCACCACCGGTTGGGCCTGCCCAAGAGCCAATCCAAGAGGAACATAATGAGATAGGTGAGGGTCCTAGGATAGACGAGCAGGTTCAGGATCATGGGGATCCTGAACAGGGAATTGAGAGAAGAGATTATGTAAAGGGAAATGACGAGGGAGGTGCTTCTGATCAGTTAAACCCAACTACTGCTGCACCTACTATCCCCATTCCACATTTTCTTGTAGCGGCAATCGCCACCACCTCTCAACGAATCCCGAGACAAAAGGTACCTGTTCGTCACCGCCCCACACGCCGACCCATTTCGTCTTCGGAAACGGACGCTGGCGACTATACCGATTATGAAGTCCATGATAGCTCCAATGATCAACCACCCCGTCGCCGCCTTAAAACTTCTAATGCTGATGATGCCTAAACCGAATAGGCAGACAACCTTCCATTCAAGAATAATCTTCTGAAGGAACGGATTCCGACTTCATGGCCAAACCCTTTCATCATTCTGAACCGATTTCTGAACCACTTTCTGAGCCACACTTTGGAGAAATACGGAGAGCGAAGGGAGCAATAGTCGAAAATGTGAAAGTAAGCATGAGTGAAGGAACGAAAAACGTTCTAGAGAGTGAGGCACCAATCACCACTAGTCGGGTAACCGCATCCCTTGATGATACTCATTCGTTGGGTACCAATATTGGATAAGGCGTTATGGACCCAGTAACGCAAGTGCACACCCCAACCGGGAGTCTCACAAAAGACTATGGTTTCATCAATACTTGCAGGTTTAGCTCCTCATCTAGCTACCCTCCTCTCGAGAGCCACAGCCATTGAAACAAGAAGTTGTACCCTGCCTTCTTTGACTTTATTTGCATGCACATCGAATCTAGACCCTCCTAGGATTCACGAGTCATTACAAACCGTTGATCTTCGTGATACGGTCTGAACTTTCATAGTGATGTCATTTATTGACATTCCACGAGGATTGAAGGGAAATCCTACCAGTGCTAATATCATGCAAACACTGAACATAGGTCCCACGGTTGATTCAACTGTGGTGACAACAGGTGCTCTATGTGACCCTAGCTTTCCCATTACAAGTTCGGCTCCCATTACCTACACTATCACTCCCGAACTTCAAAATTTCGTGAACAATGCCTTCGAGCGAGCCAACGCTTCTATGAAAGAGCAAGTTGATCGAATGGCAAGTCTGTTAAAAGGTAAATTTGCTGCTGAAGTAATCATTGAATCTGTGCCACAAAGATCTCCGAGTTCTCGCCCCTCGCAAGCAAGCACAAGCAGATCACCGCCTCAATCACCACCTCATGTTTCGTCCTCTTCTGATGATTCTCGACAACCGCCTTCCCCACCACGACAATCTCAATTCAACAATGATGAATTGATGTCAATGTTATTGGCAAATTTGCTAGCTCAAGCCGAAGCCACCCGTATGCCTGAAGATGATCTAGCTGGTCTTATGCGCCGTAATCTTTTCCAACAGTTACTCGCCACGAGTTCGATTGCTTCAAAACAGATATTCACAACAAGATTTCCTCCTTGGAAACCCAGATGAAGAACTCAGAATCTAATATTCTTGGTGCCATCACTGCTCTTCACACCAAAATTAGCCGGAGCTGCCAACCGAAATAATCTGTCAGATGACCTCGAGATGACCAGGACAATCCGGATGGTCCTGATCGCCCTGAGGGGGAGAAGTGTAGACGTACTTCTGAACCACAACCATCCACTACAGCTCCAACTAGAGTTATCCAAACACGTCGATCTACTGGTTGATCATCTGGTCCTTCAAGACAACAACCATCATCTGCTCCTTCAAGACAACAACCATCTTCTGCTCCTTCCCAACAACAAGAATCAACCCCAAGCTTCAATGTTGAAACAGTTTCTAGACTTGTTGATCCAGATTCAAATAAACCAATCAATGTGAATGTACAATAGATGCAACAAGAAAAAACAAATTGGTTTCATGATCCATATGCTCCAATATTTGGAGACGAATACTACAAGGAGATTCTGACAGTAAATGAATTTATTGTGCCCACACAAAATATTTTGCTACCATATCAACGAAGATGAGAAAGAGATCAAGTAAGAGTTCTTTATCTGGAGGACACAAAGCAGAAGTTATTTGTTGAAAAGAAAGAAAAGGAAGATATAGCTCGGATTTATCATATCACAGAAATGAATCATGAAGAACTCAAAGAATATTTGTATATTCTGAGAAACAAGGCACAACCAAGGGTAGATGTCTATTCGAACAAGCCGATCACCATCATCAGAGAAATCAGATATGATCACTTATTCCAAGTCAGATTTCCTACTTTTCGAGTGATTAAAGAAGATACTAAAGAATACTACTTAACTAAAGCTGATTTTGCGAATTTAGATATTTATGATGTGGAATATCTGTATCTTAAGCTGAAGGATAAGAAGAAGAAATCAAGGATGAACAAAGAGCATTAAGAGCAATCGTCAGATTCGTTTAGAAAGAAATTTGGTACAACTATTTGCACGATTTCCAAAGAGGACTAGAAAGCAAACAAAGAAAGATTTATCTGACAAAGCCAAATCAAGAAATAGACAGCCTCAAACACCTCGATGTTGCTACTTTTTACCAAATTCCAGCTCATAGGCTTGTCTATCTCAATGGAGAAGGCGTTAAAAGATTCTTGCGCTACGATGAACTCTCTGCAAATTGTGATGGTATTCTAAAAGGAATTCGAATGAGGTTAAATGCCGAAATAGCTTCAGATCGAAAAGGTACGAAAAAGCTTCAAGTTGATCAACGTGTGAGGATTATGGATGTTATGGTTCGTATGGACAAAAAGCTAGAATACCGTCAGACTCTAAGAAGATTCGAAGGCTTGTTTGATCTTAGATCTTGAAGGCTAATTTTATCACAAAGGGGGAGATTGTTAGGACTCTATTTTAATTATGTCAAAATAAGGAAATAATGCTATTTCTTGTAAAAGGCAAGAGTATAATGCCTTATTCTACTTTCCTTATAACATTTAGTCCTTCAATATAAATAGAGGTGCTAGGGGTCGATAATTACAAGTTAGAGAGAAAAACCCTATCGTAATCGCATCATTGATATGTGCACAACCTTATAACCCGATTACAATGAAAAATGTGACTCTTACTCGTAATCGATTATCCGGTATGCATTTTATTAAAAATGTCCCTTATTTTAGGTACAAATTTGAAAATTAGGGATTTATTGGTGAAATGTTAAAATGGCATTCTTTTAAACACCTATATAATATGATGTATAGTTGTATACATATGATATTTTAATAGAAGATTGTTAGGTTTTAATAATCAAATAACGGAGTTGTTACGAATAAACTTTTTTCGATGAAATTATAACATTGATGCTTGTGGACTAAACCCATAAATTAGATAATGGTCCGGGACACAATTTATAATTTACTCTAGAAAAATATTATCGACTTTGGAGCAAAAAGACAAGCTCCCTTTTCATTTTGTGATATAATGAAAAGCATATATTTAAATCAACAAAATCAGCTAAAAAGTTTAAGAAAAATCACCATCAACAGATTGAACAGCGGATGCATTAAGGAGATCAGCCCTAATTGAAGACCCAATATTTTTTAAAACTCCACAAATGCAATAAGAGTTGAATGATATAGTCTCAACCTCAAGCGGGAAACCTGTGAAACAATTAATAGTTTTAGTATCATACAGTTAAGAACTGAAGTAGCAAAAATGTATTCAGATATTGTATATGACAACCACAAACCTCTCACAAAACGATTCGAAGAAGAGTTTCACGTTTGTTATCTGTGCCTGTGTAACCTGCTTCAAACAAAATAGTGACCACATATATGCACCCACGCTACTGTTCATAAAGTGCATGGACAACAAGCAAAAGCTTTTAAGCTACATTCTTATCAACGTTAGTATAATAGAGAAGGATCAAATTATGAGTACCAAAAATCTTTTCAATAATGTAGAATATCACACTCGAAAAATATCACTAAAGAAGTACAACTAACAAGGATATAATAGTAGCAACCCCCAAAAATTTAGTAAACCATAACGGCTATTTAGACATTTTACCATCAAAAAACATACAAAGTTCTTAAATGGTTTTTTGCAAAACCGAAGTGGCTTTTTTCCTTCTCTTGTGTTGTTAAAAAATTAAAAGGCGCCAAAGGGATCCAAACTTGCAACCTATGATGCCACATGCAATGACACTACCGGTAGGTTGCATCACTTTTTTTTAACTTAGGGGAGCACACATCAAATAAAATTGGATGCACCATTAAGGCTCCTTAAGAAAATCAACTATCAACTATGGCCTAAGCCTACCCCTGCTGCATAGAATCATTTAGTTATTAATGCTTGATTGTTGCGGATGTCTTCCTAACAATATTAACAACTATAAGATTCTTGTCTTTCTTAAAGCATATATTTTCATCACATCATGTTAACTACAAATTTATGGTAACAAACTTATAAATTATACGACTTATAGAAAAAAACCAGTACCATCCAAAATTGCATTGAGGCAACTGGTTGTTTCTGTGAACCCTGACTTGTGAAAAAGTATGCGAAAGAAAGAAAATCATAAAAGATAAATACAAGACCAAGTCAAGAGCCTTACAACAGCACCCACTTGTTCTTATTCTGGAAGGTCTTCCATAAAACAGGATTTCCTGAGGGGAATTCACAATCTCATATGTTGTTCCCATCATCGTTAAATTTTGGACCTACACATAATAAAGCCATATTTTACCACTAATATCACAGGTGGAGGACAGTGAACAGTAGTAGAATGCCAGAGAAAGGTCATTTACCTCTTTCACCCCCATTTTCATGAAAAGTAGTAGAGTGCTAAATTTGTTTCATGAAAAGTTTTGAATTGTTTGACATCATAGGTCAAAAAAATTCTCTTTTTATAGAATGAGGGATTATGATCTTCTTTTTTGAGCTTTGAGACTATTCTGAGGTCATCCTTGTTTAGTGATACAGGTTTAATTGATTTAATTTTGCTAGTATTGCAGTTTTAGACATGATTTTGAACAATGGAATATTGTTTAGCTCTTATCTTTTCATTAAAAATTTGATTTTAACTCATTTAATGAACTAAAAAACAAAATTTGACATTTGCTTTTTATATACCTGCATTTTGGCTTACTTCATTAATCTATTTTACATATAATGAAGACTATAAGAATGTTATCCAATGTATTTTGATTAGTTTTAATTAATAAAAAGGAAGCACTTGGTAGGTTTACAGATGACCAAACTAATTGAAGTTTATAAAACTGAGTTTTTTTCTACTTAGCACAATAAATTATATAATATTGATGGTTATTTGGTTAGAATGTTGCTAATTTGACTTTAGTTATCTTTCCATTCTCCTTCTTGGAGAGTCAAATATCATCAGCTGATATATTAACTCTAAATTAATGATGTATAAGTCTCAGGAACTGTATCCCATTAAGCACTTATTGGTGCCTTTTGTGCATCCAGTAAGAGTGAAGAATCGTGGGGGATTTACCTTGTGATTTGTCAAGTACTGCTTTGTGCTTACCATCTTGTTCAATCATACAAACTTGGATCTGATGCAAGGTCAAATCATATAAATTTAAATACACGTTAAAATAAATAGAGTCTCGCAAAATTCAGGTACAAAGCAAAAAACATGGAATTTCTGTTGTGATATGTACTTCTATTCAGTAATACTTGTGTAGGCAGTTTAATATAGTCCCTCGGTCCAGTTTATAAAGAAAGCGCTATCATTTGGGGTGGAGGTAGTAGTACCGTAGTAGCTTATAGTAATCCTTAAAGCACTAACGATCTCATACTTTAACCTTGTCTCACTTGCAAACTACCAGATCATGATCATACCCTTAATTCAAATTACATCAAGTGAAAATTTCAGGTCAAACATCACCCCACAAATTAGTATCAGACAAGAAATAGCAAAAAACCGAATAAAACCCCAAACAAACCAGAAACAAAAAAAACCAAAATTCATCATTGATAGCTAGAATCAAACACAAAGTAAAGGAAATGAAATGAAATGAATTACTGATAGTAGCGAGAGAATGGTGGAAACGGTCAAGGACGGGAGAAGCAGTAGTCTTGATCTGAGAAGACAAAGAAGCCGGAGACTTCCAATCACCACCAGTCAGTTGGCCATATTTCAATGAAAAAAAATATACAAACACATGGCGGGCATTCCATAAGCAAGTCGATTTACTAACATGGCATTGACATCCTCTTTTGATTTTAGTGGATTAAGATCAAGATAACATTTCTTGAGATCAAGTGGGTCATTAGATTGACACAAAATAAGAACTCTTTGATGTAGTTAATTTTGAGAACTAACGTTGCAGAGTGATTGTGGGTTTGATTTCAAACCTTTTTGGAGGACGACAATGTAATGAAAGGTGTAATGAAAGGCGATCGTACGCTGTTGGAGCAAATGAGGAGCTACTCAAGGAATAGATAGAATAGATATAGACATATATCATGCTGCAAAAAGACTTCATAAATGAGCAGAAACAACAGCCAATGTGTACAGGAACCCGAAAGTTTCCATTTTTGAATTTTAGAGAGTTAAATAGCTTGTTTTTTGTCTTCAAAACCGAGAAATGTTACTCCTGTTGTGTAACTACATTTGATCATAAAATAATTATAATAGAAACATTTTGGTGATTAAAGAAACTAAAAGAAGGCTGCAATTTTGGAGGGAATAACATACTCGTTTAAGATGGCAGTTATATTGTTCTTCGCGTGGCTAAAGAGGTCGACATTGTCCTGCAGCTGTCATTTGAAGTCACAAAGCAAAATGCTAGAAGGAACACTTACCTTGAGTGAATAAAATATAATGATACATTCGTTGATTCGAACTAAAATATATGATTGATAGCATCAACTACAAATGATAAAAAAAACAATGCCCCAACTTGTTGGGAATAAATCGGGATGAACAAAAGATGATTGTTATTTGTCTATTGTTATATCCTTACCATAATCCGACGGTTCTTCGATTTGATTTCTCGAACAATGGTGGTTTCTTGATTATCGATAGCTAGTTTGACAACTTAAGAGAGCAGAGAAGCGGGGCACGGAAGTGGTTGGCGGATTGTGGACTGTGGGGGTTATTTGGAGAACTCAAACCCTAGAGTATAGCTCCGGATACTCAAAAATAGAATAGTATATTAAGAAAGGTACGTAATGATACGACCCAAGTCAAATTCAGCTAAGGTTTAGACGAAGCCAAACGTTTAGCCGAGCTCTACCAACCTGGAGAATCGAGTAGAGAATGATCCTCGAAATTAACAAAGATGAGTGAGAGTAATTGAGAGAATTATAGAAGAAGAATGTCAAAAGTTTATTCATATCAATTCAGAAAACAAGATAGGTATTTAAACTACTAAAAGAAAGACTCCTAATCTGATACAAAAACCCAAATCCCTAAAGCAAACCTAATAAATAAACTAAATAAGGAATGTTTAATTAAATAAGGAAACTCAGAAACCCATCGGACTTCTAATTCGTATCATTACCTTCTCCATGAAATGATCCTTGTCCCCAAGGATCTAATGTAGGATACACCCTTTCCATTTCCACAGCCTGCTCCCACGTGGCATCTTCAGTTGCCCGGTTCGTCCATTTCACCAGCCATTCAATCACCGGCCTGTTCTGTCTCTTGATCACTCTTTTATCAATAACACACTCAGGTACCTTCTCGGTTAAACTACATGTTGTTGTTGTTAAGGGAATAACGGACGTAAGAGCTGGACCAAAGTGTTGTTTAAGTAAGGAGACGTGAAAAGTAGGATGAATGCTTGCTTCCGGAGGCAGCTTAAGAGTGTAAGCCACCATCCCCACTTTGGCAATTATCTGATAAGGACCAAAATATTTAGAGGCTAGCTTCTGGTTAGGTCTGTAAGCAACAGATGTTTGCCTATATGGTTGAAGTTTTAGATAGACCCAGTTTCCCACCTCGAATTCTCTTTCCGAACGATGCTTGTTTGCATGTTGTTCCATTCTGTTTCGAGCTTTATGCAAGTTGTGTTTTAACATCTTGATAGCTTCCTCTCTAGCGGTCAAACTCCTATCTACCAAGTCAACCTTACTTTCTCCTGGTAAGTAGGGCATGTGTAAAGGAGGTGCCTTCCCATAGACTACTTCAAACGGGGTACATTTGATAGTCGTCTGAAAGTTGGTATTGTACCAATATTCGGCTAAGGGCAACCATTTAGCCCACTGCTTGGGTGATTTGTGACATATACACCTTAGATAACCTTCCAAACACCTATTTAACACCTCCGGTTGACCATCAGTTTGTGGGTGGTAACTGCTCGATAAATTTTGATCAGTACCTTGTAGTATTAGTAACTCTTGCCAAAAAGTGCTGATAAAATTTTTATCCCTATCTGATACTATGGATTTAGGGAACCCAGGCAGCCTGTTGATGTTATCCAAGAATATTTGAGCTACCTCTATGGCAGAAAAGGGATGACTCAAGGAGAGAAAGTGGGCATACTTACTTAATCGGTCAATAACCACTAGGATGACATTCTTACCATATGATTTTGGTAGCCCATCAATGAAGTCCATAGCAATGTCCTCCCATATGCCTTCGGGGATCGGAAGAGGTTGTAATAATCCCGGTTGGGCCACCGTTTCAACCTTGCATTTTTGGCACGTAGCGCAATTTCGAATATGATTTACTATGTCTTGCCTCATCTTCGGCCAAGAAAAGATAGTAGTTACTCTTTTAAGAGTGGCCGTGACACCTGAATGACCCCCTTGAGGAGAATTGTGTATCCAAGCTAGAATCTTTGTTTTTAAATCCTTATCACTCCCGACCACTAGTCTGCCCTTCCTCCTTAATTCTTGATTAACCCAATGAAACTGAGGGTGTCGGGTGTTGTCCTCCTGTGTTTCTCGAATGATAGTCTTCAAGTTAACATCATGTTCCCAACTTGCTTTAATAAGATCATAAAGATTAGAGTGAATGGTGGAGAGAGCAAGTTGTAGTAATTCCCCATGAGTAGCTCTAGACAATGCATCTGCTACTTTATTCTCGACCCCCTTCTTGTAAAAGATCTCGTAATCGTATCCTAAAAGCTTTGATAACCATCGTTGTTGGAATGAAGTATTGACTTTGTTTTCCAAAAGATGCTTCAGACTTTGTTGATCTGTCTTGATCACAAAGTGCCTATCCAATAGGTATGAGATCCATTTTTGTACTGCGTGGATAACGGCCAATAGTTCTTTCTCGTATGTGGATAGAGTCTGATGTTTTGGTGATAATGCCTTGCTAATGAAGGCAATGGGGTGCCCTTTTTGCATAAGAACAGCCCCGATTCCTTGGTTAGACGCATCAGTCTCCACAACGAAAGGTTCATTGAAATCTGGTAACGCTAGCACCGATGGACTTGTCATTGCTTGCTTAAGGGCCAAGAAGGCTGTTGTGGCTTCTTCATTCCATCCGAAAGAATCCTTTTGCAATAATTTCATTAAAGGTTTAGCTATTGTCCCGTAACCCCGAATAAAGCGACGGTAGTATCCCGTGAGACCAAGGAACCCTTGAAGTTGTTTGATCGTCTTAGGCACCGGCCATTCTATAATAGTTGCAATTTTGGCGGGATCAGTAGCTACCCCTTCTTTAGACAACACATGGCCCAGATATTCAATCTGTGGGACTCCAAAGGCACATTTGCTCGACTTAGCCAACAATGAGTTAGACCTTAAAATATCGAGTACTGCTTTCAAATGTTGTAAATGAGCATCCCAATCCGGGCTGTAAACTAGGATGTCGTCAAAAAACACTAAGACAAACCTCCTTAAATAAGGTTTAAACAAGTGATTCATCAATCCTTGAAATGTAGAAGGATCGCTGGTGAACCCGACGGGCATAACCAGAAATTCAAAGTGCCCGTAATGCGTTTTAAAGGCAGTCTTGTGAACATCCTAATCAATGATTCTGATTTGATGGTATCCGGCTCTTAGATCTACTTTTGAAAAAAACTAAGTACCATGCAATTCGTCCATAAGTTCTTCGATTAAAAGAATAGGGAACCGGTCAGGAACGGTCAGCTTGTTCAGAGCCCTGTAGCCGATACACATTCGCCAGCTTCCATCTTTCTTTTTAACCAACACGACAGGAGACACGAACAAACTATTACTTGCTTTAATAACTCCTTGATCGAGAAGTTCCTGAGTCAGTTTTTTGATAATATCCTTCTGTAGCAAGGGGTAACGATAAGGTCTTAAATTCACAGGTTGGGAGCCTTCTTTTAATGGTATTGTATGGTCGAACCCCGACCTAAAAGGAGGTAACCCATCAGGTTCTTTGAAAACGTTAGAGTATGAGTTGAGAAGGGTTTCTATTTCCAGGCCAGGTGGGTTTAGATGTTGGTTAAGTTGGGCAGAGGATTATCAGGGTGGATAGGTAACAGTTGCATCATAGAAAGTTGTCCGTTTTGTTGTAACATCTTCCCCATCTTTGAATTACTCACTATTTTAACTGTTCACCCGGTGGCACCCCTCAAAGTCACCTTTGATCCATTGATCATGAATTCAATTGTACGGTTCAAAAAGTCAAACTGAACCTTACCGAGTGAAGTGAACCATTGAATTCCTAAGACCACGTCGCATCCTTCTAGGGTTATCAAATACATATCTATAGTGAATGTTATGGACTTCATCTTCCACTGGATCCCCTCAATCATCGTATCACAAACTACCTTGCTGCCATCGGCCACTTTGACCATCATGGTAGGCCTTCGTATTATTTTGCAACCTAGTTTTTTTTTGCTACTGCGGCATAAATGAAATTATGAGTGTTTCCCGTATCCAACAACATTTGTAAATCTTTCTTACCATAATGACCGGTCACTCTCATAGTTTGGTAATTAGTGATATCGGCTAAGGCATTGACAAAGGTCTGCAAGAACTCTTTGTCTGCTTCATTATCATCCTCCTCGTTGTATTCTTCATCCAGATCTTCCCATTCTAGGTGATACAACTGAGGTCGTTTGCCCTTACACTTGTGCCCGAATTCGTACTTCTCATCACGGAAAAAGCATAAACCTTTTGATCTCCTTTCTTCAATCTCTGCTGGGGATAAGGTATTCGTGTTGGATGGGGTCTGAAGGGAGCTACAACTGGCTTTTGCAAATTATTCACAGGTTTGTAAGTAGAATTTTGGCTTTTTGTAAGGTTGGGTAACAGACCAGACCTGTTAAGTTGGTTGGGAGGTGGTGTGGTCATGAGTGGTGGTTTGGTGGTTGTTCTAACTTGGGTTTTACTCAAGTTAGCCTCTTGAATTTTTGCTAGAGCATAGGCTTGTGACATGGTTGCCAGGTTAAACATTCTTACCAAGCTTCTGATATCTTCACGCAAGCCTGTTATAAAGCAACTCAGTGTATTAGACAGTGATAGTTGTAGCCTACTAATGATGCTATCAAATTTGTCCTGATATTCCTTCACAGTGGCACTTTGCTTTAACTCCGTTAATTCAGCCATTGGATCATCAAATGGCCTCCAAATCGTCTGGTGATGTCCGCCTCCCAGGAGGGATTGACTTGATTTCTGCCTTTCATATAAGCTTGATGCCATTGTAGGGCTCTTCCTTCTAGATGAATCGAAGCCAAGGGGACCTTCGTGTTCTCATTCACCTGATCTAACTGGAAGAACTGATCTACTTTGCACAACCATGATTTCAATTCCTCCCCAGCAAAATGAGGAAATTTGATTTTTGTTAGTCTGGAGGAGTATAGGTGAGGATTGCCTATCAGCTCTCCTAATTTTGGTGTTGGAATCGGTGGAGATTTTGGGTTCTCTTCAACCAGTATGTGAGGGTCACTATTCCCCTTCTTAATTCGATCAGCCATCAATTGATTGAGTTGTATTGAAACTCCTGATAGGAGATCACTGATCTCTGAAATTGCCCTAGAATTTTCAGCCACCCTCATGCTTTGTTGCTGGTTGTTATTCTCAATACGAGCCCCAAAGTCTTCTAGAGTAGTTTTGAGTATTACCTCGAGTTCCACTTCGGGCCGTGATTTCGTTTGGCCCGATTGATTGTTGATCGATGAAGCGTCTCCGGAGTTGGACGTCTCTGCCCTTTGTTTTGCGCCTTCGGCATGCTCCTTCTGACTGCAATGATCGCTGACGAGAATCGAACAACTCTGATACCATTGATACGCACCTTGGCTAACCGGGTCAGATACTGTCCGCTTTGGGGTTAACCCGCACGGCTTTACAAAACGCTTCTTACCAATTAGGCCAAGGAGTACTATATGAACCCATCATCTCCTCTACTTATGGGCGATGTGGGACAAGGAGTACCAATACGACCCCCCCCCATAAGGAACGTATCATTACTCCCCCCCCTTGAGACCATTCGACCACGAATGGTGGTCCTAAGAGTTGTCTCCCATAACGTGATGAGCAAGAGGTCGGCTCTGATACCAATGATACGACCCAAGCCAAATTCAGTTATGGTTTATACGAAGCCACACGTTTAGCCGAGCTCTACCAACCTGGAGAATCGAGTAGAGAACGATCCTCGAAAACAGAGATAAGTGAGAGTAATTGAGAGAATTATAGAAGAAGAATGTCAAAAGTTTATTCATATCAATTTAGGAAACAAGACAGGTATTTAAACTACTAAAAAAAAGACTCCAAATCTAAAACAAAAACCCAAATCCCTAAAGCAAACCTAATAAATAAACTAAATAAGGAATGTTTAATTAAATAAGGAAACTCAAAAACCCATCAGACTTCTAATTCGTATCATGTAAATCACAAACCTTCGTTGATCTCTGCTCCTTCTTGACAATTCGTCACATCCTAAATCAACCAAACAAGAACATGAAAACCCTAAAATTAACAATGGGCGTCAATCACAACCTACCAATATGCAATCTTGCTGCAATAAATCGATCCCTTTATCTCTGTGATTTGCAAATGAAGAATTAATTAACCGATCAAAGTAATAGGACAAACCAAATGAGGAAGTTCCCTTGAGAGCAATGGATTTTCCCATCCGTACTCGACCTCTGATTTCGCTGAAACAGGAACGATAAATAACGGTACAAAGACGGGTAGAATCAAATTGCTCCTCATGAGAACAAGATCAGTATACGGAAGAAATTTCGAACCCAGATTAATGAGTTTTGTTCGCATCTGGAAGAAAATAAGGGGACTGGGTTGAGCGGTTTGAATGTCATCGTGAAAAAGAGATTTCACCGGGAAGGAATCGAGGGGAGTGGGCAGCGGTTTCAAGCTCAGACAATTTAGGAGAGGAGGACATGGCTGTACATTGGTGTAAAATAAATAGACGAGGGGTGTAAACGTAAAATAAAAAATCAAGAGTTAAGATATTAACTAAAAATTTAAAAAATAAGGTACTACATATTCATCATATTTGATAAGATTTATAAATCGTAAAATATCTGATATTGGACTCATTTCGAAGATATTCAAAAGATGATTATAATGGTATAATTCACTACTAGAAAATTGAGTATTTTCAACGGAAAATGCCGTTGAAATTTTTTTACGAATTCTAGAGAGATTATTGACAGAACATAAATTTTCTACGAACTTTCAACGGATTATCGTTGAAAATCTCTCACAAACATGCATTTTCAACCAAAAAAATTTCAACGGAATGTCTCGTCAAAAAAAAATTGGTTTAAAATGCATGTTTGTGAGAGAGTTTCAACGGAAAATTCATAGAAAATTTATGTTGTGTCAATAATCCCTCTAAAATTCGTAGAAAATATTCAACAACATATTCCATTGAAAATACTCAATTTTCTAGTAGTGATTTACTATAAAATATAATATGTTTTTAAATACAATTTAGTTGATATAAGATTTTATATGGTAAAATGAAAAGGATGTGAAATGAAAATTATAAAAGGAAAGGATATAAAATCAATTAAATAACAAAATCTAAGGGTATAAAAAGTAACTTAAAAATTAAAATTATTTTTTTCTTAAATTGATGGAGGATTGCATGTTTTATAATCTTGTACATCAAGCTTAATATGTTGTACCTCTTAAAAAGTGTGAAGTAACCATTTAAGAGGTTTTATATAATAGTATAGATAGTATAGATAAGTTAATCATATAAATTTAATTTAATTTAATCATATAAGTTAAATATTATAAACAACCCCTATTGAAACATAAACTCATATTTAACCAATAAAACTAAACTTATTACCCCATATAAGTATACATTATGTGATTACATAATACACATATTACTAGTTAACATAAACCAAATTTTACTTTATAAGTACACAGAAGCCAGAAAATCAATCATACAAGACTATGTAATCAATGAAACTAAGCCCCACAACCTATTTAAACATATGTTAGTGAATGCTCCTAATCGTTTAATTATAATTGCTTCATCATACAATACATACAAAATACACATAAGGAGACAATATGTGATTACATAATACATAATACTAGTTAACCAATTACCAAATGGTACTTTATAGGCATACAGAAGCCAGTAATGATAAATGATCAACCATACAAGACTATGTTAACATTAAAACTAAAACACACAGCCTGTTTTAATCGTAGGTTACTGACTGATTATTATCAATGTATTAATATCCTTATTTAATCATATATGGACAAGTCTGTTATTAACATAACAATGTTACTCTACTCGTACACACAAGCCCTAATCATATATGTATCATCATACAAGATTCACTAAATGATGTCTATAACTAAAATTGGTTTTTATCATACAAGATTCACTAAATAATATTCTTATTGTACTTAGTTTTTATCTTTTATAACTAAAATTATAGTTCCAATGCACTAATATACTTATGTAATCATAATTGCTTCGACATAAAATACATACCAAATACACATAAGAATACATTATGTGATTACATAATACATAATTCTAGTTAAGCACAAAGCAAATGATGCTTTAGAGGCACACAGAAGCCAGTAATGATCAACCATACAAGACTATTTAATCAATAAAACTAAAACCCACAACCTATTTTAAACATAGGTTACTGATTTTTTATTATAAATGTATTCATATCAATGTGTAATCATATATTAGCTTATCTATAAGAACATGGATAATCAAATACGATTGTGGTAATCAAACAACACATCCGAATAATCAAACAACACCTCCGAATAATCAAATACGATTGTGGTAATCAAACAACACCTCTGATTAAACATCGACCTCCAAACAGCCCCATTATGATACTAACCCCTTACTGTGCATCCACGATTACAAATGTATCGACTTGTAAAACATATTTCAAACCCTTTTTGAGTTGTCCATAATCGTATATGAAACTAACATATTTTTCAAAATCGATCAAAATATAAGTTTTTTTACAATCATACCTGCACTTTTTTCAGTATTTGTATTCAGTCTGACCATCCGAAGATCTTGTTTTGACTTCTTTTCAACTTGAATAACAGCCTTAATCAACTTTCTTTATGGATTTATTGGCTTTGTCTTCTCTTCCGCTCGTTTGCTTCGTCTAGTATAAAACAAGAAGATGTGAGTTATTAGGGCTTTTTTATGGTGATCCATCAAACATGCAAGCATTGAATCATAAGAAAAGATGATGAGATGATTGAACAGTACCTTGCGACTCCATAGCTTTCTTCTTCAGACTTCGATTTATTTCTTTGCACCGATTGTAATCAAATGAGACTATAGAAAACCCCTTTCTCTGAAACGATTTCTTATAAACACCTTGTTTAAGATTGTTACTGATTGTTTTGATAATCTCTTCTTATTTCAAAAAATAGTCCATATCTTTTACTCACAGAGATAAAATAGGAAATGATTATCCTATCTCATAATAGGGATAGTCATTCCTTCTGGTTCGTGCCCCCAAAATCAAGCCGTGATATGATTTCCCAAATGTAAAATTCCAATATTGCCCCTAATGAATGAAGAGCCGCATAGAAAAAGGGGTTTTTTTAATTCAAAAATAATTTAATTTCCCTATTTAATTTTGACCATTGATCATAATAATTAATGGATTAGAATTGTCCCTGTATTCCTTTAAAATGGTTGTGTTCCTGTTTGATCATCCCTCTCTATCTCTCTCTCTCTCTCTATATATATATATATATATATATATACGAGTAAAATCAAATAAAAACCAAAAATAGGTTGAAAACCGTGATGACTAATCTAAGCTTTAATTTGGTTTTGATCCTATGATTTTAATTGAAAGTTATTTTTAGTTAAAAGTGCATAATATTCATTTTGGTAACTACATTCACTAGATGAAACATACATATTCAGTCACCATATGAAACAGATACTAATTCAACCCATGAAATCCAAATATAGTTGATTGCTCTTTATAGAACACATACTAATTCACCATATTTTCCATATGAATCCATAACACATACTAATACACCAGATTCACCATATCAATCTAGTTGTAGTCAATGATGAATTAGAAAAGTCAAATATGACACCTATAATAAAATCACTATTACCCCCTTCTCTTTTTATTAATACTAGGAGTGATACCGCGTGTTGTGCGGTGATGAAACCGTTTCATACAAATTACATTGGAAAGTTATGATGCAATCAATTTATTTCGTGTACTAAGAAATATAACGAAATATGTATATCGATAAGTGATTTATTTGCAAGAATTTAAAACATGTGTCTTAATATTGATTTGTTCTTTATTAGTTGTTTAGTGAACATGATTTTAGAGTGAATGACATTGTCTATATGAAACATCTTGTGAAATAAAAGTTGCACGTTGAACATGATAAAAATGACATAATTAATGACGATGCTATAAAAGTCGGGTTTACAAAAGAAAAAAATTATACAAACAAAACAATTATTTTTAATTGTGGCAATGTTTTGATACTAAAGAGACATTGTCTTAAATATCAACAGACGATATTGTTTAATGAACATATTTATTTGTGCAAATACATCAAATGAACATTGGATATTATTTGATCATAAGCTAAATTTATATAAATAAAAAAATTAATAGAAATATGTCAAATTAATTTCAATATTATACAAATAAAATAAAATGTAACTATCAGCGGTTGGATTACGAAAAATAATTTAATTAACTTCAAAAGTAACATGACTAATATGATTGTGATAGATTTAAATAATAATAACTAGAGAAGGAAACGGGATGGGTATTGAGAAGGTAATGCGTCTCGTCCTCGACTCCAACCTTATTTAAGCTCCACGTCCCGACCTCGACCCCGCCTCATATAATCCTCATTGGATTCTGGGAGAAAGGGATCCTTGATTGGTTTAAGAATTTGTGTACTCATTTAGTAAAAAACAATAAAAACAATTTATTTTAAAATTAAAGTTATAATGAATCGTCGCTACAATAATTATGAATATTGAAAATTAAACATATTTGTCATTTAATATTAAATGTATAATATATACATACATTTATTATACACCCCCATATATATACACATATATTCAACTAAATAAAAATATTAATCGGGGTCCTAGGAGCTGGTAATGCCATCCCCGATCTTGTCTCGACCCTGCTTCGGGTATGAAAATAAACCCCTGCTTAAGCTTAGGTACCTGTCTCGTGGATAAAATTTTCATTCGTAATAACAAGTATTCATATACATGTGCATCGAGATATGTAATAAACATAATATAATTAGATACAACAATAAAGGTGATGTAATTTATAATAGTATTATTTTTGCAAAATTGTTTGAAAGAACAACAATATACGTGTTATATTTATAGTTAAGCGGTGATGTTTAGACTATCCAAATGTTAATTATCTTCTACGTAATTTATGATATACCTAATTAGAGGAAGGTTTAGGAGAAAACGCTAAAAAAAGAGAAAACTGAATAACACCCTAAGAGTCTGCCATCTGAACGGTATTTTTTTCTATGCATCAATGCATATATATGCATTAGTGCATATGCACAAATGCATGTTATCAGATGGCGGCCTCCTACGGTGTTTCTTCAGTTTTCTATTTTTTTAGCGTTTTCTCCTAAACCTCCCTCTACCTAATTAATCCTAATTAATTATATATGTGGAATGTAAATTGTTAATGTAAGTAAGTGACATTTAATTGGTTTATGAAGACTCCTTAGATGTATAATTGTATCGTATTCTATTAACATTTAATGTATTTGTGAAATTTGATATTATGATACCATGGTACTATCTAAACAATTGTTAATTTAAATGAGTGACATTTAATTAATTTAAAAAAAGTCTTTAGGTGTGTAAGTTGTATCATAAATCCTTAGAAAACCTAACACAACATCAACATATTAAACGTAGTAGGATCAAAATATTTTAAAGAACAATGCATGTTTAACATACCTGTGATATAATGACTAAATATTGAAGCAACAAAAAAGTAAATTTTAACCATATAAACTGCAAAAAAATGACTTTACAATTACACAAAAGTAAATAGCTAGTACTTTATAAGTATAACTCTTAACAAACGAATAACTTCATTCCAAATTATCTTGCACATTGTTTGGCATCGTAATATTATTGACTTGATCATTCAACCTAATGAATAAAGAACTAACTATGTCACATCATGACGAAATCCACAAATAATTACACAAAAGTAAAATTATTTGAATACTTTATTAACTCAAAATTATTGATATATTATTATCAACCATTCCAATACATGATAGAAACTTTGAATTAACATCAAAGAGATCTCTATGTACTATTAAATGAGACAAATTAAAAACAGACCACTCACTCCTTTTTTTTTAATTTATCGAATATAAAAAATATACAAAAGATCTTTTTCATACCAAATTTTTAACTTTACCGCTTCATAGCAAAACAAATTTTAAACACTGATTTTTATTTTATTTTTTCATTACTTATGATAAATCCGATATTAAATAAATAAATAAACTTTAAACAAAATTTAAACAAATTTAAAATAAAAGTATAATTTAGTAAAAAACAAACAAATATACTAAACCCACATCAGCATCACATTCTATTGATTTCCAAAGAAATAAAGGCATAAATATCATTTGAAGTGCTTTTTTTTCAAACAACAAATAATCACATGATATATATTGATTTTCATAAATGATCACAATATATAGAATGGGTTAAAAATACAAATTGAGAAATATTTATAAATATAAAGGATGAGGAATGAAATTCATAATAAAAAAACTTTGCATAAATAACACTTGATCACGAATCATAAATAAAATGTAACATAATAAAAAAACTTTGCATAAATAACACTTGATCACAAATCATAAATAAAATGTAACAATTCTTACATGAATTTTATGGAGGAAGAACAACGACGACGATAAAAAAACTCAAATTAGCCTTTTTATCATAAAATACACTTTTTTCATTTAAGGGTAGAATAGTCTTTAATTTATTTCTTATTTAAAAAACTCAAAACAATGAGAAAATTCCTATGGAGAATGGTACTCTAAGAATGCGTCACGTCATTGTTGAAAGATTTAACTTATTTCATATTTTTATCATGAAATACATTTTTTTCATTTAAGGGTAGAATAGTTTTTAACTTATTTATTATTTAAAAAACTCAAAACAATGAGAAAATTCCTATGGAGAATGGTACTCTAAGAATGTGTCACGTCATTGTTGATAGATTTCTTTTTATATAGATATAGATTACAAAACTGTCACCATCAGTAGTAACTTTTGGTTAAAGTCTTTAATGACTGAGAGTAGTTGTTGGTCCCAATAAGGGTCTACAAGAGTTAAATATTAAGTAAACGGTTTGTAGAAGGGGGGGGGGGGTTGAATACAAACAGACAGATTTTAGTTTTTAAATGAGTTTATAGAAAATAAACAAATTTACAGTTACAAGCGGAATTAGAACAAGTTGAAAACCTATTCTATTGTAACTAAAGAAACACACAGTTTGATGCACAAGAAGATGAAAGAAAGAATACAGAAGGTATATGCTAGAAGGAAGCATGCATGAAGATGAAGAAGATATCTTCATCTATTTATACCCGCTTGCATTTAATGCAAAGCAAAATGTACATGCCACGTGTCAAGCTTAGATAGGAAGCTTGTCCTTGTAAATAAGACAACCATGCTTTTGGCCGAATATGAACAGTACCATATCAGATATGATGGGGACATAAGAGACAAGTCGTATGTCCTTTTCTGACATGGTTCTAGGTTTGACTTTTGTGCATCGAGGATAAGATCAAACTTTAATCTTGCAGAGGAAGCTTCATTTGATCGCTGACACTGAATGTTCAAGGATGAACTTCAGTGTTGCTGAGGCTTCACAAGACTTCACACTTTGAATAGATAATCGTCGCTATCGCCGAACCGCTTCGAGGTCACTTAGTCGATTATCTCTTTCTTCGGCCTTTGGTCTTCCACCGTCGTCGAATGGTCTTCTCGGTGTGATAGCTGATCTTCAGGTCTTCAGAGATAAGCTTGTTGATCCTTGAACTTCAGCGATCGCTGATAGCAATCAGCGTATGCTATCGCTGAATTTGAACAGAAGCTTATCTAAGGAATTTCACTAAGTATAGTAAAGGAATCATATTCAAATCACTGAGAGGAGTTATGATCAACAATCTCCCCCTATTTGATTATGATCAAGCAACATAGGAAAATTGCTTTTAAAAGATTAGCAGGGACTTATAAAATTTAAAATAAATTTTCTAATTACTAATCTGTAAGATCTTTTTCAGCTAATCTATTATCTGAATTGAGTTTCATTTATAAGGATATGAAATCACAATTTTTACAAGTAGAAGAGCTTAAAGTACATTCACTGATTGAACTTTCAGAGTGAAGGTTCAGTGAGCTAAGAAAAGTTAAGAAGATAGAACTCTTATGTTCATTGTCCCTTTTACTTTTTTTCAGGGATCTTTTCAGTACGAGATGGAGTAAAGTACTCGAGTGTATTTCATTAATTATAATCTGAAGATATTACATAGAAATGAAATTTCAATCATTAAAGTGAAAGTACATTTACACTGAAGAAAATATTACAAAGGAATAAAAAGCTACTACCAATCAGAGAGGCTCACATTTCTTCTTTGTAACTCATGTTCAAAAAGCATCTTCTGTCTGATTACCAGAGGGTCATTAGACCAGCAGTAACAGTATAAGATTTTTATGAAACGAGTAGGGGCCTTATGAAGTTCCTTGTTTCTGAAGAGACGAAGCTGTCTTTCATTATCCAAGAAAATCATGCCAGATTCAGGGAGCGAGATGACTTCACTTTCTTCACATAATCGATCCGTAGGAAGAGAGGTATCCAGCATAGATATATCAGGGAGCGTCATATGACTGATGATGCTTTCAAGATCAAATTTGACACTATGTTCATTTCTTGAGCTTGGGCCTTCTTCTGAGGTTGATCTTCTTTTCTTAGATGATTCAGGGAGAGAGGGAACTTGTACATGTTGTGACATTCTCTGCAGCAACTGATTCAGCTCATCTTCTACCACATTCTTGAACTTGGATTTGGAACCCTGAATGGCATCTCTGATTTCGAGCCATTCAGTGTATCCATATAACCTTAAGAATTTTGCTTCTTCTCTCTCTGTTCTGGATGGCCTTGTCATTCTTACATATACCTTTGGACCACCTCTGTTGGAGTGTCGCCCTTGGATAGTTGCGTGAATGATTTTGGAATCAAATCTTCGAAAGTTCAGCATCTTTGTGCACCAATCCAGTTCTTTGTCTTTCTGAGTTGTAGCTTCAGTGGTTAGTGCAGTGAGAATCTTCTGTTGAGCGAGAATGGGATCTACATTCAGGTTTTCTTGTACAAGTTCTTTCTGAGCCAGAGCTGCAGCGAGCCGTTCACTCTTTTCTAATTGTTCTTTTGCTGCTTTGTCTCTTGCTGAGTCTTCCCTGAGAATCTTCCTTGCTAAAGCAAGATCATTCTCAGTTTGCTTTATTTCTTCATCTCTGATCCTCTGAGCTTCCAAAGCTTGTTCTCTCTCTTCTTTGGATAAAAAGTAGAATTCATCTACCATCCTGATTGGTACAGCGTTTATTGGGTCTTCATGGGGTACCCTTATTAGGAATTTTATTCGCCTTTCTTCCTCTTCAGGCTCGCTTATAATCTTCTTCTGAACGCGACGTCGAGGAATGAGGCCTTCTTCTTCCTCAGAGTCAGTTTCCACTATGTACATAAACTGCTCTTTAGAAGAAGGTTCCCTCCTTGTGGATGAGTCCTTTGGGGGACAGGGATCACTGAGGGAAGGAGAGAAAGGAGATTTATCAGAGAGAGGGTTTGAAGGAGGAAGGGTTATATAAGGGGATTCAGAGAGAGGAGTAATATAAGGGATAAGCTGAAGTGATACCTTATCAGCGGTCTCCCCCTCTGATATAGGGATGGTGGCCTCAAGATCTACCACTCTGGCTGAAGGTCCAGCTCCGTCCCCCAAGGGCTCTAGCTGAGATGTGCTTGGTCTGGATAATCTGAAATGCTCCATTGCAAATCCCAAGTCATCATCATCATCATCATCCTCACCTCCAAAGTGAGGGATGTGTTCCTCTTCTTCTTCTTCTTCATCATCATCCTCTTCTTCATCATCAACAACAAACCTTGCAGAAGGTTCTGGTCTTTGAATGTAAGGAGAGATCCTTTCATCTGGAAACCGTCGATTGTGCTCGTCGATAAGTTCGTCAGCGAACTCTTTGGCCACCTTCTCCCCCTCAATGTTATCATGGGGCAGAACGTGGACCATCAGAGTGCGAACATTCGTGTGAGGGACCAGTCTCACTGAGCCTAGAGAGAGCCTGCATTATGTCAGACTAAGTCTTTTGAATAGACTCGAGGACAGTGGCCTGAGCATCAACCTTTTGCTCAATGTTGATGAGGGATTGGTGAAGGTCCTTGTGGTCTTCCTTCAGAGTCTGAACATCAGACACCAAGTTGCTGACGTTCGTCTTCATCCCTGGAGTGCCAGCGACCTGCCAGAAGATCAACTCCGTAGAGGTTTGCAGTGTGTCTAGCCTGGCTCTGGTGAGAGCACACTCATTGACCAGATGGTCAATGGCAGGGAATGTGGGAGCAGGCAGGGACACAGAAGGCAACTCAGTGACCCTGGGAGGAAGCTTGGGGGCAAGGTTTTCCATCTTGACATCCCTGAGCTTTTTGGCACTGGGAGGGCGCTGAGGAGACTTCATCGTTGTCTTCGAAGTGGTGGTGGTGGTGGTCGCTGTTGCCGAGTAGACAGCAGTAGTGGCAGCAGCTGATGACATTGACAAAGAGGCGAGAAAAGAATCCGGATCAGATGATGGATGAAAAATATCATTATTTTCCTTGAGAATATCATGAGGATTACTCTCAGGGACTACTTTTGCAGAGGTAGTGTCCTGAGGATCACTGACCAGTGTCTTAGAGTATCTGAAAGAGATACTCTGAGGTCCTTTTAAATTGGCTTTCCAAAACTCAGATTGCCTAAACAATTTTGAGGTTTGGACTGCGTGCATTTCAACATTATCAGAGATAGGGACAACTATCACTGAGTCACTTGCTGATGTGAGGACCACAGAAGTAGAGATGGAAGAGGTAGAGAAGGCAGTGAAAGTAATACCTGATCCAGCTTCAGCAGAGCTGGCTATAACACCTTCAGAGACCTTAGTCACTGATGGTGGTGGTAGTGCTGATGAAGTTTCAACGGCAGCAGAAACCGTTGGAGTGGCTGTGGATGAGGGTGGTGATTGTAGTACACCAAAATCAGAGAGGATGGTCTGTTGAGAGACCACCTTCTTGGGCTTCTTTGAGGCGATGGTCTTTTTATGACCATCAGTGGGGGTTTTCCTCTTAGCAGCAGTAGTGCCTTGGGTACTCACTGAGGGGATGGGCAGCGAGGAGGTCACTAAAAGAGGTGCTCCTATAAGTTGTAGCATATAGGGAGTGAGAGGAGCATCACCTGGACGTTCTTCCAGGTCCAGGGACTTCTTCCCTACCATTGAGAAGGCAAAGTCTCCGACTTTCGGGTAGCTCTCCCCGAAAGCCTCTTCAAGGATGGTGGAGAAGAAACGGGAGTAAGGGATAACAGGATGTCTGGTGGAGGCGTTGAGGCGGCTGCACATATCGCTGAAGATGTAGTCAGCGTAGTTCAGAGGATGACCCGTGCAGAGAGAAAAGGCAAGGTCTTGAAAATGTTTGCTTGCCAGATCGTGGGAGCCAACCTTGGACCCTAGGCACTGAATGACCTGGGTGAAAATATCTTGCGCCGAGCGAGGAGTCGCTTCTTTTCCAGCTTTGAACCCACCGTCTTTACTAAGGGGTTCTCCCATTTGTAGCCAATGGATTCCAAGAAAGCATCTATCTGCTGCTTTGTTGGTTCAGCACCCCATTGCTCATTTTTCTTGCGCTGAGGGAGTCTTAGCGCCTTGCGTACACACCCCGCTGAGAACGCGAAGAAGCCAAGTTCAGGTATTGTGAAGGAAATAGCTGGAAGGACAGTGCCTTTGTCTGTTTTCAGAGCGGTACATTGCGCCGTGTACCAGAGAGCCTGAAGGTGAGAGGCAATGCCCACTGGGTTGTAGACGAAGGCATACATCAGAGGGAACGCCTTGAGGAAGGTTGCAGCGTCCTTGAACTGAGGGCGTTCAGAGGGAATGTCCACCAATGCAATGTAATTGCATGGCTTGAAAGTTGACTTTTCCAGCTCAAATTGACAGGTTGGTGCGGCGACCAACTGGTTAGCAGCAGCAGTTTCAGCGACGTTGGAAGCAGAGGCCATTTCTGTAGGAAAAATGGCAACACCAAAGAGATAAATATCAAAATGTAAGAGCAAAGAAACAAGTATTTTGATGAACAATATCAAAATGCTTGTTGGCAATTAAAAAAATTTAAAGGTAAATTAAAAAAAATGATAAAACTTAAAAAAATTCTGTTCTAAGAACAGGGTTTTGAAAGTGAAAAAGCTTTTCACTTTAAAAACAAGATTTTATTGATTTTAAGAATGAAAATAGATAAGAAAGGTGAAACAAGTTTTTTCCAGTTCTTGATATAAGGTTTAGATCAAACCTTAAACGTGTGAAGGAGAAAAACGCACAAGTGCGTGTTCTTGGTGTTCTTGGAGAAAGCTTGAAGAATCGAAGTTTTCCTTTGCCTTTAGGGAAGTTATGAAAGAGGAAGGAACAAAGTAAGGCAAAAAGAATGCTTAAATAGCATGAGGAGAGAGAAAGAAAGGATTGCTAAACGACGGCTTTAGCTTTTTGAAAAAGAAATGATGACCTAGCGCACGTTCCAAGAAAGGAGATTGAATGGAAACGTCGTGGTCCGTCGTGTGTCAGAAAAAGGTCTAACGTGTCATTTTATTTTATTTTTAAAAGATTATAATGATGGTTATCCATAAGCAAGGTTTATCATTAATAATTTTAGAAAAATCTTCATCACTAATAATAAAGGATTGTCAGTGATGAGTTTTAAATAAGAGAGACATTCTTTGATGAGAAAAGATAACAAAGAGTGTTAAGAGATTAGAAGATAATACCTGAGGAGATGGCCTAGATATCGCTGAATCAGAGTTCAGAGAATGGAAAGTTTGAAGGCTTTATTTGTAATCCTTTGTTAGTCACTGATTAATAAATTATTCAGCGTTCAACATACCAAGTTCGCTACCAAGTTCGCTGATAAGTAGATTGAATCTAGTTTCATCAAGAGGCTTGGTGAAAAGATCAGCGAGCTGATATTCAGTAGGAACAAAATGGAGCTCAACTTCACCATTCATCACATGATCTCTGATAAAGTGATATCGGATCTCAATGTGCTTGGTTTTGGAGTGAAGTACAGGGTTGTTAGCAATTGCTATAGCACTTGTGCTATCACAGTATATAGGAATTTTAGAGAGCTTTAAATCTTAGTCTCTGAGTTGATTTCTCATCCAAAGGATTTGAGCACAACAACTACCAGCTGCTACGTATTCAGCTTCAGCGGTGGAAGTGGACACTGAGTTTTGCTTTTTACTTGTCCAACTTATTAACTTTCCAACCTAGCAACTGACACCCACCAGTGGTGCTTTTCCTATCAATCTTACAACCTGCAAAGTCACTGTCAGAGTAACCAATAAGATCAAATCCTGAGCCTTTGGGATACCAGAGACATAGATTTGGAGTTCCTTTCAGGTATCTGAAGATTCGCTTTACAGCGATTAGATGGGATTCCTTCGGTTCAGCTTGATACCAAGCACAGAGACAGGTAGCGTACATGATGTCTGGTCTACTCACTGTAAGATACAGCAGAGACCCAATCATTCCTCGATAGGCAGTGACATTGACTGGTTTCCCATTGGGATCCTTGTTTAATGTCAGTGGAGGCGCCATAGGAGTCTTCATCACTTAGCATTGAATCATATCAAATTTATTCAGCATGTCTTTAACATATTTTCTTTGACAAATAAAAATTCCTTTGTCAGATTTCTTAATCTGCAAACCTAGAAAATATGTTAGTTCGCCCATCATACTCATTTTATATTGTTTTTGCATTCTTGCAGCGAAACGAGTGCATAGTTTGGGTCTTGTGGAACCAAAGATAATGTCATCAACATATATCTGAGCGAGAATCGTATGACCTTTATATTTTCTTAGAAACAGAGTTTGGTCAATTTTTCCACGAACAAATTTTTCTTTAAGAAGAAATTTAGAGAGGGTATCATACCAAGCTCTAGGAGCTTGTTTTAACCCGTAAAGAGCTTTTTCAAGTTTAAAAACATAACCAGGGTGGTTAGGGTCTGAGAAACCAGGGGGTTGTTCAACATAAACTTCCTCGCTGAGTTTTCCATTTAGAAATGCACTTTTAACATCCATTTGAAAAACTTTGAAGTCTTTATGGGCAGCATAAGCTAAAAAGAGTCTTATGGCTTCTAAACGAGCTACAGGGGCAAAGGTTTCATCATAATCAATTCCTTCTTCCTGTCTATAACCTTGAGCAACAAGTCTAGCCTTATTGCGAATTATAGTCCCGTTTTTTCATCTAGCTTATTTCTGAAAACCCATTTGGTTCCTATGACGACTTTATCAGAGGGTCTAGGAACAAGATTCTAAACTTTATTTCCACGAAATTCAGTCAGTTCTTCTTGCATAGCTGAAACCCAGCTAGGGTCAGAGATAGCTTGATCTATCTTCTTAGGTTCAGAGAGAGAAATGAAGTTAACATAAAGACAGATATTACATGTACCTCTACGTGTTTTCATACCTGCAGTGGGATCACCAATAATCTGATTTATTGGATGGTTTGCAGTCCATCGCTGAGCTGGTGGTTGAGGAGAGAGATCAACAGCAGATTCAGCGACCTGTTATTCAGATTCTGGAATAGGACTTGTTTCAGCAACAGGTACTTCATTTAGAATCAATTCAGGGGATTGATTTTCAGAAGAGGTTTGGTTATTCACAGAGGAATTTCCAAGAGATGAATCAGCAACAGGAATCTGATTTAAAGGAGTAACATTTATCCCTGAAGATGGATGATTGTTATTTGTTGAGTTTACAGGGATTTCATCATCACATGCATCAGCTGGAGTTTGATTGTTGAAGTATGTTTCAGGTTCCCCATAATGAGATTCCATCCAAGCATTCAATTCTTCATCATCATCAAGATTATGAGAAGGATGAATGGGACGAGATTCATCAAAGTTGACGTGCATAGATTCTTCAACGTGTTGTCTTCTTTTGTTGAATACTCTGAAAGACTTAGATACAGAGGAGTATCCAAGAAATATACCATCATCAGCTTTGGGATCAAATTTACCCAAATGATCTCTGTCATTCAGAATGTAACACGTACATCCAAAAATGTGAAGATATTTCAGAGTGGGTCTTCTCCCATGAAATAATTCATAGGAAGTCTTCTTGAATCGCTTAACAATCAGGGATCGATTCTGAGTAAAGCACGGTATCGTGACTTGACCCAAATTGAGTTGGAAGACACGATTCGCTTAGCATTGAGCGAGCTGCTTCGATTATAGTTCGATTTCTTCTTTCTGCAACACCATTTTGCTGAGGAGTTCTCACTGATGAGAAGTTGTGAGAGATGCCTTTTTCTTCAAAGAAACTAACCAAAGTACTATTTTTGAATTCAGTACCATGATCACTTCTTATGGAGCGAACAAGTAAGTTGTTCAGCACTTCCATTCTTTCGATAAAAGAGATTATCATTTCAGGGGTATCACTTTTGGATCGAAGGAAGAACACCCATGTGTATCTGGAGTATTCATCAACAATCACTAAAGTGTATTTCTTCCCAGAGATCGATTGGACATCGACAGGTCCAAAGAGATCCATGTGGAGTAGCTGAAGAGGAGTGGTCACTGAAGAAACTTGCTTTGACCTGAAGGAGGCTTTTGTCAGCTTTCCCTTTTCACACGCTGAACAAAGAGATTCCTTTGTAAAGGTGTGATTTGGGAGGTCTCTGACTAAGTCTTTTTGAGACAATTCATTTATCGTCTTAAAGTTGAGATGAGAGAGTCTTTTATGCCATAACCAATTTATGTCTGTGGATGCTTTGGAGATGAAGCACACGTTCTCAGAGTGAGAACTATTCATGTTTATGACATATACGTTTTCAACTCTTTTTCCAGAGAGGGCAAGCTTATCATTTCTGTCAGTGACAGCACATCTATTCTTTAGGAATAGAACTTTGAAGTCTTTGTCACACAACTGACTAACGCTCAAGAGATTGTGCTTTAGTCCCTCAACGTAAGCAACACGAGAAAAAGATGTGGCTCCGTTGGACAGAATTCCATAACCTTTAGTGTATCCTTTGCCATTTCCACCAAAGGTCACTAATGGACCAGCTTCTTCTTTGTAGTCAGAGAGCAGAGATTTTCTGCCAGTCATATGCCTCGAGCGTCCGCTATCAAGATACCAGATACCTTTGGCACTCTGCATACAACAAAAGATTAATTGTTTAAAGGTACCCATATTACTATGGGTCCTGCTTGGTTAGATACAGGATTGGCGGATGTACTACTAGCTGAAGAACTCTCTTCAGTGGATATCTTCACCTTAGTTGGTTTAGCAACTTTGGTGGATTTCACTCTCGCTGATTTATCAGCTTGAGCTACTTTCTTTCCATGAGCTAGTTTATCAGCTCTAGTAGCATTAGGACACTTGCTTGCAATGTGGGTTGTTTCACTACAGTGAAAGCATTTCCTATACTTAAAAGGTTTGGAGATAAGAGAGGGAGCAGGAAGTTTCTCAGTAATAGGTCCAAGAATTCTATTATCCATGGTCCTTGGAGGTATTATAACCTTGTCAGGGGTAGGAGTGAGATCGATTTTAATCTTGGGAGTTGGTCTCTGAGAATAATCAGGGACCTTCTTCCCAGATTTAGAAATCTTCTCAGAGGACTTCTTGTTCTTATCTAGAGTTTTCTTATTCTTAGGAACATGGTCAAGAAACTTGTTTTTGATCACCTTCTTAGAATAATCCACAGGAAGCTTCTCTTTAGAGAAAGAGGAAGAAGAAGTTGAAGAAGAAGGATCAGGGATAGAAGAGACAAACATTCCAAACTTGAGCATGGAACGATCATTCTCTGATTCTTCCTTTTCAGGGTTATAGCCTAACCCACTTCTCACTTTCATAGGTATTTGGGCATTGATGATCTCATTGACTTTATCAGAAGCCTTACACCATCCTTCGATGGTTACCTTTTCAGACTTGAGATCAGCGATAGCCTTTTCCCTATCAGCGATAGCTTGTTGTTTCTCAATGCTTATTGTTTGATTTGCAAAAACTTGGTATTTGAGAGAATCCTCAAGTTTGGAAAGTTCCTTGATTCTTATGTGGAAATTTTTTAATTGTTCAGATAATTCAGTGTTAATTTTCTCAGCTTTTATCTTTCCATTCAAAGCGTTGTAAAAATCAACAGTCATTGCATCGAGAGCCGACAAGTTATCTTTTTCAGAGAGTAAGGAGTCAGAGGGAATGTTTAACTGAGTAGACGGAGACTCAGAGGAAGAAGTTTCAGAGACTTCTTCAGCATCCTCTATTCTTTCCATTAGACAGAGAAAAGCAAGATCTTCTTCATCTGAACCAGACTCTTCAGAGGTCTTGGCCCAGTCATCTTCAGCATCCCAGTCAACTTCTTCAGCGACAAGGCCTTTGCCTTTTTGCTGGTTTTTCTTCATATCTCTGTATTTGTTTTTCATTTTCAAATACTTCTCCTGTTTATCAGAGGTATGGGAGGTAGTGGGAGCAACAACTTTCTTCGACCTGCATTTACTTGCAAAATGGCCCTTTCTCTGACAATTGAAACAGATCGCTGATGCTTTTTCAGCGGGCAACGTTTTCTGTTTTTCAGAGTCAGAGAGGTTAGAAGATTTTCGAAAATTGCTCTTTCTAGCAAATCTTTTAAAGTTGTTGGTTAAAAGAGCTAGAGAGTTATCAAACTCAGAGATGTCAGCATCAGTGAGTTGATCTTCTGAATCAGTTTGACCTAATTCAGTTATGGAGGTGATAGTAGAAGAAGAACCATTTTTAGAAGAAGTTCCTTCAGAAGTCACAAGTGCTAAAGAAGTACTTTTAGCACCTTTGAGTTCGTTAAGAAGGTTTTTCCTTAGAAGCTGGGATTGTTCCTCATTTAAGAGCATACCATATAATGCACTTAATGACAAAGTTTCAAGATTCTTTGACAGTTTTATACATGTAGTGTACACTGCGCATTGATCGGGCAATGCCTCCATGAATTTTGTCAGAATTTCAGCGTTTGAATATACCCTATCGACTTATTTAAGATCAATCAGCAGACAGTTAAATCTCTGGTGAATTTGAGAGATAGATTCACCCTTTTGATACACAAAGCTCTCGTATTTTCTTACAAGGTTTATGCATCTAGTTACTTTAACCTCAGAAGTTCCTTCATATTGGATACATAGAGTATCCCACATGGCTTTTGAAGTTCTCATTTTCATTACAGAATGATATACTTTATCAGGTAAAGACATTGCTATCATAGATCGTGCTTTCGCATCAATAGCAACTTCTTTCTTGTCTTCCTCAGTCCATCGATCTGGAGTTTTTACAATACTCCTTTCAGTGACGGCTAGGGTAGTAGCAGTGGCAGGTACAGCTGCTACTATGGCTGTAGGAACGAAAGGTCCGTTTTCTACATAGTATGGGATCTTAGGATCAGATCCCTCTAGAAAAAGTGACATTCTTTCTGTCCATAAAGGAAAATTATCATGGCTGAACCTTGGAGGTTTAGCTAAAGACCCGTTATCGTTGTAGTTTGTATTAGGGTTTGTCATTTTAAAATATGATCTAAAGAAAAATATTTTAAAGAGAAAGATAACAACACTGCTCTGATGCCACTTGTTGGTCCCAATAAGGGTCTACAAGAGTTAAATATTAAGTAAACAGTTTGTAGAAGGGGGGGGGGTTGAATACAAACAGACAGATTTTAGTTTTTAAATGAGTTTATAGAAAATAAACAAATTTACAGTTACAAGCAGAATTAGAACAAGTTGAAAACCTATTCTATTGTAACTAAAGAAACACACAGTTTGATGCACAAGAAGATGAAAGAAAGAATACAGAAGGTATAGGCTAGAAGGAAGCATGCATGAAGATGAAGAAGATATCTTCATCTATTTATACCCGCTTGCATTTAATGCAAAGCAAAAGGTACATGCCACGTGTCAAGCTTGGATAGGAAGCTTGTCCTTGTAAATAAGACAACCATGCTTTTGGCCGAATATGAACAGTACCATATCAGATATGATGGGGACATAAGAGACAAGTCATAGTCCTTTTCTGACATGGTTCTAGGTTTGACTTTTGTGCATCGAGGATAAGATCAAACTTTAATCTTGCAGAGGAAGCTTCATTTGATCGCTGACACTGAATGTTCAAGGATGAACTTCAGTGTTGCTGAGGCTTCACAAGACTTCACACTTTGAGTAGATAATCGTCGCTATCGCCGAACCGCTTCAGTCACTTAGGCGATTATCTCTTTCTTCGACTTTGGTCTTCGACTGTCGCTGAATGGTCTTCTGGTGTGATAGCTGATCTTCAGGTCTTCAAAGATAAGCTTGTTGATCCTTGAACTTCAGCGATCGCTGATAGCAATCAGCGTATGCTATCGCTGAATTTGAACAGAAGGTTATCTAAGGAATTTCACTAAGTATAGTAAAGGAATCATATTCAAATCACTGAGAGGAGTTATGATCAACAGTAGTCCTCACGGTCCTCAACCTTTTTACCGTTTTTATTTTATTATCGCTCCCATATATATATATATATATCATCTCTTTCTCTCTCTCTCTCTCCATATATATATATATATATACATATATACGACAATCTTTTAAAAACTTTATGAAGAGTAGAAACTTTGGAAACCAAGTGGAAAACCAATATAAAATAACTTTTTCATATATTTTTTCATCAAATGTTATGATTTATATTGTTTCACATATGTTTGTGTTCGTAGAAAAAAAATATCATATGTGAACAAAAAACATTGGTTCACTTTCACATATGAAACGAAATTTATACGATGAAACAAATAAGTGAACCATCGTTTTTTTGTTCACATATAATTTTTTTTTTCTATGAACACAAACATATGTGAAACAATATCTTAAATCATAACATTTGATAAAAAAATAATTTTACATTGGTTTTCCACTTGGTTTCCAATATATATATATATATATAGAGGGAGAGAAAGAGGTTGGTTCATTTAGATACTTTATGAATGGTAGAAACTTAGAAACTCTGACAAATCAATATAAAAAATAATTTTTTTTATGATTTTTTCATCAAATGTTATGATTAAGATATTATTGCACATATGTTTGTTTCATAATGTAAAAGTTTAATGTGTATTTGTTTTTTATATGTTGAAAATTTCTCATATATTTTTTTATGAAAAGTTTCATATGTATTTGTTTCATAATGTAAAAGTTCCACATGTAATTTTTTCACAATGTGAAACAAATAATATCTTAAATCATAGCATTTGATGAAAAAAATATTTTTATATTGATTTGTCAAAGTTTCTAAGTTTCTACCCTTCGTAAAGTTTTTAAATGAACCAACATTTATATATATATATATAGAGAGAGAGAGAGAGTGTCATGACCATTTGTTAACCCCAAAAAGGGTGTTAACTATACATAGTTTTTCAACCAATCAGAAATAATCCTTCATATAGGTTCAACAATATTAATGCAATTAATAAGGATATCATAGTCATTTTAGTTTGATCATAATGATTAATGCATTTATGAGATGCTAAAAATCTCAATCCATGATTGTAGTCATTAATATCTTGTTTATTTTTTGTATAGATTATTTGAAGATTTTAACTCATATCTATACTATTATATAAAACATTTATTACGATTAAGCGGTTATTGTTTAGAAAATTTAGACTTACAAGTTTTCTTGCCTAAGGTACAATCATTTGATGCATCTTCACCTTCACGTTCAATGTATAGAATTAGAATGTAATTAATTTTAATTTTAAATTACACTTTATACCTTTAACTGTTCTTTAATTTAGTTTATATCCCTTCCTTTTTCAATTTTCATTTCACAATTTTTCCGTTTTAACAAATATGATCTTAAATTATCTAAAATGCATTAAAAAACATTTTTCTTTTGTTATAAATTATACTATTATATTCGTGTCGTCAATACCTTCAAAATAAGCTCAATATTGAATATTTTTCGATTTAATCATATTATTATATACATGAACACGTGACGAATTGTTTTTAAAAAAATTATGTTTTATACTCTATAGTTATTTATTTAATTTCTAAACATTTTCATTTTACATCTTTATCTATATTATAATTAGTTTTTGAATTTCATTCACATACCTAACTATTTTATTTTTATTTTACACCTCTATCATATAAACATAAATAATTGTATATTAACAAAATTACATTAAATAATATGTTTCTTTTTTTACAAATTATACTATTATAATCGTATGTCAATATCTTCGAAATAAGTCCAATATTGAATATTTTTGGAGTTACTCATATTATTAAATAACATAAATATGTAGTGAATTATTTTTAAAATTTACAGCTAATATATTATAGTTATTTAATTACTTTTATATATTTTACTTTTTTAATTTTCATTTATAAGGTACAAATGTTGATGTATTATGTGCAATTTTTGAAGTTTTACAACTTTCACGATTCAGCATAATAATTAATTTTTTATTTTTAAATTGTTTTTGACACCGTTATAATTTGCTATAGTTACTTTATAGCTCTTCAATTTTCATTTAACACATTTTTTATAATAACATATATAATCGTATATTAACTCAAATATAATAAAAAACGCTTTCTTTTTTTTGTAAATTATATGACTATAGTCGTTCGATCAGTACCTTCAAAAGAGTCTAATATCGATGTTTTTTTATTTTAATAATAACATTAAATATTATAAATATGTACCGAGTTATTTTTAAAACTTAATTTAACATCTTAATTTTTTATTTTTAGTTTTTCATTTTACACCATTATGACTTTATTTATCTATAACTATCCTATATTATAAAAAGTGATTATTGTTTAGATTTTTAATAGTTACAAATGTTTAAATACTTGTTTTGTAAAAATCGATTAATAATGAAATTCAATTTTATTCTAAATCCAACAAACCAAACACATCAAAGATCCCAAATTTTTCCACAAAATCCAAATTATTAAAAAAGACATTCCGTCAAATCAAATGGGTCTTAAATGTGCTACTTTGTTCTTTTTAAATTAAGATTGTATTTGGGTTTTATAAAAATAATGGATGCCGATTTATAAGTTCATGATGATAGACAACTTGATATCTTAAAAGGGTTCGAGAATTATAAAGTTATTGTTGATAAAATATTAAAATTCCACTTCGTTGCAGCGGGTAGGTCTTCTAGTGTATTATAAAAAGTGGTCATCACTTTCAAGTTTTTGTATTCCACGTAAAAATAATTGTAGTACAAACATGGATTAAGTTTTTGTATTCATAAGTTAGTTATATAAATTCATGCATGAACAACTTGAAATGATATTGAACATTATGACATTATTAATCTCTGCATATATAGAGCAATGATCATATAAGGAATGCACATAATGCAAGTGAACATATGTGAACATACAAGCACTGCACAAAATACACGTGATCATATATGAACATCCAAACACACCGTTCTTAAGTGAATTTTTGTGAACATATGTAAACATACAAGCAATGCAAATAGCACACTTGAACATATATGAACATCCAAACACACCGTTGCACTTTTATTTGTGAACATATACAAGCAATGCACATAACACACGTGAACATATATGAACATCCAAACACACCATTCTTAAGTGAACTCATTGTTCATAAGTGAATCCATGTCATATAGAAGGGGATGCCCATGTGTATATTAATGTTCGTAATTAATGACAAAAGATTTTTCTTTATTAATGACAATGAATTAATATAACATGGAGGTTACAAAATGGGGAGTTACAAACATTAATATATCCACATATTTATGATTTTTTCCAATAATACCCTTGTTCATATATGTTCATCTTGGTAAAATATTATATTATTACTTATTACAAAATTGCCATCATTAAATATCATCCAACGATTCACAAGATGAATGGTTGTGATGCGTTAACAAAGTTTACACTATAAATTGGGTTAACAAAATAACATATCCCGTTATATATATATATATATATATATACATATATGTGTGTGTGTGTGTGTGTATATATACAGAGAGAGGGAGGAAGTTCAAATGCGAACTCAAATTTGGTTGTGAACGTGAGGACAAATGAGAGCGCGACACGAGTCATATTCAGACTGAATAACACTATGTTCACTCTGAAATTTTCCCTTCATTTTTCAGTCTGAATAGGATACGTGTCATATTCTCATTTATCCTGATGTTCACAACAAAATTGGAGTTCTCATTTGAACTTTCCTATATATATATATATATATATATATATGTGGGCAGGTTCAAATGAGAACTCGAATTTGGTTGTGAACGTGAGGACAAATGAGAGGGCGACACGTGTCATATTCAGACTAAATAATCAAAGAAATATTCACTTTGAATATGACATATGTCGCGCTCTCATTTGTTCTCATGTTCACAACCAAATTCGAGTTCTCATTTGAACCCGCCCATAAATATATATATATATATATATATATATATATATATATAGAGAGAGAGAGAGAGAGAGAGAGCAATTTCCTTTAAATGTATAAAATCTTCCATTAAGGTGAATTATATCCCCAATCTAAATCATTAACTGTATAATCTGAGCATGTCCACTCATATCTATCATATGTAAAATCTTCATCAGAAATATAATCTTCGAAATCATTTTCAGAATCATCATAATTAATCGTGTTTATATTCTTTGTCCCAGACAAAGATTGATGATGAAACAAACATGACGACATAAACAATGATATTGTATAATCGGCAATTCTCTCTATTACGCCTCCCTCAAGCAACGCCTGGGTGGCTTTGATACCAATTTCAGAAGGGTCCAAAAATTCTGGTAAATAAGGGTCAAATCTTTGAAAATAGGGGTCAAATCCTTGTAAATAAAACAAAATGTTATCAAGTAAAATATGAACCATGTTATTTTCAAGTTGGTATATAATAAGACTAATAAAATCTTGGTGAAGTAAATCTAAAAGATTATTGTTTATGGTTATCGTAAAAGTAATTACTAAAACGATTTTTAAAATAATTTATTATTAATATCAAACTTTTCAAAAGTTTAGATTTGTTTAAAAAATTTCTTACGACTTCTAAAAACATCAAACAGTTAATCATATTTCAAAATTACATAAACAAAGGGTCTAACATGCTTCCGTATATGTTTTCTCCTTTGACCGGAGTATCACCGGGTTATACTACGAGACTTTTACCAGGGCGTTCCAGCCCCATCCTGCCTTTAGGAACAGATGATTTCTTTGTAGCTCCTTGAACAACACCCAGCACAACCTAATCTCGTTTCCTACGTTAGGTGTATGGAAAATAAGTATGGATTTGGCTGGACGTTTTATTTGTGCAATAGAGAAATAATTAAAACTATATAATGAAGATTATAAGATCACAAGGAAAAAGGAGAGGCTTTTATTTCATTATTACAAGTGCATACAAAGGTAAAAGGTAGGATCGATGATTCTCCTTTCTCCATTCTAATCTCTATTTATATATTGATTTTTCAAGAGTCTTTCTTTATCTGATTTCTACTACTTTATCCTTGTAACTTGAAGTCTTGGAGTCTTGTAATTTGGAGCCTTCATAATGTTGTCCTTTGATTGGAAGGGTTTGGAGGCATCTAGGAATGTCGTTTTGACTTCTTATCTTTCATTACTTCACTTGTCTCGTATGGGTCGCATGTGGTGGGCCCTACATGTTCTTCCCTAATCTTCAAATATATCTGATATTTGTTAATTCTTCAAAATATCTTGATATTTTTTGTTTTATTCATCATCAGATGCTAGGTGGACACCTGTATCTTCATTTGTTTCTATATCTTTATCTGGAGAGCATAATGAACATCTTCCTTTGTTATGTCCTCTGAAATTACATATCCGATGTTGGGCCTGTGGGCTTGATTTGATGACTCCTTTATTTAATAGCTCTATCTTTGTTCTTAAATAATTTTTGGCTGCTTTAGGTGTTGATTTAGTAGGAGAAATCATTACTGAAGAATATATCTTGTTTCCGCCATAAGTGTGAAATCCTCTTTTAAAGCTGGCCTCCATCCCTTTTAAAATAATTCGAATACCTAGTGCTCTTCTATAATGAATATCATTTTCACAAAATATTTGAAATTTTGCTTTTTTATTAGTTATAGAAATGAAGAAAGCTTCTGATTTTGCTAATTGAATGAACTGGTAAGCCGGGTATTTTTTTGTCCTGGTCCCAAAGATAAAAATTTTAGAACCAATATATCTTTTGGGGTTATTGTTGGATTATTAAGATAACAATCTTTAACCCCCATCATTATCCAGTGAGGTAATTCGGAAATTTCAGAAAAATCAAGAGAACTTAAATATATCGAATTTATGGCACCAAAATCATACCAATGTTTAATCTCATGAAGATATGATCCTTGCAAGTAATTAATTATGGGGTATATTCCAGAAAAATCTACATATCTTAAATTTGTAACATTTCTTTTTCTTTAAAAAATATTTTCTCTTTAAAAATCGTTTTTTAATGTGGCCTAAAAGACAGTTTCTTCTATTGTCTTTTGACTATCTTCAAAATTTTGATCCGTCATATGTTCTTCAGAAGAAGAAAGGATATTTGTTTCATCTTTTTATCAAAGTCCTTAATTTAAAATTATCAGTTTTAAAATTTATTACACCAACTTCTATTATCTGTATAGTATTGCCTGGTAGATTGGCAATATCAATGATATCTGAGACTATATCTTTAATCGTCTCTATCTCTTTATCCATTACAGAGAGGAGTTCATCAACTTCCTCAACCATCTTGGCCCATCTCTGCTTAAAAAATCTGCTAAGATATTTTTATCAGATTTTATAATTTCTATATCAAAATTATACTCAGATAAAAGAGTTTCCACCTCATTAGTCTTTTATATTCTAGTTTAGAGGGCAAATTATTTTTAATAAATGCTTTGATCTGGGTATTATCGGTTCTTAATAAAAAGCTTTTTGACAATGATTTACAATATTCTTTTATTTTTTCTACTTGATTTTTCAATCCTACGTTAAAACTAAAATCATTTTTATCTTTTTTGAGTAAATTTTGGAGAGGTTTTCTTAATGCTGCTAAGTTTTTTAATAAAATCGAAGACATAATTAAGTAACCCTAAAAGACTCTGAACTTTTTTTTATCTATTAATTTATTCGGAAATGAGTTTATTTTTTCTAGGATATGACTTTGAAGTTCTATCCCTTTACCATCAATTTTCATTCCTAAGAATTCTCAGGTTTTGTATCAATTTTGTTTTCTTTTTAGACAACGCTAACCCATATTTTATACATAATTTTATAAATATATCGAAATGTTTTAAATGTGATTTCATATCATTGGATAAGATTAAAACATCATCAACATATACAAAAATAAAATCATAATCTTTAAAATCATACTATCCATTTTTCTTTGGAATATTTGAGGAGCATTTTTAGGAGCATTTTTTAATCCAAATGGTATAACCAACAATTCATATTGTCCTTGAGGTGTGGAAAATGTTGTATATGATATACTATCATGACGCATTCTTATATGCCAAAACCCACTTTTACAATCAAATTTTAAAAATATCTTTTTATTGGTAGTCCAATTTTAGGATACAGACACGCAGAAGACATTACGCTAGCCATCGGCCCTACCAGACAACATCTACCTACACAAGCTCGATCAGGAGATAGGGAGGTCGAAGCGATGGCTGCTACAAGAATGGAATATTCCATAGCATTCGTTTTATTAAGCTTTCCTTATGAAGTAAAAAGTATCCATCAAATACAGTATTATCATTTAATTTTTTTTATAGTTTATCACCATTCTAGCTTTTCCCTAGCCGTTTCTGCATGTTTTCTAACCATAAATGCTGGCGAACTATGAGGACTATTACTTATTATAATTAATTTAAAATCTAATAATTCTTTAATTTGTATCATAAATTATTTTTGGTTTCCAAGGTTGTATCTCATGGGTTTAACTCTAATTTCTTTTTCTTTATCTTTCATTTCTAATTTAGTTGTATTTCGGTTTTTGTCCCAATAGATTTTTTGTATAATATTGTTTCAATCTTTGCTTGATATATTCAATATCTAAATCAAGTTTTCTTAGATTTATTTGGTACTCTAATATTCTCTCTTTGGGTTGGAATTTTAATAATGGTGTTCCTTTGGGAAAAATCGGTTTTGAGGTATATCCTATATCACCAAATTGGGTTGTGCGTTTTTTTAAAGAGAATAGACAAGTTTTTGTCGTATGCTCTTTTTATTTTGTTTAGTACTATTAAGTGATGACATGGTGTTTTGAATATAACTTTGAAAGCAATTATATCACAAGTTAATTTATTAAATCTTTGTAAAAAATTGTCACCTAAGAATATATCAGAACCACTATCATGAAAGTAAAAGGGAGGACATTTAATCATAAATGATCCTATTAATATTATTGGTTGTGGATTCCTTTATCTAATATAACGAGTTCTTTAGATATCCCTCTTCCTATATGTGGTCTTAAATCTTGATGGTATTCTTTAGGATAACAATCTGGTTTGCATATGAATATCCCTGCACTACAATCTATGTAAGCAGCAAAATATTCTTCTTTATAATTTTGGTAGGTAATTCCTACATGAATATATATATATATATATATATATACTATAAGGACTAGCCATTTTGGTATATATATCATCTTCCCATTATATGTTATTTTTAATCCATAAGAAGTTATATGACAAGGTTTAGCATTTTCTAAAAATGTTAATCCCAACATAATTTCTAATATATTGTTTTCACTTTCATCTTTAATTAATAATCTTAAGGGGATTGTTTCTTGTCCAAAACTTAGTATAGTTTCTATTGCTTCGTTTATTTCACTACTAGAAAATTGAGTATTTTCAACGGAAAATGTCGTTAAAAATTTTCTATGAATTTTAAACGGATTATTGACAAAACATAAATTTTCTACGAATTTTCAACGAATTTCCGTTAAAAACCTCTCACAAAATGCATTTTCGACCAAAAACTTTTTGACGAGACATTCCGTTGAAATTTTTTTGGTTGAAAATGCATATATGTTTGTGAGAGATTTTCAACGGAAATTCGTTGAAAATTCGTAGAAAATTTATGTTCTGTCAATAAACCTATAAAATTCGTAGAAAATTTTCAACGACATTTTCCGTTGAAAATTAATTTCCGTTGAAAATACTCAATTTTCTAGTAGTGTTTTACGAAGTTCCCCATTATAATTTGTATATTTTTGTAACTATTTACGTAATTTATGGTGTATATAATTTTCATTTGCTCTTGAATCTATTAATATATTTATAGGAGAGAACTTTGTGTCATCGAAGTATTCTCCAATAATTTTGTATTTTTTAAGTTATCTTCTCTGGATATTATCATGGGATTAGATCTTTCTGAATTTGATAATCTTTTTAAACTAATTACCCTTGTATCCGGAAAAGATAATCTGGGGTTTATAAAATTAGATGTTAATAATGATTTATCTTCTAAATTCATATTTACAGGTCTACAATCTATCTTCTCTATCTTCTCTATTTTTGGTAAACTAGGTACTTGTACATGACATACTTCATTAAATAATAAAGGAAAATCTATGGTATTTTTTATTCTAAAACATTATGAATGATGTGTATTTGATATAGCATAAGAAATAACATATGTTATCGAATATGGTCTATTTTGTGTTTTAAAGAAATTTCTTCTTTTGAAATCTTGTAATAAACTTAGAGTTTTATCAAAATCTTTATCTTGTATATGATAGGAAATTCTTGGGTAAATATTGAATTTCAATTTTCCATATTGGAAATGTCGTTTTAATATGCCTAAACAAGCTTCCTTTCTATTTCTAATTCTATTATCCATTATGACAAGTTCTATAGGCCATCTATTCCTTTTTTGAAAGTTGATTTTATAATTATCTCTATGGCTCCTATATGTACCAATCTTAAAGTATTTCTAGTTTCGGGTTTTACCCTTCCTAATTTATTTTGTACATCTTTTTTAGATAGTTAAGGTATCATGACTTTATTAGAGGTCATATTCCTTTCTTGGATGTTTAATCCATAAAATAAGTGATGATTTCTAGATTTTATCCCTAATTTTTGCAACGTATTTATTTTAAATCCCGAATAATTAGACAACGAAAAGTGTTCTCGTTGTATCTGTTTTAAAATTTTCTTGTTTATCAGAATTTCTTCTCTGTATTCCCCTCTTTGTTTGTCTTGGTCATCTAATACAGAATTAGAAGTGCTTGTAGAATCCACTTCTAATTTATTCATCTTCAGAAGAAGTATAATTTGTATCAATTAATATAAATATACTTTTATCGGATTCTACTTCTTCAAAATCATTAATTTGGATAAAGACTCCATTATCATTTATCATTTTTTCACTATCTTCATATATAATTTCAATTTAATTATAATTATATATGTAGTATTAAAATTTTATACTTGTATAACTAAATAAGAATTTTAACAATTTATACATTAGATGATGGTTTGAAACAACAATTACATATAACAAAAATAGAAACACCATGATCAATCTTACAAATCTTAATTAATTATTAATTCTTTAAAAAATAAATACTTCAAATTATATACTTTAGTTGAATCGTTTATCAAAGTACTATTATTTAAGAAACAAAAAAAAGAGTATATAGGCCTATTTTGACTTTTTTTGGTATTATCATATCTTAGTAGACTAGGGTGTGAACATAGACTAGAGTGTATTTGAAAAAACACAAAAAAAAAATATAACTTTAATCTTTAAGTAACTTAAAAACATTTTTAAAAATGTTGTATTTGTTTTTTGACGCTAAAAATATTGAATAATAAATATAATAATAATATAATAATAATTGATATAGTTAATAATAAATCTAAAAATTATGAATAACTAATATTAATGAATAATTTGCAACTAACATTAATTAGTAACTAATAATTAATGTCAAACGATTCTTGTAACACACCCGGAATTTTTTAGTCAAGATAATGATTTTCGCATCCTAAACATTTTGATATCTGTAAGTTAAATGGTGTGTTTTAAGGGTCTAATACTGAGTTGCAATGAATTGGAAGATAGGAGCGAAAAACGAAACCAAATTCGGCCTCGGTACCTTCTAGGCAACCATGACAGGCTAGGATGTCATGTCAAGGTCGCAGGGCATGGTAGCAAAGGCATCAAATGGCAAGAAATCTAACAAAACTCTCGGTACATGTTTGGCTACGATGACACGGCGACGATGCCATGTCAAGGTCGCGAAGGCATGGTCGTCGGGCATTCACCTGATGGAAAATGAGTTTCGGAACACTCCGGGCGACCTTGCCAAGCGATCATGACATGGCATGGTCGCGGACGGCATCCAGTGCATAAATTCCGGATTTCTTTCTTTTGGCCATATCTGTCTCATTTCAACTCCGATTTGGGCGATTCAAAGTGTTGTGGTTTCATATTTCAGAGCTCTTTAAGATGGAAGCAATGAAGATTAAAGTTTACTTATTGATTTAGGGTTCCCATACGTCGAAAGGTACGATCACCTATCTGAAATCTTGAATCTAGGGTTTGGTTCTATGATTTCTGATTTGGGTTTGATTTTGGTGTATGTTGTGTTTGTTTATGATCTAGATAAAGGTTTTATAGGTGGAAACTTGTGGATTTGAAGTCCTCACCTAATGAAGTTCGATATTCGGATAAAACACAGATTTAACCTAAATCTAGATTGTGAGTTCATTCTTACCTTTCTAAAACTTTATACATGTCAAAATGATGTATTTAACCTAAATCTAGTCAGAAGTACTTGGGGAAGGCACTTGTAAGAGATCTCAGTTTGGGGTTGAGCTTGTGTGGTCGAGTAATCGACCAAATGACGGGTCATTCCCGTAGAAGTTCCCCCCAAGAGAAGTAAGGCGTATCTTTCAGGTGTAAATCGCAGAAGCAAAGAAAAAGAGATGTTTTGCGAAAGGCTTGCGGTTATATGTTTACTTACCGCTTTCGAAGTTTATATGGCTTTTCTATACTTTTGAATTGTTTGTTCTCACTAGGCTTTAAGTCTAACACTTTTTCTTAAAATGACATGTACAACAGGTGATCAAGCTGGTGCTAGGTGCCGGTAGTGGCATCCTTTTTGAAGTGCACCTTCGTGTGTATAGATGAGTTACATAGAAACACATTTTGAGGATTTAGAGACACCCAAACTTAATCTGTATTCTAAAGTTTGTATAGATTAATAGGTGGTCGTCTAGTATCCCTTTGAAGTTGTAAACTCTTTAAGATCTTTATGGGCGATGTTTATTTTATGAAGTAGAATTCCGCATTTTATTCGGTTTAAATTAACTCCCATTTTAGGGGTGTTACAAGTTGGTATTAGAGCTTTAGTTTAAGCGAACTAGGTATGAACCTAAGATGCCTAGACTTAAGTTGAGACTTTAAGTGATGTTATGTGAGAACGGGTAGAGACTCTTGAGATAGTAGAGCTTTAGAGTCGACGGAAATGCACTAACTATGAAATGTGACTTTGGTAATAAGAATTCTTATATGCATGATATATTCAAATTATCACGTAGCTAATGCTATTTTGGGTATATTGTTATGTGAGTAGGCTTATTACTATGGTTGCGATGATTGGTGATGTGTTATACGTATTTATGTTAGATTTGTCTTACTCCTATTCTATGTTTATGGCCGAATGAGATGATTAATACGTGTACTACATCGTGTAACGAAGCTGAGGACACGAATAACAGTATTTCTACTCCGAGTCTACAAGTGACAGTGGAGGTTTCTCAATCACTTATGATCCCTCTTATTCCAACAAGGGATGTGCCCAGAATAGATCGCCTGCTTGAAGTCACCCTTGATCAGGGTAAACCTTTAATGGTAGAAGCGGGCTTACAGGATGAGTTCTGACTCAGTATGTTGCAGGCAATTATTTTCGTTATAGCACAACAACATGAAACTTTGCGCAAGATATTCGAGGAGAGGGATGCCAGTAACCGAAGGCATGGAGCAACTGCTGAGGATATAGTAGTGGGCCCCGGGAGTAACAGGCAGGTCCCAGTACTGAAGAGACATATGTGACGGAAGTAAGGAGAACGGAAAAGGGTTGTTCGTACGAGACCTTCGTATGCTCTAAATCACCCAAGTTCTTCGGATAAGATGATCCGGTGGGTTGTATGAACTAGTTACGAGAGATCGAGCAAGTTTTGGCTCGAGTGAATATGAAGAGAAAGAAAGGATGAAGTTCTCTTCCCAGATGCTTAGGGGCGAGGCTTTAGCATGGTGGAGCACACCACAGCTACTTTTGGGCCAGTCATAATCTCTATGATAACCTTGGATTTATTCAAAGCAGAAGTTTTGGAAGAGTATCGCAATGAGGGAATTATCGGTCGTATCAGGGATGAATGTTCAGGTTCTCAAGAAAGGGAACGAGACGGTGAGAGAGTATACTCACTTATCTCCTTCTTATTTTAGTGCCACTTTTCTTTTGTGTCCACTTCTTTCCACACAAATCTACACGTACCTATGAGTACTTTGGAAGATGCCTATATGGTTGAATTAGCCGATGGCAAGTAAGCTCTGGTTCGGAATATTCTTAAGGATTACATGTTGGAAGTTGAAGGGAGTAAGTTTGGGATAAATCTTATGCCTATGTCGATAGGAAAGTTTGATGTGATGATAGAAAGGGATTGGTTAGCCGAGAACCAAGCCGAAATTCGATGTTCTAAGAAGTTAATCCGGACTCCGTTATTGGATGGCAGTGTGGTGGTAATCTACGGGGAAGGAATGAAAGGCGAACTAGCTTGGTTAACCTTGGCAAAGGCGTGCAAGTGTTTAGCCAAGGGATGTCTTTTGTATATAGCCTATGGTCTAGATGCAAAGTTAGAGAAGAGGAAGTTAGATGATGTACGGGTCGTTAATGAGCTTCCCGATGTGTTCCCTAAAGAATTACCTGGTTTGCCACCCGATAGACAAGTGGATTTTCCAATAGATATAGGGTCGGGGGCCGATCCAATTTCTAGAGCACCCTACCGATTGACACCACCCGAAATGCAAGAAATGATGACGCAATGGCAAGACCACCTCGAGAAGGGTTTCGCGAGACCAAGCTCGTCTTTATATGGAGCTTTGGTCTTATTTGTGGGGAAGAAAGTTGGCACGATGAGGATGTGTATTGACTATAAGAAGTTGAATAAAGCAACCGTGAAGAATGAGTATCCACTTCGGAGGATTGATGATCCCTTTGATCAACTGCAAGGGACGGGTTGTTTCTCAAAGATTGATTTACGTTCGGTTTATCATCAAGTGAAGGTGAAGGAGGGTAATGTAGCAAACACGGCGCTTAGGACGCGGTACGGTCATTATGAGTTCTTAGTAATGCCGTTGGGTTGACAAACGCGTCAGCAATGTTTATGGATTTGATGAAATCAGGTATGTCAACCGTTTCTAGATCAATCAGTGATGGTATTTATTGATGAAATCTTTGTCTACTCTAGGAACGAGTTAGACCATGAGCAACACCTTCGAAAAGTCCTCGAAGTGTTAAGGAAGGAGAAGTTATACATCAAATTCTCTAAGTGTGACTGTTGGTTGAAGGAAGTACAATTTTGAAGCATGTTGTCACTGAAGACGGAGCAAAGGTGGATCCATCTGAATTGAAGCAATGATGAATTGGGAACCGCCTCGGGATCCGTTCGAAATTAGAAGCTTCTTAGGATTGGCGGGCTATTATCGAAGGTTTATGCATGACTTCTCAAAGGTTGCATCATCCTTGACGGGCTTGGCGAGGAAGAATGTGAAGCTTTTTGGAACGACAAACATGAAGAGCTTTCCAAACTCTTCAAAGGAAAATTGTGTGAAACATCGATTTTATCCTTGCCAGAAAGATCTGAAGATTTTGTGGTCTATAGTGATGCGTCAAGGATGGGTTCGGGTTGTGTATTGATACAAAGAAGCAAGGTGATTGCATATGCGTCAAGGAAACTCAAGGAACACGAGAAGAATTACCAACCCACGACTTAGAGTTAGCAGCAATGGTAATTGCATTAAAGTTATGGCAACATTGGCTTTACGAAACAAAATGTACACTCTACACCGACAATAACAGTTTGAAGTATGTTTTGCTCAAAAGGAGTTAAACATGAGGTAATGACGTTGATTTGAATTGCTTAAGGATTATGGTTATGTGTTATTATGCCACCCGTGTTATGCAAATATAGTAATGGATGTTCTAAGTCGAAAGCAGTACGGTAATGGAACACGAGACGTACTTACGAAGATTGAATAAGTGTCAAGATTGATCGGTCGGATCAACACCTCCCAAGCGGAGGCACTACTTGAGGGAAATTTTAAAGACGAGGTTAAGGTGAATCAACACTTGTTACTAACGGAAGATAGTCGTAGTTTGAAGTTATTTCGTGGGAATATTTGAGTGCCCAAGATTGGAGGAAACCGAGAATTACTATGCGAGGACGTCCATGAGCCTAAGTACTCCATACATCCGAGCAGTATCAAAATGTGTGGGGATTTGAAGTTGACGTATTGATGGCTTGTCAGGAAGTTGGATGTGGCTAGATATTTAGAGAGAGGTGTAACATGTTACAAGTAAAGGCTATACACCAACGACCGTATGGAAGTCTTCAATCGTTGGAAATTCTTGAATGGAAATGAAAGCACCTTGCTATGGATTCCGTGACGAAGTTACCAAAGACCTTGAAAGGTCACGATACTATATGAGTAACGGTGGATAAATTTACGAAGAGTGCTCACTTCTTGGCAATGCTAGGAGCCGGTCCAGTTGACGAGCTAACTAAGTTGTATGTGGATGAAATTATGTCAAGGCATGGTGTGCCTTTGACTATTGTGTCGGATTTTGACTGTTGTTTTACTTCACACTTTTGGTACTTCGGTCTAAACGACCGATAGTTATAGGAACTTCGGAGTAATTGGACTTTGGGTCATTTCGAGGTAGTTACGTGATGATCCTCTAGCTACATAAATCCTTTGATTGGAAGCTTTTAGGCAACTGTTTACCTCGAGAAGTGTTTTGGCTTGACGCCAACCTTGGTTGTTCTTAGGGTCATATGGCATTAGAACGATTGGAACACTTTGATCGATTTTCAAGTGGTGTTGAAGGCCTGGTGTGGTGATCTTGAAAGGGATGAATCGTGATAATCGGTATTAAATGCTAGCAATCTTTTAAGTTGCTAAGAGTTTGGGGAAGTTTTGGAGCGTCGTACTTCGACAGTTGGGGTTTTCAGTTTCAATCGGTAATGTTTATTGGAGAAATTTAGTGTGATTATTAAGGTAGACCTTAACTGAAATCATTTGTAAAAGGAAGCGTAAATTTGTCGAGGTTAAAACATTGATGTGGTAGTGGCCTATTCGGAACTACTTATGCCGGATTCCATTACCACTGAGGTAAAATCGTCATGCTAATGAGCAATCTGATGTGTAGAGGATATTTTTGGTTATATTCAGAAGAGCTTTTGCGAAAGAAGTCGAATGTCGAATGCAAGGAAAAGAGCATCCCGACTTAATGTAGAATTGCATTTTGAGCATCAATTGTAGAATTGATCTGTTAAAGTCAGAAGCTACTCCTAAGGTGGTGGAAACCACCTAAGGTTGGGAGGCAACTTTGATTTTAGATTCGAAGTTTGGTTCAATGTGGGTCAGTGATCCTTCTGTCATTAGTGTGATGTATTGAGTTTAACGATCAGGTAGCGATGACTCGTTACGAGAAGTGAAGTGCCCATCGTGGCAATGAAGTATTACATATTATAGTTGAGGACGAATTACGTTTAAACTCTCCCAAGGAAGTAAAGTTATTGTATTGCTCGGGTATAGTATTTTGAGGTCTCCTTTTCGTTGGGATGGACAGAACGAGTAATTTATCGAGCTTGTGCTACGAGTCGTATGACGTTCGAAGTTTTGGACCAGCATTAAATTTCGAGGACGAAATTAAATTCAAGGGTGGGAGGATTGTAACACCCGGAATTTTGTAATCAAGATAATGATTTTCGCATCCTAAGCATTTTGATATCTGTAAGTTAAATAATGTGTTTCAAGGGTCTAGTACTGAGTTGCAATGAATTGGAAGATAGGAGCGAAAAACGAAACCAAATTCGGCCTCAGTACCTTCTAGGCGACCATGACAGGCTAGGATGCCATGTCAAGGTCGCAGGGCATGGTAGCAAAGGCATCAAATGGCAAAAAATTCAACAAAACTCTCGGTACATGTTTGGCTACGATGACACGGCGACGATGCCATGTCAAGTTCGCGAAGGCATGTTCGTCGGGCATTCACCTGATGAACCATTGAGTTTCGGTACACTCCGGGCGACCTTGCCAGGCGATCATGACATGGCATGGTCACGAACGGCATCTAGTGCATAAATTCGGGATTTCCTTCATTTGACCATATATCTCTCATTTCAACTCTGATTTGGGCGATTCAAAGTGCTGTGGTTTCGTATTTCAGAGCTCTTTAAGATGGAAGCAATGAAGATTAAAGTTTACTTGTTGATTTGGGGTTCCCATACGTCGAAAGGTACGATCACCTCTCTGAAATCTTGAATCTAGGGTTTGGTTCTATGATTTCTGATTTGGGTTTGATTTTGGTGTATGTTGGGTTTGTTTATGATCTAGATAAAGGTTTTATAGGTGGAAACTTGTGGATTTGAAGTCCTCACCTAATGAAGTTCGATATTGGGATAAAACCTAGATTTAACTTAAATCTAGATTGTGAGTTCATTCTTACCTTTCTAAAACTTTATACATGTCAAAATGATGTATTTTACCTTAATATGATGTTTAAAATAAGTATTTCTATACTTAGAAGATTTCGGTAAAAGTAGGTCAAAATGTATCATTTAGGGTTTTCTTTGAAATGATGAAATGGAGTCAATAACGGTTTTGGAATACTCTTATGAGTTTTAAATGCAAGAAAAATGATGTATAAACCTAAATGATTATTTGACCTAATTTTTGGAAGGAAGGTTTTGAGAAGCAAAATGTTATCACAGGTTTTGTGAAGAGAAGTAATACATTGGAAACAATTGTATTAAGATGTTAGACTAGTGTAATAGATCCATAGGCACATATAGTTAGAAGTACTTGGGGAAGGGTCTTGTAAGAGATCCCGGTTTAGGGTTGAGCTTGTGTGGTCGAGTAATCAACCAAATGACGGGTCATTTCCGTAGAAGTTCCCCCCAAGAGAAGTAAGGCGTATCTTTCAGGTGTAAATCGCAGAAGCAAAGAAAAAGAGATGTTTTGGGAAAGGCTTGCGGTTATATGTTTACTTACCGCTTTCGAAGTTTAAATGACTTTTCTATACTTTTGAACTGTTTGTTCTCACTAGGCTTTAAGCCTAACACTTTTTCTTAAAATGACATGTATAACAGGTGACCAAGCTGGTGGGGCTTGATGGGATGAGTGGAGCTAGGTGCCGTTAGTGGCATCCTTTTTGAAGTGCACCTTCGTGTGCATAGATGAGTTACATAGAAACACATTTTGAGGATTTAGAGCCACCCGAACTTAATCTGTATTCTAAAGTTTGTATAGATTAATAGGTGGTCGTTTAGTATCCCTTTGAAGTTGTAAACTCTTTAAGATCTTTATGGGCAATGTTTATTTTATGAAGTAGAATTCCGCACAGAAGAGCCTGACTTTCTATTAGTCAAGCGCTAGCGCCCAACCGGGCTTTGAAGGGATAGGAAAAGGGAAGAAAAGAAAGATGGTCACTCCTTTTAGGAACATGGATCGTAACTCCCATTTTAGGGGTGTTGCCGGAAAATCTCGAAATCGAAACGGTACCGAACCAGGGTATTTAGTTCGGTCTTCGGTTCCATAAGTCGTCGTCCCAAAATTTCGGTACCGAGCTCACCCCTACCCTGAAATACCCCAAATATGGGCAGAAACTTTCAGTAACAACAACAACTTACATATATGTTATATTTTAATCTTATAATTGTGCCGGACTAACTTACACGTGGATTATTTTCTGAGTTTATTGTAAAAGTCTTGTTTAGATAGATAAAAAGTAGTTGATAAGCTAGCTTATCGAAATACTACTCGAACCTACATGACCTTTTTTACATATCTTTTTCAATTATACCCCTAATCTCTATGTATAAAAACAACAGATAAATACAGTTAATACTTAATATCAAAAATCAAGGAAACAAATAAAGTTAATAATTTAATATATACCTATGGCAAAGGCGTCGTCCTTTAAAATGTCATCAATGTCATCCGTAATTGGTTCCTTGACTTTCTCACCCAATCTTGGGTGCAAACCAATGCCTCAAACTATCGAACGTGACAAGTTTGTTCGATATTGGTCTAGTACACGGCCGCTTGTGCTAAACGCCGACTCGGATGCCTCGGTCGAAATTTGTATTGTTTAAATATCTAACAAAAATAACAAATTTTATAAACAATTATTCACATTTGTAAAACATAAACAATAATAACGTAAATAATAATAAATATAATAATTTACCTTCGGCCATCATAGATACAATTGGGAACCGAATACCATTTTGTTTCCACCACCTAAGTATGTCAAAACCGGAAGTATAGGAAGTTTTCGGCACATTTAGGTATCTCTTTAACTCGGTTTCAATCGCAACCGAGTTACTTTCTTCAACGTGTAGAATTTCTCCCAAAAAGTCATTACCCACGTCACATGTCAAATCTTCTCCATTGCATGGTTCTTGAGATCCCGAAAAAGTGTCAAACCTTTCTTTGTATGATCTAAACAAGACATCCAACTTTTTCTCTACCTCTTGCACCATACTTGCCACCTTCATCTCAAGCACCTTTTTTTCCATGGGTTTACCTTCGTTATGTTATGCGTAATCATGTTTCTAAACGCATGTTCGATAAAAGAAGATTTCTTTGTAGGATCCAACATAACACCAATATACATAAAATCATTCAACTTGTCAAACCTCCCCCAATACTTATCATATTTTTCTCACATTGCCTGAGCCATTAAACAAAATTCGGGTTCCGCCTCCCACACACGTAGATGTTTGTCTATGTTTAAAATATCTCTAAAAAATAGATGAGCTAAAGGCTTTGAAGTGGCCGAAAACAACTTCCGTTTTAATCTTGAATTTTTCTAAAAATTCGATCACTTTTTTGCACACACCAAAATCCGAATGTTCCGGCACTCTATCAAGATCCCGAAAATAATTAGCATCTTCTGTTTCAAACAAAAAAAAAACATCTCTTAACTCGACGACGATCTTCAACTTGTCAATGGTGGAATTCCACCAAGTAGTGCAACCACTACACAAAAACATATATGATTCAACTTAAGACAATTTTTCATGCACTTCTTAAACAAGGTTATTCTTTGCGCAGAATGTCTAATATACCTAATTTCCTTTTGCATACAATCAATATGGTAATTATACTCCCTTAAACCATCTTTCACCACCAAGTTAGAATATGAGCAATACACCTAACTTGAAAATGTTTTCCACTATCATACATATTAGGTAACCATTTCACCAAATACTCTAGTGCTTTATCATTACTAGATGCATTATCCACCGTCATAGTCATAAAATTTTCTATCCCCCAGCGTTGTATGCAATCTAGTAATTCATGACCCACATCATCCCTTCTATGACTCTCAAAGGGTCTAAAGTTAATAATTCTTTTATGCATTACCCAATCGGTACCGAAACACGAAAACTCAAAAGGTCAATATCGAATCCCGAACCGAAAAGTCCAATTCGGTACCGGTACCGGTTCGGCTCGGTACGAAACTGGTTAAATTTGGGATTTCGGTCCATTTCGCTCATCCCTATTTCAGGGTCACTAGTTTTCCCCTTGTGTGTAAAAGTTGGACATTGAGGAGCTTGGAAAAGGTACGAATTTCTATATTTATTGATCGGGGATTCACCGTTTGACATGGTCAATTCATTTTTGAATAATCTTTATGAAATATCCATAAAAGTGGGTATACACTTGCACATGTTACTCGATAAGTGTTATGTGTTACCATTTCTGATATAGTTTTGTTTATGTACAAACTTTATGCTTTCTTTTATGAAATTTATTCGGATGATACATATTTTGACAATAATCTCCTAATTGATTGAGATTTTATGGTTCAAGTTTGATGGCTCACTTGGGTTGAACTTTGATAAAACTATTTGAGTTTGATTGTTCATTTTATGAACTTCCATTTGACTTTTATTTTAGACTTGGATCGATATTGCATGTTTGGACCCTTTTATGGGATACAATTTGAATTGATTTATGGATTTGTTGTGTTTTCAGGATTGACTTGAGCCACTCTTATCTGTATTCTACCATAGCGGCTTATTAGACTATGGTGTCCTCAACGATTGGTCTCTTATAACAAGCTAGTGAGGGACTGACCTTAGGAATGGGTCGTAAGGGGGCGTATGAATCGATTCAAGGACTTAATTTCCAATTATTTTGTCGTGGTTGGAACCGTGGTGGGAATTTGGGATATGTGGCCGTATCTCCATTCCCCGAATGTCCGATTTTGTGATTTTGTAAGTGTCATTGATCTTATTCATAAGGGTATGTAACTATAGTGCAGTTACATGTTAACTGCCTAGCCGCTCATAACTATTGACCGCTTATATATATACATAAAGAGTTGATGTGGTGAATATAAATCATATATGTACAACTTCGTGCCTTAAAACGTATATGAATTTGTTGGATTATTTCGGTACTGGTTTCGTATTAATCTAAAACATTTGTAAGATCGGATTTAGTATTTGAAAATTGAATTTTATTCACCATCCAGGAGATTATAAGTTATTACAAACCACAAAATCCAGATTCCCCAACAAAATTAGATACAACTTAGAATGCAGAAAGTACAAATAGTTGTTGCAACCGTTGTATACCCGCATTGTGGTCCAAGCCGTATGATATTTGCGTGGCTGCTGTCAAATAGTGTGAAGACTTGTGGAGCACAAGCTGCCACGTGGAAATTGCCATCAAAATCAGATATAACATTATCTATTAATTAGAAATTGTTTTGAAAAGTATATAAAATATATATATATATATAGGGTTAGGTTCAAATGTGAACTCATTTTTAATTGTGAACGTGAGGACGAATCTCAGCCACACATCTTCGGTTATGGTGGACGCGATCACGGAGGATTGACGCGATTCATGGGAGGGTGGAGATTATTAAAGGAGGAACTGCGTCAAAGCCCACCTTTATTGACCGGATAAGTGGCTGAGATTCGTCCTCACGTTCACAACCAAAAATGAGTTCACGTTTGAACTTTCCTCTATATATATATATATATATATAACATATATGGTAATATAATTCCATAATAAATTTTAGAAGTTAACAAAATTTACGAATCAGTTTAATCTGTTATTTCATAATATTAAACAACATATAAAAGCTAGTTAGTAAACTTATACGATCTAATTTACGAAATTTAAATATATTTTGCTTCATTTATGGTGAACAACTTTTTTTGCAAGATTTATTATCATCTTTATATAATTAAGAAATATATAACCCGAAAAGGAATATGTGATTTTGTATATATTATATATATAGGGTTGGGTTCCAATGAGAAGGTGAGTTAAGATGAGAAATATAAGAAGGGATATTTACTCTTGGATGATGAGATGCATTGAGATGAGGTGTAGCGAGAGATAAAGGTTCAAATCTCTTCTTACGCTTCTCACCTTAACTCTCTTTCTCACACGATCCTAAGCCTATGTATGTATGTATACATACATATATATATATATATATATATAGAGAGAGAGAGAGAGAGAGGTTCAAGGTAAAACCTTAAGAAAAAACCGAAGAACACCCTGAGAGCCGTCCATCAGAACGGTATGCACAAATGCATACAAGTAATCGAAAATGTTATTTTTCTATGCATTAGTACATGTTATGCAATAATGCATGTTACGAATTACCGTTCAGATGGACGAATCCCAAAGTGTTATTAAGTTTTTTTAAGGTTTTCCCTGAACCTGAGCATATGTAATATATATATATATATATAGAGAGAGAGAGAGAGAGAGGGAGGGAAGTTAATGCAAGGACGGTAACAATTTACGAGGACAATCATCAGCCAATCATTTTTGTACATGAAGATTTTCATGTACAAAATCACATATGAGTCGTGTACAAAATCATATGTGATTTTGTACAAAATCATAAATGATGCGGACGACTTGCCATGCGACTTAAGTGGCCCCAAAAGTCGGCCGCTACAGTTAGTGCAAAATCACATGTGATCTTGTACATGAAAAAAGCTCCTCGCATTCTCGTAAATTGTTAATGTCCTCGTATGAACCCACCCCTATATATACATATATATATATATATATATATAGAGGAGTGTTCAAATGAGAACACCCCCAATTTAAATGAACAAAGGGACTCATTTGAGACCACATATGATGTGGGTCCCACCAATAAAAAATCATATCTGATTTAATGGGCTCCACTATGATTTTTTATTGGTGGGACCCACATCATATTTGGTCCCAAATGAGTCTCTTTGTTTCTTTAAATTTACAAAGTTCTCGTTTGAACCGATGCGATGCACCGAGATTTACCGGATGACCTGTTCAATTCATGTAAGATAAGCACAATTCATTGGTTGAAGTGAGATTAAAAGTCGATTTCCTTTCTTACGCTTCTCAACTTATCTCCTATTCTCATACAATATTAAATTCAATTACTTTCTATCCTTTTTTTCTTTTTTTTGCTATGGAAACGTAAAATCAGGTGTGGCCAATAACAATGGAGATAAAGATATCAGAAGATAACAAAGGCTTAGCCTTTTCGTCCTATAAATGAAGTTTCAACATTCACATATTTTCACAAACTCGAATTAAATCAAAACAATTAATCTCTTTCTTCTAACAATGGCTGCTGCTTCCTCCATGGCTCTCTCTTCTCCTTTTGCCGGACAAGCTGTCAAAGCAGCTCCATCCGGTTCCGAGATTTTTGGAACCGGACGGGTTTCAATGAGAAAAACCGTAGCCAAAAAGGTTGCACCATCAGGAAGCCCATGGTACGGTCCTGATCGAGTCAAGTACCTAGGCCCATTCTCCGGTGAGGCCCCATCATACCTCACCGGTGAATTCCCTGGTGACTACGGATGGGACACTGCTGGGCTTTCTGCTGATCCAGAAACATTTGCCAAGAACCGTGAGCTCGAGGTCATCCACTGTAGGTGGGCCATGCTTGGAGCTCTTGGGTGCGTCTTCCCCGAGCTCTTGGCCCGTAACGGTGTCAAGTTCGGTGAGGCCGTATGGTTCAAGGCCGGAGCCCAAATCTTTAGCGAAGGTGGGCTCGATTACTTGGGAAACCCGAGTTTGGTCCATGCCCAAAGCATCTTGGCCATCTGGGCCACCCAAGTGATCTTGATGGGTGCGGTTGAAGGTTACAGAGTTGCGGGTGGACCCTTGGGGGAGATCGTTGACCCACTTTACCCAGGTGGTAGCTTTGATCCATTGGGTCTTGCTGATGACCCAGAGGCTTTTGCTGAATTGAAGGTGAAAGAGATCAAGAACGGAAGGCTAGCCATGTTCTCTATGTTTGGGTTCTTTGTTCAAGCCATTGTGACCGGAAAGGGACCATTAGAGAACCTGGCTGACCACCTTGCTGACCCAGTTGCTAACAATGCATGGTCGTATGCTACAAATTTTGTCCCTGGAAAGTAAATGTTGATGTAAAACGATATGTGAATTAATTAATATATATGGTTATTTTTCGGCATTTTACACCTACTTTTTCAATCAATTTGGTCACTGTATAGCTCTTAACTTGTTAAGTTTTTACAGACATGAGACATGGGTTTAAGTATTTGTTGACAGTTTTGAAAAGAAACCATTAACACTTGCAAAAACATTAATAAGGTATGTTTTTAACTATAACAGCAGACAAAATACACCATACACAATCGGTGTTACTAAGGTATGTCTCACTGTTAAGGCCTCATGTAGGGGTGGCAATTCTCGACACCACATGAAAATAAACGGGTTTGGGTTGAACTTTTCTGACCCGCCAACCCGTTTATTATACAGGTCGTGTTCGGGTTGAAGTATATGTTCGCGGGTTGACCGGCCCACCGCCAACCCGTTTAAAATTATAGATTTTTAAATTTTTTTACCTTATTCTAAGTTCTCACCCTAACCTAATTAATAATCACTCGGTTCACGCCTTCATATTCTCAACCCACCAACCCGTTTATGACCCGCCAACGAACGTTTACGGTTTGATCTACGGTCGTGTCCGGGTTAAGCCTTCCTGACCCACGATCCCGAACACGATATGATTGCCATCCCTAGCCTCATGGAATTAGTCAAGAGGAGTGCAAACTGACGCAGATACCCACGATTACACAGTATATGAATCCCACAACAAAGATCTAACACTGCATTTTATTGACAAAAGTTCATCTTTACATGTATACGAACGACAACCTCATGGTGCACAATCTGTCCAACGTTTGTTCCGTAAAGCCACATATCGACATGATTTACATCGGCAATAATTCGTCAATGTTACTAATATGGACAACTGAACTAAATGTTGTTTGTATAAACCATTTGTGAGACAAGAAGTAACTCTTAACACCTTCAAATTTCTCTAACGGGTATTTAACCATTTGGTCGTATTGTGGATGTACCATTTGCATTTAATGCAGGTTCACCCATAAAAAAAAAGCGTATATTTTGAGAGAATAAAACTGGTGGAGATCAGATGGTATAGGATTAGCCAGATGCACGACGAGCTGCCTTTGCTCTGGATACCGATTGTAGGTAAAGTTCTTCGTATTGTGATGCTGATGTGTCCCAACTGAAGTCTATGTTCATGACCTTGTGCATTAGCTCTTGCCAACCTTTGCTATCATTGTTGTAGTGGTTAAAGGCACGATCAAAAGCACCGTTGAACGCCTGCATGTTTTTGTTCAACCACCATTTTTATATCAAAAAGTCGAACCATAGAAAAACGCAAAAAAGGATGCTTGATTGAAGTCCAGAAGATGAAATAATATGGAGAGAAAACAGAGTGAGTTTAGGTGTCATTTCATTGTGAATATTTGTAACTGTCAACGTGCAAAAAAGCCACCAAGATTGCAACAAAATGATAACACATGAAAGTGCAAACTTTGGTGGTATCTTTTGCATTTTCAGAAGTATCCAGCTAGATAAACATACTCTTTCATCTCAAAACATTTTTATTTTTGAAACAAAGTAAAGGGTGCACAATCAAAAAGGAGTTATAAAATGTAAAGGGAAAACACTAAAAAAGGAGAAAACTGAAGAACATCCTGGGAGCCCTCAGTCTGGACGGTATGCACTAATGCATACAAACGATTGAAGCTGTTTTTTTCTATGCACCAATGCTGCTATAATTACATATGCACTAGTGCATGTTACAAATTACCAGAATGCATTAGTGCATACCGTCTCAATGGAGGGTTCCCAAGGTGTTCTTCAGTTTTCTTTTTTTTTTGGCGTTTTCCCTTGAACCTGACCCTATAAATGTAAACCCATTTCTTAACTCAACTTTACCTGCTCATCCGGTGTTACAAATGTAAATCCATTTCTTAACTGAACCGGAATGGTATCATCATCAACGTCAAAAACACTGCAAATAAAGGAGCTTTAAAGGATCAAATTCCAAAAATACAATCTCAAATGGAGATTAATATGTCAAAAAAAGAGTAACAAGTTCACCTGTCATTTAGACCTCCTGTCTTTCTAACAATGGGGATTGCACCATATCTCATGGCTATCATCTGAAAAAGTAGATAACCAAAATAACGATAAACATGGAGGTAACTCAATTATAATGTCTGAATCCACTTTTCAAATGTTAAATGTTCAATAAGGGTGCACCTGTGTTAAGCCACAAGGCTCAAATATAGATGGAATGATGAACATGTCTGATGCTGCATATATAGAATGTGAAAGAGCCTCATCATACTTCAAAATCAGCCGAATATGCTCATGATTTTGAAATTTGTTTGCAATCTCCTCAAATTCTCTCTACAACAAAACGAACCTCAACTAAGCAATCTTTTAAGGATTTCTTATAACATAAAACATACTAAATGCATACACATTCAGATTCCATATTTCTTGCATCATATATGGGGGTCAAGACATCCAGAGGTTTTATGCTATAATATTCCTACTATCAAAAGTATATTGATTATTTACCTTAGTAATTAGAAAGTGGTATACATGCAACACGAAAACTTGATTTTTTAAATTTTAAAAAAGAATGTAACAGTTTATCTCCCTTGTATGCATGCAGCATTTTCAAATAATATTAATCAGATCTAAGAATGAGATTAAGAAGTTTACATGAATACTTGGGACAGGGCTTGAACCAAGCAATACAAATTGTCCTCCCAACTCCAATGCCCGATATATTGCATGCCTGATGAGATGCACCCCCTTCTGTGGCACCAATCTTGTTATACAGCCAACCTGTGGAATGATATGTCAATAATCTGACAAGACGATGAAATTCAAATATATATACAATTCACTGTTAGCATGAAATGGGGATAGTTAACAATGGAGTCATTCACTTGGATTTAACATCAACTACGGAGTTATGGAAACTCATAGAATCAGGGTTCCTGGTTGATCCTTCTATTTCTTATAAAATAACAACTACAATAGACCATTTTGAGTAATCATTAAATATAATTTCATTTTGGTGTAACATTAATTTCAAAAGAACTAACATCTAAGATGTCACTAAATCCTTGATACTTGCAATGTTATAGATCTTATATTCTTATTTCTAAGAAACTAATAGAATAACAAAACTCTGAAATTAATTTTATACGAGGCATTCGGGGAGAGATAAGAGGTTACCAATGGCCTTCTACTATCAGCAAAAGAAAGCCCAAGATGTCTTCTTAAAGCTTTTTTATTCTCAGCTTTGCCCTCAAGATCATCAGCATTGTACTGGAATCTGAGATGGCTGTCAGTAGCAGGATTCCAAGCATCAGTATCGATTCCATTCAGAATCCCCACAAACTTTTGAGCATGAGCGTTAAGGGTCGCATGAAGCCCTTGTCCTCCCTGTATAACAAAAGAAAGTCATGTTTGGCAGTTGCTGATGGTTTGGTGCAAAATGATTAAGAGGCTCTTATCATATAGTGCAAAATGAAATATAATTGTTTCGTAATTGTTCAGGATGTAATAGGGCTCTTAATGGTTAAGGGAGGTCCAGGCTACCAAATAATTCAGAGGGTGTTAGAACCATTAAGAGACAGACTTATTTTTTGCCAAACAGGATTCACCTCTTAGCGATTCAAAGGCTGCCTCTTAATGGAACTGTTAAGAGGCAAACAAAGTGGCCGGTCATAAGCATGATGTACATTTCTTTGGAGCATAGAGCAATTCATTGAAAATATCCATACCTGTGAAGTCCGCACCTCTTGTGCATAGGTTGGTGATACTGTTGTTACAATGTTAGAGAACACGATTGCACCCTGAAACATGATAAAGAGATCTGTTTTGTCAGTTGCTGAATGGTTTGGTGCAGAATGATTAAGAGGCTTTTATGATATAGTGCAAAATGAAATATAATTGTTTGGTAATTGTTCAAAATGTAACCAGGGCTCTGAATGGCTAAGGAAGGTCCAGGATACAAAATGATTCAGAGGGTTTTGGAACCAATAAGAAGCATTTTTTGCCAAACAGGATTCACCTCTTAGTGATTCAGAGGCTGCCTTTTAATGAACTATTAATAAGCACACACCATGTAAACATCAACAAAAAGAAAAACTACAGAACAAAAGATACATATCGACCAAATAGGAAAACACACTTAAATTAATGTACCTTAACAGGATTGATTCTGTCAGGTGATGAGTTGTCCTGCATCCTATCTGGTCTGTTAAGGTGGTGAACATCAAGACCACAAGATGCTATATCTGAAGCAGTTGTAGTACCCTGATACTCGAAATTATGACATGTAAAGCATATCCTAGCTGAATTTAGTCCTTTGGGTGCATATAGATCCCAATAGAGGGGTGCCTGAATAACAAGAGAATATCATCATTTTGAGCCTATAGATAGAATAGAATAGAAAAGTAAATAAATAAATAAAGATATAATCATCCATACCACAAAAGCTGTCTGCCAGTCATGACAATGAATAATATCTGGTTTTTTGCCAGCTTGATGAATAAGCTCTAGTGCTGCCCTGCTAAAGAACGAGAAGCGCTTCAGATCATCAGGCTCTCCATAGGTTTTCCCCCTCCAGAAAAATTTAGCAGGATGATGAGGCTCGATAAAGTAAACAGGAAGGCCTAAATATGCAAAATAATAATTTACAGTTAAATTTTGCATCATTACAGTTAAATTTTGCATCATTACAGTTAAATATCCAACCTTCAACTGTACCAACCCAAATTTTATTATTGTACAAACGGCCATCAAAATACGACTCAACCACTAAATCTAAAACCTGTATAGAAAGAGGTAGACAGGTACATTAGCAGTCATGAAAAACCTTTGGATTCCTTAACTATGATGATGAAGCCTATAAAGGGAAAAAAAAACATACCCTTAAATCCTGAATACACTCATACTGCATGCAATCGTATTTTGGAAGAATTATTTCCACAAGGTGTCCTTTCTTCTGTAGTGCTTTACTAAGAGCAGACAACACATCCCCTAGACCACCAACCTAAAATTTGCAAAAAAGAAATTAGGCAAAAAAAAGGAAAAATGAAAGTTAATTTGTTTGAATAAAATACTGATCATTGCACTACATACAGAATAACAGTCTTTCTGCAACAAGATGCAGATGAGGAAGAAAGAAATGACAGAAGCTAGTGATTCCATATAATGGAAGTACGATTTTTGTTACGAGTTATGAGCATAATGATTCTTGATAGGAGAAAAAGAACAAGCTATAAAAATAGATCTCATTTCTGAGGTTTGTATGTTGGTATGTATTTCAATTGCTTATTTTTTTCATCTATAACTTGTGATTTACCATAGATTTTTTTCATCTATAGAATTTTTGTTCTATTAGCGGTTGAGAGATTTATCTACAACTCTATAACAAAATATTTGTGTTTGATTGTCTATTTCTGTTTCATTTATGTGATTTGTTTCAGTCATGTTAAAGGGAAGGAAGGAAGCAATATGTTGGAAAATTATGTAGGATTATTTCCTACATGTGTGTATTTCAGTTAGGTAGGTAAATCTCTTATTCTTGGTAGATTTTAATGCCATGTTAAATAGAAAACTAGATCCCCAAGATGAAGAGATTTCCATGTAAATCTAATCATATATATATGTGTGTGTGTGTATATATATATATAGAGAGAGAGAGAGAAGCGGGTTCAAACAAGAAGTCACTCAACTTACAAGAAGTGTGAGAAGGGCCAAATCACATGTGATTCTGTAGTAAATCACATGCGCATTATAACAAGTCCAGAAGGGTCGTGTTGACCAACCATTGCACGTGCGAGTTTTCACGCGACCTTTGTCACGTTGACCCATTACCCGTGTCTTTCTAAACGTGTTGTAAATCACATGTGATTTGACACTTGGTGCACTTCTCCGTTGACTATTTTCTCGTTTGATCCTCCTCTTGTGTACATATATATATAGAGGGAGGTTCAAGGAAAAACACTAAAAAAAGAGAAAACTGAAGAACACACCAGGAGCCCTCCATCCGGACGGTATGCACAAATGCATACAAGCGATTGAAGCTGTGTTTTTTTCTATGCACCAATGCTTATTACATATGCATTAGTGCATATGCACAAATGCATGTTACAAATTACCAGTATGCATGTTACAAATTACCGGTATGCATTAGTATGCATTTGTGCATACCGTCAAGATGGAGGGATCCCAGGGTGTTCTTCACTTTTCTCTTTTTTTGGCGTTTTCCCTTGAACGTGACCCTATATATATATATGTGCATGCATTGTTGAATAACAAAAATACATACAAAGTGTTCGAGCCTGAGGTTGTTTCATGGTATCAGGAAGTTCCCATTCAATCGGCTAACTACTTTTTCCGTGAATTTTTTACTTGCCTGTCAACCTTTCTACTAATTAGAGTTTCATCCAACTTTTCTATTCAAAGTATTTGGTCAGCTTATAGATAAAAACTCTCTGCAAACTTCTATAGATTCATCTACCCACTACAGAGTATTTGTGAACGAGACATTAATGGCATATCAGAAAAACAAATCTCACCAAAATACCAAATTGAAGAAAATGAAACCTCTCTTGTATACATTGTGAAGTTATGGATAATGTGATAATTGCATCTTACAAGAAGGCTTACCTTTGCAACTGGTGCCATCTCAGCAGCAATATGAATGACATGCAATCCTGGACTACAATGAACAGGAAGCATTGGTTTATACAGTAGCATGTTGTAAAAGTGAATCACTATAAAACAATAAATACCCGGATGATGAAGATGTCAATCTGCGAAAAGAAGCAATAATTTCTGGCTCGTTCTTTTCCTTACATTCCATGTAAACATCATGGATACGTCCATCCTTCTTCCATGCCAGTTCCCTTAGCAGTTTAGCCTCATCCACATGAATTTTCTTTTCAAGAAACCAACCATCAATCATAAGCAACAAACGACTCCAGAATTCCCATGGCATATCCACATTTTTGCCTGTTGCTTTTTTCTTACTTTCTTCTTTCAAGTTATCAAGTGTATCTTGAAATTCCTTCACCGAGTCTTGATATAACTGTACGTACGAATGTATCTCCGCATCAGACCTTTCAAGTCGTTCATCAAGTAGTTTTATTTTCTGTTGCATTAGATCATTATATTGTTGCAGCTTTTCTGATGATAACTTGTAAACGTTAGCATCTTCAAGAGACTCTTCCAGCCTTTCAACCTTCTTCCTCAGCTCCTGGTTTTGCTGTAATACCAAAATAGCTTGATCTGCCTGACTAGTTGACTTATCAAGTAATCCTTGCAAATTCTCTACCTTATCCCATAAGGTCTCATACTCCGATCTTAAACTTGAAAGTTGTGCACCATCTTCCCGAGAAAGAGTAAGCTTGTACTCCAACTCCTTTAATGAAGACTCCAAAATGGTGCGTTCTTCCTCCAACACTTCAACACGTTCATCTGTTCTCTTTACTTCATTAAGCTGCTCCTTAAGTGTCTCTAGGTCATTCTTCAGGGACAGGTTCTCATTCCTTAATGCATTCAGCTCCTCACTTAGAGCACGGGTTTGTCGATCAGGAGACCGGAGAACGATATCATGCGTTTCGTTACTAGTTCCATTCCTGTTGGATATTTCCGTTTGAAGTTCCTCTAACTGGTTTTGTAATAGCTCCACATGTATCTTATCTTGTGCAGCAACTCTGATCCACGCATCAGTTTCAGCCAGCCTCACTTGCAACCTGTTAATTTCTCTTTGCAAGGCCTCTTTCTCACTAAGAATCTTTTCTAAATCGTCAAGTGCATGGATGCGAGCTCGGTTTAGGATGTGAATATCTAGAAAATAATTATAAATGTAAGAAAATATGGTTCGATATGCCACTAGTATAAATTATAGAAAATAACAACCTACTTTTCTCTGCATTGCGAATCATCCCTATTACATCCTGAAGATTAACGGTTGAGAGCTCATCCACTTTCTCTGCAGCAATAGACTGTTTAAATGACAAAATTAGATTATTAACTCACACAGACGGAACCCAATTCCCAAACAAAAGAAACATATCTGAGCCAAAGACTTTCTTAAGGCTAAAATAGATGGTTCTTCATTTTTTCACAGGAACTGAGAATTGATCAAGAAAAAAATCTCATACACTTAAAACCTAATATGATCATATGACATTCAGGAAGCAGTGAATTCATAGTAATGCCTGGTTTTTCTAACAATTCAGTTCCCAAACAGAAAATTTATTCCACAAGTAGGATTTCAAGCATCAAATACATTTTATGTACGATGTATCAATGGCTAAAACATTATGTTAACTACCTTTCTTAAGCGGTCAGACTTTATATTGAACTGAAAAGGAGCAATATATATACCGAACCAAAAATAATTCTTATTAAAGGATCCTATGATATATAGATATGTTTTACTAAGATACAGCTTAAATAGCTTACGACGCTAACGGATAAATGAGCACCCAAGGAACAGTAAGTACCAATTACAAAACCAAAAAATAGCATCTAGAGATGTCTACATATTTTCTACACATAAGATAACAAGACCCACTAAGGAAAGGTAAAGGTCAATTATGGAGCAGAGGGATTACTTATTAAGAAGGCTCAAAGAAAGATGCATAGTGAAAAAAATACTCTGCATACCTCTTTGTACCAAAAGAACAGAGAAAAAAGATGATACCATAAGTCATAATTAACTATATGATGTATTTGTATTTACCTTTTGAAACCCAGAATAGCTGGAAACATATGTAAAACAATACCTAAGATAATATCATCATATATGAATATTCTCAAAGCATACCGGTGTGCTGCTTGAATTCTTATCATCAAAACGCTGAATTGCTACAATGTCATCAGAGGTAGACTTATGAGAAAAATCTGAGATGTCATCTGCATTTTCTGAATCACTAAGTCCACTAACATCTGGCATGAGGTTGTCATTTTGGGGAAGCTGTGCGGGGACAGTTTTCTTTGCTTGTGGCCTCCTAGGTGGTAAGCTGTGCCATTTTGAACATATTGTAAAAAATTCAAAGTCAACCACAGAAAAATAACACACAGTGTATAACAAAACAAGGTATAAAGAGAACGTCGAAATTCTAAGTGATCTGAGTGTGTACCCAATCTACATACTTCTTAGCATGTCATTCAATGATGAAGCAACACTTTTTTTTTTTTGAAACACAATGAAGCAACACTTTATCCCAAAAACATGATTGAGACAACAATTTCTAATAAAATAACAACTCTCGTGTTTAACCAATTCTTAATTCTGATATACTAACAAACCACTGAATTGAGTCAAAAGATCATATAAACCTGCAAAGAGATATTCCAATATTTACAATATTGTACTATCTGTTTTTGTCTGCTCAAAAAGTCAATCAAGTGATAGTCTTCTCCGTACCTACACTTACTAGGTTACCATATACTATTCCCCCCTCTTAGTCATCTGAAAATGCGTTCTGTTATATCATTAAGAACATATTATTAGCATCCAATGGCTGAAAAACGTCACCGGTGTCATTGTAATGCTCTGTAACAGATGACCAGGTGATCCTGACATTAGACAACTAATCAATAAGTTATTAACACCTTGGTCGATATCTCTAACAATCTTTCCCATTAGATTTTCTTGCACATCAGCTTCATACAAAAGGCAAGCAATTCTTGACATTATCTTTTCCTGTTGATTTCTTAACGAACAGATTATCTGTTTTCATAGACGACCCAACAACAAGGTCCAACCTTAATAATCCCCTCACATGCATAGCATATAGCTAACAGAAGACGGGGTTGTCTCTGTTACAACTATAGTCCTTGTCCTGACTTTCCTGAAAGCTTAGTGAGGAAAATTCTAGATAGAACGCAGAGCACCAGCCCCGGCCGCTGATACAGTTACCATGCTTTATGAGGAAAATTCTAGATAGAACTATAGTCCTTGTCCTGACTTTCCTGAAAGCTTAGTGAGGAAAATTCTAGATAGAACGCAGAGCACCAGCCCCGGCCGCTGATACAGTTACCATGCTTTATGCTTACCAGCTCTTACCACAATGCACGTGTGGAGAAAGAAACCAATGTGCACTTTTAGAAACAAATCCAAAGACCATTTGGGGAAATGAAAACGAACATTGGCAATAACAGTTGATGGTACCATCAAATATTTAGATTCTGATACCATATTGGTTCAACTCCACCAGAATATAATTATTTTACAGAGATCCCACCAATAGATATCATGATCCACAATAATTTCCAAATGATTCTGCAGTAGTATTGTAAGCATTTCCCTTTATCACATAACACATAAAAGAAAGTGCTCTCATAGATTATTTTAGCAACCGTGTTTCAATTTATAATAATTCATCCTTTCCATCAAAGTTTTAAGTAGCAAACTAGCAATAAGTCAATAGCATCGTAAACATTTTTTTAGAGTAGCTGTTATTGGTTAATTGGATTGTGTTTCAGTTTCTTAAACAAATTTGAGCTCAGCTGTTCGTGTACCAACATATTTAAAAACAACATAAAACGTAAATAAATTAAGCACGATGCAAGGTCTAAACAGAGAAATCATTGAACGTGAAGTTCAACACATAATACTAATAAACTAGAAAAACAACAAAGTTTCATTTAAAATTCCCAAATCCATCTACCTTCCTCGAATCAAGAAGATAAATAGGAATTCACAGTCCAAAAACTAAAATGCATCTCAAATTTGAAACAAACTAAAGAAGAAACCGTATCTTCTATGGCAACACAACACATGATTTTGAGAATAAAAACAAGAAGAATACCTGGAGTTACGTTGACGCATCTTGCAGGAAATCGTAAGCAGACGAGGAGAAGGCAAAGCGTAATACCGCACATTGAAATGCTTGCAGTCAAGCAGTGTGCAAGAGCTCCATCCATGGCTCAGAAAGCACGTCGATAGCTTCCCCACCATGGAATCAAAAACAAGAAAAATCTCTAACACTAAGTGAAACTGTGTGTTTAGAAAGAGAAAGAGAGATGAAAGGAAAAAGTAACGATTTTATCTATTTCAGGTGGTTTTAAATAATCTCAGAAAATATTAATCAAGTGTGCGAGGGTGTACGGTTTACTGTCACGTGGAAGTAGCTGATTGGATAATGGGACTGTGATATTTGATCGACGGTGGAGAGGCGACTGGCTTGGAGGTTGGAGATTCGGGAGGTGGCATCTAAACATTTCTTGATTGCTTTCAAAACAGACCGTAATAAGCACTAATTTACTGCGTGCTTGTGTAGGTTCCAATCCACGCGGCAGGATCTGACTTGATCTCGAGATGAAGTTTAAACAAAATAGATCTAATCGGACGGTAGGGAAACGATGATTTTTAGAGGGTGCAGTAGACTATATAAAGTTTGTTAATATCTTACACAATGCATTATGTATTATGCTTCCCCAATCTCAAGAAATCCAGCGGGTGCTGTTACTGCCACGTAAGCAATTTTTATGACCACGTGGAATTTGTATTGGGAAGCTTGTTCTTCAAATAAGTACGTCGATCGACCTCTCATCTTTTAATTAGGAATGGCAATGGCCGTCCCCGAAACTGATAAGGAAAACTGTTCCCATCCCAGTTCTCGTCGGGGATCTTAGCGTTCCCGGATCTCCATTGAGGAACCCGTTAAGCAAAAATATCATTGTTTCCCGTTTGTTTTACCCGAAACCGAAACCAAACCAGAAACCAAATAGAAAAAAATGCAAAAGTTTTCAAAAGTATTTAGATTGGGCTTTTAATTATCAGTATACTTAGTCAATTTATTAATTTTTAAAAATTATTTATATTATATATTATTAATATATAAATATATATATATACACACACTATCGGGCCAGGCCGGTGAGTACCATCCCCGTCCCCATTAAGATCCCCGATCCCTGTCCCGTCCCCGTTAAGATCCCGATCCCCGTCCCGTCCCGTCCCCGTTAAGACATCCTCGAATCCAACTCGAATTGTTCGGTTTTCGATTTTTACTGACGGTTTCGAGGTTTTTTGCCGTCCCTACTTTTAATATAAAAAATTATTAAAAGTTATATTTTTTTTAAATTACATTTAGAGTAGATTACAAATTTCGTTAATGTAGTTATCCAAAATTTTGGATTAATTTCTTCAAATAAATACATTTAGGAACAGAACACAAGGCTTTTAATCTAGAGGGTCGAAACAATCGAGTTTAATAGTGGCGGACCCAAAATTTTGCCGAATTAGTACATCTTTAATTTGGATCAAATATCCACAAAGTCGCTCGATTTGTTTGTAGCCGAATTCCGCTTTCGAGGATTTTTTTTTTTTTTTGTTTTTTTGTTGATTTCAATGGATTTCTCTTTTAGCTTTTTGGTTGACTTGAAGGATTTTCAATGTTTTTTAAATGATTTCGAGGGATTTTTTTGAGTTTTTTGTTCTTTTAAAGAATTTTCGGTTTTTTGATAAGGACTAATATAAAAACTCAAAATAAATAAATATACCAGGTAAACAAATCAATGAAATCACGAAAGCAATTACACGATGTCAACATTGATAAAAAAAAAACAATATATAGAATTGAACGAATAACTGCATGATCACCATAGTTTTACTTTTGTTACGGATTAGGTCCCTCAACCTAACTACGATAATCCTAAATCTGTTAACTCATGATTTTGGTCATTATACCTTTAAAAAAATTAAAAAATAAAATAATTTTTATATTTATGGTATATTAATATAATACTTATTACATGAAAACTAAAGAAATATAGAAATAAATCGTTTCATGTTCCCTTCACCCTTCACCGGCAATCCGTCGGTCCACCATCTCCCGTCACTTCCTAACTTTGGCAAATCCCGGCCTCCTCCCTTTCACCGTTGCTCACTATCTACAGTCGCATAGATGTAACCTTGAAAAATAAAATAAAACCCAGAATCGTAATACTAGGCATTTCAACATCACTTTGACTGTCCTTGACGTGGGGAAGTGGGAACGTCTAGGTCGGTGATGGTTGCCTGAGAGGGTCTAATGATATTCCAATATTCTTGTGTGTTTGTATATATATATATATATATATAAAATAAATTATATGTTTATTTCTTTTTACACAAAAATTATAAAATGAACAAAAAAAACCTTTGAGTTAACAGACCTTTATTAACAGAATTATAGGCAGAGACCCAATCCAAAACAAAACTAAACCACGACCATGGCTGTAATTATTTTGTTTGGGGGACCCAATCCAAAATTTTCAATAACCACATGCACGAAATTTGTAATTTACTCTTACATTTAACTATAACTAGTTAGTGCACTCGTGCGATGTGGCGGATGTAAAAGATTTGCATTGATTAAGAAATTTAGAGCATTTGTAGTTTTACGAAAAACGATTAGGTTAAAGTCACCATATATGAAAGGACTAATATAACGTTTTTCAACTTATGTAATACATCTTTTGTATCACATATTCCTATCTGTCAATAGATTTGCTCAAAAGACAAACCCTAATACAAACTCTAATAAATTATACTCCATTCGTTATCAATTCCTTTTGCTACGACATGACAGGTCGAATGAAGTTTTCGATGTTAGGAAAGGGAACAATGTAAATATGTTATTGGTTGATAGGAGAATGTACAAGAAGTTCCGAGTGAGTTGTCATCTTCACCAATTTGTAGTCATTTCTCTATCTTAATGTGAACGGGGATGCCCAACAGAAACGCTACAGGTTGTGAACCATCAATGGGCATTTCTGAAATAAGCAATATCATGTATATAAGAAACAAAAGAAAATCTAAACCAAACCAACCCTTTAATCTTCCACAAAACATAGAGGTTATTTTCATGAGATCCCCCACTTGTAAAACAAAAACAGAACTAAAAGAAACAAGAGAACAAATCTATATCTATACTATATTAAAAAACAACAGTTTCGATTATTCTTGAATTTTTAAGATGTACAATATTTTATTGCATCATGTACAACCATCTAATGCATATGGAAGATTGCGCTCTTGAAATTTATCAGATTATCCCACGTCCCGTCGAATTACCATCCTCCATAACCGCAAAAGTCCCTAATTTCTCTCCATATCCATCTTCTTTCGTGGATAGTAGCATCCAAAAAATCATTCAGAATTGTAATCCTTGCAATCTCTTTGATTTTAAGTTTTGAAGAGAAGTGTTGTTTGTTTGGTTCACTAAAGGATTTGTGTATGATCATCGTACATATGTTTTTTTTTGTAATATAAATTGATGTGTCTCTCTAATATATCTTGTTTCTTGATCTTTTTACCTGAATGTGATTTCTTTGGGTTTTACATGCTTATATATAGTATAAATAGATAGATAAATAGTATATATTTTATCGGATGTATTTATTTATGTTATTTAATTGTGTAACTAAATCCAAATATATTCAATATTGGACTCGTTTTGAAGGTTTTGACAAGTCGATTGTAATGATATAATTTATAAAAAAATGAATGTATTTTTTAAATGCATTTTTGTTCATATAAGATTATTTATGTTAATACGATAAAAGTGTAAAATAAAAAATGAAAAAGTAAGGGACATGAAGTAAAATATATAACTAAACATAAGGGTATAAAATGTAATTTAGAAATTGAAAATGATTTGGTTTATATTATGTGAGAGATCGTGGGAGGTAATTGAAAGCTTTCAAGTTTGTAACTTTGACTTTAACAACTTGTATCTCTTGAAATTTTAAGATTTCAAGATAACTAACGTAACCATAACTCCTCCTTTTTAATATAGTATAGATAACTTTGACTTTAACAACTTGTATCTCTTGAAATTTTAAGATTTCAAGATAACTAACTGTAACCATAACTCCTCCTTTTTAATATAGTATAGATATAGATATAGATATGTTGTTTATTTTAGAGATCTCATGATTAATTATAGAGTAAACTGCAAATTTGGTCTTTATGGTTTGTTGTTTTTTGTGGTTTTGGTCCCTACAAAATTTTAATTGCAAGAAAATTCTTGTGGTATGCAAGAGTTTGTGGTTGGGGTCTCTTAGACTAACTCCATCAGACCTCCTTCCGTTAAAACCCCCCATTTGACTTGCACATGAGGGCATTTTAGTCTTTATACTTGATTTTTTTCCCATTAAAAACAACGAACCATAGGGACCAAAACTGAAATTTAGTCAATATATTTCTTTCTTTCTCGATCCCACCTTTTGCGTTGTTTTTCTTCGGCTTGTCCCTTGCGCCATTTTCCGATGTACCCAACCTATACCCTTTTCGTCGTTCTCCAGCGTACCCAACCTATACCCCTTTCATTTTTTTCGACATACCTAACCCCACCCATTGCATCGTTTTTCTGATGTACTAAACCCACTCCTTGCACCATTTTTCCGGCAAACCAACCCCCACACCCTTTCGTTGTTTTCCCGACGTACTTAACCCCCACCTATTGAGTCCTGGCATCTAAATTCAATACCTAAATTTTTCAAACTTATGCTCTGATACTAACTTGTAACACCCTCAAATTTGGAAAGAGCGCGACTAATTTAAATTTTTCCATCAATACAATAATAAGAAATAAATCCTTCTCTTATAATCCAAAACTCGAATTGTCTCGATAAATATTCTAAATAAACCTTGACAATAGTTAAACCAAGTCTTATATAAAGACCTACATATGGTCGATGTTACTAAACCCATGAGAGTCGCTATTTTTGAATGCGGAAAACGTCACCAAGGCTAGGTCTTTACCGTGCCACTTCCTAGCACTCAAATGATCACGCGTCGCTAGTACCAACCCCAAAGAGAACCTGATGCACATGCCGACAAATAAAAATATTAGGCTTAACGCCTAGTGAGCCCAATAGTTTATAACATATGTATAATTGATTGAAATTAAAAGATTGCTTGATAAAAGATAATTCTCAAATGAAATAACTTCATTATAAAAGCAACATTTTTCATAAATGTAACATCCACATAATAAAGCTTTACATCAAAATACCGAGTAATAAAAGCTTTAAATAGAATTAGTCGTTCAAACACGAACTTCTACACCCGATACTCACCCAAGACATGAATAAGTTTAATTGCTCTAAAAACCAAAATATGGACAAAGCTCCATATTCTCGAATACCAAAATATGGTTAAGTCTCAAAGATCCACTATCACAAAATGTGGATAATACTTCATACTCCAAAATACGTCACCGAAAATAAAGGATAAGACTCAATACCCAAAACAACACCTTTCGGTAACGGGGAGAC